>CM069860.1:26619984-27219984 GCA_036172795.1 Pelodytes ibericus
ACTTCACTCTGCAAAGCTCAAATTTGAAGTGAAATTTCTAAACTGCGGCTGTGCCTTCATTTTTAATACTTCAGAGACATACTATGCATCAAAATGTAGGTCTGGGTCTTGTGATTCTCACAATATAAAGCTCTTCGCTGTAGGATTGATAGTTTTTAAAATACGACCGTTTGAATATGGCAACCGCCAAAATACTCTGACCGGTGTCAAGCTGCAGCAGCAAGTGATGTCATAGACAGGGCCTTTTGAACACCTGCTAATGTTTTTATAAATGTATGGTTTAATGTAACTGTGCAACAACGTTGCAATTAAATGTGCTATGTAAATGATAACAGTTACTCCGCCCACTCCAGTTGTAGACTACAGGTGGAGGCAAGAACACTTCACACAATTTCCCCAGAAATTGTAACTTTTCTAGTTATTTATGCTCTACATTTACAGTAAAAAAAAAGGTTTATATGATACAGACCCTGTAACGATAAGACAAATTATACAATGGTGAGGTTCCAACTTTTCGGCAACAGTTTCGGGAAGTTCCCTTTCTATTTATGCAAGGCCTTCTTGTCCAACATTAGTGCCTCTCTCTTGGATGAAATGATTCCTACAGAAACACTTCAAAGTCATGTGGAAAGCCTTCCCAGAAAAGAGAAAGATATTATAGCTGCAAAGAGGGAACCAACTACATAATGCCTATTAAATAGAAAAAATGTCTGTTTTTAGAATGCAATGTCATAAAAGTCCCTGGCGGTAAATGATCAGGTGTCCCAATGCTTTTGTCCTCGTAGTGCACATATACTTCCATATATATTTTACACACACACACACACACACACACACACACAAACACCTCACTACAATTTTATACTTGCCAAAATATGAAAACTCACCAAGCTCCGTTGGTTTTAAAAGTTCATCCACCACGTCATAAAATGGAAGCTTGACTAGGCGTACTTCAGGTTTGGTCATGACTTTGGGGGGTAACCTAGAAAGACCATTAACATGTTTTCCATATAGAGAGGGGTAGTCCATATTGGAGGGGGAGATTGAAGTCCTTGGACCAGAAGCTCCGTGATCATATGAGGAGTGTATAGGCAAGCATTCAGGTGACCGATTTGGTGTAGATTGCTGCCCTGGAGCTGTACAGCCGGTTTCAGGGCCTTTCTTTGCATATCGAGTCTCATAAAGTTCTTTTATCTTCTTAAAGACCTCTGGACTGCAATCAAATTGCACAAGTTGCAGTGCCCGAGTCACAAGCTCATGCTTCAAACCACTTTTACTACGGCCAACATATCCCAACAACATTTGCAGGTCTGATACTCGGAAACTCATAACCATGTTCTGAAAGAGATAGACAATGCAACAGCAGTCTTCAGTTTAAAAGAGTCTTTAAACAACACCATTAACATCTCACCAACCTCAAGGTATTTATATTAAATGGGTTACTTTTATTCTGCCACACAATTCAAAGTAGTTCATCTGTTAAAGATGTTGACATGAACAAACATTTTAGAATATTTCACAATTTTGTCTTACCTGTACATTTCTTTAGCTTCCAGTCTCCTTAAAAGTGTCACTGAAAGCAGGTCTTTACAAACTTAACGGAGTTTTAGGAACCATCAAAAAAAGAAATCTAAGAACTAGACAAAAAACAAAACACTACAGCACAATGCGTGAGGCAGTGGAGCAAGAAGTCTGTGCAGCTGGTGCACACACACTCTGCTCCCTCTCGCGCTGCTGGATTGCCTCAGTGATTACAGCACCATGCGGGGCTTACAATACCCCGGTGTCAGATCTGATTTATTGGTTGCCATGGCGACCTGGTGCCCGGGGTTTGTCAAGCCCTCACTAAAAGGGTATCTTTACATTTTTGATTCACCAATAGGAACTGTGGCAAAGTATTCTTAACTTTTGCTTCTAAGTAAACCCATCTTGCAGATTTTGCAGATACATGCTGGTTTACGCTGAGCTGTGCTCCTGAGCTGAGGCAGAGCTCAGCCAATCAGCTTCTATTTTAGAAGCACAAGTGTAAAAACGGTTTAGTGGCTCCAAAAAATACACTGAAATATAGTTTCAAGTGTTTGTGGTGACTGATAGAGGGGCCCACTTCCATCGCTTCACTGTTTTGACTGCTCCAAACCTGCTGGTCAGCAAACAATCATTCCGGTGCACGTGAAAATGCTTTAATTTGTGGGATTGTAGCAAGTCTAAACATAGGAGTGCCGTTTGATAAAAGCAAGAAGCAGTGGAAAAAATGTAATAACTTAAATTGAGAGGGAGAAAAAGGGGTACATAGTACCTTTTACAAATACTTAGTGTGGTGCCAGATACCGCAAAACACAAAAGCGGTCACCTCAACTCTCACTAGGCATGCGCAAAGCTGCCTAAACCAGGACTTGACAAATTTAATTTAGTTTTAGGAGGCAGACATTCACAATAGGCACAGACCTTCTTCAAGTGTTGTCCTGCCAAGTGCTGTGATGTCATGTAACACCAGAGGCTCCGCCGACTCCAACGCGCATTGCTCGAGGAGGTTCGTGTGGCCTCACAAAAAAAGTCGCAGCAGTGAGTGATGCAATGTACATGGCATTTCCTGGTCGCCATGGTTCAGGTTTGTGGAGCCCTTGCCTAAACAGACATTTGATCTTTCTTTTTTGGGTTACCCACGGATCATGAGTAGTTCATTTTTTGTGTGCTAGTTGAAAAATCATGGTATTTAAAAGGACAACTAAACTACAATGTTCAAAAGTTAAAAATAAATTGCTCCTACTGTGAGGATAAATTGGAATGTAATTTTGATTACTATCAAAATTACATTCCAATTTATCCTCACAGTAGGAGCAATTTATTTTTAACTTTTGAACATTATAGTTATGCTTCCTTTACTATAATCATGCCAGTTTATTCTCTGTCCGGCAGCGGCCATGCTTACATGGGAGGCAGGCAGTCTGGTTTGGTCAGCGACTGACCTTAACTAGGTCTCCTCAGCTGATCACGTGCAAAAACACTGTCAGCGCACACTGCTCTGCTGTGATACACCACAAAAAAGTTAGGAGCCAGGTAATGTGTGAAAGTTAGCACCAGCATAGCGCAAACAGCTCCAACACACGTAAAACACACACACACACACAGAAACAGTAGCACTTTACACAAATTGTTAAGAACTCTCCAGGGATTGCAAGCCTGGTTAGTCACCAATGCCCTAGAAACCAACTGTAATAATGGCAGAAATTCCTCTATGCAGTTTTTGTAAACTACTGTTCCCATGATGCCCACCCAGCCATTTGCTCTCTAGTCCTCTACAATTGACTTGACAGATGTTTGCCGTTAATAAAGTTGGCTGCAAGAGCATTGGCGACCAACCTTTCAACAGCAGTTGCTGTGGCCTGCAGTTTCCACGATGCTTAAATGGACATTCCAACTTGTTTAACACTTGCTTCCTTAAAGGAGGCAAGAGTTAAACAAAACATGTCCCGGCACTTTTTAAGTAAACCCGACGTGGACCCAATCAAAGTCACTTCTTTACTTAGATAGAAATGTAGGCTCAGCCCACAAAAACAAAATTCTTTACATTGGGGATGCCTCAAGACTGGTGCTCATACAGAAACAGGGAACTTCATGTCCACTTGCAAAACAGAAATGTTGAAAAAACAATCCGCAATCTTCAAGTTAAAGAGAACGTATCACCTAAACATTTTTTTACTATGCATGAAGAGAATAAAAAAGGATTGAAACTGATCTATACATTGTATTAGCAAAACTGTAAATGGCTAAATTATGAGAAAGTGTGTTTTAAAGGGGTCTGTGGACTATCCTGCTTATGACATAACCTATGAGAATGAATTTTCAATAAGAAATTAGTAAGTTGTTTATCAAGCCACATGCGATGTCTTAAGCAGGAGAATCCACAGACACATTTAAAACACGTTTACCCTAATCTAGGCATTTGGTTGCATTTCTGCTAACACAATGAATAGACATTCTAAATCATACAAGGTGATATAGTACCTTTAGGGAGGCAATATCCACAAATTGCAAAATAGATAAGTGTTTTGGATTATTTGTTGATGTCAACATAAGTGTTTGCTTCCTCTGCACAATTAGTATTCGTCTGTTTGTTTTGGAATATTCAATGATTGTATTATTTTGATAAAGTGAACATATATTTTTTAAATTTTGTGGATATTGCTTCATCAATCTGGAGATAGCAGATAGCTTTGTCAACAGAAGATATGAACGCCAATTTTTTGCTATAACAAGATACACATCTGTAAAGCTATATTTGGAAAAAAAATCAAGATTTCAGTAAGTTAGCAGGTTGCTGTATTCATACTGAGTTAGGTACAGGAGTCGAGAAGCATGGACATTTGCATTGCTTTCTACGGAAGGAATGTTTAGAAATAATTTTCTTATGTCCAGTATTTCAATAAGAGCGTTCTTGTAACCCCAGCTGATGGTGAGGGACTTTTAGGGTTAAGGTAAGCAAATAATTGTCTAATGTGTCCCAACTATAACCGCCTTAGCTCAGAGCACTGGAGGGGTTTGCGGAAGAGGAAAGAGATCTGTGAATATCATGCGTTATTCCTTCTCCATTTAGATAAATACGCCTAAAATAGAGTTTTACCGATTTGGAAAAACGAGTAAATTATAACAATGCATGCATAAAGATGCAGTTCCGTTCATTATCAGTGAAAGATTAAAACAATAAAATAGCAGACGAGGTGCCTTAACGGGTTGGGAGCAGACGTAGGGGCTAGCCGATACCTAAAGATGACAAGAGTATTGCGCATTCGCTATGACGAGGCATTGGTGGCTAATAACTGAACGAAACAGTGTTAAAGGAGCTTGGCTTTTGTTTGGTAACATAAATGACCATAAACCCCCACAATTATACACCCTCACCTTCGCCTCTACTAGTTCCGCCGCCATCTTGGCCTCCAACATATCCCACGCCGGCCGACGTTGGTCCACGTGATCAAAGTGAGCTTTCCCCGACCAATCCACAGTTGCTGCCCTTCGGACACGGACTCGACCACGTTGCGCACGCGCGTGACCTTCCATTGCCGTATTTCCTCCAATCACATTGTCCAGCTTCTTCATATCATCCGCCTAAAAGTTTAGTGGGCGTGGATTACTGATTTCATGATCCACAACAGGTGGAGTGCCAACGGCTTACAATCGCTAGCTTCTGTCCACATTATTAACCTTATTTTGCTGTCTGAAGAGTTGAGTGTGAGTTGAAAATTGATTAGGGAAGGTGGCTCGTTTTATACATTTCATTCATCACTGTTCTAAGCTAAATAAAGAGCTGCATATTGAACACGATGGCAAATTCGTTTCGACGTGATTACCAACACAAGTGCTCATGCCATTGTACAGAGCACTTGGAGACTTGAAGGCAGTCAGAGAGGCATGCGCACAGAGTAAAGGAAGCGACTATATTTAAAAGAAGAAAAACTACCACAACATGAGGATATACATTTGAGGGGCAAAGGTTTAGAAATAATGTCAGAAGTTATTAAATTACTGAGAGTACCTTAAAGTACCTTATTCACTCCTCTTTGTTCCACACTTCTGATCAGAGAGCTGACATGTTTAGAATGCTGGGTCAGATGAAGTAAGATCTGACTCAAGATTCTAAACAACATGTCCACCCCTTGTTAGAGCTCTTTGGAGCCAGAAGTCCTCAATTAGGTACGTTATTTGTACTCTTTCCTTAACCCCTTGGTGACAAGGGCTGTTTTTACATTACTGGGTGTTTGTGTTTAGCTGTAATTTTCTTCCCTCTCACATATTGTACCCACACAAATTATATGTTGTTTTTATCGTAAGAAGGGTTTTCATTAGATACCATTACGTTCATCATATCTTATAATTTACTACAAATAAATCATAAAATATAATGAAAATTTAAAAAAAACAACACTTTTTCTAACTTTGACATAAAATATAATGAAAAAAATACAATCAATTAAAACAGACCCCGTCTAAATAGTTTCTAAATGTTGTCCCGAATTCAGAAATATGCATGTTTCCATGTTTTTCTGCTGGATTTTTTGTTTTGCGAGTTATGAGGCAAAAATCAAAATACTGTATTTGCTCGAATATAAGATGACCTCCCAAACTATGGCTATTCCTTTTCCCCCCTCCCTATTTCTTGAGAATGGATCAGGAATATGAAGTTTGAGAAGAGATACGTGGAATACTGGATGTATCTTGATGTTAGGAGGTAGAGTAAGTTTTACAGCAACATTATTGAATTTTCTTTCGATAGGAAAAGGACCAATAAAGAGTTGATCTAATTTCTTAGAAGGTCTTGTGGTTTTTTTGTAGAAAGTAAAACCAGGTCACCTGGCACAAAGAAAGGTTAGGTTTCCTTTTAAGTTCATATAATTTTTGTGACTTTGGATAAACCTTGTGAGGTTTTCCTTCAGAGTACGGAACAGTGAATTCATTTCTGAAATTTGAATAGAGACAGAAGGATTACAGCTTGCACAAGAATCTGTCGGTATGGAAGTTGGATGGAATCCATAGTTTGCGAAAAAAGGGAGACATTTTACTACTCGCATGGCATGAATTGTTAAAGGCATATTCAGCCAATGGCAACCAAGTAGACCAATCATCTTGAAGGTAAGTACAGTAACATCTTAAGTACTGTTCGAGACATTGGTTCACTCTTTCGGTTTGTCCATTTGTTTGGTGGTATGAAGAGGACAATATCTGAAGGGACGTACATAAATCTTTCCAGAACCGCAATGTAAGTTGTGTTCCATGGTCGGATATAATTTCATCAGGTAAGCCATGCAATCTAAGGATGTGAGAGATGAAGACAATGGATAATTCCTTGGAGGTAGGGAACTTAGGTAAGGAAATAAAATGAGACATTTTGTAAACCTATCGACAACAACTAAAATGGTTGTTTGTTTCTTGGAAATGGGTAGTTCTATGATGAAATCCATTGATATGGATTTCCATGGTCTTTCAGGAATAGGGAAATTCATGAGTAGGCCAAAAGGTCGTTGATGATTTTGTTTAGATTTTTGACAAACCTGACAAGAGGTGACATAACTTGTGATAGATTCTTGTTGAGAAGTTTCTAATGAAAAAGTTCAGATGTTTTTTGAATACCAGGATCGGGGCGAAGAGAGGGAGGTATATAAACTTTCTTGTTTTTCATGTATAGTCCGTTTTCCTTGTATAAGGTAGAATCTTGTGGAAGATCTAATTCTTCTGGAGTGAGTTGTTTGATTTTTTTCCACAAGGGAAGTAGTTATTCCTAAAAATCAAGAGGGGGGTAGTATAGGTGAGATATTTTGGACAATAGGATTAGAATTAGGTATTCTGGATAAGGAATCTGCTTTTTTATTTCTTGAGCCAGGTCGGTAAATGATGTGGAAATTGAATCTGTCAAAAAAGAGACTCCATCTGACTTGTCTGGCTGATAAAGTTTAATTGTTGTGTAGATATTCAAGATTTTTATGGTCGGCGTAGACAACTATTGGGGTTTCGTTTCCTTCTAATAGATGTCTCCAATTTTCAAATGCTGCCTTGATGCCTAACAATTATTGTTCTCCAATGGGGTAGTTGTTTTCAGCGGGAGTCAGGGTCCTGAAATAGAATGCAATGGTGTGAATCGGATCTTGAGGAGACTCTTGTTGGGATAGGATAGCACCTATTGTGGTGTTAGAGGCATCAACTTCAACAATATTCGGTAAAGCAGGATTGGCCATTCATAGAATAGGTGAAGACGTGAAGCTTTGTTTTAGACTATCATAAGCCTCTTGAGCTTTGTGTTTCCAATTAAAAGGCACGTTTTTAGGAGTAAGAAGGTTGAGGGGTTGAACAATCTTTGAAAAATTCTTAATGAACTTCCTATAGAAGTTAGCAAACCCAAGGAAACTTTGTACTTCTTTTATTGAGGTAGGGATTGGCCAATTGAGGATACAACAAATGTTTGAGTCATCCATATGAATTTCTTGTGGAGAAATGACATAACCCAAGAACGAAATTTTAGAGACTTCAAATACACATTTTTCAGGTTTTGCAAAAAGGTTATGGGTTCTGAGTCTGGTTAAAACCCATCTGACATGTTTTCTGTGTTCTTCTAATGATTCAGAGTAAATTAGAATGTCATCTAGATAGATGATTACACAAATTAATAGTAGATCTTTGAATATATCATTGATGAAATGTTGGAACGTTACGGGAGCGTTGCAAAGACCGAAGGGCATGACTAGATACTCAAATAAACAATATCTTGTCCGGAATGCAGTCTTCCATTCATGTCCATCTTTTATACGAATGAGGTTGTAAGCTCCCCTGAGGTCAATCTATATATAAATGTTGGCTGAATGTAGTCGCTCCAGTAATTCGGGAATAAGCGGGAGAGGATATCTATTTTTTTATTGTTCTTTTGTTTAATTCACGATAGTCCAGGGCTTGACAAATTTAATTTGATTCTAGGAGCCAGCAAAATTTTTTAGGAGCCAGACAATCACGCAAACATACACGCAATTCATAAACACACACACACCAACCCACGTCACATATACACCACACACACACACCAACCCACGTCACATATACACCACACACACACACCAACCCACGTCACATAAACACCACACACTCACACCAACCCACGTCACATATACACCACACACACACACCAACCCACGTCACATATACACCCCACACACACACCAACCCACGTCACATATACACCCCACACACACACCAACCCACATCACATATACACCCCACACACACCAACCCACTTCACATATACACCCCACACACCAACCCACTTCACATATACACCCCACACACACCAACCCACTTCACATATACACCCCACACACCAACCCACTTCACATATACACCCCACACACACCAACCCACTTTACAGACAGCAAACTCCGCCCCCTCGCACAACGCGTGCCGGATGTCGTCACGTGACATCCTGGCACTCAGCACGCCGACCAAGTTCAGCTGCAGCACGAATGTCCCCCTCCCCTGCAGTGAGGTAAAGCAGCAGGGAGGGGGACACTTTAAGAAAAAAAAAACAAGAAAAGACTGTGTGAGGTGGGTGTGTGTGTTTGTATGTATTGTAAAGTATGTGTGTGTGAGGTGTTTGGATATATGTGTATATGTAAAGTAGGTGTGTGTGATGTGTTTGTATATTTGTGTATATGTAAAGAAGGCGTGTGTGAGGTGTTTGTATATATGTGTATATGTAAAGTGTGTGTGAGGTGTTTGTATATATGTGTATATGTAAAATAGGTGTGCGTGAGGTGTTTGTATATATGTGTATATGTAAAGTAGGTGTGTGTGAGGTGTTTGGATATATGTACATGCATAGATTGAGATTTTTCCTCCTTACTTTTTCTTCAACGGATAATGGACCTCTAAGAATTCCTATTTCCATAGGCTCAATGGAATTAGGTTTTTCGTATTGTCTGGAAAGGGTAGAAGGTTTTTTCCACGAAACAGACGGTGAAGATTTTTCTGCTTTTCTTTCTCTAATCCTTCGGTCTATGGTAATAGAAAGTTGCATGATACCTTCTAATGTGTGAGGTAGGTCTGTACGTGAGAGTTCATCCTTCACACTGTCAGAAAGTCCTAAACGGAACTGATTACGAAGGGTGATATCGTTCAACTGTGTATCGACGGACCATCTTTTAAATTCAGAAATATAATCCTCAACCGGTCTTTTCCCTTGATATAGAGCTCTAATTACGTTGTCTGCAGTAATCTGTAGCCGCGATGAACGATTTTAAGGCACTTAAACTCAGGACGGGATAGTACGTATTAACATCATTAAGGGGTTAAATTCAGAATGGGATGTGGGGCATTTCTTTTAGGGTTTTGTGTGGTCTCGTATCTCTTTTGTTTGGGCATAATTAAAAGTAATATTTGTACACCCCATTATTGAGTTATACTTTTTTTTTTTTATTATGACAATATCAAAAACAGTCTTTATAAATAGTTTTACAATTATATAAGTATTCTCATAAAAAACATTATTCACTCGACTAACATATCTGAATTTTACAACATATAACAACAAATACCTTAACGAACATACACACAATAGACAGTAGAGGCACTGGTACTGTGGGTGCCCGAATATCCTTTCAATATACTCAAACTTGTTTTAATCTAACTCAGTAAGGACCAAGATTTCATTACCAATTTGGAGGGGCTCTAAGGGGTGGGGAAGGGGGAGACTTAAATCTTAAATATTTCCAAATATACTTAATATCTTATTCCGCTTTCCATTTTCCCCACAAGTCTTTAAACTTGTCTAGATCAGTTCTAAAAATGTAGTATCCCTTTTCCATTATCTGTTGGGAATCATTTTGTTTCCTTACGTGGGCCCATTTTATTTTACTATTTTGTTTCCAATTTCTGTCTATCACCAGTTTAGTTGCCAATAGGATATGCATAACCAGTGGTATATCTTTTTTATTAATCCCCTCCATCTCTTGATGGAAGAGCGCCATCTGCGCGGGGTTCCTGGGCAGTTTCTACCTATAACTTGTGAGATAGCCAGAAAAGCCTCTTTCCAGCATTCCTCCACCTCACAACAATCCCAGAAGATATGCAGTATGGTCCCTTTACTATTCTTACATCGCCAACATAGATCTTCTATTTTTGGATTTTTTTTTTTTTAACTACAAGGGGTCATGTACCCCCCATTGCATACCTTGAAAAATACTTCCTGAAGATTTAAGCAGTGAGCATGTTTCCTTATCGTATACCATCCCTTCTGCCACTTCTTCTCATACTCTATCCCAATTCTATTCCTATTTAGTTCTCTTTCCCATATAGCCCAGGCAGCAGGTACCGTATATCTGTTTATTTGTCTTATCAATCCTAAACATATTTTCAGGGACTGTTTCTTTGGCTCGTTATTGAATAGTCTTACCGCTTTATCTAAAATCTCTCTCCCCCCTCCTATATATATTCCCTCCTGTAAGAAGTGTTTGATTCTAAGAAATTTAAAGAGTTCCCTACTGGATACACCATATTTGGATTTTAGAGCAGTAAAATCTCCCAGTTCTTTCCCTACATATAAATCTGCTATTCTTTTGATCCCCACTTGCCTCCATTCAGCGATATTTATATCAATCATGCTCTGTTCTAAGGTTTCTATTGGGGCATACAAAGTCAGATTTTCATCTAATCCTAGTCTTTTTTTTTTTAGTTCATACCAAAATTCTATTAAGATTATCCAGTTCTTGCCACCTACCCTCCTTTGGAGTAACTTGAGTTTTTCTTTATTTAACCATAAACAGCATTCCAGATTTTTTAATCCCGATATCCTAGATTCAATTTGCCACCAGTCCAGCTCCCTACTTGTGGGCCATTGAATTCGATTCACATGCATTAGCATGCTAGCTTCCCATAATTCTTTTAAGACAGGCATGCCCAGTCCTCCTTTATCAATCTCTAAATACAATATATTTTTATTTATTCTAGCTTTTTTACCTAGCCATATAAAATCCAATAACTTTCTTTGTATAATCCGTAACTGATCTATTTTTAAGCTTCCTAAAACCATCCTAAAAAATACATTCATTTAGGTATGACATACGCACGGATGGTATTAATTCTACCCATCCAAGATATTGATAGCAATTTCCAGATTTTTTTCTATTTCTCTAAAAATTCTATTACAATTTATTTCCAGTATGTTTTTACCATCTGGTGGAATCAGAATTCCCAGGTACTCAATCCCGTATTTTGTCCATTGAAATGAGTACAATCTCTTACGTTTTAACTGTAGTGTTTCTGGTATTGCTACACCCATTGCTTGTGACTTTTCTATATTAAGCATTTAGTTTGACAATTCACCATATTGGTTAATCTCTTTCAATAGCTCCGGTATAGAGTATTCAGGATTCTCCAGTGTCAATAGGATGTCGTCTGCATACATGGATAATTTATATTCAGCTGTCCCTACCTTCATCCCTGTTATCTCTTTATTCTGTCTGATTATATTAGCCAAAGGTTCCAGAGAAATAATATACAAAATTGGGGCCAGGGGACACCCCTGTCTTGTACCGTTGTGTATATCAAACCAAGTGAATTCTATATTCTGACCTACTACATTTGCCGAGGGATTCACATAAAGGGCCATGATTGCATCAATCATGCCTCCTCCAAGCCCCATGGCATTTAAGGTTTCTTCCATGAAGACCCAGCTGACCCTGTCGAACGCTTTTTCATCATCCAAAGACAGGGCCAGCATGGGTCTCCCAGAGCCACTTGCAATCTCTATCAGGTTCATAATTTTTCTAACATTGTCTCCTACCACTCTTCCTTTAATAAATCCCACCTGATCTCTATGTATTAGCCCTTTTATGCACCCCTTTAATCTATGTGCCAATATGGCTGCATATATTTTAGTGTCAATATTAATTAGAGATATGGGACGATCATTTTAATATTTGTAGTGTCTTTATCGGGTTTAGGGATTGGGAATATTGCAGCCGGCATTGCCTCAGTTGGAAAGGATCTCTTTTCTTTTACTTCATTAAAAAATTTAGTTAAATGGGGGGTTAATTTGCTGGCAAGTTTTTTATAATAAATACCCATAACCCCATCTGGTCCAGGGGCTTTATTGTTTTTCATTTGATTAATTATCTTCCTGACCTCAATTTCATTTATGGGTTGATCCATATTTTTTTGAGCTTCTGTCACTTTTGATAAATTAGAACTTTTAATATATTTTTTTATTAATTCTCTATCTTGTTTTCCTCCAGTGATGTTATATAGGTTCGAATAAAATTCTTTAAATTCATAGCCAATTTCCTTTGGAGAGATACTTATATTGTTCCCATTAATAATTTTGTGGATTCTTGCTTTAGTGTTATTTTTCTGAAGTTGTTTTGTTAGTAACTTCTCAGGTTTATTCCCTAGATAATACCATTTTTGCTTGGTACGCTCAAGGATTCTATTTGCCCTAGTCGATAATCTTTCATTTATTTCTGCTTTAATTTTTTTAATGTCTAAATCATGCATGGGAGAATCTAGTAATTTATTTGCCCTCACCTTGTTTTCTAATTCCAGATATAAATCTGGTAAGTTTGCTATCCGTTTTTTATTAATAAATATCTCTCTACTCATTAGATGTCCTCTCGCTACTGATTTATAAGCACACCACACATTTGCTGCCGAGGTATCTTCCGCTATATTTTCTTCAAAATAGTGATCAGTAATTTTCCCTATTTCCTCAAGATAGACTTTGTCTCCCAGGATGTTTTAATTCAACCGCCAATTGGATCTACACAACCCACTCCCACCTTCCAATACCCATATTAGTGCACTATGGTCTGTCCAGGCTAAGACCTTAATGTCTATCTCCGTACATATTTTGACCATATATGCACGGACCAGGCACATATCTAATCTAGAATATGACTTAAAACGGTTGGAGTAGAATGTGTAGTCTCTCTCCTCCGGATGGAGGGTTCTCCACAGATCATATAATTTGTGCCTGCCCAAAAATTCCTTAAAAGCACTTGTCAGACCAAAGATTGATTTATCTATTTTCACCCCACTCACTACCTTCTTATCCCATTCTGGGTCTAGGATGCAGTTAAAATCACCGGCCATAAAGAAGGATCCCTGAATGAGGTCATGCAGCTTCTGCATGAGTCTATTCAGGAAGCCCACCTGACCCTTATTCGGGGCATAAACAATCAAAAAGGTATATTTTTTTATCATTCAGCTTACAAATTATCATTACATATCTAACTTCAGGATCTGAAACTTTATGGAGTAACTCATATTTGAATTTTTCCGCTATTAATATAGCCACCCTCTCTTTTTTTGCGTTGGTAATGATGCACATTCCATATATGGGTATTTACCAAATGATAATTTCTCAACAAATTTTTGGGTCCAATGTGTTTCCTGAATCATAGCAATTTCAATGCCTTTCCTGATCAGAAAATCTATCAAAGTGATCCTTTTCTGTGGCATATTCAGTCCTTGGACATTAAGAGATAACATTTTTTTAATCATCTTCTATATAATTTATATCTTATACCTTCCCTTCCGTTCCAAAACCCCCACCCACCCACCCCCGTCTTCCCTCCCTGGGTCCACCTCCACATTACGTATGCCTCACACAACATTGACATATAACAAATTGACATCACTCTACAAATGAATAACATAAATCGCTCTGAACTATACATTAGTTTACTTCACTGCCCTCTCCTTTTCCTAGTCCACCAGTCCCTTCCCTCCCAGGTGGACCAGTTTCAGGGTCGAGAGTAAGATGGTCCCTTCAATTCTCTCTTTACTGTCTATTACCTGCAAAAGGGTATACGGAGAGAGAGGGGGAGAAAAAAAAAAAACATTACCGCTTTACCATTACATTATTTACCTTATGGTCACACTCAAAACATTATATCTATAATACAACCTTTTTATATATGCCGACCAATTATTTTTTTAATTTTTTTATTTTTTTGACACTCAGAACTTGTGCACAGATAAACCGATAAAATATTATGCTGACCATTTTATATAACTTTCAATCTCGCATCTTAACCACTAAAATTCTAAGTGCCACCTTATCTAATCATATTAATTAAGTGTGTATCTTAAATAATCATACTGATTACCCTTTATTATTGTATTTTTTCCTTCTTTTGTTCATAACCCATGTGCTATATTAAATTATACTTGTTGTCTCTTCTTTTCCGTGTATTTATGTCAATTTCCTATGTGATTATTTCTCAACTTTCAACCCACTCCATGTACTGCGTAAATAGCTACCTAATTTTATATCTATCAATATTACCCCTATATACAATTTCAGTGGGGTTTGTTTTTTTAAATTATCTGTGTCATTTAAAACTTTAATATTTTAATATTCTGTGCCTATTTATGTATTTTCCCTATATCAAAATTTGTGTAATGTTAAAAAAAACAAAAAACTCTCTTATAATTACATTTTCTATATAATAGAGTCTATATGCCTATGCCATGTACCTCTTGTATTTTTTACTTCCTATTCTCCCTTTTAAAAAATGTCGGCTCTCTAAATTTCTTTCTACCCATTCCTGTGCCTCCTTAACTTTATTAAAAGAAAGAGTGTTATCATTTTGAAGGAAGCATATTTTTACCGGGAACCCCCACCAATATTTGATCTGTCTCTGTTTTAGATAGTCCACAATTGGTCTAAACGCTTTTCTGCCTTGTCGAGTCTGAAATGATAAGTCCTGAAAAAATACTAGATTTCAAAATTTTTCATTAGCTTGAAGTGTCTTGACTACCAACATAATTTTTCTTTTAGTTCCGTAATATGTAAATCTCACAATGATATCCCTAGGTGCCCCTGCCAGTATATTTGTAGAGGTCCCACACCGATGAGCTCGTTCAATTTCTGTTTCCCCCACGTTTCCCACACCCATACTTCCGAAAAGTTCCAATAAATATGGTGTCAATTTTTCTTGTGTCTCTGTTTCGGCAATGCCTCGGATTCTTATATTATTTCTCCTACTCCTTTCCTCCATATCAGCCATTTTTACCTCCAGATCTTGCATTTTTTAATTCAATTTCAACACTTTATCTGCTGTCTCATTAAGAGTGAAATCTATTTGCTCAATTTTATCTTCATTAGTTTTCACTCTGTCTCCTAACATCAAGATGTCTTCTTTAAATTCTCCAAGCTGCAATGAGAATTCCTTTTTGATTGACTGAAATTGTAATTCCAAACATTTCTGTAGATATTCAGGGGTTATCCCACCTTTCTCTGTTTCTCCAGGGCTATCAAATAATTGTTTAGAGGTGTCCCCTTCAGGTATATTCATACTTGTATCTTGTACATCTGTGGAATCCATATTAATTTGTGTTTTTATAGGTTGAGGTGACAAATGTGCTTCAATTCCAGACTCTCTTTTTTTCCTAATTCCATGTTACTTTTTTCTTTAACTTTCAGCTTTTTAGAGGCAGTGTTCTGATCATTAATTTTTTTAGATGAGATTTCAAGTGGAGTCAATCACTGCTATTTTCCTTATATTGGCTCCCTGGAATTATATGTAAGAGATGAAAGTAATCAACAAACTCTTTATCCTGCCAGATTCACACTCCCAACAGGTGCTGACACTAATTTTCGGAGGTAATTATCAGTTCCACCTTCATTCACCTCTCTTTTGGACAGTACTCACCTGAAAGGCTCATTAATCAGAGTCAATTTCAGCCTTAAGTCTTATTTTATTTGGGGGGACATAGTGTACCCGCACAAACTATATATCGTTTTTATCGTTATAAGAAGGGCTTTCTTTTGATACCATTATTTTGATAATAGCATATAATTTGATGTAAAAAAAATAATAAAATATGGCAAAAAAATTGAAAAAATAATTTTTTTATGACTTTTATTTGAAAAATCGTATACTCATGTACAAGAGACAACAAAAAAACACTGCTAAAAAGTTTCTAATATATGTCCTGAGTTCAGAAATAGCCCATGTTTTTATGTTTTTGTGCTTTTTTATTCATGTTACAGGGCCAGAACTATAAGTGGTGCAAAGCTATTTTAAAATCCTTTCTTTCAAAATTAGCGATAGTGACATTGTAACACTGATTTCTGTTCTAAATCCAGGAATGACCCCCAACATGTACATATTTTTGAAAACTAGACAACTCAGGGCATTTAACTTGGGGTATTTTGACACATTTCATGTAGCCATTTTACCACCAATCTATGCCAAAGTTTGCAGCAAAAAATCTTTTTTTTAAATTTTTCACATATATTGCAATTTAGGTAAACATTACCTTAAAATGTGAAGGGGTATTTCCAAATAACACCTCAATATGTGTTCTGAGTACAGGGATACCACCCATGCATAGGTTTGTTGGTTTGTTTTGGGCTAAAAGGCCACATTTAGGGGGTGCGCATTTTGGTTTTCCAACTTGGAATTCTGACATGCAGAAAACTTGTGCCCATGTCCCATTTGGGACATTTTTGAAGCCAGAAAGTGTATTCTACCCCACAAAACCATATATTTTTTTAAACTAGACACCCTAGGGTATTTCAAATGGTAGTATTTTAACACTTTCCATGCACTAATTATACTACCAGCCTATGTCAATGTTTTGGGTAGTAATTTTTTTTCACATACATTGTACTTTGGGCATGAATTCACAGATCCTGTTATATGTCAGTGCCAAACAACACCTCAATATGTGTTCAGCAACATCTCCTGAGTACAGGGATACCACCCATGTATAGGTTGGTTAGGTTATTTGGGGGTTAAAAGGCCACATTTGAGAGGTGCGCTTTTTGGTTTTCCAACTTGGAATTCTGACGTGCAGAAAACCTGCGCCCATGTCCCATTTGGGACATTTTTGAAGCCAAAAAGTGTATTCTACCCCACAAAACCATATATTTTTGAAAACTAGACACCCTAGGGTATTTCAAATGGTAGTATTTTAACACTTTTCATGCACTAATTCTACCACCAGCCTATGTCAATGTTATGGATAGTAATTTGTTTTTCACATTCATTGTACATCGGGCATGAATTCACAGATCCTATTATGTGTCAGTGCCAAACAACACCTTAATATGTGTTCAGCAACATCTCCTGAGTACAGGGATACCACCCATGTGTAGGTTAGTTAGATTATTTGGGGGCTAAAAGGCCACGTTTAGGGGGGGGGTGCATTTCCAACTTGGAATTTTGACATGTAGTCAGCCTGCGCCCATGTTCCATTTGGGACACTTTTGAAGCCTGTCAAAGTATTTTACCCCATAAAACCATATATTTTGGAAAACTAGACATCCTAGGGTATTTAAAATTGTGGTATTTTAACACTTTCCAAGTGCTAATTCTACCACCAACCTATGTCAAAGGGTTGGGATGTCATTTTTTCCCCACACACATTGTAGTTCAGGCAGGAATTTTCAGATTCTGTTATTTGCCACTGCCAACCAACACCTCAATATGTGTTCAGCAACATCTCCTGAGTACGGGGATACCCCCCATGCATAGGTTTGTTGGTTTGTATTGGGTCTAAAATTCCACATTTAGGGGGTGCGCAATTCCAACCTGAAATTTTGACATGTAGTCAGCCTGCGCCCATGTTCCATTTGGAACATTTTTAAAGCCGTCCAATGAATTTTACCCCATCAAACCATATATTTTTGCCTTTGTAAAAGTTTGTGGTAGTACTTTTTTGGGAGTTTTTTTTCCACATGCATTGTACTTCAGGCATGAATTCACAGATTCTGGTATATGTCACTGCCAAACAACAACCCAATATGTGTTCAGCAACATCTCCCGAGTACAGGGATAGCACCCATGCATAGGTTTGTTGGTTTGTTTTTGGCTAGAAGGCAACATTTGTGAGATGCGCATCTCAAAATTCCAACTTGGAATTTTTACATGTAGTCAACCTGCGTCCGTGTCCTTTATGGGATATATCTTTGAAGCCAACCAATGTAATTTACCCCCACCAAACCATATATTTTTTTATCGGTAGACCCCCATCACTACTTGTGGCAAGGGCTCAGCAGCCACCGATACATCGCTAGATGATGTATAGGGTCAAAATCGAACCCTGAGTCCGCGGCCTCAGAATCAGTGCGGAAGCAGTGATCTCGAGCAAAGAAGGGGTTAATAGCTCTTAGAAGAGCCTATCTAGTACTGTAATACATTACAGTACAAAGAAATTAATCCATAAAACAGTGCAGACAGCAAAACATACTGTTGCTGTGCAAGATTACTGCTTACACAGTGATGAATGGCAGGGAAGGGGTTAATACACAGTGAAAGACTTTCATAAAACCTGCCAATTTTATAAAATGTTATTTTATATCTCTAATACTGATCTGTCTCTTTCCGTCACAAAAATGTAAGTGAGGAGAGGGAGGCAGATCAATATTTGTGAATATTGATCCGACTAATTTTGATCTGACCAGGGCGAATGGTGAGCTTAATTGAGAAAATCACCAAACCGCCTTTGCCACTAATTCGCTGTTACTGATCGCTATGCGCTCAGGCAGCTTAAAAAAAAAATATATTTTTACTTTACATGTAATCCCCTAGCGGGTATGTGTAAAAAAATAAAATAAAAATATGCAGACAGATAAAAATTGCTTTGGCGTCAATATCATTGCGTAAGCAGTGATCGACGGCAAAGAAGGGGTTAATAACTCTTAGAAGAGCCTTTTTAGTACTGTAATAAATTACAGTACAAAAAAAATTAACCCCTAAAAAATGCACAAACAGCAAAAATAAATGCGCTGATGTGCACGATCACTGCTTATGCAAGATCAGTGGCAGGGAAGGGGTTAAACGCAGGGAATTGCTTTAATAATTTTTTTTTATTGTTTTATTATTTGTGTGTTGTGTATTTATTGTTTTTTTTAACTTTTACTTACTTTTAGAACTTTGATCTGTCTCTCTCCCTCACTAAAAAAAATGTGAGGAGAGGGAGGCAGATCATGACTGGTCAGATCAATATAGGGTTAATATTGATCTGACCAGTCAGTGGGGATGTTCAGGAGAGCATCCCCACTGCCTGTCAGTGTGCCTGGCAGTCACTGATTGCCTCTGTGAAGAGGCAATCGTGTGACAGCCAGAGAGCACAGGAAGCAGGAACTTCCTGCCTCCTGTGCTCTTGCCCTTAGAAGGGCAGCGCCATCTTGGTCACTCAGTGACCAAGATCGTGTTTTTTTTTTTTTGTGTTCCTGATTGCCTCGACTTGCGAGGCAATCAGGAACACTTTCTGAGCATAGGAAGCGAAAATTTTGCTTCCTATGCTCATTTTTTTAATGCACGTGTTTTAAAGGCTCTGTGCCTTTAAAACCGGCATTTCGATCGCTCTCCGGAGCGATCGAAATGCCGACGGGCATTTTTTTTAGCATTGTACGATGCTTCCACACGGAAGCATCGTTACAATGCCCTTAGAGCACTGAAAGCGAAAAAACTCCGCTTTCAGTGCTCGTTTTGACACAGGACGGACTAGGTCCGTCAAGTGTCACTAACGCCTCGGCACACAGGACGGACCTAGTCCGTCCTGTGTCGCCAAGGGGTTAAACTTTTTTGCTTTAAATGGTGTGCTCCACTTTCACTGGTTTGGCTATTTGCCTAGCTTTGTCTCCAGAGTGTTTCAGGCACTCAAGGTTAACTATTGCAACATTGTCACAAAAGATTTTATATGCAGGTTTTTTTGAATCTGTATATTGTAACAATGTGTTTTTGTATATTCATGGTGACATTGTGTCCATGTAACTGGTCTGTGTGGTTATATAACTGATTTTTGTTTTAACCACACAGCCTGTTTTCTCGGTGGATATATATGCCTGCATTGGCTTAAGTGTTTTAATTGTGTACTTTCCGTGTATATAATTGTAAATAACCAGTTCCCATTTAGAATTAATTATTACTGATGGGACAAGGGCTTTATGCAGGCTGATCAGGGGGAGGAGTACATAAGTGCCCCCCCCCCCCCCCCCCCGATTAGATCTACGATTAAGTCCACCTTGGACGAAACATGTAAGCTGCTCTACCGAGTTGGGCTCCATTGTACTCCATTTTAAATCTCTGATAAAAGCCACGTTTTAGAAGGACCTGGCAATTTTTTATTGTGCACTCGGACTCTTCACTTCTTCTCTTACTTTCTTGCCATTAACGGTTGGGCCGGGGACCTGCTACCCAGCACTGAAGGAGCCATTCAGGAGGCTAAGAACGTCTGTTCCAGTACTCGCTATATCCCCTATCTGTTTGTGTCTAATCCATCAATTACCTACCTATCATTCCCGCTTTTGATCCAAAAGAAGGCAAAAAAACCCCTAAGGAATTTATTTAAAATTTTGCCTCCTAGGGGGAAAGATTCCTTCTTGACTCCAAAGTGCAATCTGATTTTTCCTTGGATCAAGCAGCTCTATTATTAATGCTTACTCTATTATTAATAGCCCTGCATGTTCTGCTTTTCTAAAAAAAAAAAACATCCAGACCATTTTAAATGCATCTATTGTAGCTGAAAGCACCACCTCTCTTGGGATTGTCCTTACCGTAAAGAATCCCTTCCATTGCTGTCTATGAAATCTTTGCTCTTCCAGTCTCAGGGGGTGACTTCTTGTTCTTTGTACGTTTCTGTTAATGGAGAGTTCTTTATATTGGCCCTGCACATATTTATATAATGTTATCATATCCCCTCTGAGATGCCTTTTTTCTATCATATATAAATGCAACTTTTTAAAGTCTCTCTTCATAACTAAAATCCTTAAATCCCCTTATTAATTTTGTAGCCCTCCTTTTCACTTTTTATAGTTCCATAATATCCTTTTTAAGGACTGGTGCCAAGAATTGTACTGCATATTCCGTATGTTGCTCTGTTATTATTTTTTCCATAATTCATAACTTTTGACATTTGTCTATATTGAACCTAATTTGCCACTTAATTGCCCGGCCCCCCACTTTGTCCAAAACTTCCTGTAACACACAAACATTAAGGTTAGTCTATATTATCTTACCTAATTTTGTGCCATCAGCAAACACTGAGACATGGCTCTCAACACAGCTTGGGAGATCATTAATAAATTAAAAATAAGAGGGTCTAAAACAGACCCCTGAGGTACTCCGCTTAATACCCTGGTCCAATTTGAGGATTTTCCATTTACAACAACCCTCTGCATTTTATCTTTTAGCCAATTTTCAATCCAAATACAAACATTTGCCCCTCAAACCTATTTCTCTCAATTTGTAAGTAACCTTTTGTGTGGAACTATATCAAATGCTTTAGCAAAGTTTAAATAGATCACATCAACTGCGACCCCTAGATCTATATGTTTACTGACTTCTTCATAAAATGTTATTAAGTTTGTTTGACAAGACCTGTCTTTCACAAAACCATGCTGACTTTTACTAATTATATTCTGATTCAAGATGTGTTCTTTATCTTTATATCTTTCGCAATCCTTTAAATAATTTCCCCACTACAGATGTCAAGCTCACAGGCCTATAATTACCCGGCAGAGATTTTGATCCCTTTTTACATACTGGAATGACATCTGCCTTTCGCCAGTCTGTTGGCACTATACCTGAACTGAAATAATCCCTAAAGAACAAAAAATAGTGGTCTGGCCAGAATTATGCTTAACTCTCTAAGTACCATCTGACCCTTGGGTCTATCTTAACAGAGTTTAATTGCTTTTTGCTGTGTCTGCCAATCCCATGTTTGAGATGACTGTTTCGTAAATTCCAGTAGCAGGGGCTCATCCATTTGTTCTTCCTTAGTATAAACAGAAGGGAAAAAAAGTATTTAAAATGTCTGCTTTCTCTCTGTCCTCACTAACCAAATTTCCCATTTGGGATAACAATGGCCCAATATTTTCTGTGTTTAGCTTTTAGGACTAGACTAAAGACTAGCAATGGAACTGTGCAAAAAAAAAAAAAAATTAGAAAAACTCAAATTATGGAAATTTATGCAGTTTTACACTTAGAAATCTCAGGTAATCTTTGTCAACGATGATGCATTTTTTCTCTCTATCCAAATTGGCTCCTGATGTTTATTTACAAATGTCCTAGGCCTAATACAGGCTAGGTGGTTGGTTGGTGTTCCTACACTACTGAATGACTGTTGCTAACAACACAGGATTAGAAAAGATACAAGCCCCCAAACATGAAATTCGATAGAACGGCTTTGGCCATATTGTAAAAATATAAAATAAAATGGAAATTAATGTTTACATTTGCTAAAAGTGGTAAAATAAAAGTCTTTAACTTATGGTTGTAAAGGCATAAATATAGCATCAAAATGTTACTCAGGTCCATAACAAAAGGCTTAACTGCAATTGAAGTCCCATTCAAGCTCCATTAGATGCACCTGACCATAAGACACACCTAGTTTTTAGAGGGAAAACAAGAAAACCACATATAGAACAGATCTTTACAAAACTCTTATCTCCCCAAAAGTAGTGGTAATGAGCAAAGCTAAAGACAAAACTAATACAGCTAACCTTAGGCACACCATTCTGCACCATGAGAAAGGCAGTGTGCACCAGCCAAACATTAGCAATCCCTGTGATAGTCATAAGACTGCAGTGGTGACTAACCTTTAGCATCCCAGCATCTTTGGACTATATTTTCCATTATGCACAATATGCCAGTATTTAGCCACTCAATATGCCAGTATTTTGTCACTCAGTATGCCAGGATTTTGCCACTCAATATGCCTGGATTTAGCCATTTAATATGACAGTATTTTGGCACTCAATATGCCAGGATTTTGCTGCTATCATTGGGATCGCTGTTGGCACCCAGTGTAACCAGAAATACAAGAGAGCCTTCGCTTTGTAGAAACAATCAACATGGAAACAAATCAGGCAGGTATTTAAAATGGGCCTTGAAATCAAAACTTAGTTCCTGCTTTATATCAAAAATTAATAACAACCAGAACCAACCGCTACATCACAGAGAACTGCTGAATGTGAAATAAGTTAAAACAAATATTTTAAAAAAAATATGGCAAGTCAGTTTATTACGGGTGCACACAAAGAGAGTCACAGCATAAAATCCTCTCTGGATTGGGGGTATAGCCCACTACAGATATTTATAAAGTTTTACTTGATGGCATAATCTGATAAAAAAAAACAAGCATCAGTCACAAAAAACAAGTGAATTGTTTATTGTTCATAGCATAGAAAAGTCCCGCCTCAAAGTCCCTGATAACATTCTTAAGGCTGTTAGTTAGTATAGCTCTAAAACCAATACTTGCATGAAAAAGACAAGTTTATTATTCCAGAGTTTGCAATTCTCAGGAAAATGGGTGAATTGCTCCATAATTGGGGTGCATCAAGGATAAGATGGTGTACAAGGGGACCTAAACCATTCCACCCGAAATCTCAGAGTCCCCACGAAAAGTATGCACCCCACGTCACTTTCCAAGACGTGGGAAGCCACCCGGTAACACGCAGTAGAATGTCGCAGTGTTTCATACTGGTCTCCAGATTGTCTGAAGCCTGCTCAATTATTTTCTGAGCAGGGAGGCTCTGAGAGGGCCAACAAGTAGTTGGCACAATCAATAGGCTTTGATAGAATGTCAGGTGGAGGCGGAGGAATGGGGGCTCTGAGTAGCCTTCAGATTAGTTACTGTGTTTTATCTTACTTACTTACTTGCAGAAGCATCATATTTAAACCAGTTGCTCCAAAAGTGCACAGCCTGCCATTCTGGGTATCTGGATAAACTTCCAGCTAGCGTGACTGCTGAGAATCCTCAATCTAGTCTATATCCGTATATTTGGTTCTAATAACAGCCCTGCTCCATCAAGACTTGAGGATTTGTGAATTGCAGTCGGAGAAACAATTTGAGATTCAGCAAACCACGTCCAGAACTTGAGGAATATCAATATCACAGTTTGAATACATTGTTTCCATAAGGACTCACTATCGTTCACATCCAGCAGACAGATTGATCTATGTCTCCACGGGAGGTGACCATTACTCCAAGTTACACAAGTTAATATTGTGATAACTGTTTTTATTATTGTTGGTATTGTATGAATGGAATGTAATTGCTACATTGGAAATCTTTTCTTTTCGACTGTGTACTCTCACTACTCAACACTCAAAGGCATGGATAGGGGAATTTATAATTTCTTCACATACCACAAAGTCAGGTGGAGTCAAAGACAAATCCTACTGACAAATCTTTAAATTACACTACACATTCAGTGTCTTTGGACCCAGAAAGGAGGTACATCATTCTGGATAGCACCATTGAACAGAAAAGATTACTCATTAATATCTATGCCCCAAATGATTAATTGTATTACAAAATGTTTGATCTGCTCACTAATATTGTCTTCTGTGAAATTGTCAAAGGTGCTGACTTCAATGCAATACAAGACCCTAACCTGGACAGACTCGGCTCCCATGCAAACAAATCCTGATCACATTGTGAACACAAATTTTACAATTAATAGAGAATCTCACACCTATTAGTTAAATATTTCACACATGTATCAAGAGCACACTGTACCTCATCAAGAATTATCTTTTAGATGCCTTTTTGTTAACGAAAGTGCAGACCCAAATAGAATACCAGATCAAAATTCTTCCAATGGGAAACAAATCTGGAAATATCCTAGCTAACATGACAAAATCAAGACAACACAGGTATACACATCTCAACACAGTAGACTGGAGACTTCCCAGGATTTATTAAACAAGGCCTTCTAAAAATAATTTTCACATTTATACAAAGACAAGAATTATTGAACAGGGCAAAACTATCAAAATTTACCGCTAATCATAAGTCTATATAAGAAGCAGAGATTACTGTGCAGAAAATTCAACAAACAATAAGAAACAAAAGTTCATGTCACTAAGGGGTTAATAAGGCTGAAAGATGAAAAAGCCTTAACAATTTCCTTCAGAAAATGCATCTATAAAAAAAAATGCATAGCCCTCAAGAACCTGCAACTACAAATATACGTTAGGTTACAATTTATAAATTTGGGAATATTTTAGTCCCACAATAGCATTAGGCGCATTACAAATAAAACACAAAAACAAAAAAAGAGAGAAAAGTATTTATATTGTACCATATATTAGGAGACTCAAAAAAATTATTTTATATATTTTTCCGGAAGTTACGGAACAGCCACCGCAAACATGGGATTGGCTGACACAGAAAAAAGTGTTTAAGTAATTAAACTCTGTTAAGATAGACAAGGCCCCAGGGCCAGATGGTATACACCCAAGGGTCCTTAGAGAGTTAAGCATAATTCTGGCCAGACCAATATTTACGATCTTTAGGGATTCTTTCAGTTCAGGTATAGTGCCAACAGACTGGCGAAAGGCGGATGTCATTCCAATATTTAAAAAGGGATCAAAATCTCTGCCTGATAATTATAGGCCAGTTAGCTTGACATCCGTAGTGGGGAAATTATTTGAAGGACAACTCAAGAATACATCTTGAATCAGAATATAATTAGTAAAAGTCAACATGATTTTGTGAAAGACAGGTCTTGTCAAACAAACTTAATAACATTCTATGAAGAGGTCAGTAAAAATATAGATCTAGGTGTGGCAGTTGATGTGATCTATTTGGATTTTGCTAAAGCATTTGATACAGTTCCACACAAAAGGTTACTCTACAAATTGAGAGAAATAGGATTGGAGGAAAATGTATGTATTTGGATTGAAAATTGGCTAAAAGATAGAACACAGAGGGTTGTTGTAACTGGAAGAGCCTCAAATTGGACCAGGGTATTGAGCGGAGTACCTCAGGGGTCTATTTTGGGACCTCTTCTTTTTAATATGTTTATTAATGATCTCCCACGTTGTGCTGAGAGCCATGTCTCAGTGTTTGCTGATGACACAAAATTAGGAAAGGTAATAAAGACTAATCTTGATGTTTTTTCTTTACAGGAAGATTTGAACAGAGTGGGGGACTGGGCAAGAAAGTGGCAAATGAGGGTCAATATAGACAAATGTAAAGTTATGCATTATGGGAAAAAACAAAGCACCATATACGTTAAATGGTATTTCCCTGGGAAAAACTACTAACGAAAAGGATTTAGGAATCATTGTAGATAACAAACTTGGCAACAGTGCCCAATGCCAGTCAGCAGCTGCAAGGGCCAATAAGATATTGGCATGTATAAAACAAGGTATAGATTCACGGGAGGAGGACATCATCTTGCCTCTTTACAAATCAATGGTAAGACCTCACCTTGAATATTGTAACCTTTGCTGGGATTGAACCCTGGGACCTCTGTGTTTCTGGTGCCTGTGACTGTTCTGTGCGCCACCAGAGGGCTTGGTTTTTCACCATTGCTTTGTGTCTGTCTGTACCTCCTTCCCATACTTAACTATGCTCAGGTGTTCCTTGTCCATCGTTACTGCCTTATTTAAACCCCCTCCTCCCAGCACTCTTTGCTGGAACATTTTGCCTACCTGTCTTTTGCTGGTGTTATTGTTTTTTGATCTACTGATATCTACTTGGCCTGTACCCTGACTACTCCGTCCTTCTCTACTCCTGACTCCGCTAGTACCTTTGCTTCTCTGTCCTTCTCCAGTCCTGACCTTTTGGCTTGTGACCCCGACTACGTTTTCTGATTTGCCCGTTTGTTCCTGTTTGTCAAGATGCCCAAAAGAAGACCTCCAAACCCTAATTGTGGCCGCTCAAAGCCTGGGGCTCCATCCTTGGGGGAGAGTGGTCACCCTGCCCAGGGTATCACACCTGCACCGGCCCTTGCATCTGGACTCCAGCCGGAACTGGCAACCATGCCGGTGACAAATATACAGTACAATTCTGGGCACCAGTCCTTAAAAAGGATATTAAGGAACTAGAAAAAGTGCAAAGGAGAGCTACAAAATTAATAAGGGGATTATAGTATCTTAGTTATGAAGAGAGACTTAAAACATTGCATTCATTTACTTTAGAAAAAAGGCGTCTTAGAGGGCATATGATAACATTATATAAATATGTGCAGGGCCAATATAAGGAGCTCTCCACGGACCTGTTCATTAACAGAAATGTACAAAGAACAAGAGGTCACCCCCTGAGACTGGAAGAGCAAAGATTTCATAGACAGCAAAGGAAGGGATTATTTACGGTAAGGACAATAAAGTTATGGAACTCACTGCCAAGAGAGGTAGTGCTATCAACCACAATAGATGCATTTAAAAATGGTCTGGATGTTTTTTTAGAAAAGCAGAACATACAGGTGTATTAATAATTTAATAATGACGCTTATTGATCCAAGGAGAAATATGACTGCCCTTTTGGAGTCAAGAAGGAATTTTTCCCCCTAGGAGGCAAAATTCAAAATCGCCTCCTTAGGGGTTTTTGCCTTCTTTTGGATCAAAACGCTGGAATGATAGGTAGATGGGTTGAACTTGATGGACTTGTGTCTTTTTTCAACCTAAATTACTATGTTACTATATAATTTGGATATTATTCTGATGAAATCAGAGGCAAATCCTGAGATTAATAATATACTTATCCCAGAGAGGACTTACATTGAGTGAAAAAAGTATTTGATCCCCTGCTGATTTTGAATGTTTTCCCACTGACAAAAAAAAAATGAAAAGTCTATAATTTTAATGGTAGGTGTATTTTTACAGTGAGAGATAGATTAACAAAAAAAAAAAAAGTATCTTGAAAAACGTCAAAAGTTATAAATTGATTTGGATGTCAACGAGTGAAATAAGTACCGTATTTGCTCGAATATAAGATGAATATAATATGCTCTGAAAAAGACCCCTCGTCGTGACGTGACCCGCTGCGATCGCGCGACAGCTCAGTTTCCCGTGTATACACGGAACATATGAGCTATGCTTAGAGCTGCATTTTATTTTATTTTTTTAAATCTTCTTCAGCCGGATATGACAGCTAGTCATATCCGGCTAATATACTTCCCTCCTCCGTGCAGGAGGGAAGCCTGCAGCACGGAGGGCGCGACAGGCACCAAAAAGTGAGTACTGGGAAAAGGGGTGGAGGGAGGGTGACTAATGGGCAAACATATCACTGATGGGCATGATAACACTGAAAAATGTTGGGAATGATAAGTCTGACACATGATGGGCATGATAAGACTGACACATGATGGGCATGATAAGACTGACACATGATGGGCATGATAAGACTGACAAATGATGGGCATGATAACACTGACAAATGATGGGCATGGTAATACTGACAAATGATGGGCATGCTAAGACTGACACATGATGGGCATGATAAGACTGACACATGATGGGCATGATAAGACTGACACATGATGGGCATGATAACACTGTCAAATGATGGTCATGATAACACTGACACATGATGGACATGATAACACTGACAAATGATGGGCATGATAACACTGACAAATGATGGGCATGATAACACTGACACATGATGGGCATGATAACACTGACAAATGATGGGCATGATAACACTGACACATGATGGGCATGATACACTGACAAATGATGGGCATGGTAAGACTGACAAATGATGGGCATGATAACTGAAAAATTATGGGCATGATAATACTGTCAAATGATGGGCATGATAAGTCTGACAAATGATGGGCATGATAAGACTGACAAATGATGGGCATGATAAGACTGACAAATGATGGGGATGATAACAGTGACAAATGATGGCCAAAATAACATGACAAATGAATGGATGTAAGAAATATAAGGTGCCTTTAATTTCTTACATGAGAAAAAAATTAAATTAATAAGTAATGATGGTCTGTGTGTTTGTAAGAGGCACAGACAAACCTAGAACTGAAATGTGTTTGTGGCATTTTTTGTAATTTTTTCATGTGATATATCTATTTATATGTAAGTATTTATCTCTTTTATCCATTGGATATTTGTAATTATATTGCTTGTGTTTTGATTAATTGTCTAAACAAATTTTTGATACCGCATCATTTCGTTAGCATAGTTTCATTTATATTTTTTTGTGTGCTCCCCCTATCTCTTTATTGTACATGTTCTCTTTAAGGGTAGTGCTTGGACTCCCCTAGGGGTGATGCACTGTACTTATTATATTGTTGTTGTTAGTTGTTTATTTGGTGTGCTTCTCTAATTTATTTTGCTTTGTACATTTATTGTTCCATTTTTTTAAATGAATGCTCTTGCCATGTCGTTTTTCGATATTAGTGGCATTAGTGACAGGAGGGCCGACACACGTTTAATCAAATATCTGACTCTGACAACTCGACAGACAGTTCACCTAGTGAGCTACCTTTTTTAGGGTTAGACCCATCAACAAGAAGAGGACAAGGAGGGGGAAGAGACGGGGCCGGAAGGGGCGAGGGGGCCCAACCAACTATGATGAACAGGGGCAACTGCTTTCAGACCACACGTTACCCGGAGCGCAACCGGCAACAATGCCAACGGTGGTGATTAACATCTCGGCAAGAACCCTCAATGACATTGAAATGCAGGTATTAGAAAAGGGCCTGGAGTTTGTTACTACATATAATGGGCATGCTTTATCATTGGATGTGAATATAAATAGATTATTTTGTTCCCTTCATCTCAAAACCCTTTTTTCAAGACAGCGAACAGAAGCATATACCTCCACAACTTCCATATGTGGACCCATCTATTCCCATCTGGAACCTTTCGTGCTGTAAGCCACCACGCAAGTTTACTCCACCGCACGTGAGTACTGCTGTCGAAACTTATATTAAACTTTTTGAGCTGGAAGTAGCAAAAATTAAATGGAGGACTAAAACTAAACACAACTTGATGTGCACATTACCATCAGAACGGCTGATAAGGGTGGTGCCATTGTCGTTATGGACATTGACCAGTACCTTAGGGAAGCCCACCTGCAGCTTAATGATACACAACACTACTCCAAACTTTCTACTGATCCGACTGCTGAGATCCAACAGTGCATAGAGGCTGTGCTACATAGAGCCCAAGCTGCTCATATTATCAATGACAAGGAAGCAGCGTATCTCACTAAAGCGAATCCCAAGATACCTTTTCTTTACCTTTTGCCCAAGATCCATAAAAATTTGTGTAATCCCCTGGTAGACCTATTGTATCAGGGTGTGACTCTATACTCCAACCCCTTTTCTGTCTTTGTTGATTTGCATTTGCACCCTTTGGTACTTAAGATGCGGTCTTACAAAAATTTCTAATTATGATCGTGTTAGTGAAAACACGAAGGTGGTTTGGAGGCTATTGGCTATTCCATTGACACATACCACATTGATAAAGAATATAAGAACTTCATCTTATTATTATACTTTTGATGGTGACTTTTATCTTCAAATTCAGGGTACTGCGATGGGGTTCAATGTGGCCCCGTCATATGCTAACCTGTTTATGTATCGATTTGAACAGTCTTTTGTTTACACTCATAATGATTTTGTGTCCTGTGTTGGTCTGTGGGTCAGGTACATAGATGATATCTTTTTTATCTGGCATGGTACTGAGTCTCGTCTTCTACAATTTAGGGATTATTTGAACACTCAATTGGAGACCATATCATTTACAATGTAATATAGCAAGACATGTGTACAATTTTTGGATGTTCTGGTATCGGTTATTAACCCCTTAAGGACAGAGCCTTTGAAACATTTTTGTCCTTTCTGGACAATGGCTATTTTAACATTTCTGTGCTGTTTGTGTTTAGCAGTAATTTTCTTCTTCGTCATTTGCTGTACCCACACATATTATATATTGTTTTTATCGGGACAAGAAGGGCTTTCTATGGATGCTATATTTTTGATCATATCTTCTCATATTATTAAAAAAAATAATAAAATATGGTAAAAAAAAAAAAAAATACACAAATTTCCTGACTTTTATTTGAAACAACTTCTCCTCATCGACAATAGCGAATGAAAAAACATGCTAAATAGATTCTACTATTTCTCCTGAGTACAGGGATACCACCCATGCATAGGTTTGTTGGGTTGTTTGGGGGCTAAAATGCCAAATTTGTGAGGTGCAGTTTTTTATTTTCCAACTTGAAATTTTTACATGCAGACAGCCTGCACCCATGTCCCATTTGGGACATATTTGAAACCAGCCAGTGTATTTTACCCCATCAACTCATATATTTTTTAAAAGTAGACACCCTAGGCTATCTCAAATGGTGGTATTTTAACACTTTCCATGCACTAATTCTACCACCAGCCTTTGTCAAGGTTTGTGGTAGTAATTCTTTTGTGTTTTCTTTTCACAAACCTTGTACTTCAGACATGAATTCACAGATTTAGGTATGTGTCACTGCCAAATAACACCCCAAATAAGTGTTCAGCAACATCTCTTGAGTACAGGGATACCCCCCATGCATAGGTTTGTTGGATTGTTTGGGGGGTAAAAGGCCAAATTTGGGAGGTGAAGTTTTTGGTTTTCCAATTTGAAATTTTGACATGCAGACAGCCTGCACCCATGTCCCATTTGGGACATATTTGAAACCAGCCAGTGTATTTTACCACATCAACCCATATATTTTTTTTAAGTAGACACCCTAGGCTATCTCAAATGGTGGTATTTTTACACTTTCCATGCACTAATTCTACCACCAGCCTTTGTCAAAGTTTGTGGTTGTAATTTTTTTGTGTTTTTTTTCTCACAAACCTTGTACTTCAGACATGAATTCACAGATTTTGGTATGTGTCACTGCCAAATAACACCCCAATAAGTGTTCAGCAACATCTCTTGAGTACAGGGATACCACCCATGCATAGGTTTGTTGGGTTGTTTGGGGGGTAAAAGGCCAAATTTGGTAGGTGCAGTTTTTGGTTTTTCAAATTGAAATTTTGACATGCAGACCGCCTGCACCCATGTCCCATTTGGGACATATTTGAAACCAGCCAGTGTATTTTACCCCATCAACCCATATATTTTTTAAAAGTAGACACCCTACGCTATTTCAAATGGTGGTATTTTAACACTTTCCATGCACTAATTCTACCACCAGCCTTTGTCAAAGTTTGTGGTAGTAATTTTTGTGTGTTTTTTTTTCACAAATATTGTATTTTAGACATAAATTCACAGATTTTGGTATGTGTCACTGCCAAACAATAACCCAATATGTGTTCAACAACATCTCCTGAGTACAGGGATACCACCCATGCATAGGTTTGTTGGGTTGTTTGGGGGCTAAAAGGGCCACATTGTGAAGGTGCGCATTTTCAACTTGGAATATTGACGTGTAGTCAGCCTGAGCCCATCTTTCATTTGGGACTTTTTTTTAAAGTAGGACAGTGTATTTTACCCCAAAAAGTATATATTTTGTAAAAGTAGACACCCTAGGCTATTTTAAATGGTGTTATTTTCAGTGGCAGGGAAGGGGTTAATACACTACACTATACAAAGGGTATGGCTTTTATAAAAGCCCCTGGGACTCACAATTTTTTAACATTTAATTTAATTTATTACAATTAAAAAATTATGTTATACAGATCTGTCTCTATCCCTCACTAAAACTCAAGTGAGGAGAGGGAAAAACCAAACCACCTTTGCCACTGATCGGCTGTTACTGATCGCTATACACGCGTTCAGACAGCTTCAAAAGGAATACACGTAATCCCCTAGTGGGTATAATTAACCCCTAGCGAGTCTGACAAAAAAAATGCTGATAGCAAAAAAAAATCCTTCTGTGACTAGATTGCTCCATATGCGCTGCTTAGGCAGTGACTATATGCACTGCTTAGGCAGTGACCATATGTGCTGCTTAGGAAGTGATATACGGCAAGGAAGGGGTTAATAGCTCTTAAAAGAGCCTTTGATATACTGTAATAAATCCAAGTAAAAAAAAATAACCCCTAAAAAAATGCACAGACAGCTAAAATAGTGCTGCTGTGTAAGATCACTGTGTACACAGCGATCAATTGCAGGGAAGGGGTTAAATACTGGAAACGGCTTTTATAAAAGCCTTTGCGTCTCAATTCTATTAAATATATTATAATTAAAAACTTACATTATACAGCTCTGTCTCGCTCCCTCACTAAAACTCAAGTGAGAGGGAGGCAGATCTACACGGGTCAGATCAAATATTTACAAATATTGATCTAAGTAGACGAATGGTGATGCACATCTGAGCAAACGCCAACCCGCCTTTGTCACTTATCAGCTGTTACTGATCGCTATACATGCGGTCAGACAGCTAAAAAAATTTTTTTTACGTTAAACGTAGTCCCCTAGCGGGTATAATTAACACGTGACGGGTGTAATAAAAAAGTTTAAAAAAATTTAAAAATGCTTCTGCAGCAAGATTGCTGCATTTGCGTCAGATCGCTGCTTAGGCAGTGATCTACAGCAAGAAAGGGGTTAATCTCTCCTAAAAGAGCTTTTTTTATACTGTAATGAATTACAGTAAAAAAAATTAACCCCTAAAAAATGCACAGACAGCAAAAAATGTGCTGCTGTGTATGATCACTGCGTACACAGCGATCAATGGCAGGGAAGGGGTTAAATGGCTTTTATAAAAGCTCTTGGTGTTTAAAATTTTATTAAATATTTTTTTTATTATTTTATTTTATTTTTTTACTTTATGTGATCTGTCTCTCTCCCTTACTATAACTAGTAAGGTGAGGGAGGCAGATCAATACTTGTCAAAGGCAATATTTACTAATATTGCCTTTGACAGTATGATAAGTGTGCCATTTTTAAATGGCTGCTACGATCACTCCGTGGAGTGATCGTAGCGCGCCCCTGCACATTTGGGGGGTGTTGCAAAATGCCTCTACCTACTCAATTTAGTGCATGACGTGCCAGGCACGTCACCTGTCGGCAAGTCCACGATTTGCCGTGACGTGCCTGGCACGTCATCTGTCCTTAAGGGGTTAACTCGGGTCCCTCCTTTGATTTGTTTAGGAAGGAGACAGATTGGATTTCTTTCTTAAACGCCTCTTCTTTCCATCCTAAGAATTTATTGAACAACCTTCCATATGGTCAGTTTCTTCGATTACGAAGTATAATTGACTGTGATGAGAATTTTTCAGCTCGTGTTCTTGAACTCACTGGTAATTTTGTCCACAGAGGATACAATGCAGTTAACTTGGAACGCTGTGCAAGCCGGGCGAAACAAAAGTCCCGTGAGGAACTTCTCACTTTCCATCAGCGGATGGACCCTTCCAACCATTCCTTGTATTACTACATACTCAACCAAATCAAACCAGGTACGCCATATCCTGAATAAGTATTGGTTTGTTCTCCAGGCAGATAAGAAGGTGGGGGCACTCTTTCAACAACTCCACTTATGTCATATAAGAGGTCACGCAATTTGTGTGACCAGCTTACCGACAATAAACGGGGCATTTTTTGTCATTTTTTCATGTGATCTCTCTATTTATATGTAAGTATTTATCTCTTTTATCCATTGGATATTTGTAATTGTATTGCTTGTGTTTTGATTAATTGTCTAAATAATTTTTTTGATACCACATAATTTCGTTAGTATAGTTTCATTTATATTTTTCTGTGTGTTCCCCCTGTCTCTTTCTTGAACATGTTCTCTTTAAGGGTAGTGCTTGGACTCCCCTAGGGGTGATGCACCGTACTTATAATATTGTTGTTATTAGTTGTTTATTTGGTGTGCTTCTCTAATTTATTTTGCTTTGTACCCATATAGAGCTGCCAGATTATAAGTTTGAATATTGTGCACATTAAGGCCCAGGTGTGATTTTGACCGTTTTAGTTTAGCTAAACCTATCCTTGGCACTTTCCACCCTATATGAAACCAGAGAATCCAGAATTTATTTGTTTAATATCTGAATTTGTGAGCAAGATAGGTTAAACTTGCAGGTAACATAACTATTTGGGAAAATTAATCATTTTCAATAAACCCCGAAAAGATCAAATGTAAGGAAGACTTTAATTCCATAAGAACTGTGGATATAGCCGGGTGTATATTAATCTGGTACAATCGGTGAAGGGACTTCAGCAGTTTAATTCCCAGGTAATAAATGTAAGTTGGAGCCCAATAAATATTCAGTAACTGCAAACCCGGTAGTTGCGTTGAAGCACTTAGATGTAGGCCCTCAGATTTCTTAACATTGATTCGAAAGCCCGCAACTGAGACCCATCTAACTATTAGGTTCAAAATCTTGGGGAGGGGTTGGTTATAAATAGGAGTAAGTCATCTGCAAAAGCGGCTACTTTGATTACCTTTGACCCTATTTCCACTTCTTGAACTTGTTGCTCCTGATATTACGCCCGGATGATAGGATCCAGACAGATGTTAAAGAGCAATGGTGATAGAGGGCAACCCTGATGAACACCTCTGAACATTTTTACCTTAAAATTGTACCACTTCTGTATCAAACCTACAAACTGGGGACCAAAGTACTTACATTTCAAAATTCTGATCAAATGGGGCCATGCCACCCTATCCAAAGTGCCCTCCGCATCAAGACTCAACAATGCACTACTATCAGCACTGACCAACAGTCACCGTAAATGCATGACTGCCAATGCTGTCCAAATGCCCACCACTGAGTGCCTACCTCATATAAAACCTCTTTGCGATTCGTGTAAGTGTAAACCAATAAAATATTGCAAATATTGATTTATAAGATGGCAAATGGTCAGAAAAGATTTTATAAAATTCTGCCATGTATCCATTATGGCCAGGAGATTTATTATTATTATGTTTTTTAATAATCGATTGGATTTCAATCACAGTGCATTAAGACTTTGTCTTTGGGATTCGCTCAATCTCTCTAGACCTGCAGTTTGTAACAATTCTATACCCATATCAACATTATCAGAATCTATGCTATGTAAGGCGGCAAAATGCTTCTTAAAGCAATTACATAGAGCTATTGGATCTGTAAGAAATTGATTTTGGTCATACTTGATATGGGAAATGTTTGTTCAAACTCTTTTTTTTTTTGCTATTGACATCAGCAGTTACCCTGACTTGTTTCCCTATCTAAAAAACTTATGTCTGGTATATTCCACCTGAACCTGCGCACTTTGTTGTAGGAATGTGTTCAATAACTGTTATTATAGGCCAGTAACTGTATCTGTAGTCGGGAAATTATTTGAAGGATTGCTAAAGGTATACACTTAAGTAATTAGCAAAAGCCTGGTTTTGTGAAAGATAGGTCTTGTCAAACTAAAATAAATAGCATTCTATGAAGAAGTCAATAAAAATTTCGATCTAGGTGTAGAAGTTAATGTGATCTATCTAGACTTTTCTAAAGCATTTGATACCAAAAGGTCACTCTACAAATTGAGAGAAATAGGTTTGGGGTCAAATTAATGTATTTGGATTGAAAATTGGCTAAAGGATAGAATGCAGAGGGTTGTTGTAAATGAAAAATTCTCAAGTTGGATCACGGTATTAAGCGGAGTACCTCAGGTGTTTGTTTTAGGCCCTCTTCTTTTTAATTTGTTTATTAACCCCTTAGTGACATGACTTTTTTAGCTTGTCCGACGCTTGGTGACATGGGCTGTTTTAACATTTCTGAGGTGTTTGTGTTTTGCTGTAATTTATTTAGCGATAATGACATTGTAACACTGATTTCTGTACTAAATCCATGAATGACCCCCAACATGTACATATTTTTGAAAACAAGACCACTCAGGGCATTTAACTTGGGGTATTTTGACACATTTCATGTAGCCATTTTACCACCAATCTTTGCCAAAGTTTGCAGCAAAAATTTGTTTAATTTTTTTAATTTTTCACATAGATTGCAATTTAGGTAAACATTACCTTAAAATGTGAAGGGGTATTTCCAAATAACACCTCAATATGTGTTCAGCAACATCTCCTGAGTACAGGGATACCACCCATGCATAGGTTTGTTGGTTTGTTTTGGGGCTAAAAGGCCACATTTAGGGGGTGTGCATTTTGGTTTTCCAACTTGGAATTCTGACATGCAGAAAACTTGAGCCCATGTCCCATTTGGGACATTTTTGAAGCCAGAAAGTGTATTCTATCCCACAAAGCCATATATTTTTTAAAACTAGACACCCTAGGGTATTTCAAATGGTAGTATTTTTTTTTATTTTTTTATTTATTAAGTTTATAAATATTACAAAAACAAAACGGAAGACTTGACTTATGTTTTGTTGCCGGTTGCACGTAGCCGGGTGTATCTATACACTGATTCGACTGTCCAAAAGTCGTACAAATAACAGTGAAAAGGACGAAAGAATTAGAAAGGAGGAGGAACAACATTATAATCATGACAGACAAGGACAAAACAAGACAAAGACAGACAGGCAGTAAGATAATAGTGAGACAGAGTAAATAATAATAAAACTATGCAGGCATTGTTGGTTCGGCGGCGAGCGCGCACCAATCGGTAGGCCTCAATGTTTTCCTAGTTCTTTTTCTGGATGGGGGGGTTATTGGAAAGCGTTTATATTTCCCCATATACATTTATATACGTCCATAAGGAACATGTGTATTTAGTTTGTTGAAAGCATGTTGTTGTGTATGCCCCAAAACTTATCCCACTTTATATCAGGGTTCCCACCCAAGGAGACCAGCAATTGTTATAAGCTTCAATGTATCCCTGTTGTTGGGCTATACTTTTTTCCATATTGTGTTGGTATCTGAGTTGGCTCAAGACCTGGGACCATAAAGGGACTTCAGGTCTCAGCCAAAGCCTAGATACATTTATTTTAACTGCCATTGCCAAGTGGATTATTAATGATCGTTGTGTCTTAGAAAATCTTTTTAGATTCAGATGGAGTATCAGTACTGAAGGAGCGTCAGCAATTTCCTCTCCAACCAAATCTACCAGAACCTCAAACACTTTATGCCATATTGGTTTGATCAGAGTGCAATCCCACCATATATGCTTTGTTGAGCCCTCATCTTTATTGCACCTCCAGCACAATCTAGAGTTAGAGGGATTTATTTTATTCATGATTTTTGGAACCATGTGCCATTGGTGGGAAATTTTATAGTGAAGTTCTATGATGTTTAGGCAGTGTAGAGTTTTCCTTGTTTCTCAGAAGGATTCATACCATCTCTCAGTTCCGATTTCAACACCTATATTCCTTTCCTCCAGGACCTTGGCATGTCCACTGTATCATTATTTCTTATGAATTCAAAACATTTAGAAATTGATTTAAAGTCTGCATCGTTATTAAAAAGTTTACTTAATTGTTTAACTTTTTTCCCAGAGAAGGTGTTTTAGTAGATAACTTTTTATTCTCAGATAATTGAATATTTCTTTTGAGGGCAGGGACAGATTTACCTGTAAAAACGGTAAAGGAATCATTTTTTCCCCCTTTGATCAAATCCTGTATCATTATGGGGCCTGTCCTAGACAAACTAGTAATATCCATGTTTGGGACATTATATTGAATTGTGGTTATGCTACTGTAAGGGGGTATCCTGTCTAATAGGCCATATCTTTTCCTTAAGTTAAGCCAATAAGAATACAGTTCTTTAACGTGTTGCATTTCTATGGCAGACTTAAAAGAAGAACCCGCACTTCCGTTCAGCCATAATATCGCTGAAAGATCCCTCAGACCCAGCTGTGCTGATTCAATCAAGTACAACGGCTCCTGCTTTGAGGATAGGTCCTGCCATCTCCGCAGATGGTATAGCCTACTGGCCTGATAGTATGCATTTAACTTAGGGACTGCTAAGCCTCCCCTATCTGTTTTTGACATAAGATGTGACATTGCTATGCTTGGTCTCTTTTTTTGACCCCAAATATAGGTCATAAATAGTTTTTGAATCTGTCTCAATTTCTCAGCTGATAGGGATAACGGAATCATTCTGAATATATATGACCACCTAGGAAGGACATATGCTTTAAGCACATTTATCCTTCCCAGCCAAGATATTCCGTAATTTCTCCATTCTACCTGCAATTTCTCAGTACTTTCTTTTAGGAGTAAATCACAGTTTAATTCCATTAATCGGTCTATCTTAGGTGTTATTGTAATCCCTAAATATTTTAAACCTTTGATGAACCAATCAAATTTATACAGCTGTGTTAATGCTCGAACAGCCTCATCGTCCATATTTATAGGCATAATCTGAGATTTCCCCATATTTAGTTTATAATTAGATACCCTACTATATTTCTCTATAATGTTAATCAATTCTCCAAGTGAGGATGCTGGATCTGTCAGCGTTAGGATGATATCGTCTGCGTAGAGGGCAATCTTATATTCTTGTTGGTTTAGGATGATCCCCCTAATGTTATTATTAGATCTTATGCTGGCTGCTAGGGGTTCCAGGGTAAGAATATAAAGAAGGGGGGCTAAGGGACAGCCCTGTCTCGTGCCGTTAAGCACTGGCAACCAATCTGCGGAGATGCCAGGACCAACCGTCTTGGCCGTTGGAACTGAGTACAATGCCATGACTGCTTTCTTTATGGGACCATCAAAACCAAACCTATCCAGGACCCCACTGAGGAATCCCCAGCCAACCCTGTCGAAGGCCTTCTCAGCGTCCAACGACAGGACCAGCTGGGGAGTCCCTGTCCTCCCCGCATATCCCAACAGGTCAACCAGGCGCCGCACATTATTCCCCGATGATCGACCTCGAACAAATCCCAGCTGGTCCGGATGAACCAGCTCAGGGATTATGTCCTTAAATCTGTTAGCAATGACAGCTGAATACATTTTTATATCCGTGTTTATCAGGGAAATTGGCCTATAGCTAGCTGGGTCTGAGGGATCCTTGCCCTCTTTTAAGATGGGAGATATGATGGCCTGTAGTAGCTCTTGTGGGAGGGCCCCACCTTTCATAATATCCTGACACAAATTTTCCAAGTGCTCTGCTAGTTCATTTTTAAATTTTCTATAGAACAGGTTGGAGAAGCCGTCCGGTCCCGGGGATTTATTGGATTTTAGGCTATTAATTACGTTTATGATTTCAGCTCTAGAGATAGGTAAGTTTAATTCAGCCAGCTGTTCCCCTGACAGGGTAGGTAAATTTATTTCCTTTAGGAATTTAGAGATGTCAGTTCTGTGGGGGTCAAGTGGGAGACCATACAATTGTGAATAAAAACTATTAAATGCCTCTCCTATTCCCTTAGGACTTGTATTTATTGAGCCATTCCATACTATTCGTTCTATTCGCGTTCTAGCCTTCTTATTTTTCAATTTTGCAGTGAGCATTCTGTCTGCTCTGTTTCCTTTATAATACCATTTTTGTTTTAATTTTTGTAGTGCTGCACTTGTTTTAGCCAGTAAGATCGTATTTATCTTCCCTGTTATATCATCTATTTTGTCTGAAAATAGTTTTTGAGGGTGAAAAGTGCGAAAGTTTATTATGCCTTTTTAATGTATATAATTCAATGTATAGTTGATTTAATGGCCTCCCAGATTTTTTTTTGTTTTCAGATCCTAATTTTATGAGACCTCCCCGAATTACACTTTTGAAAGCGCACCAAATTATTGAGTTAGGTATTGATTGTGATTGATTTTCCTCGAAATAATAATTTATCATCTCCGATAGATAATCTAGATTCTCTTTTTTCAGTAATAAATTTTCATTTAGCCTCCATGCGGAGCGAGTCTGAGTGAATCTATTTATCCTCACGACCAGGAATACGGCTGAGTGATCTGTCCAAGTCACATCTTTAATTTCAGTACTTTGACAATATTGAAGTGTTACTGCTCTAACCAGGAAATAATCCAACCTTGAGTAGGACAGGTGGGGTTTCGAATAAAAGGTATAATCCCTTTCCTCTGGGTGAAGGGCACGCCATGCGTCATATAGTTCTTATTTGTTTAGTATTCCCTGGAGTGAGGCCATAGATTTTGTTTTATGTTTTTTACGTTTAGCCAGCAGAGTTTTTCTGTCCCACTCTTCATCATTCACACAGTTAAGGTCCCCACCAATTATCAGTGTACCCTGTGTCATATCTTCAAATTTATTGAGGATTCTATTTAGATATTTTTGTGGGTGTCTGTTTGGGGGCATACACATTAAGCAGAGTAAAGATCTCTCACTGTAATTCACAGACCAAAAAGACAAATCTACTATTCTCATCAATTTCTCTAAAAATGTATTTATATGTAATTTCTTTGGATATAACAATTGCCGTGCCCCTTCTTTTGGTACGATATCTTGATGCAATTACCATAGGGAAATTTATGTTGTTTATACTTGGACCATCCGTTCTGATCGCCTAAGTGTTCTTGTCCCCCTAGACAGGTCTGGGAAAGATTTGAGCTGTTCAAACTTCCCTGGGGGTCTCGACCCTTCCCTGAAGGCCCGGGCAAACTGGTCTCTAAGTTTATATGAATGGAAACGTATAATAATATCTCTTGGTGCAGCCTCTGGTACCCCCTTTGGTTTGTATAGTCTATGGATACGTTCAAAAAGGCAGTCTTTGTGTTGCTGTCCTATCTTCAGTATTAAACATAGTTCCGTAAAGTATGCTTCCAGATTTTGATGGGTCATGTCCTCAGGTACTCCACGGATCCGCAGATTTATTCGCCTTTCACGGTCCTCTAAGTTTTGTATATTCGCCTCCAGATCTTTTACTTGAGTTTTTATTTTGGTGATTTCTTCATTTGCTGAGTCAAGGGTTTTCTGGAAGTAGACCATTAGAACTTCATTCTTTTCAATTTTCTCTTCTAATTGTCTAACCTCTGCGGTTATTTCTTTGGTGTTTTTGTCCATTTCTTTTTGTAGTTGGGAAAATTGATTATCTAGATGTTTTTTCAGGAAGTCCATTGTTATGTTCTGGGTTTCAGAGTCACCAGAACTATCCAGGGAAGGCTGAGGGCGGTCTCCATTTCCCACTGTATCAGTGAGATCTACTGAGTCCTGGGTGTTTTCTAGATTCATATTTTTATTAATAGAAGGGGAAAACATTGATGCCAGTTTCTTTTCTTTATCCTTCCTCTTTTCTTGGGGGTTCTCTTCTCTTTTCCTGTTTGGTTTACTTTCTGCTTTATTTTCTGCCCTTTTTGATACCATCCTGGTTACTTAATTAGTAGTTGGAATTACTGTAAGTTCGCCTTATTTGTTCTACAGATATTAATCTTATCTTTCAGAGAATACGAACCAGGTGGGTTTAGATAGTGGAGCCAGATATAGGAATTTACGATGACACAGTAAGGGAAATTTATTTCAATTGGTCACAGTTTTTTTTTTTATCCTTTAGTTTACCGGGAGTTAAACATTGATTGTATCGATGTACCGTGGAATAGTAAGCGCCTCAAATAGGGCTATGATAGTCCTTTGGAGGTTGTAACTGAGGTTATAGTGTTAGGCAGTTTAAGCGGTACATCTATGTAAATAGTCTTGGTGGAGTCACCACAGATGTTTCTTCGGCAGTTCTTTAATTATTATGTGTACAATTATTTGATCTATTACACCAGTCAATCATGCGTGAGTCGCCTAGATGTAGGTTGGCATACCTTCTTAATAGTATCCAACCCCTGGTATAGCCGGTTCAATCTCTTTTAGATCGTGATCAGAATATATGCAGGTGGCTTAGAAACGGAAAGCCATAAATAATTCCTCTTCAATTTCCCCGATATTCCCATATGTCTGCACTTAATCTTTCCAAATGGCATAGGATTGTTTGTCCAGTACCACTGGGATATAGAACAGACAAATATCTGGGTTGTGGGAAGTAGAGTCTCAGCAGCTTGTAGTCTTTAATTAGCTGTAATGGTATATTTTGCGGTTAATACCGTAGGTGCAACAAACATAGCGGTCAATAACCTGTGTATAAGCTTCAATGTATGTTCAAGCGGCACAGGTAGCTACCTTATTAGACCGTATTGGATAAACGAATTAGAAGTGTCTGGATTGTGGGAGATAGGGTCTCAACAGCTTGTAAGCGTGTTCTTTACTTAGCTGTGATGGTACCTTTTCTGTAGGATATATGCAGTAAAGTAGTAGAGGCAGTATACATATAGTTCAAAGACCTGTGTGTAAGCTTCGATATGTATTTAAGCAGCACAGGTTTAGTAAATTTTAGATAGACGAATTATAATCATCACAGTCATGGTTTACTGATTCACCCCGGGTATATGTATTTTACACCGAATCCATCGGTAAGCTTCAAGTAGTCGATTTATACGGCTGGTAGTAGGTTGTTTGTCTATTGCAACCCGTAGTGAGGTAGTTACCTCCTGCTGATTCAAACTTTCTCGACTTCCAAAGTCATGTAGATTAATTACAGTTCAGACAGCAGTTAAAAGGCGTCGCTGTATTCCGTTTTGTCTGCTCGTTTAATTCCATTGTCCGCTGACCTTCGTCTTTATTTCATCGATTTGATGTAATTGCTTGGAAACAGTTGAATGGGTTTTACTGGGCCCAATTTCCACCGGCGTCCAGGACATGCAGACGGATCTCCTCGCGTTGGTTCCATTCGACTCCCCTCATCGCCACACCACAGGGCGCGCCAAACGTGCGTGCTTACGTCAAGACACCCCCAAGCGTGTCTTTTTCTTGACGGGCTTGAGGGGTCTCATATGGTAGTATTTTAACACTTTCCATGCACTAATTATACTACCAGCCTATGTCAATGTTTTGGGTAGTAATTTTTTTTTCACATTCATTGTACTTTGGGCATGAAATCACAGATCCTGTTATATGTCAGTGCCAAACAATACCTCAATATGTGTTCAGCAACATCTCATGAGTACAGGGATACCACCCATGTATAGGTTGGTTAGGTTATTTGGAGTTTTAAAGGCCACATTTGAGAGGTGCGCTTTTTGATTTTTCAACTTGGAATTCTGACATGCAGAAAACTTGCGCCCATGTTCCATTTGGGACATTTGTGAAGCCAGAATGTCTATTTTACCTCACAAAACCATACATTTTAGCAAACTAGACACCCTAGGGTATTTCAAATGGTAGTATTTTAACACTTTCCATGCACTAATTCTACCACCATCCTTTGTCAAATTTTAGGTTAGTAATTTTTTAAAGTTTTCTTTCCACATACATTGTACTTCGAGCATGAATTCACAGATCCTGTTATGTGTCAGTGCAAAACAACACCCCAATATGTGTTCAGCAACATCTCCTGAGTACAGGGATACCACCCATGCATAGGTTTGTTGGGTTGTTTGGGGGCTAAAAGGCCACGTTTAGGGGGGGTGCATTTCCAACTTGGAATTTTGACATGTAGTCAGCCTGCGCCCATGTTCCATTTGGGACACTTTTGAATCCTATCAAAGTATTTTACCCCATCATACCATATGTTTTGGAAAACTAGACATCGTAGGGTATTTGAAATTGTGGTATTTTAACACTTTCCAAGTGCTAATTCTACCACCAACCTATGTCAAAGGGTTGGGATGTCATTTTTTCCCCACACACATTGTAGTTCAGGCAGAAATTTTCAGATTCTGGTATTTGCCACTGCCAACCAACACCTCAATATGTGTTCAGCAACATCTCCTGAGTACAGGGATACCCCCCATTCATAGGTTTGTTGGTTTGTTTTGGGGCTAAAAGGCCACATTTAGGGGGGTGCGCAATTTCAACCTGAAATTTTGACATGTAGTCAGCCTGCGCCCACGTTCCATTTGCAACATTTTTGAAGCCGTCAAATGAATTTAATCCCATCAAACCATATATTTTTGGAAAAAAGACATCCTAAGGTATTTCAAATCGTGGTATTTTAATACTGTATATGTACTAATTCTACCACCAGCATTTGTAAAAGTTTGTGGTAGTACTTTTTTTGAATTTTTTTTTTCCACATGCATTGTACTTCAGGCATGAATTCACAGATTCTGGTATATGTCACTGCCAAACAACAACCCAATATGTGTTCAGAAATTGCTTTGGCCTCAATATCATTGCGTAAGCAGTGATCAACGGCAAAGAAGGGGTTTATAACTCTTAGAAGAGCCTTTGTAGTACTGTAATAAATTACAGTACAAAAAAAATTAACCCCTAAAAAATGCACAAACAGCAAAAATAAATGCGCTGATGTGCACGATCACTGCTTACGAAAGATCAGGGTCAGGGAAGGGGTTAAACGCAGGGAATTGCTTTAATACATTTTTTTTATTGTTTTATTATTCGTGTGTTGTGTATTTATTATTTTTTTTGTACTTTTACTTACTTTTATAACTTTGATCTGTCTCTCTCCCTCACTAAAAAAAAATGTGAGGAGAGGGAGGCAGATCATAACTGCTCAGATCAATATAGGGTTAATATTGATCTGACCAGGCAGTGGGGGTGCTCATCAGAGCATGAAGAGGCAATCGTGTGACTACAGGTAGAGCACAGGAAGCAGGTACTTCCTGCCTCCTGTGCTCTTGCCCTTAGAAGGGCAGCGCCATCTTGGTCACACAGTGACCGCATTTTTTTGTGTGTTCCTGAATCAGAAACACTTACTGAGCATAGGAAGCAAAAAATTTGCTTCCTATGCTCGTTTTTGTAATGCCCGCATTTTAAAGGCACTGTGCCTTTAAAACCGGCATTTTAATCGCTCTCCAGAGTGATCGAAATGCCGCCGGGAATTTTTTTCAGTATTGTACGGTGCTTCCGTACGGAAGCATCATTACAATACGATTAAAGCACTGAGCACTAGAGCTTTTAGTGCTCGTTTTGACACAGGACAGACTAGGTCCGTCCTGTGTCGCCAAGGGGTTACGATCTCCCAAGTTGTATTGAGAGCCATGTCTCAGTGTTTGCTGATGACTCAAAATTAGGTAAGGTAATGCAGACTAACCTTGATGTTTATTAATTTCAGGAAGACTGGGCAAGCAAGTGACAAATGTTGGGAAATACAACAGCATATACTGCATAACATCTATATAGCACTTGAGCTGTAGATGGCGCTGTGCCTTTCAGAGTACTTGAAGTTGTTGGTACTCACAGGAAGGAAGTTCTTTGTTTTTTTTTCACTTGCTCTGTGTCTCTCTTCCTTTTACCTTTCACCAAGCTGGCTGCTGTTTTAAGTAACTAATATGTTCTAAATGTTTGCTGTTTATCCACACAAGTAAAGCCTGATATGCTTCTTCACAATCTACCAGTGTCTCTTTTTTTTTTTTTTAAATGCAAATATTTTTATTTTGTTGTATATTTTTTTTTGCAGTAGAAATAACAGGTAATAAAATACGTAAATGAGAATGAATATGACTGTTTGATCATACATAAAATCATTAATATATAATGACAGAGTCAAAATGAATTGTAAATATTTTAACACATTACAAATAGAGGTCTTTACTAATAAACTTGGGACAGTGAAGAGAAAGAAAAGAAAAAAAAGAAAAAAAGAGTGGAAGAAGATGAGAGAGAAGAGGGGAAGAGAAAAAAAATGGTTATATGGGTAAATAAAGGAAATAAAAATTGAGGAGTGGGGGGGAGGGATCTTCTGCGAGGTGATGTCTGGTTGGTCTTGGGTGTGCTAAGCGTGCCATAAATGTTTTGAGGGGTCGAGTAATTGAAATTCTGTTAGCCAAGGGTCCCAAATTTTGTGAAACTGTGGGGAGGTTTCTTTAATGTATGCAGTTATCTTCTCCATTCAGAGGATGTGCCAGATTTTTGCATCCAGTTGGGTGGTGGTAGGTATTGATGACTTCCAGCAATGGGCGATCGTGAGTCTAGTTGCGGTGCAGATCCTGAATATGAGTCTGTTAGCATGTTTGTCGACTGTGTCTTGGTTGACTTTTCTACATAATAGAGCTGTCCATGGTTGGAGCGGGATTACGGTCTTGAGGGCTTGACTTAATTTGTCGAATGCGTATTGCCACAGTGGTTGTACGTGGGCACAGTGCCACCAAGTATGGAGCAATGTACCTTCTTCACCGCAGTTTCGGAAACATAATGGGGAGACATTTGAGTACATATGATGAAGACGTGTGGGTGGCAGGTGCCAGCGTGTTAAGGTTTTGATGCAGTTTTCTTGTATGAGCGTGCAAGACATTACTTTCCAGAGGTTCTGATAAATAAAAGTCCATTCAGTCCTATCGAGCTGTTCCCAGTTCTTGTTCCCATTTACTTTCATGTGGGGGTGGGTTCGGATACTTGTCTCCCATTATGTGGGTATAAATGATGGATATGGCTCCTTTCTGTCTTGGGGGGTTTTGGAACATCCTCTCGAAAAAAGTGTTATCACATGTGGGGAATTTGGTCAGAAATTGTCTAACGTAGTGTGCTATTTGTAAATAGCGAAAGAATTCAGGTTGGGGTAAAGTGTGCGAATCCACTAGATTGGAGTGAGTTCTCAGTTTGTCGTGTATCAGAAAGTCGCCTACTGTCAGGAGGTGTTTCTGAGACCACCAATGAAATAAAGGGGCTCTTTCTCCAGGTGGGAAATCGGGGTTTTGTAGGATAGGGGTAAGTCGAGATCCTTTGTGGGATAAGTGAAATTTGTATCTATTTGTATACCAGATTGTCAGTGTATGAGTCAATGTAGGGTTGTTTTGTGTTTCACGTGTCGGTCGTTTGGTCAGCCACATTACTCTTTGAATATCTATCTTGGGACATAGGTCTGCTTCAAGCTGTAACCAGCGTTGGTTGCGTGGTGATGCTGCTAAAGATAAGGCGGTTGCCAGTTGGGCTGCTATATAATACGAGTATATATGTGGGGTGGCTAGACCTCCTGAGGTTTTGGGTAGATAGAGGGTTGTTTTCGAGATTCTGCTCTTACGACCTAGCCAGATAAAGTGATATATGGCTTTCTGCATATTTTCCACGTCTATTTTACAAAGGGACAGGGAGATATTTCTGAAAAGATAGAGTAATCTGGGAAGCACTGTCATTTTGACCGCATATATCCTACCCATAAGGGACATATTGTAGGATGCCCAGGTTGTTAAATCTTTTTTGAGTTTAGCAAACAGGGGGAGGTAGTTGGTAGAATATATCTGGTGGGTGTGGGGTGTCAATTTAATCCCTAGTGATGTAAGGGAGTTTGGATTCCAGCGGAAATGAAAATTTAGTTTGAGGAGCTGTTCCATTTGTTATATTGAGGGCCTCGCATTTGCTGTGGTTGATCTTATAACCTGAAATGTGGCCAAAAGTTGTTAAAAGATCATAGAGATTAGGGAGGGAGGTGAGAGGGGATGTGATGCTTAATAGGACGTCATCTGCAAATAGGCTCAATTTATATGAGTGGGATCCTATTCTTATCCCTGTGATATTGGGGTTGGAACGAATGGCTTGGGCTAGGGGTTCGATGGCTAGTGCGAAGAGGAGGGGGGAGAGGGGACAGCCCTGTCGCGTTCCTCCCTTGATTGGAAAGGACTGCGACCTGGCTGTGCCAATATCTACGCTCGCTGTAGGACTCTTATATAGGGCTTTGACCCCGGACAGGAAGGCCCCATCAAACCCGAATTTAGACATTGTGGACCATAGGTACGTCCAGTCTACGCGATCAAACGCTTTTTCCGCGTCAAGCGAAAAAAGCATCATTGGAATCTCGCGTTTTCTGCACGTATGTATCAGGTTGATCGCTCTTCTTATGTTATCTGGGGCCTCCCTGCCCGGGATGAACCCCACCTGGTCTGGGTGGACGAGACTGGGAAGAATACGATTAAGTCTTAATGCTAGGATTTTTGCGAACAGTTTTACATCCAAATTGATCAGAGATATGGGCCTATAGCTGGAACATTGTGTTGGGTCTTTGCCCTCCTTTGGAATAACTACTATCTTTGCTCTCAGCATGTCGGGCGAGGGGGTGCTCTCTCCCGACATGTAGAGATCAAATCATTTGACCAGGTGGGGTAGAAGCTGGGGGAGGAATGTTTTGTAGTATTTGGCCGTATATCCGTCGGGACCTGGGGCTTTCGAGTTTTTAAATAATTTCAGGGCTATAGTGATTTCTTCTGATGAGATATCTGCATTTAAGCTGTGTAGGGTTTCGGGTTTGAGAGTGGGGAGATTGCAGTCTGTCAAAAATTTGTCCAGTGATCTGCTGGGATCTTGGGGTTGTCGGGTTTTGTTACCATCGTATAGTGTTGCGTAATATTCAGCGAACTGTTCTGCTATCTTGGAGGGGTCGTGTATCATGGGACCTGTGCGAGGCGCTATGGATCTTAACGTTCTCGTTGAAATCATGTTACGAAGTTTTTTGGCCATCATGGTATCTTGTTTGTTTGCTTTGTCAAAATAGGTTTGCTGGGTTTTATGTACGGCTCGTAAAGTATCTTTTGTAAGGAGGAGGTTAAGCTGTCCGCGGGCGTCTGTAATCTGAGAGAGTATGGAGGAGTCTCCAGTCTGTTTATGTGTCCTTTCTAACGATTTAAGTTTGGAGGTTAGTGTAGAAATCTCTGCAAGATATTGTTTGCGTTTTTTGGACGCTAGAGCAATTAGTTTCCCTCGTAATACTGCCTTATGGGCGTCCCACACTATCTCTGGGGCCATTTCTGGGGATACATTATCCTCAAAGTACTGTTGGAGTGTGTCTTGTATCTCGGTTTTTGTCAGGGGATCTAGCAGTAAGGAGTCATTCAGTCGCCACAGAGGTCTTGGGCGGGTAGGGCAAAAGTCTGTCAGTGTCAGGTCTAATATGGCATGGTCTGACCATGAAATTTCGTGGATTTTGGACGTGAAAAGAGCGTTTATTAAAGATTGATTTACAAATATATAGTCTAGTCTAGAATACATGTGGTGGGGGTGTGAATAAAATGTATAGTCGCGGTCAGTGGGGTGAAGAAGTCTCCAGGTGTCAAAAAGGGCCATAGATTTAACAAAGTCTTGGAGAAATTTATAAGAATGTTTTGGGCAATGTTGTGCTGTCGATAAGGTCCTGTCTAGATAGGGGTCCATGACTGCGTTGAAGTCGCCTCCCAGGATGAAGCCACCTTGGGGGCTAGTGAGGGCCATTTCAGATAGAGCGTCAAAAAATTTGGTGGTCGAGGGGCTTGGGGCGTATGCGTTCATAATGGTAACGGGCTGATTGTGTACTAGGCCGTCTAGTCTGAGAATCCTCCCTTCTGTGTCTGAGTGGGATTTTAGAAGGTGAAACTGTAATCTTTTATGTATAAGGATGGAAACTCCATTGTGTCTGTCTGGTGCTGATGAATGATAATGTTGTGAGAATCTGCGGTCCCAGTATGTTGGTGTATTACCTTTGGGAAAGTGTGTCTCTTGCAGCAGGACGATGTCTGCATTCAGTCTAATATAGTTACGAATGGCTTGTCTTCTCTTGCACGGTGATCGAAGACCTTTCACATTGTGGGAGATGATCTTCAACGGTGGGGGAGTTGTGATATTGTCGTCTTGAGTCGGGTCCATTTGCGGACTTTGTGTTGGTCAGGCTTCAAAAGGGTGTCTTTCACTCTGTGGTGGTGGATAAGGGAGTAGAACGAGTGGAAGGGAAAAATAAATAAATAAATAAATAAAAAGGGGGGGGGGGAAGGATGAGAAAGGAAGAAGGAAGAAAAAGAGAGAAGAAAATAAGGGAAGAGTGCACAATGGGAGAGACCACTGTGAGAAAAAGTGGAGAAAATTAATTGCAATTAGATCACAATTAGACTTTGTTTAAAGTGCTCTTAGAAAACAATACTGTTATAGTCATAAATAGACTATCAATGTAACGGTCGTGTTCAGGAGATGGACCACAAGTGTAGATGAGGCTATAGGGACACTCACTAAGTACCGTAGGTAGCAAGTATTGGTCTTCACCTTAATGACTACACACCCTTGGTTGAGCCGCCGGTGGTATGTCACCAAGGATTTTGCTGGAACACTTACTACCGGATACTCAGCAAGTGGAGCCCGTATAGGATCGTACAGGAATACAGGCAAACGGAGAGTCAGGAGACAGGCCAGGTCACGGACAGGAGAGATACGGATAAACAGGTCACTAGCAGAAATCGAGGCAGGCGGCGGACGGAGAATAGTCAGGAACAGCAGGGTCATACACAGAATAATCAGGAATGCAGGAACAAACGGATGGAGAATATAGGGACGAACCGGGTCAGCAACAGATAAACGGAGTCAATCAGGAGTCAAAACGCTAGTGAGATACACAAGGCACTATCACAGGCAAAGGTAACCTGTGAAATGACCGTTTAAATACACTACCAATTGATCAGGACACACCTCTGATCAATTGGCAAGGGAGGGGTTAATTTAATAAATAGCCCTTTAACTGGGCTCATGAATATTCATGAAACACCCGTTCGCGCATGTGCGAACGGGTGCGTGACGTCACTGAGCGCGCGTCTTACTGGACGCGCGTCTCAGCATCAAGGGAAGCTGGGGCTCTCACTCTGAGCCCCAGCCGACGGGATGGCGTCCTCCTGATCCGCGATGGCGGCGGATCAGGAGGTAAATCAAGGTAGGTGACACTACCCCTCCCCCGACGGGAGACATACTGGCTACCAAGACCCGGCTTGAGAGGAAACTTGGAATGAAAAGATCGGAGTTTCACAGGAGCATGAACATCCCTAGCCGGTACCCAGGAATTCTCCTCAGGACCATAACCCTTCCATCTAATTAGATATTGCAAGGAGCCCTGCTGGAACCGAGAATCCAAGATAGACTGAACTTCGTATTCTTCATCCCCCTGGAATAAAACGGATTCGGGAACTTTGAGCATATGAGAGTATTTGTTAGTAATGGCAGGTTTCAATAAGGACACATGGAAAGAGTTGTTAATGCGTAACGATTTGGGAAGACACAAAGAGAAAGAAACGTCGTTGAGTCGAGATTGAATCTTATAGGGTCCTATATACTTTGGCCCCAATGTTTTGGCAGCCTGACGAAGGCGGAGATGTTTTGTAGACAGCCAGACCAGTGTACCAGGTGTAAGGACAGGACCCACCGACCTGTGTTTATCTGCGGCTGTCTTCTGTTTGACCTTGGCTTGACGCAAAATATTGGCCAGGCGAGACCAATGGTCTCGGATAGATAAAACTTGGAGGTCAGCGGCAGGAACCTCAGTGAGAATGCGATCCTGAGGCCATAAGGTGGGTTCATATCCATAACCGCCTTGAAAGGGGACATCCGGAGAGATTCATGGTAAGAGCTGTTATAGGACCACTCGGCTAGGTATAAAAGATCAGACCAGTCAGATTGGTCGGCAGACACATACATTCTCAGATATTGTTTAAGAGCTTGGTTTGTACGTTCAGCCTGACCGTTGGATTGAGGGTGGTGAGAAGAAGAAAAATGAAGTTCGATATGTAGAAGTTTGCATAACGCCCTCCAAAATTTTGAGACGAACTGAGGACCTCTGTCAGAGACAATCGATTGCGGAACTCCGTGCAGACGAATGATTTCTTTAAGAAAAATATTAGCAAGCGTGCTGGAGTTGGGTAACTTGGGGAGTGCGATAAAATGAGCCTGTTTGCTAAATAAGTCGACGATGACCAGGACAGTAGTGTACCCATGAGATATAGGTAAATCGGTAATAAAGTCCATGGCTATATTAGTCCACGGTCTGTCGGGTACAGGTAAAGGGTGTAGTAATCCAGAAGGACGAGTACGAGGAATTTTGTAACGAGCACAAACAGGACACGAGTGGATGAAAAGAGAAATATCCTTCAACATTGAGGGCCACCAAAAATATCTCTGAAGTAAGAATCGTACATTCTGTTTGCCCCTATGACCTGCCACAGGGGATTTATGACCCCAGGATAGTACTCTTTTTCTGAAGCGGAGCGGAACGAATAATCTGCCAGGAGGTGATTGACAGTTCTTTGGTTTATTTCCTTGTGACTTGGATATCCACCATATTAAGGAACTTTGTACAGTAGCTACCATCTTGGACGAGGGTATGATGGTTTCTACAGGATGCTCGGTTAACGGAGTCTCAAATTGTCTGGATAAGGCATCTGCCTTAGTATTTTTTGAACCAGGACGGAAAGAAATTATGAAGTTAAAACGAGTAAAAAATAGAGCCCATCTAGCTTGACGTGGGTTTAATCTTTTGGCCTTTTCAATATAAAGCAAATTCTTATGATCAGTGAGGATGGTGATGGGGATTTCTGTACCTTCAAGTAAGTGACGCCATTCCTCCAAAGCTAATTTAATGGCTAACAATTCCCGATTACCTACATCATAGTTCCTCTCTGCGGAAGAAAATGACCTTGAAAAATAGGAACAAGGGTGGAGTTTATTGGTTTTCTGATCCCTTTGTGACAATATAGCTCCTGCTGCAATTTCCGAAGCATCGACTTCCAATACAAATGGTTGGTTGGTTTCTGGTCGTTTAAGTATGGGTGCAGAGGTAAAAGCCAATTTCAATTTTTTGAAGGCGGCAGTAGCTTCGGGTGTCCAATGTTTGGGGTTGGCTCCCTTTTTGGTTAGTGCAATGATGGGGGCTATGACACGAGAGAAGTTATGGATAAATCGTCTGTAGTAATTGGCAAAACCTACGAATCTTTGTACTCCTTTGAGGTCAGTGGGTTCCTTCCAATCATTAATAGCTGAAAGCTTGTCTGGATCCATCTCTAATTGACCAGCAGAGATAATGTAGCCTAAAAATTTTATTCGGTTGGATTCAAATTCGCATTTCTCTGCCTTGGCGAAAAGGGAGTGATCCCTAAGACGTTGCAACACTTGTCTGACATGACTGCGATGTTCTTCAAGGTTTTTGGAATATATTAAAATGTCATCCAAATAAATCATTATGTGGGACAGAAGTAAGTCCCTGAAGATATCATTCATGAACGTTTGGAATACAGCTGGCGCATTACACAACCCAAACGGCATTACCAGGTACTCATAGTGGCCGTATCGGGTATTAAATGCCGTCTTCCATTCATCCCCTTCCTTGATGCGGATCAAGTTATAGGCCCCCCGAAGATCTAATTTAGTGAAAATCGTGGCATCCCTTAATTGATCATACAGTTCAGTGATGAGCGGTAGAGGGTATTTGTTCTTGACTGTGATCTTGTTAAGTCCCCTGTAATCAATACAGGGACGGAGGGATCCCTCTTTTTTAGCCACAAAGAAAAAACCTGCTCCTGCTGGGGATGCTGAGGGTCTGATAAATCCTTTATTTAGATTTTCTTCTATGTATTGGGCTAAGGCCTGATTTTCTGGACTTGATAAAGGATAAGTATGACCTGTGGGAGGACTGGATCCACATAATAATTCAATAGCACAGTCATATGCCCGATGTGGAGGTAAGGACTCTGCTTTCTTTTTAGAAAACACATCTAAGAAATCCCAATATGGATGGAGTGGAGATTTTCCACTCCATCCAGATGGATGAATAATGGAGATTTTCCGGGGATCTTCGGTAGGTAAATCAAGAACAAGATTGACTTTATGGAGGGTTATACAACAGGATGTTTTACACCGATTGCTCCAGGAAGTAATTTGTTTGTTTTCCCAATCAATACAAGGATTATGGAGTTGTAACCATGGCATCCCTAAAATGATAGGTATGTGAGGACTCTGCAATATATCAAAATGTAATTCTTCAGTATGACATATTCCTACTACAACTCCCAGAGGTTCAGTCTGTAAAGAAATGATTCCTGTACCCAGCGGAGTCCCATCTAATGTGGCGACAGCTGTCTTTTGGGTTTTGTTATTTAGATGGATCCCTTGACGAAGAGCCCATGTCTCATCAATAAAATTCCCAGCGGCCCCTGAATCTATGAAGGCTTGTGTGGCCATTTGGTGGCCTCTCCACTGGAGAGTAATGGGTACATACATTCTTTGGTTGTCTGGAGGCATGATCATAGAAACGCTCAGTGGAGAACCTCCTGACTCCACCAAGCTTAGGCATTTCCCGATTTTTTAGGACAGAGAGCTACCAAGTGACCTTTTTGGCCACAATACATACACAACCCTAGAGATCGTCGGCGTTGTTTTTCTTCTGGAGTTAACCGAAGAACTGGGCCTATCTCCATAGGTTCTGCACCGGGAACGTTACTTTCGGTTGTGGGTTTGGGGTAAGGTGAACGAAATGGACGAGAAGGTTTTCTCTCTCTGTCTCTATCTTTCTCCAATCTTCTTTCTTGATCTCTAGCTTCTAATCTTAGGCATAAGGCAATCAGGTTTTCTAGATCGTGTGGTATATCTCTATATGTGAGAGCATCTTTGATGGATTCATTTAAACCTCTGCGAAATGCAGCCCGTAAAGCGCTAGCATTCCAGTCAGTCTCGTAGGCCAAAGTGCGGAACTCCACTGCATATTGAGCTACAGTTCTTCTCCCTTGGAGAAGTTCCATCAGATTTGATTCTGCAGCTTCACGTCGACCAGGGGCGTCAAATACCGAGCGAAAAGCAGCTGTAAATTCATCTGCATCTTCCAGAAGTATAGAGTTCTGTTCCATAAGTGGGGTGGCCCAGGCAAGAGCTTCTCCCTTTAACAGGTTGATAATAAAGGAAACTCTGTTGAAGTGTGAAGAAAAGGTCTGTGGTTGTGTCCGAAAATGTAAAGAACATTGATTTAGAAAACCCCGACATAATTGAGGTTCACCAGAATACTTCTCAGGAAGTGGCATTTTTGGTGGTTTCACCAAGGAAGCAGAATGAGTAGCGATCTCGGCCATGGTTCTGGAGGACGTAGACGGACCAGTCATTTGACGTAGAAGATCTGCAACTTCATCCACTTTCCTCTCAAGAGACTGGAGATGTGTAGCATGGGTCATCAGGACTTGATCATGCGTGTCCTGTCTGGACGAAATCCTCGCCATATCTACGGGATCCATATTTAGGGCCTGTGATAAATGTAACGGTCGTGTTCAGGAGATGGACCACAAGTGTAGATGAGGCTATAGGGACACTCACTAAGTACCGTAGGTAGCAAGTATTGGTCTTCACCTTAATGACTACACACCCTTGGTTGAGCCGCCGGTGGTATGTCACCAAGGATTTTGCTGGAACACTTACTACCGGATACTCAGCAAGTGGAGCCCGTATAGGATCGTACAGGAATACAGGCAAACGGAGAGTCAGGAGACAGGCCAGATCACGGACAGGAGAGATACGGATAAACAGGTCACTAGCAGAAATCGAGGCAGGCGGCGGACGGAGAATAGTCAGGAACAGCAGGGTCATACACAGAATAATCAGGAATGCAGGAACAAACGGATGGAGAATATAGGGACGAACCGGGTCAGCAACAGATAAACGGAGTCAATCAGCATGCGCGAACGGGTGCGTGACGTCACTGAGCGCGCGTCTTACTGGACGCGCGTCTCAGCATCAAGGGAAGCTGGGGCTCTCACGCTGAGCCCCAGCCGACGGGATGGCGTCCTCCTGATCCGCGATGGCGGCGGATCAGGAGGTAAATCAAGGTAGGTGACAATCAATACGTCTATTGGTCAGGTAAATAGGGGGTTATCGTGGTTGGAGATACCCCGCTTATAATTCCCCTAGCTACCAAAATCAATTGTGATTACGTAATTATCAAATAACTCGAGATAGGAGGGTAGTCAGGGTTTCAACTTCGGTGAAACTTTGGTCTCGTATGGGTTGTTACTCAGCCTGGGCCGTGGGGTGCCGGGGTGCCAGATCTGGGCACAGACCATAGGGGGTCAATGTGTGGTTTGTACCACATTCTAATGGTAAGTGAAGGCGTTTTAAAGTGCTTTCGTATGGGTTAAATTGTAAGCATACTCAAACCGGTAACTCGGGAATTAAAGCTCTGGGGTTAACTGTACGCTGAAATAAAGAAGTCTTTTCTGACTTATGCGTAACGGATAGCATTAAGTCATGGGGGCTTAACCAGTCGCCCAACAAAGAAATGTACATTCATTGATGCTTTTCAGGTAGGTTCTAGGCATTCAGATCTCGGCTGAGTCGGTGGGGCTCGTGTTGTGCCGTCAAGGGATTCGTCCGCCGGTGAGGATGGTTTCTGTTGGCGGGTGTTGGAGGACGTACTCCGCAGTTGTGAGTGGAGACGTGGAGGCATGAGTAGGCCCAATCTTTTTAGGAACTTGTCTGTGTCTAGTGGGTCTCTCAACATGATGGGTATCCCGTTGCGTTGTACCACCAGTTTGAAGGGGAAACCCCAGTAGTAAGGGACATTTTGATCTCGGAGGTAATCCGTCAGAGGCTTTAGGGTTCTCCTCCTGCGGAGAGTCGCTGGAGCAATGTCCGAGTACCATATTGGTGTTATGCCATCCAGGGTCGGGGATTTGTTTCGTGTTGCTTTTTGTATGGCCTCTTTCGTGGTGTAGTAATGAAATTTCATCACCACGTCTCTCGGTGGGTCTTTATCACCTGGTTTAGGCCGCAAGGCTCTGTGGATCCGTTCGATGTGGATCTCCTCTTCGGGGATATCCGGCAATAGATTTAGGAAATAGCGGTGAAAATAGTCTCTAAGGTCAGTAAGAGACTCTGGTATTCCTCTTGCTCTGAGGTTCGAGCGCCTGGATCTATTGTCTAGCTCCTCACAGGACTCTTGAAGTTCTGCATAGGCCGATTGGAGTGAGGCCATGTCTTCGCGGAGAGTCTCGTGGTCTTGTGCGATGGTATCGCATTTGGTCTCCAACGAGTCGGTGCGTGTGGTAAGGGTTGCGATATCTATCGATAAGGCTTGCATGCCTGCCTTGAAGTCGGCTCTCAGGTCATCTTTGACTGATTGCATGAATTCTTTGAGGCTTGCTATGTCGTTGCGCAGACTTGGGAAAGTACCGTCAGTCTGGTCTGGGCCTGCTTCTGGCGGGCCGTCTCTCCGTCTAAAATACTCCGGAACCTCCGGTGCTGGTCCCGGTTTTGCCCCACGGCGCGTCGATGACATGTTCTACCACTCTTCCTCGCGTTTTGGGCGATTTGGAGCTGATGTGGGCTGTGGTAGCTGTAGCTTTATCGGGGTGGAAGCGGGAGCTCGATCAATGTGCGGCCATCTTCCTTGAGCACCAGGACACGCCCCTACCAGTGTCTCTTTTTGATGCATAACTAACAGGTTATGGGCCCAGACACTGAAGGAAAACCACAAGTAAGTAAGTGTTGCGTCTATTATCCCAGTAAATACTGAGTGAGAAAACAAGAGCTGCATCCAATTTACTGAAAGTTGGCAAGTGGTTCAGATGTGAAGTTTGAAATAGCAAAGCTCTACAATACCAACTACCAGCTGTGGAAATTGAAGCTTGAAATGCTGTTATCCAAAGATGACTTGTGGCAGGTACTGGATACAAACAGACCCACTGACAACCCTGAAGAATGGGACAAAAAGAACAGGCAAGCAAAAGCAGTTATAACTCTGTTAGTGGAGGATGATCAACTCATTTATATAAGAAAAGAAAACACTGCTAAAGGTATGTGGACTGCATTACAAAAACTGCATGAGCGTTCAAACTTAAACAGGAAACTATATCTGCTGCGCAAACTGTATAAGATGAGGCTGGATAAAGGCCAGGACATGCACGAACAGGTAAATGCTATGGTAGAGATTTTGGAACAGCTACGTGCAATAGTGAAGAAATGAAAGACAATCATATTGTCACAACCTGGGATAACAGACCAGGGAGTAGCCTTGTTGTAGGGTAGGATGTGGGGTCTGTCTGCACCCCATGATACATAACAATGGACTGGACTGGCAGCTCTCAGAGCAGGACATGGGCCTATGATACTGTAACGATTCAGTGTAGGTGGAACCTCTACGCAGAGTAGGTACAAGGTATTGCCTTGGGTGTTAGCAAGAGAAGAGAATTCTTCTGCCTGAGGAAAATCCACCTTATGGTTGAGCCTCAGGCTTAATTCCCAGGTCTTTTGCACTCTGCAATTACCAACACACTGAAGTGAAACCCCAGGAACGAGAAATATACAATCAATGGCAACGGTACAAACAGGAATAGGCAAATAGAATCATCAGGCAAGCAGAAGTCAAGGCCGGCAGCAAAAAACAAAGTCAGAGGCAGAAAATGGGTCAAGACGGGCAGTAAACAGGAGAGGTCAAGACTGGCAGGATTCGGCATCCGGAGATCAAAATATATAAACAGGAAAATGCTAGTAAAAGACTCAAGGCACTTTCACAGGCAGCAACCAAAGCAATGCAAAGGCACTGATTGCCATAAGCTGCAGGTTTAAAAAGGGAAGGGCTGAGGATAACGAGGCAGCTGACAACAGGAGGAGAATGGGCACCCTACAATAGTGGCCATTAGAGGCTGAAAACAGCCACAAAAACAGAATAACCGTGACACATATAGTAGCATTATTACTATGCAGCCTTCCAGAGTCATATGGTGAATACAACAGAAGAAAGGAAAATATGCATATTGAAGAGAATGAGAGATCAGAAGTAGCTCTAAAGGTGCATGAAGGCACAAGACAAAGTAAAGAAACCATGGTATGTTTTTGGTGCAAAAAGGCCAGTCACGTGAAAAAACACTGCTCAATCTGGAAAGCTGAGCAGCAAAGGAAAGAGCCACCCACAAGTGAAAAAGTTAAAGCAGCCACAAAGGAAACCGCAGATGCATCATGGAGTGGTACCTTTAACGTAACTAAGAATAGCACATCACACAGATGGTGCATTGACTCAGGGGCAACAAGTCACATGAGAAGTGATGAAACTTTTTTTAACAGAAATTGATTACAATGCAAAATACAAAGTCTTCCTAGCAAATGGTTAAAGTATTACAGCGGAAGGTCAAGGGTTCCTGAATTGCATCATACTGTCAGGGGGTAAGCAAAGCATCCTTGTAAAGAATGTTCTGTATGTTCCAAGCCTAGAAGGAAGCCTCCTATCAGTGAAAACCCTTGATAAAAATGGACTCATAGTTCAGTTCCGAGGCAGTGAATGCACAATTCGAAACAGAAAACAAATCCTAGCAAAAGGAAGGTTGAATGAACACCTGTACAAACTCATCACTGCAAGCGAACAAGCCAAAGCAGCTACTCATAATGTACACGACAAGTGGCACAGAAGATTGGCACAGAACATTGGGGCATCGAAACCCAGAAGCCATAAAGGATTTTGCAAAGAGAGGTCTATCAGAAGGTATGACAATTTTGCCTTGCCACACGCTCATGAAGTGCGTGTGTTGTATCAAAAAAAAATTGGGCAGACTAGATGGACCGAATGGTTCTTATCTGCCGAAACATTCTTTGTTTCTATGTGGCCTTTTCTTTGAGTACTTTTATTAGTCCCCCCGTTCCCGGTCTTATAGCTAAGATAGCCTTGTGTCTATCCCACGCATGCTTAAAATCCTTGACTGTGTTTAACTCTACCACTTCTGCTGGAAGGCTATTCCATACATCCACTACCCTCTCAGTAAAGTAATACTTCCTGGTATTACTTTTAAATCGTTGCCCCTCTAATTTAAGACTATGTCCTCTAGTTGTGGTAGTTTTTCTTCTTTTAAATATACTCTCTTCCTTTACTGTGTTGAAACTCCACTTCCACAGACCAGTCAAAGAAAGACCACTCAACCCATGGAACTCATACACAGTGATGTGTGTGGACCAATGAAAACCCCCACACCCAGCGGGAACAGATATTTACTAACCTTCATTAACGATTATAGATACACAACAACATATCTGCTGAAGCACAAAAGTGAGACATCAGAGAGGCTTAAAGAATTTTGATATATGGGAAAGGAAGTGGAATCGTATCTAAAGAAACAAGGTGTTGTACACCAAACAACTGTACCATACACCCCTGAACAAAATGGTGTAGCAGAAAGAAAAAAAACGCACTCTCATAGAAAACAAGTACTGGGGAGAAGCAATAATGAGTGCAACATACCTACAGAAAAGGCTACCATCAAAAACCATTGAAAATGACCCATACCAAATGTGGAATGGATCAAAACCCAGTATATCAGACTGTTTGGCTGCAAATGACCATGCCCCAAGTGAGAAACTTTCCAAGTTGAAGAACAAAGCCATAGAAGGCATTCTGGTGGGCTACAGTGAACAAAGTAAGGGATATAGAATCCTTCACCCAAAGACCAACAAGGTCACAATAAGTTGCAGTGTTAATTTTGATGAAAGCGAAGCATCAGAAAAAACGAACCTAAAAAGGTGTGAAGAGAATTTGCCCACAGAATTACCAAGAGATGTTGACCAAAGTGAAGCTGCACAAGAGTCAGAACAAGGAGTTGTACTTACAATGGACAAACCAGTAGAACCTACCGATGATCAACTCAGGTGACAAAAGGAATACCACCCCGCAGGCTGTCATACACTGCTAAGACATATGGGACTGGACATGTCCAAGAACATTGATGTAAAACATCATCTGCTCAGGGACATACAAGAGCAAGGAGTTATTGACATTCTGTGTTGTCCATCAGAAGAGATGACCGCAAACGCACTCACCAAACCGTTGCGAAAGGTGCGTCATCCTTTGCTACAAAAGAAGCTGAATGTCATGTAATTATGCATATGCCGTTGAGAAGGGGTGTTGGGAAATACAACAGCATATACGGCATAACATGTATATAATTAGCACTTGAGCTGTAGATGGCTCTGTGTAGTTCAGAGTACTTGAAGTTGTTGGTACTCACAGGTTCTTTGTTTTTTTTCCACTTACTCTATGTGTCTCTTCCTTTTACCTTTCACCAAGCTGGCTGCTGTTTTAAGTAACTAATATGTTCTAAATGTTTGCTGTTTATCCACATAAGTAAAGAATGATATGGTTCTTCACAATCTGCCAGTGTCTCTTTTTGATGCATAACTAACAGGTTATGGGCCCAGACACTGAAGGAAAACCACAAGTAAGTAAGTGCTGCATCTATGATCCCAGTAAATACTGAGTGAGAAAACAAGAGCTGCATCCAATTTACTGAAAGACGGCAAGTGGTTCAGATGTGAAGTTTGAAATAGCAAAGCTCAACAATACCAACTACCAGCTGTGTAAATTCAAGCTTGAAATGCTGTTATCCAAAGATGACTTGTAGCAGGTACTGGATACAAAAAAAGCCACTGACAACCCTGAAGAATGGGAAAAAGAACAGGCAAGCAAAAGCAGTTATAAGTCTGTTCGTAGAGGATGATCAACTCATTCATATTAGAAAAGAAAACACAGCTAAATGTATGGGGGCTGCAGTATTAGGGGAGAGGATGGCTAGAGGGTTAGATGAGCTTTTAAACTAAGCTCTGGGGGGGAGGGTCAAGATCAAAATGAAGCAATGGCAGCTAGAGTAGATTGGAAGGTGGGTCTAGCTATGGGAAAGAAAGAGGAAAGCACTGGTGGGGTTAACATAGATCATAGGGAGGTACATACAATTAAACCTGCGGGCATTACGTGTTTGTCAACTAAACAGAAAATGGGTAGTAATCTTAAATGTCTTTTAGCAAATGCAAGAAGCTTGACAAACAAAATGGGTGAGCTGGAGATACTGGTAAGTGCTGAACAGTATGAATTAATCAGAATCACAGAAACGTGGGATTAGACCCACGACTGGTCAGTTAATTTACAAGGCTACTCACTTTTTAGAAAGTACAGAGTAAATAGAAAAGGGGAAGGGATTTGTCTATATGTAAATCCTAAATTAAAGCCCAGTATTAAAGAAGGTGTGCATGACGTAACTGGAACTGATGTGGAGACACTGTGGGTGGAGATTAGCTTAGTCACTAAAAAGAATTGCACATTACTTGTAGGTGTATGCTACAAACCACCAAATATTAGCATTGATGTAGAAGATCCGCTTTTATTCCAAATTGAAATGAAGTTCTAATCATGGGAGATTTTAATTACCCAGATATAGATTGGAATTGTGGTTACGCTAAGGGAAGCAAGTTTCTGAACCTGCTTAATAACACATTTTTGGCACAATTAGTAGACACCCCAAATAGAATGGATGCCTGTCTGGATTTAGTTATAACAAACAATGAGCAGCTTATCTCAATCATCAAAGTAAGAGAACACTTAGGGAATAGTGACCACAACATGGTTTTGTTTGAGATTAATTCAAAAAAGCAAATTGGTAACTATGCCACCAAAACACTTAATTTTAGAAGGGCCAACTTTGATGGACTAAGGGCATCAATTTAACATTTAGACTGGGAACGATTGTTTTTTGGACTAAACACAGGAATGCCTTTAAGCACACATTACAAAAGTACACATCCCAATATATACCTTTGGGAAACAAATACAAAAGACACAAATCAAAACCAATGTGGCTTACCGGTAACGTGAAATGGGAAATGCAAAACAAGAAAATGGCATTCAAGCATTATTAAAGCAAGGGATCAGCATTATCATTTATAAAATACAAAGATGTCAACAAAGCCTGTAAAAGGCAATTAAAATGGCTAAATTGGTATATAAATGGAAAAAAGCTAAAGAGGGAAAATGTTGGGCCCTTGTCATCCCAAATGGTAAATTTGGTGAGTGAGGACAGAGAGATAGCAGACATTTTAAATACTTTTTTTTCTTCTGTTTATACTACGGAATAACAGATTGATGAGCCCCTGCTACCGGAAGTTACGGAAAAGTCAACATGGTTTTGTGAAAGACAGGTCTTGTCAAACAAACTTAAAAACATTCTATGAAGAAGTCAGTAAAAATATAGATCTAGGTGTTTCATTTGATACAGTTCCACACAAAAGGTTACTCTACAAATTGAGAGAAATAGGATTAGAGCAAATGTATGTATTTGGATTGAAAATTGGCTAAAATATAGAACACAGAGGGTTGTTGTAAATGGAAAAGCCTCACATTGGACCAGGGAATTGAGCGGAGTACCTCAGGGGTCTGTTTTGGGACCTCTTCTTTTTAATTTGTTTATTAATGATCTCCCACGTTGTGCTGAGAGCCATATCTCAGTGTTTGGTGATGACACAAAATTAGGTAAGGTAATAAAGACTAATCTTGATGTTTTTTCTTTACAGGAAGATTTGTACAGAGTGGGGGACTGGGCAAGAAAGTGGCAAATGAGGTTCAATATAGACAAATGTAAAGTTATGCATTATGGGAAAAATAATAACAAAGCAACATATATGTTAAATGGTATTTCCCATATGCCAGTCAGCAGCTGCAAGGGCCAATAAGATATTGGCATGTATAAAAGGAGGTATAGATTCACTGGAGGAGGACATCATCTTGCCACTTTACAAATCAATGGTAAGACCTCACCTTGAATATATAGTACAATTCTGGGCACCAGTCCTTAAAAAAGGATATTAAGGAATTAGAAAAAGTGCAAAGGAGAGCTACAAAATTGAAAAGGGGATTGGAGGATCTTAGTTATTTACTTTAGAAAAAAGGCATCTTAGAGGGTATATGATAACATATAAATGTGTGCAGGGCCAATATGAAGAGCTCTCCAGGGACCTGTTCATTAACAGAAATGTACAAAGAACAAGAGGTCACCCCCTGAGACTGGAAGAGCAAAGATTTCATGGACAGCAAAGGAAGGGATTCTTTACGGTAAGGACAATAACGTTATGGAACTCACTGCCAAGAGAGGTAGTGCTATCAACCACGATAGATGCATTTAAAATTGGTCTGGATGTTTTTTTTTTAGAAAAGCAGAACATACAGGGCTACTAATAATATAATAAGCATTAATAATAGAGCTTATTGATCCAAGGAGAAATCCAATTGCCCTTTTTGGGTCAAGAAGGAATTTTTCCCCCCGGAGGCAAAATTCTAAATAGCTTTTGGTTCAAAACGCTGGAAAGATAGGTAGATGGGTTGAACTTGATGGACTTGTGTCTTTTTTCAACCTAAATTACTATGTTACTATGTATGTGGGCTGTATTACAAAAACTGCATGAGCGTTCAAACTTAAACAGTAAACTATATCTGCTGCGCAAACTGTATAAAATGAGGCTGGATAAAGGCCAGGACATGCGTGAACATGTGAATGCTAGAGATTTTGGAACAGCTACGTGCAATAGGTGAAGAAATGTTTTAAGTAACTAATATGTTCTAAATGTTTGCTTTTTACCCACACAAGTAAAGCTTGAAATGCTTCTTCACAATCTGCCAGTGTCTCTTTTTGATGCATAACTAACAGCAAATGAGGTTCAACATAGACAAATCTAAATGTATTATGGGAAAAATAATAACAATGCAACACATACCGTATTTGCTTGAATATAATATAAGTGAATAAAGAGCAATAAATAGATAGTGATAGGTAAATAAATAAGATAGAAAATAAATTACCGTATTTATCGGCGTATAACACGCGCCGGCGTATAACACGCACCTAATTTTAAGAAGGAAATTTCAGGAAAAAAAACTTAAGAACATAAATTAAGAACTTTGAAGCCCAATATGCCATTTTAATATGCCAGGATATTGCCCCCAATATGCCATTTAATATGCAGGATATTGCCCCCAATATGCCATTTTAATATGCCAGATATTGCCCCAATATGCCATTTAATATGCAGGATATTGCCCCCAATATGCCATTTATTATGCAGGATATTGCCCCCAATATGCCATTTAATATGCCATGATATTGCCCCCAATATGCCAGGATATTGCCCCTTAGTATGCTCGTTATGCCCCCCTCCTCCCCCCCCCCCTTCCCCATAGCTCAGCACTTACCTCTTTGCTGCTCTGTCCCCCGGTGCTCTGAAGCTGCGTGGCTATGAGGGAAGCATTGTGAGCTTCCCTTCAGCCGCGCGGTCAATAAAGTTTGTTTTAAAAAAAACAGACTTTATTGACCGCGCGGCTGGAGGGGAGCTCACAATGCTTCCCTCATAGCCACGCAGCTACAGAGCACCGGGGGACAGAGCAGGAACGAGGTAAGTTTTTTTTTTTTTTCGGCGTATAACAAAAGTGCGTGTTATACACCGATAAATACGGTAATATATATATTGGAAAATATATATATATACAGAACTGGTGAATATCAAAGGAATAATAACTAATGTGGACAAAAAATAAAAATTAGCAAATGGCACATAAATCGCATAACAATTAATTGAATATAATATAAAAAAAGAAACAAATGGATAATGAAAGTAAAAAAATATAATAAATGGCAATGTATTTCTAAAAGGAATAGGAAATAAGCAAGCGAATGGCACATTTAATGCAGACAAAAAACGAAATAAATGAAATAGCTGCAATAGAAACAGTGAAACGTGTTTAAAACAAAATGTGACAAAATGAACCACAAAATGAACCACAAATGTAGCAAAACAAAGTCCAGAAATAGGGTCTTGAAGGTATTAAATAAAACCAATCAGCACATCTTTATATTCGGAAAAAATGTCTTGCTCTGAAGTCTAAATAAGACGGGATACGAAGATCAACATATGAATGTTAAAAACACATGCAGACTGACGACGGACTTGCAGATCCCGGCTTGCCTCACCGAAAATGATGGAGCTTCAAGATGTTATTAAAAAATCTGGCCGGAGTAACTCCGCAAATGTCGGGAGACAAAGTTGCGAACTTTACGTCACATCTGGTGACTGTGTTTCCCTCCTCCGTGCAGGAGGGGACACTACACTGGCCAGACCACTATTCATGATCTTTAGGGATTCATTCAGTTCAGGTACAGTGCCAACAGACTGGCGAAAGGCGGATGTCATTCCAATATTTAAAAAGGGATCAAAATCTCTGCCAGGTAATTATAGGCCAGTGAGCTTGACATCTGTAGTGGGGAAACTATTTGAAGGATTGCTAAAGGTATACACTCAAGAATACATCTTGAACCAGAATATAATTAGTAAAAGTCAACATGGTTTTGTGAAAGACAGGTCTTGTCAAACAAACTTAATAACATTCTATGAAGAAGTCAGTAAAAATATAGATCTAGGTGTGGCAGTTGATGTGATCTATTTGGATTTTGCGAAAGCATTTGATACAGTTCCACACAAAAGGTTACTCTACAAATTGAGAGAAATAGGTTTGTTTTTTTGTTTTTGACAATTTATTTATTTGACAATTTTTTCATAAATTACAATACATCATATTGTTGCAGCAGCAACTCACCTATAATATTTTATCACAAAAAAGATTTTTATAAAACATTAGTGACATTTATACATTTTCTGTAGAAGAAGAGACCCCAAAAGCCAGTTAGGAGGGTGTATCCTGGGTAACTTCACTTCCCCTTTAGGTAATCTCCTCCCTATCAATTTCTTTACCACCAACTTCCTGCTCTGTTGAATCTTGCCTCATTCCTATCCCCTCTTCTCTTTCATCTATTACTTATCTTTATTGGGGTAAGTGGCATTCTGAGCTTCGTTCTTCCCATAATAGTATGGTAACTTATTTGGTTTGTTTCTTTGTAAGTTGTTGCTGGTTGCTTAATGGCACGCTAACTTTCATTCATACATAACATCCATGCATACATACAACCATTCATCACAGCAGTGGATATACGTCCAGAGGAAAGAAGAAACTCTACATATTCGCGGGGGGGACGGTGGGGTAGGAGGAGAACTGGTTCTCCAGTCGCATCGGGTTTCCAGATTCATCCCTGTATTTCCCTTGGAGTAAAAGTGCAATCGACCATTTGTCTCACCCCTACCTATGTTAATATATATTAATCAACTCGCTAGCGGCTTCCCAGTTCTACGTTCCACCCTCTATCCTTTCAAGCGAATACCAGGCTGACCAGCTTTTATCATATTTATCTTTCTCTGTAGAATTTTTATCGGAAAATTGTTTTTCGGCTGTTGCCTGTAAATTAATTTGTGTTCTCAATTCTCCCCATGTTGGGATTTCTGTGTTCTTCCAATATCTGGACAGACATATCTTAAAGGCTGCCAAAATATTAATACTCAGGGTTCTTTTAAATTTATCTGTATCAGGTAAGTCTAGATGGAATAGGTATGTCTGAGGAGCGATTTCTTCTTTGTGATCTAGCAATCTTCCAAAGAGGTATATCAATCTCTCTTTGTACTCTTTGAGTTTATCGCATTCCCACCAGATGTGCATATGTGTCCCTGTTTTTGTATGGCAGCGCCAGCATATGTCGTTATTGTCTATTGAGAATTTTGCCAGCCTAACCGGTACCAGGTACCATCTATGGGTTATTTTAAAGAACTGTTCGTGGATATTTATACAGTGGACTGCTCTTCTAATTTCTATCCATGTTCTATTCCAAGCTTCCAATCCGAATTCCAATCCTAACTCATTTTCCCATCGGAGAATTGGATCCGATTTTCCTTGTATAGTATATGATTCAAAGAATGACAAAGTCTTAGTAATCATGTTCCTTGTTATATCAGATTGGATGTATTCATCCCATTCTGACTTTTGGGTTGGGAGATTAGCCTGGAGAAAGTATTTAAGTCTTAAGTAAGTGAACATTTCACTAGATGGAATTTTGAATCTTGTTCTTATTTCATTAAAAGTTGCTAGTTGGTCCTTTATATATAAATCATTAATACTCCTTATCCCTGCCTCTTCCCATTTATCCAATCTTAGATCTGATATGCAATGATGTAATATCCGTAATGGGGCCAGTTTAGAGAGTTGGTTGTCTGTCTTTAATGATTTTTTTATTCTATACCATGTGGACATAATATCTTTCACTACTCTTGACTTGATCTTTAGGTTGGCATAACATTTTTGTGGCAGCCATTGTAATAGGGTCAAATCTATGTTATTACACTGAAACTTTTCAATATTCAGCCAACCAGTATCTTTCTTGTTGGGGTTTTTCCACGCTAAGACATATTCAAGTTGGCATGCCTCATAGATTTTTCTAAGATTGGGATATCCTAGTCCGTTTCTTTTTAAGCTTTGCTTGAGTGTTTGACTAGGAATCCGAGGTTTTTTGGCTGCCCAGATATATTTAGAAAACAGTAAATCAAATTCTCTTAATGTATTGTTGGGAATCTTGAGTGGAATTGTTCTAAATAGATAGGTTAACTTAGGGAGAATATATGATTTTAATATATTGATACGGCCAAGCCAAGAGATTTCCAGTTTAAACCATCGTGATGTAATTTGTTGTAACTCTGAGAATAAAGATGTGTAATTTACTCTTACGATATTTTCTAAACGTGGTACTATTTTTATACCTAGGTAGTCAATACTTTCCTCCCTTTTTGCTTTTCCTTTCATCTTCATTATGGCTATTTCTTGGCCTGGAGTTAAATTACTAGCTATGATCTGTGTTTTTGTGAGATTTAAACTATAATTTGATAATAAACCAAATTTAGTTAATGCCTCCAGGAGAGCCGGTATTGAGGTTTCGGGTGAGGATATGGTCAGCAGAACGTCGTCCGCGTACAGTGTTATGAGGTGTATTCGGTGGCCTATTTTAATGCCCTGTATCAGATCAGAATTCCGGAGCATTTCTGCCATAGGTTCCATTGAGATGGCATAGAGCAAAGGGGCAAGCGGGCAGCCCTGTCGCGTGCCGTTCCTAATGTCGAAAAACTCCGAAGCCAGGGAAGGACCCGTGATCCTTGCTCGGGGGAGTGTGTATAATGCCATTACCCAATTTAAAAAAGCCCCTGAGATACCGACCGACTTCAATGTTGCTGCAAGGTATTTCCAATCTACTCTATCAAAAGCTTTCTCTGCGTCTAAGCCCATTATAACCGTTGGTATTTTCCCTTGATGGATTATATCCAGGGTCCCCAGCACTCTGCGAACGTTATCTGCTCCTGATCTTCTGGGCATAAATCCTGTTTGGTCAGGATGAATTATGTGTAAGATCACTTTATTTAATCTTGTTGCTAGGATCTTGGAATAAATCTTCACATCTATGTTGATAAGAGAGATTGGTCTGTAATTATTTACAAGGGTGGGGTCCTTCCCTGGCTTCAGAATCGGAGAGATGGAAGCCTCTAACATTTCTGATGGAAATATAGGGAGGCCTGAGTCTGTGTTATATAGCCTGGTTAAAATTGGAGCGATCTCATCAGTCAAAACTTGAAAAAATAGAGAGGTATAACCATCAGGAGCCGGTGCCTTACCTCTCTTTAAATCTTTTATTGCATTAATTACTTCCTTGCATTCGATTGGAACATTCAGAACAGTCTGTTGTTCCTCTGTCAATTTAGGAAGTGCAAGGGAGCTTAAAAAATTTGTTATATCTGTTTCTGTAGCCTTTGTTTTTGGTAAGTTATATAAACTTTCATAATAATTTTTAAATGCCTCAGCAATATGGGATGGGGAAATGCATGTTTTACCTTTATAAGTAATTTTTTTAATTCTATTTCGTTGATTTTGTGCTTTCAGTCTTCTAGTTAAGTCTTTTCCTACCCTGTTGTTACTATTATACCATTTGGATTTAAGGCGTTTTAATGCCTGATCACTTCTCAGTATAAGTTGTTGTTCAATTTGTTCTTGTATTTTTTTTATCTCCTTTCCCCTTTCTGTGGTTGGGTGTATTTTGTTTTCTCTCTCCATTTGGGCTAGTTTTGGGTATAACTCTGCTAGATTTTTCCCCTGTTTTTTCTTTAACCAGGCCGCCTTCCTAATCAATTGGCCTCTCAGTACGCATTTTAGGGTGCACCACAAGATCTGGTCGCTAACCTCCGCGTTGTCATTAAAGTTTAGGAAGCTGGTAACCTGCTCCCTCAGTTCCTGTCTATCTACCTCTGTTTTCAAGTTATCTTCATTTAGTTTCCAGTTACTTCTTATTCTGTATGCAGGGTTATCATTCAGATCTATAAAAACTGGTGCATGATCTGACCATTCGATATGTCCTACTCTTGAGTTTAAGCATTCTTGTACACATAGGCCCGACATGAGAAAGTAGTCAATTCTCGAATATGAGGAGTGTGCGCCTGAGAGGAAAGTGAAATCCTTTTCCACCGGGTGTTGCACTCTCCACACGTCGTATAGATTATGATGGAACAGGCAGGTTGAGAATTTTTCTGCCTTTTTTCTCATTCTAGTCTCGCTACTACATTCTCCTGGAGCATTCCTATCCAGATCGTAGTTTGCAATAGCATTTAGATCTCCCCCGATTACTACTAAACCTCTAGCGATCTTTTCTATATGTTCCATAGATACATTGATAAATCTAATTGTTCCTTCCGATGGTGCATAAAGGTTTACTAGCGTATAGAGTATATCATTAATTTGACAAATCAGAATTAATCGGCGTCCTTCCTTGTCTATTTCATGATATAAATATTCAAATTTAATTTTTGTTGAGATAATTAGAGCCACACCCCTCTTCTTTTTGTCATGTAGTGAGGACACATATACAATCGGGTATTTACGAAAATTCCATTACAGACTTCTGGTCTCTCTTCCAGTGTGTCTCCTGTACGAAGGCTACGTCTACCTTTTCCCTCTCAAGGAGATAGTATAAATGGGATCGTTTGTGAGGGGAATTTAATCCGTGCGAGTTAATGGTCATCATTCTAGGCGAGACATTGATCGTAGTGCCCTCCCCCCAGCAGGTCTCCCCATACCCCCCCGCCCATCCCCATATCCCCACTGCTGTTCACATTCATTCTCACATAACAACACACAAATAAAATACATCCATAGTCTACATAGGGTGGGACAAGTGTCTCCACCAAATGCAGATCGCAAAAGTCGAAAAAAATTCCCTGAACCATCAGGAAAGAAAAAAGAGCACATTAGGCCCGCAACGGAGCAAGCTTTATCTAAAAATTGTGTTGGTAATCTATACTTCAATCATTTTATACCGGTGTCTGGATTAAGGACATATTCCACAAGTCATCTCTCGGTTTATTTGCTCATCTTATTATTCTAATTTGTGCCATTATCTTTCCCCCTTGCTGATCTTCAAGTATACGTTAGTACCATTGTCCCTCCCCCTCCAGGGAAAAAAAAAAAAAAAAAGGGAAAATAAGGGGATGTATTCTTCTCCCTCCACCTTTATTTATTAATTAAAATGTGTATCTATATTAATCGTGGATTATTCTTTCATATTATCTATCTATCATTTAGATCTATGGGATTCTACTTATCCCTCTGTGAGTTGTGTCAATAAATGTCTTGTCTATACTTTATTTGTATGCTTTCTCATTCCTATGTGTAGTTGTGTTACAGAAATTAATATACGTGATTAATAACAATGTGAAGTGGCTTCTAGTTTAATTCTATTTCGTAGATATTACATTCTTAATGTTTAAGTGATCTACTTACAGTAGAGAAATTTACTCCCATTTTCTCTCACCACCCCCCCTTCCACTTCTCCCACCCCATCATCTCTCTTCATTCCTTTAACGACCTATGTGTCATTCAGTGTATCATTTACCCAAGTAAACCCTCTAAGCTGCTAATCCCCTATTCGTTTCATGGCTTTAAATGGCAGTTACAATATCTCCAAGAAACAAAAAAAAAAACAACCAGTCAAGCCAACAGACATCAAATATTACGGAACAGCAATAGTCAAAGAATACTAATAGTCAACATATTATTCTTTTGGATGGGAGAGGAGAGACAGATAGCTGGGTAATGAGAGGAGAGTCAGACTTACATGGGAAAGAAGAGGATACAAAGACAGACATGGGTAAGGAAGAGGAGAGAAACGGGCATGGAATGAAGAGAGACAGAGGGACACGGGGAGTGAGAGGAGTGCGACAGACATGGGAAGGGAGAGGATCGTGAAAGAAGGACATGAGAGAGAGGAAAAGACACACGGACATGGGAGAGAGGAAAAGACACACGGACATGGGAGAGAGGAAAAAATAGATGGACATGTGCCCCCGAGATCAGACTCTGGATCCGCCCCTGCCCGCATGTACACATTTTTATAAAGTAGACATCCTAGGGTATTTTGACACTTAACATCCTGTAATTTTACTAACAATCTTTGATTCATTTTTTTGTGTTTTTTTCCCCATATACTTTGTATTTTGGGATGAATTTAAAGGAGTTGGATTTTGCGAAAGCATTTGATACAGTTCCACACAAAAGGTTACTCTACAAATTGAGAGAAATAGGTTTGGGGGCAAATGTGTGTATGTGGATTGAAAATTGGCTAAAAGATAGAACACAAAGGGTTGTTGTAAATGGAAAATTCTCAAATTGGACAAGGGTATTAAGCGGAGTACCTCAGGGGTCTGTTTTGGGCCCTCTTCTTTTTAATTTGTTTATTAATGATCTGCCACATTGTGCTGAGAGCCATGTCTCCATGTTTGCGGACGACACTAAATTAGGTAAGGCAATAAAGACTAATCTTGATGTTTTTTCTTTACAGGAAGATTTGGACAGAGTGGGGGACTGGGCAGTAAAGTGGCAAATGAGGTTCAATATAGACAAATGTAAAGTTATGCATTATGGGAAAAATAATAACAAAGCAATATATACGTTAAATGGTTTTTCCCTGGGAAAAACTACTAATGAAAAGGATTTAGGAATAATTATAGACAACAAACTTGGCAACAGTGCCCAATGCCAGTCAGCAGCTGCAAGGGCCAATAAGATATTGGCATGTATAAAACGAGGTATAGATTCACGGGAGGAGGATATCATCTTGCCTCTTTACAAATCAATGGTAAGACCTCACCTTGAATATGCAGTACAGTTCTGGGCACCAGTCCTTAAAAAGGATATTAAGGAACTAGAAAAAGTGCAAAGGAGAGCTACAAAATTAATAAGGGGTTTGGAGGATCTTAGTTATGAAGAGAGACTTAAAAAATTGAATTTATATTCGTTAGAAAAAAGGCGTCTCAGAGGGGATATGATAACATTATATAAATATTTGCAGGGCCAATATAAAGAGCTCTCCAGTGACCTGTTCATTAACAGAAAGGTACAAAGAACAAGAGGTCACCCCCTCAGACTGGAAGAGCAAAGATTTCATAGACAGCAAAGGAAGGGATTCTTTACGGTTAGGACAATTAAGTTATGGAACTCACTGCCAAGAGAGGTAGTGCTAGCAACAACAATAGATGCATTTAAAAATGGTTTGGATGTTTTTTTAGGAAAGCAGAACATACAGGGCTATTAATAATAGAATAAGCATTAATAAAAGAGCTTATTGATCCAAGGAGAAATCTGATTGCCTCTTGGAGTCAAGAAGGAATTTTTTCCCCCAGGAGGCAAAATTCGAAATAGCTTCCTTAGGGGTTTTTTGCCTTCTTTTGGATCAAAAGCTGTAATGATAGGTAGAAGGGTTGAACTTGATGGACTTGTGTCTTTTTTCAACCTAAATTACTATGTTACTATGTTACTATGTTACACGGAGACGTCCGGTGGGGGACATGCAGCAGCTGCCAGGAGGTAAGTGAGGAAGAATGGGGGGAGGAATAACGAGCAGGGTAATGGCACAATATTACTTGGCTCTGACTGGCACAATATTACTGGGCTCTGAATGGCACAATATTCCTGGTATCTGACTGGCACAATATTCCTGGTATCTGACTGGCACAATATTACTGGGCTCTGACTGGCACAATATTACTGGGCTCTGACTGGCACAATATTACTGGGCTCTGACTGGCACAATATTACTGGTCTCTGAATGGCACAATATTCCTGGGCTCTGACTGGCATCATATTCCTGGTATCTGACTGGCACAATATTACTGGGCTCTCAATAGCACAATATTCCTGGTATCTGACTGGCACAATATTCCTGGTATCTGACTGGCACAATATTACTGGGCTCTGACTGGCACAATATTACTGGGCTTTGAATGGCATCATATTCCTGGTATCTGACTGGCACAATATTACTGGGCTCTGAATGGCACAATATTCCTGGTATCTGACTGGCACAATATCACTGGGCTCTGACTGGCACAATATTACTGGTATCTGACTGGCACAATATTACTGGGCTCTGACTGGCACAATATTACTGGGCTCTGACTGGCACAATATTACTGGTATCTGACTGGCACAATATTACTGGGCTCTGACTGGCACAATATTACTGGGCTCTGACTGGCACAATATTACGTGTATCTGACTGGCACAATATTACTGGGCTCTGCATGGCACAATATTCCTGGGCTCTGACGGGCACAATATTCCTGGTATCTGACTGGCACAATATTCCTGGTATCTGACTGGCACAGTATTGCTGGGCTCTGAATGGCACAATATTCCTGGTATCTGACTGGCACAATATTCCTGGGCTCTGACTGGCACAATATTCCTGGGCTCTGACTGGCACAATATTACTGGGCTCTGCATGGCACAATATTCCTGGTAGCTGACTGGCACAATATTACTGGGCTATGACTGGCACAATATTCCTGGGCTTTGGCACAATATTCCTCGTATCTGACTGGCACAATATTACTGGTTTCTGACTGGCACAATATTACTGGGCTCTGACTGGCACAATATTCCTGGGCTCTGAATGGCACAATATTCCTGGGCTCTGACTGGCACAATATTACTGGGCTCTGACTGGCACAATATTCCTGGTATCTGACTGGCACAATATTCCTGGGGTCTTAATGGCACAATATTACTGGGCTCTGACTGGCACAATATTCTTGGTATCTGACTTGCACAATATTACTGGGCTCTGGCTGGCACAATATTCCTGGTATCTGAATGGCACAATAATACTGGCATCTTAATGGCACAATGGTATTGGCATCTGGCACAATGGGAAAGTTGGCTGTGGCTTATTAATGACAAAATGATACTGGCATATAATTGGGCAAAAAGGCTGTTAGAGAGAGAGAGAGATGTCTGTATGTATAGATATGTATTGTTTTAGACTTGTACAATTGTCACCTCGTGGGGCTCCTGTGTGTTGTATAATTAATGGTGGTCCCATGTGTGCATAAATATGGGGCGCTTGTGTGTGGCAGATTTATTGGGCCCCAAGTGTGGCATAATTAAGGGACTCTTTTGTGTTGCATAATTAAGGGACTCTTTTGTGTAGCATAATTATGGGGCACCTGTGTGTGAGTGGCATAATTATGGGGACTCTTTTGTGTGGCATAACTATGGGGCACCTGTGTGTGTGGCATAATTAATTGAGCAGAGGTGAGGCATAAATAGTGGGACTCTGGTGTGGCATAATTTATGGGGCTCTGGTGTAGCATAATTTATTGGGCTCCTGTGTGTGGCATAGTTATGGGGCTCCTGTGTGTGGCATAGTTAATAGGCCATCTAACTGGCATTACTAAGGAATCTGTTTGGCATTGTATTGGAGGAAATCCAGGGGCGACACCATGAGTTTCCCCACCAGGTGACACCAACCCTAGTGACGCCCCTGGGCGCAGGCGGATACTGAGCCAGGCGAATTCAGGTGAGCAGCTTCTAAAGTGTTAGAAGCAAATAAGCAGTTACCAGGCAAGAAGGAGGGTAAAGTATAAATCCTTATTTATTCTATTCATATTGTGTGGCTTACAATAGAGAGCATGTTGGATAATGCCAATAAGTGCATGTCTTGGAGCAAGTTCCCCAGGGCTATAGCGCTACTGCAGATGTGAGCAGGTTGCTGCTTTGGAGAATATAATACTAGATCTAAAGAGGCAACTGACAACACTGAGGGACATAAACAACATGGAGTGGAGTTTACTGCATTGGCTTGGGCCAGTGTAGAGGAGGGTGATGATGGAGAAGAAGAGGTTTCTAGGGCAGAGAGCTGGGTTAGCTGTGTTCGGGTTCGTCATGTTGCGGACAGGGTAGGCAGATTCTTGGGAGGGGCTGGGCATGATCCAGCGGTCTTAGAACACATTGGTACTAATGACAAAGTTAATGGTAGGTGGGGGTCTTTAAAAATGATTTTAGGGAACTAGGAAATAAGTTGAAGGAAAGGACCTCCAAGGTAATATTCTCTGAAATATTACCAGTACCATGCGCTACATCAGGGAGACAGTGGGAGCTTAGGGAGATTAATGTGTGGCTGCGAAGGTGGTGCAAGTAGGAGGGATTTGAGTTCTTGGAGCACTGGGCAGACTTTGCAGTCGGCTACAGACTCTATGGACGGGATGGGCAGCACCTCAATGATGGGGGGACTGCAGTATTAGGGGAGAGGATGGCTAGAGGGTAAGATGAGCTTTTAAACTAGGCTCTGGGGAGGAGGGTCAAGCTCAAAATGAAGCAATGGTAGTTAGAGTAGATTGGAAGGTGGGTCTAGCTATGGGAAAGGAGGAGGAAAGCAGTGGTGTGGTTAACATAGATCATAGGGAGGTACATACAATTCAACCTGTGAGCATTAAGTGTTTGTTATCTAAACACAAAATGGGTAGTAATCTTAAATGTCTTTTAGCAAATGCAAGAAGCTTGAAAAACAAAATGGGTGAGCTGGAGATACTGGTAAGTGCTGAACAGTATGATTTAATCGGAATCACAGAAACGTGGTGGGATCAGACCCATGACTGGTCAGTTAATTTACAAGGCTACTCACTTTTTAGAAGGGACAGAGTAAATAGAAAAGGGGGAGGAGGTGTGCATGATGTAACGAACTGATGTGGAGACACAATGGGTGGAGATTAGCATAGACACTAAAATGAATCACACATTACTTGTAGGCGTATGCTACAAGCCAACAAATTTTAGCAGTGATGGAGAAGATCAGCTTTTATTACAAATTGAAAAGACTGCAAATTTGAATGAATTTTTAATCATGGGAGATTTAAATTACCCAGATATAGATTGGAATCGTGCCACAACTAGAGTTGAGCGGACACCTGGATGTTCGGGTTCGGCAGGTTCGGCCGAACTTCGAAAAAATGTCTGAACCCGAACCCCATTGAAGTCAATGGGGCCACAAACTTTTGGCCACTAAAATGCCTCTAAAAAAGTCATGGAAAGGGCTAGAGGGCTGCAAGATGAAGTAAAATGTGGGTAAGAGTAGGACAAGTGCCCTGCAAGCAAATGTGGATAGGGAAATAACTTAAAATAACATAAAATACATACAAATTACAAATAAAGCTGAGCCATAAAATAGCACTAAATGAAATCTTTGATTTTAGCTTTGGAAGAACATAAATCTAAATCAAAAGCATGGCTGCCAGGAGGATCAACAGAATTATCCATTTGAGAGAGGGTTGGAGTGCAGGGTATTCTCTTTCAGTTTATACTAAGTGACCCATAGGTTGAGGAGGCGGTGACCGTGGCGGTGTAGGTGGAAGCGGCGCTGGAGGAGGAGGTAGCCAACACTGTTTTTTATTTGGTTTCGGTTTTTTAAATTGGGGTAGCCCCCAAAATATTGGGACAAATAACAACAGAAAACAAAGAATAAGTGCACTTGAGTATAACAATGACTGGGTGAGGCTGGTATAAATGTCTATTCTGCACAAGGTACAGATAAGTCTGGTGGGATCCATACCTGGTTCATATTAATAAACGTGAGCTTGTCCACGTTGGCTGTGGACAGGCTGCTGCGCTTGTCTGTGATAATGCCCCCTGCCGTGCTAAACACACGTTCAGACAATACACTGGCTGCAGGGCAGGCCATCACCTCCAAGGCATAAAGGGTCATCTTTTTTGTTTTTTTTGTTTATTGGACTGCAAGAAATGCACCGCAAGACGTAAATGTATTATTTAGCACCCAAAACAATTTGAATTTTTCAAAGTGCGCTGTAAGCACAGAATTGGACTGTTCTATTTGACTCTCAGATTAAAAGTGCACCGCAAGACACAAATGTACTATTTAGCACCCAAAACAATTAGAATTTTTCAAAGTGCGCTGTAAGCACAGTATTTGATGGTTCTATTTGACTCTCAGATATGAAGTGCAGGACGCAAATGTAATATTTAACACCAACAAATTGCAGTATTTAAAAATGCCTAGATGTTGCCCACTGAGCTAACAGAACAGGATTAAAGTCATGTGCCTGGCACACATGCAGTTGCAAGTGCACTGCACTCTTAGTGGCACTGGGCTCAGGGCAGGGTACAAATATGTAGTATAGCACCCACTAAAATAATCACTGTAATTTGAATAATCGCTGTAGTTTGAATAATCGCTGTAGTTTGCAGATTCAACACCCGAATTTTTTTAAATCTGTCCCTCACAGCTGCAGCATCCTATCCCTACACTAAGTAGAGCTCATGTGATGTGCGTGTACGTGACTCCAGCTTATATATAGAGGCTGGGTCACATGCTGCACTGGCCAATCACAGCCATGCCATTAGTAGGCATGGCTGTGATGGCTCCTAAGGGCAAACGAGTCAAACGCTTGCCCTGCAGCCAATCATTAAATCGCCGAACCCTGAACTTCAACACAAACATACAGTGGAAAAACCGTTATGTTTGGTACGTACCCGAACAGTGCGGTTCGGGTTTGCTCAACACTAGCCACAACTAGTTCCGCTAAGGTCAGAAAGTTTCTGAACCTGCTTAATAACAAATGTATGGCACAATTAGTAGACACCCCAACTAGAATGTATACAAAAAATACACAAGGTGACAGTGCGCTATTTGTTCTATAAAGTGACAGTGCAATCAATCTGCTGTGCAGAAAATGCAGGATATATACCCAGTGTAACAAATGAAGGTATAAAGGTGAAGGCAATGAAATCTAAAGCACTCACATATAGTCCCTACATATGGGACAAAACTTAAATGTAAGTGACAGCTTTCTTGTCCTGGATTGATGCAATCTCCAAAGTGAATAGGCAATGTTCAACCTCCAAGGAACAGAAGATGGTATTAGTAGCAAAAAGTGTAATTTAATATAAAGTGCAAAAAATACCTTACACTTAAAATCTGGAACATCAGCAAGGGATCACACAACTGGAACAAAGACAAACAAGGATCTGGTACAATCTCATATGAGTGTTGCTTGATCTACGCGTTTCGCCCGTTTTAATGGGCTTCCTCAGGATCCAGCAGCACTCATATGGGATGAGCACTTCACCTTTATACCTTCCTTCACCTTTATACCTTCATTTGTTACACTGGGTATATATCCTGCATTTTCTGCACAGCAGATTGATTGCACTGTAACTTTATAGCACAAATAGCACACTGTCACCTTGTGTATTTTTTGTATATGTGTTTTACTGCAGTACTTTGGGATAACTGCTAGACAAGTTGCTGCTCGTGCAATATCTTCTCTAGCGCCACCTACCTCACACCAGTTCCACCAACTAGAATGTATGCCTGTCTGGATTTGGTAACTAACAATGAGGAGCTTATCTCAAACATCCAAGTAAGAGAACACTTGGGGAATTGTGACCATAACATTTGAGATTAATGCAAAAAAGAAAATTGTTATCTACCACCAAAACACTTAATTTTAGAAGGGCCAACTTTGATGGTCTGAGGGCATCGGTTGAACATTTAGACTGGGAACAATTATTTTCTAACACAGAAGACAAGTGGAATTCCTTTAAGCACACATTACAATGTGTACCTTTGGGAAACAAATGCAAAAGACACAAATCAAAACCAATGTGGCTTACCGATAACATGAAACAGGAAATACAATACATGAAAATGGCATTCAAACATTATAAAAGCAAGGGATCAGCATTATTAACATTACATTAACATTTATTTGTACAGCGCCACCAATTCTCGAAGCGCTTGGTGCAGAGCATAGAAGGGAACTACATACTAAGTTAGACAAACTAGTACAGACTGGTACATGAGGTAGAGAACCCTGCTCGTAAGCTTACAATCTAGATGGAATGGGGTCCATGAGACAATTAAGGGATTGAAGAGGTCAGAGCGATTGAAGTTGTAGTAACAGTAGAGTGGATGGGAGGCACTAGGTGGGATAAGTCAAAGAGGGAGTGTGTGTTCCAGCTAGGTGGGATCGGCTAGAGGCAAAGTGACTAGTAATCTAGTGGGTTGGGTAGTAAGCCTCTCTAAAGAGATGAGTTTTGAGGGACTTTTTAAAGTTTGAAAAGGAGGGAGAGAGCTGGATGCTCCGGGGAAGGGAGTTCCAGAGAGAGGGGGCAGCTCGGGCAAAATCTTGGAGACGCGAGTGAGAAGTGGTGATGAGATTAGTAGAGAGTGTTAACCCCTTTGAGGAGCGCAAAGGTCGTGCAGGGAGGTAACGGTTAACAAGGGAGGAAATGTACGTAGGAGCAGAGGAGTGGAGGCCTTTGTAGGTTAAAGACAGAATTTAAAATGTTATCCTCGAGCAGATGGGAAGCCAGTGGAGGGCGTTGCAGAGCGGAGCCGCCGAATCAGACCGACGTGCAAGAAAGATGAGCCTGGCAGCCGCATTTTGGATAGACTGTAGGGGAGCCAGACGAGCCAGAGGTAGTCCAGTCAGAAGACCGTTACAGTAGTCCAGGTGAGAGATCACAAGCGAGTGATTTGGCCAAGGACTGAATTTGAGGAACGAAGGAGAGAGCAGAGTCAAAAGTGACCCCAAGACATCGAACACGGTCAGTGATTCGATTGTAGCATTATCAACGGTGACTGTGAACCCAGGTGTAGGGACAGCGGTTGAGGGAGGGAAGATAATCAGTTCTGATTTGGAGAGGTTAAGTTTCAGGTAGCAATCAGACATCCAAGCGGAGATGGCTGACATACACTCAGCTACACGTGATACTAGAGAGGGAGTAAGGTCAAGGTAGGAGAGATAGAGCTCTGGGTATCATCCGCGTACAAGTGGTAGTGAAAACCAAAAGAGCGGATGAGTTCTCCCAGAGAGGTAGTGTAGAGAGAAAACAACAGCGGGCCAAGGACCGATCCTTGCGGAACACCAACAGAGAGCGGAACAGGCGAAGATGTCGCACCAGCAAACGACACTTAATAAGTACGACTCGATCCAAGAGAGTGCCACACCACCTAAGCCAAGTGAGGATAACCTATTAAGAAGGAGGCGGTGGTCAACGGTGTCAAAGGCGCAGAGAGATCTAAGAGGATCATCACCGAGAAGTGGCCTTTAGATTTGGCAGCAAGGAGGTCATTTGATACTCTAGTAAGGGCTGTTTCAGTAGAGTGTAAGGGTCTAAAGCCAGATTGAAAAGGGTCAAGTAGGTTATTGTGAGTCCGAAAGTCTGTCAGTCGCGAGTGCACCGTTTTCTCCAGCAACTTGGACACAAAGGGGAGAAGGGATATAGGACGGTAGTTAGACGGAAGAGTAGGGTCGAGGGAAGATTTTTTCAATACAGGTACGATTTGGGCTTGCTTGAAGGTTGACGGTACTATTCCAGAGGACAGGAAGAGGTTGATGAGATGGGTTAGAGTTGGACAAAGTAGAGGGGAAAGAGAGGATACAAGGTGAGATGGGATGGGATTTTTTTTCTCTCTTCCCCGCTCTCTCTACCTCTCCTTTTCCGAGCCGAGATCAATTGCTTACATGCCTCATGGACATCCGTAAACTCAAATCGGGGTTTTTTTTTTTTGGGATGCCTAGGGTAGACACCCCAAATCAAACAAACAAGTTGAAGGTGGGAATCCACCAAATGTTTGTAAGTTATGTATGTATATATGGTAGTAGTACAAGTTGTTATATGTGGCATATGGAACCTTTTATCAAACAAACAAAAAAACAAATAAGAGATGAAGGGTGACACCATTAAATTTATGTCGTTGAATATTCAGGGCATCAACATCCCCCCAAAAAGGCTAACATTATTGGATATGTTAAGACAACAGAAGATAGATTGTTGTTGTTTACAAGAAACGCATTGTAGAGACGAGGATGCTCTTAGACTTAGAAATCGGTTCTTTCCTATTGTTATTCACTCATCGTTATCAAAGAAAAAGAAAAGAGGGGTGCTAATCATGATATCTAATAACGTTAAATATGAAGAACTATATAGACTGGAGGATGAAGAGGGAAGATTTATATTTCTAGTCTGTAACATAAATGATAAAAAATACTCTATCCTAAATGTCTATGCCCCAAATAAAAAACAGATTGGATATTTAAATTGCTTATTGAATAAAATACAGGATTATGTGCAGGGTACCCCTTTGTATATGGGAGATTATAACTGCGTGATAGACGTCGATATGGACAAAAAGATACCTAGAGGAAGAAAAATCGATCAAGTGTGCAAGACACAGGCCAAAGCATTTCACGAAACCCTGGCAAAATTTAAACTTTACGATTTATGGCGGATGATGAATCCCCTAGAGAAAGAATATACTTATTTTTCACAATGTCATCAATCCTACTCGCGATTGGACATGGTTCTGACCTCACATTGGGTTTTAAAAGATATTCACGCTACAAAAATTGGAACCTTTGCATGGTCGGACCATGATCCAATAACGGTAGAAATAAACAGCTCTTATGCACAAAGGGGACCTCAATGGAGAATCAGAGACAGCGTCCTACTAAATACAGACAACCTGGAGGAAATCGCTAAAACCGCTGAGGATTATTTTAAGGAAAACTGGAATAGGGAGACCTCTGCTACAAATGCATGGTGCGCCTTCAAATGTGTTCTAAGAGGCCAATTAATAAAGATTGATGCCCAACAAAGGAAAAAGGGAAATATTAAGATCTCAGATATGTACATAAAACGATATAAATTGAATTTGATCAATAAAGAAAATCCTGTTAAAGAAATCTCAGAGATAATACAAATCAAAAAGGATATTAGGGAATTCTTATCCACTAGAGCTAATAATACATTATTAAGATTCAAACAAAGAAATTATTACCTTGGTAATAGAGCCAATAAATTACTCACAAATCAGTTAAGAAAGAAACAAGCTAAAGCAAGAATTCTTAAGATAATTACAAAGCAGGGTGTAGCCCAAAGTCCAGACGAAATAGGAAAGGCTTTTAGGGAATACTATTCAACCTTATATAACATCCCCTTACAATGTCAAGACAGAGAAGAAATGAAGAACTACTTGGCTAAGATTGACCTGAATCCCATAGATATGGAACAAAGGGAATCCCTAGAGGTCCCATTTGAGGAGATAGAGGTTCGAGATGCTATCATGAGAATGAGTCCTAACAAGACGCCTGGTCCCGATGGGTATTCAAATCAATTCTATAAGAAATTATGCGACAATGTGGCTCCCTACATGACAGAGATGTTTAATGAAATACGGAAAGGGGGAACACTTCCAATAGAGATGATGCAAGCGAACATCGCACCTATTCCAAAACCAGATAAGGATGCCTCCCTCATGACGAACTATAGGCCAATCTCTCTTATAAATGGTGACACAAAGTTATATGCATCTATTATAGCGGAACGATTAAAAAGTATAATTCCAAATATAATTCATCGGGACCAGGTAGGCTTTGTACAGGGCAGAAACTCTAATAACAATACTAGAAAGATATTGGACTTGATAGATTTGGCTGAATCCAGGACTGCCCCATTGTTGGCCCTGTCACTAGATGCCGAGAAGGCTTTTGACAGGGTCAACTGGGCATACCTGGAAGAAGTACTAAGGTGCTACAATTTCGGGGAAATAACAATAAACAGTATTATGGCAATGTATAAAAACCCCTCTGCCACAATAGTAGGACAGGGCATAAAGTCAGACTCATTTAACATCAACAACGGAACCCGACAGGGTTGTCCATTGGCCCCAATGTTGTATATTATATCACTCGAACCGTTGTTAAGTAAAATACGACAGGAAGAGCTAATTGAAGGTTTTAAAACAAACTCAACAGAGTGCAAGCTATCAGCATATGCTGATGATGTGATACTTACCCTCACCTCACCCAGAAAGTCAATTGGGAAGGTCTTCGAAGTCATTACGGAATATGGAAGAATATCCAATTATAAAATAAATATGGAGAAGTCCCAGATAATAACATGGGGATGAGCTCAGAGGATAAAAGCTTCCTAAAACATAAATATCAATTCCAATGGCCAAAAGAAGGTATGAATTATTTGGGAATTTTGATTACATCTGACCCAGAAAAATTGATGGAAACCAATTATTCATGTCTTATTAAAGAAACTAACCACTTATTAAAACAATGGGAAAATCTATATATCTCATGGATGGGTAGACTAAATGTAATAAAATCGTATATATTTCCCAAATGGCTCTACAGATTACGAATGTTACCAATAAAAATCCCGGAGTCATATATTAGGCAATTTAACACTCTCATAAATAAATTTATATGGCACAGTAGAAGACCAAGAATTGCGCAAAAATATTTACAAAGTAAAAATGCCCAAGGGGGTCTGAATTTTCCAAACCTAGAAAGGTACCAAGAAGCTAGCCTGTTAAACCACGCATAACAACTTCAAGCCGCAAATGCTAAAATGGAAGATTGGTATAGCTTAGAACAGGAGTTGGGGGGGATAAATAATCTTGAAATGCTATTATGGTACAATCAAAAAAACCTTAAAATATTGGTAAAACAGACTAAATCTAGAGTTACTAAAAATACAATGGAAGCATGGATGCTGTTTAAAAAAAACAACAAAATATCTGACAAACTACATATGAATGCCCCATTGGGAGTTCTAGAGGTAAACATCCCAAACTTAAGTCTTCCACACTGTTGTAGAAACAAAGGGCTTAAAATTAAAGATATATATGAAACAACTAATTTTAAAAATTTCTCTAAGTTAAGATTCGAACTGAATATTCAGCCAAAAGACGCCTTTCTCTTCATCCGAATAGAATCGTACTTGAAAAAATATAAAACCACTATAAAGGACAAAAAATTGGATAACTTGCTAAGCAATAATCTTAATAAAAGAACAATAAGAATATGGTACGAGATTCTGGAAAATAAATACCTGAACATAAAGAATAGCCCCTTAGACAGTTGGGGTAGAGAATTACTAGTACCTATAGACAAAGAAGACTGGTGGAAGAGTTGGAAAGAAATTAAGAAAATTACCCACTGCTTATCTCTTCAGGAATTACATTTTAAGTTAATGCACAGATGGCACATATCACCAATGAAAATTCAAAAATTTGATAATACCTACAACTCAGCTTGCTGGAGATGTAAAGAGGAACAAGCAGACCTACTACATATGTGGTGGTCATGCAATAAGGTGGATAAAATATGGAAACAAGCTTTTGATATAATATCTGATCTAATAGGTATTAGAATTCCAATGCAACCAGAGAGAGCCTTGTTCCATTTTAATATAGGATGTAATACCTTTAAACAAAAAAGCTTAACTATCCAGATACTAATGGCGGTTAAAATTACAATTGCCAGAAATTGGAAAAATAAAGAGAAAATCAAGTGGTCAATGATTTCCTCACAGATCAAACACCAATGTCTGATGGAAAAAGGATACTTTATGGTCAGAATGAAAGGGGCAATTTTTTATGACATCTGGGGACAATGGCTGAATAAACCACCATAGAAGAACTGAATGTTAAGAGAGGAAAACTGAAGGGAAGGTAGGAGATGGGAGAAAGCTCAAGATGTTGATGCCCTGACTAGAGACTAAAGAAAAGATATAAAATTGGTGCCAGAAAGGGGTTTCGAATAAATATGCCACTTTTGTTATGTTCTGTTATGTTTTGTCTCTGTATGTCGGGATAGGGGAGATGGGGGAAGTGGAGGTGGCGGTGATGAGGGAGAGGGGTGGGGAGGGAGTAGGAGGGGGGAAAGAAGGATAATAGGAATCCTCAGACCGTAAGGATGGGCCAACTGGAATCTCATATCTATACTCCCCTGAGCTCCCCTTTTTTTCTTTTTTGCCCCCACGAGTCGTGTATAACATGTGTATGTAAGTTGGATGTATATTTTAAGTGTACTGTTTTTGATATGCTGATAATAATATTTTGTATATTTGTAAAAAAAAAAAAAAAAAAGAAAAGGGTCAAGTAGGTCATTGTGAGTCAGAAAGTCTGTCAGTCGCGAGTGCACCGTTTTCTCCATCAACTTGGACACGAAGGGGAGAAGGGATATAGGACGGTAGTTAGATGGGAGAGTAGGGTCGAGGGAAGATTTTTTAAATACAGGTATGATTTGAGCTTGCTTGAAGGTTGACGGTACTATTCCAGAGGACAGGGAGAGGTTGATGAGATGGGTTAGAGTTGGACAAAGTAGAGGGGAAAGAGGGTTGACGGGATAGGATCAAGCGCACAAGTAGTAGATTTTGAGCAGGAGAGCAGATCGTCAACCTCTTTCTCAGCTACAGGGGAGAAGATATGGGGAATGGTAACGAGGCAGGAGGTAGTTGAAGCAAGTCACGGGAGGTGAAGTTACACCCGATAGCGTTGATTTTGTTTTTGAAGTGAGAGGCAAGTTCTTGGGCCGTGAGAAAGGAGCAGGGCGGAGGAGCAGAAGGGCGGAGGAGAGCATTAAATGTTGAGAATAGACTTTTGAGATTCGATGAGTGGGTGGATATTAAGGTAGAGAAGTAGTGTTGCTTGGACTGAGTGAGAGCAGAGTTGTAGGAACATAGCATGAATTTGTAATGAAGGAAATCCTCCTTGCAACGTGATTTCCTGAAACGCCGCTCAGCTGTGCGAGTACATTTTTGGAGGTATCGTATTTGCTTAGTGTGCCACGGTTGTTGGTTGGGTCTGCGGGCACGTTTGGCAACAACAGGGGCAATGTTGTCAAGGGCTGAGGTGAGGATACTGTTATAAGAGTTAGCTGCATTCTTTGGACATGAGGTGGATTCCAAGGAGGGGAGGGAGGTTTGAAGAGCAGTGGTAAGTAGCGGGAGGGTGGAGTTAGATTGCAGTCTTTTGGATTCGGCTGGGGGGAGACAAGCAGTAGTCAACTGAGGTATAGTGGGATAGAAGGTAAGAAGGTGGTGGTCAGACGGGGAAAGCTGAATGGGAAAAGTTAGAGATGGCACATGATTTAGTGAATACTAGGTCTAGTGAGTGACCGACAGTGTGGGTTGGAAAGTTGGTCCACTGGGAGAGGCCAAAGGTAGAGGTGAGGGAAAGGAGTCTTGAAGTAGCAGGAGAGTTGGTTAGGTCAAGTGGAATGTTAAAGTCTCCCAGGATGAGACATGGTACATCAGTGGCAAGAAAGTTGGGGAGCCATGCAGAGAAGTTGTCAAAAAAATGGAAAGCAGGCCCCGGGGGCCGATAGACAACGGCAAAACGAAGGGATAGAGGGAAGAAAAGACGAATAGCATGCACTTCGAATGATGAAAATGAAAGGGAAGGGGCTGAGGGTAATGGCTGGAAGGAGCAGTTTGCAGATAGGAGGATGCCAACACCTCCGCCCTTTTTGTCCCTAGGTCGTGGGGTGTGGCTGAAGCGTAGGTCACCATAAGAGAGAGCAGCAGGAGAGACCGTGTCAGATGAGGTAAGCCAGGTTTCAGTAAGTGCAAGGAGTTTAAAGGAGTGAGAAATGAATAGATCGTGTATGGCTGTAAGCTTGTTGCATAAAGAGCATGCATTTAGCAGGGCACAACTGAAGAGTGGGTGATTATAGCAGGGGATAGATATAAGGTTGTCAGTATTGCATTTGGTGTTGGTAGTTCGAAGCAGACGGGGTCTGTGGCAAATGCTGCTTTTTAGACATGTGCATTCATTTTCGGACGAATGCATTTTCGTCCGAAAATATCATTTTCGTCCATTCGTCCGAAAAACGAATAACGAAAATGTTAACTAACGAAAAGCCGAATGAACGAATTGTTAATAAACGAAAATCATTCGTCCATTCGTCCATTCGTATATTCGTGCTATTGGCATTCTAAACCGAAATAGAGTCGGTTTATAGAATACCAATAGAAACATAGAAACATAGAATGTGTCGGCAGATAAGAACCATTCGGTCCATCTAGTCTGCCCAATTTCTTTTGAGTACTTTTATTAGTCCCCCGTTCCCGGTCTTATAGCTAGGATAGCCTTGTGTCTATCCCATGCATGCTTAAACTCCTTGACTGTGTTTACCTCTACCACTTCTGCTGGCAGGCTATTCCATACATCCACTACCCTCTCAGTAAAGTAATACTTCCTGATATTACTTTTAAATCATTGCCCCTCTAATTTAAGACTATGTCCTCTAGTTGTGGTAGTTTTTCTTCTTTTAAATATACTCTCTTCCTTTACTGTGTTGATTCCCTTTATGTATTTAAATGTTTCTATCATATCCCCCCTGTTACGTCTTTCCTCCAAGCTATACATGTTAAGATGCTTTAACCTTTCCTGGTAAGTTTTATCCTTCAACCCTTGAACCAGTTTAGTAGCCCTTCTCTGAACTCTCTCCAAAGTATCAATATCCTTCTGGAGATACGGTCTCCAGTACTGCGTACAATACTCCAAGTGAGGTCTCACCAGTGCTCTGTACAATGGCATGAGCACTTCCCTCTTCCTACTGCTAATACCTCTCCCTATGCAACCAAGCATTCTGCTAGCATTTCCTGCTGCTCTATTGCATTGCCTACCTACCTTCAAGTCCTCTGAAATTATTACTCCTAAATCCCTTTCCTCAGATGTTGAGGTTAGGACTGTACCAAATAGTCTATATTCTGCTTTTGGGTTTTTACGCCCAAGGTGCATAATCTTGCACTTGTCCACATTAAATATCAGTTGCCACTGCTCTGACCGTTTTTCTAGTTTAGTTAAATCATTTGCCATTTGGCTTATCCCTCCATGAATATCAACCCTGCTGCAAATCTTTGTATCATCAGCAAAAAGACATACTTTGCCAACAAGACCTTCTGCAATATCGCTAATAAAAATATTAAAGAGAATGGGTCCAAGTACAGATCCTGAGGTACCCCACTAGTAACAAGACCTTGCATAGAATATACCCCATTTACTACAACCCTCTGTTGCCTGTCACTCAGCCATTGTCTAATCCATTCAACAATATTGAAATCCAAACTCAAAGATTTCAGTTTATTGATAAGCCTTCTATGTGCGACAGTGTCAAAAGCCTTACTGAAATCTAGGTAAGCAATGTCTACTGCACCACCCTGATCTATTATTTTAGTCACCCAATCAAAAAAATCAATAAGATTAGTTTGGCATGATCTCCCTGAAGTAAACCCATGCTGTCTCTGATCTTGAAATCCAAGCGACTTCAGATGTTCAACAATCCTATTCTTTAACAAGGTTTCCATTATTTTCCCCACTACTGAAGTAAGACTTACTGGTCTATAGTTGCCCGTCTCCTCCCTACTACCTTTCTTGTGAATGGGTACAACATTAGCTAATTTCCAATCTTCTGGAACTACTCCCGTTAACAATGATTGGTTAAATAAATCTGTTAACGGTTTTGCTAGTACACCACTAAGTTCTTTTAATAACTTTGGATGTATCCCATCAGGTCCCATCGACTTATTTGTCTTTACTTTAGACAGCTGAAGTAAAACCTCTTCCTCTGTAAACTTACATGCATCAAAAGACTCATTAGTCTTTTTCCCTAAATGAGGTCCCTTACCCTCATTTTCATTTGTAAAAACTGAACAAAAATATTCATTAAGGCAGTCTGCTAAGCCTTTATCCTCTTCTACATAGCATCCTTCTTTTGTTTTTAATCTAACTAATCCTTGTTTTACTTTCATTTTCTCATTTATGTATCTAAAAAATGTTTTATCCCCCTTTTTCACTGACTGGGCTATAGTCTCTTCTCTGTGTGCTTTGGAAGCTCTTATAGCTTGCTTTGCCTCTTTCTGCCTACTCTTATAGATCTTTCTATCTTCCTCACTCTGAGTATTTTTATAATTACTAAATGCTAGCTTTTTATTTTTTACTATTTTAGCCACCTCTGCAGAGTACCACAGTAGTTTCTTCAATTTTTTGCTCTTACTGACAAGCCTTATGCAATTTTCTGTTGCCTTCAGTAGTGCAACTTTTAGATAATCCCATTTCTCCTGGACTCCATTTAAATTGCTCCAGTCTGATAATGACTCCTTTACACCTAATCTAATTTTAGAAAAGTCTGTTTTTCGAAAATCTAAAACGTTTGTTTTTGTGTGGTGTGACTGCTTATGGAGTACTGCTATTGGCTTTGTATAAACCGAACTAGAGTCCCCATTCATACGAATAGGTCAATTGACCTATTCGTATGAATGGGGACTCTAGTTCGGGTTTATACAAAGCCAATAGCAGTACTCCATAAGCAGAAAGTCTATAAACCGAAGGTCGTTCGGTTTATAGACTTTCGGCTTATGGAGTAATGCTATTGGCTCTGTATAAACCGAACTAGAGTCCCCATTCATAAGAATTTCTTATGAATGGGCACTCTAGTTCGGTTTATACAAAGCCAATAGTATTACATGTATTCCATAAACCGAAAGCCTATAAACCGAACGTTCGGTTTATAGACTTTCGTCATTTGCAATGCATGTAATAGTACTATTGGCTTTCTCTACACAGAGAAGCCATTTAACCCCTTCCCTGCCATTGATCGCTGTGTACGCAGTGATCATACACAGCAGCACATTTTTTGCTGTCTGTGCATTTTTTAGGGGTTCATTTTTTTTTTACTGTAATTCATTACAGTATAAAAAAAAGCTCTTTTAAGAGAGATTAACCCCTTTCTTGCTGTAGATCACTGCCTAAGCAGCGATCTGACGCAAATGCAGCAATCTTGCTGCAGAAGCATTTTTACATTTTTTTAAACTTTTTTATTACACCTGTCACGTGTTAATTATACCCGCTAGGGGACTACGTTTAACGTAAAAAAAATTTTTTTAGCTGTCTGACCGCATGTATAGCGATCAGTAACAGCTGATAAGTGACAAAGGCGGGTTGGCGTTTGCTTAGATGAGCATCACCATTCGTCTGGTTAGATCAATATTTGTAAATATTTGATCTGACCCGTGTAGATCTGCCTCCCTCTCACTTGAGTTTTATAATGTAAGTTTTTAATTATAATTTATTTAATAGAATTGAGACCCAAAGGCTTTTATAAAAGCCGTTTCAAGTATTTAACCCCTTCCCTGCAATTGATCGCTGTGTACGCAGTGATCTTACACAGCAGCACATTTGCTGTCTGTGCATTTTTTTAGGGGTTATTTTTTTTACTTTGATTTATTACAGTATATCAAAGGCTCTTTTAAGAGCTATTAACCCCTTCCTTGCCGTATATCACTTCCTAAGCAGCACATATGGTCACTGCCTAAGCAGTGCATATGGTCACTGCCTAAGCAGCGCATATGGAGCAATCTAGTCGCAGAAGGATTTTTTTTTGCTATCAGCATTTTTTTTCTCAGATGAGCATCACCATTCGTCTGGTTCGTAAATATTGTTCTGACCCATATGGATCTGCCTCCCTCTCCTCACTTGAGTTTTAGTGAGGGAAAGAGACAGATCTGTATAACATAATTTTTTAATTGTAATAAATTAAACAAAAATGTAAAAAAATTGTGAGTCCCAAGGGCTTTTATAAAAGCCATACCCTTTGTATAGTGTAGTGTATTAACCCCTTCCCTGCCACTGATCACTGCACAGCAGAACATTTTTTCTTGTCTGTGCATTTTTAGGGGTTAAATTTTTTGTACAGTACTACAAAGGCTCTTATAAGAGCTATTAACCCCTTCCTTGCTCTACATGTTCAAATTCCAAGTTTGAAAATCAAAAAGCGCACCTCTCAAATGTAGCCTTTCAACACCCAACAAAGCTGACAAAGCTATGCATGGGTGGTATCCCTGTGCTCGGGAGATGTTGCTGAACATATATTGTGGTATTGTTTGTCAGTGACACATACCGAAATATGTGAATTTGTGTCTAAAGTACAATGTATGTGGGAAAAAATACACAATAAAATGACTACCACAAACTTTGACAAAGGCTGGTGGTAGAATTGGTGCATGGAAAGTGTTAAAATAACACCATTTAAAATAGCCTAGGGTGTCTACTTTTACAAAATATATACTTTTTGGGGTAAAATACACTGTCCTACTTTAAAAAAAAGTCCCAAATGAAAGATGGGCTCATGCTGGCTACACGTCAATATTCCAAGTTGAAAATGCGCACCTACACAATGTGGCCCTTTTAGCCCCCAAACAACCCAACAAACCTATGCATGGGTGGTATCCCTGTACTCAGGAGATGTTGTTGAACACATATTGGGTTATTGTTTGGCAGTGACACATACCAAAATCTGTGAATTTATGTCTAAAATACAATATTTGTGAAAAAAAAACACACAAAAATTACTACCACAAACTTTGACAAAGGCTGGTGGTAGAATTAGTGCATGGAAAGTGTTAAAATACCACCATTTGAAATAGCGTAGGGTGTCTACTTTTAAAAAATATATGGGTTGATGTGGTAAAATACACTGGCTGGTTTCAAATATGTCCCAAATGGGACATGGGTGCAGGCTGTCTGCATGTCAAAATTTCAAATTGGAAAACCAAAAACTTCACCTCCCAAATTTGGCCTTTTACCCCCCAAACAATCCAACAAACCTATGCATGGGGGGTATCCCTGTACTCAAGAGATGTTGCTGAACACTTATTGGGGTGTTATTTGGCAGTGACACATACCAAAATCTGTAAATTCATGTCTGAAGTACAAGGTTTGTGAAAAAAAAACACAAAAAAATTACTACCACAAACTTTGACAAAGGCTGGTGGTAGAATTAGTGCATGGAAAGTGTTAAAATACCACCATTTGAGATAGCCTAGGGTGTCTACTTTTACAAAATATATACTTTTTGGGGTAAAATACACTGTCCTACTTTAAAAAAAAGTCCCAAATGAAAGATGGGCTAAGGCTGGCTACACGTCAATATTCCAAGTTGAAAATGCGCACCTACACAATGTGGCCCTTTTAGCCCCCAAACAACCCAACAAACCTATGCATGGGTGGTATCCCTGTACTCAGGAGATGTTGTTGAACACATATTGGGTTATTGTTTGGCAGTGACACATACCAAAATCTGTGAATTTATGTCTAAAATACAATATTTGTGAAAAAAAAACACACAAAAATTACTACCACAAACTTTGACAAAGGCTGGTGGTAGAATTAGTGCATGGAAAGTGTTAAAATACCACCATTTGAAATAGCGTAGGGTGTCTACTTTTAAAAAATATATGGGTTGATGTGGTAAAATACACTGGCTGGTTTCAAATATGTCCCAAATGGGACATGGGTGCAGGCTGTCTGCATGTCAAAATTTCAAATTGGAAAACCAAAAACTTCACCTCCCAAATTTGGCCTTTTACCCCCCAAACAATCCAACAAACCTATGCATGGGGGGTATCCCTGTACTCAAGAGATGTTGCTGAACACTTATTGGGGTGTTATTTGGCAGTGACACATACCAAAATCTGTAAATTCATGTCTGAAGTACAAGGTTTGTGAAAAAAAAACACAAAAAAATTACTACCACAAACTTTGACAAAGGCTGGTGGTAGAATTAGTGCATGGAAAGTGTTAAAATACCACCATTTGAGATAGCCTAGGGTGTCTACTTTTACAAAATATATACTTTTTGGGGTAAAATACACTGTCCTACTTTAAAAAAAAGTCCCAAATGAAAGATGGGCTAAGGCTGGCTACACGTCAATATTCCAAGTTGAAAATGCGCACCTACACAATGTGGCCCTTTTAGCCCCCAAACAACCCAACAAACCTATGCATGGGTGGTATCCCTGTACTCAGGAGATGTTGTTGAACACATATTGGGTTATTGTTTGGCAGTGACACATACCAAAATCTGTGAATTTATGTCTAAAATACAATATTTGTGAAAAAAAAACACACAAAAATTACTACCACAAACTTTGACAAAGGCTGGTGGTAGAATTAGTGCATGGAAAGTGTTAAAATACCACCATTTGAAATAGCGTAGGGTGTCTACTTTTAAAAAATATATGGGTTGATGTGGTAAAATACACTGGCTGGTTTCAAATATGTCCCAAATGGGACATGGGTGCAGGCTGTCTGCATGTCAAAATTTCAAATTGGAAAACCAAAAACTTCACCTCCCAAATTTGGCCTTTTACCCCCCAAACAATCCAACAAACCTATGCATGGGGGGTATCCCTGTACTCAAGAGATGTTGCTGAACACTTATTGGGGTGTTATTTGGCAGTGACACATACCAAAATCTGTAAATTCATGTCTGAAGTACAAGGTTTGTGAAAAAAAAACACAAAAAAATTACTACCACAAAATTTGACAAAGGCTGGTGGTAGAATTAGTGCATGGAAAGTGTTAAAATACCACCATTTGAGATAGCCTATGGTGTCTACTTTTACAAAATATATACTTTTTGGGGTAAAATACACTGTCCTACTTTAAAAAAAAGTCCCAAATGAAAGATGGGCTCAGGCTGGCTACACGTCAATATTCCAAGTTGAAAATGCGCACCTACACAATGTGGCCCTTTTAGCCCCCAAACAACCCAACAAACCTATGCATGGGTGGTATCCCTGTACTCAGGAGATGTTGTTGAACACATATTGGGTTATTGTTTGGCAGTGACACATACCAAAATCTGTGAATTTATGTCTAAAATACAATATTTGTGAAAAAAAAAACACACAAAAATTACTACCACAAACTTTGACAAAGGCTGGTGGTAGAATTAGTGCATGGAAAGTGTTAAAATACCACCATTTGAAATAGCGTAGGGTGTCTACTTTTAAAAAATATATGGGTTGATGTGGTAAAATACACTGGCTGGTTTCAAATATGTCCCAAATGGGACATGGGTGCAGGCTGTCTGCATGTCAAAATTTCAAATTGGAAAACCAAAAACTTCACCTCCCAAATTTGGCCTTTTACCCCCCAAACAATCCAACAAACCTATGCATGGGGGGTATCCCTGTACTCAAGAGATGTTGCTGAACACTTATTGGGGTGTTATTTGGCAGTGACACATACCAAAATCTGTAAATTCATGTCTGAAGTACAAGGTTTGTGAAAAAAAAACACAAAAAAATTACTACCACAAACTTTGACAAAGGCTGGTGGTAGAATTAGTGCATGGAAAGTGTTAAAATACCACCATTTGAGATAGCCTAGGGTGTCTACTTTTAAAAAATATATGGGTTGATGGGGTAAAATACACTGGCTGGTTTCAAATATGTCCCAAATGGGACATGGGTGCAGGCTGTCTGCATGTAAAAATTTCAAGTTGGAAAACAAAAAACTGCACCTCACAAATTTGGCATTTTAGCCCCCAAACAACCCAACAAACCTATGCATGGGTGGTATCCCTGTACTCAGGAGAAATAGTAGAATCTATTTAGCATGTTTTTTGTTCGCTATTATCGATGAGGAGAAGTTGTTTCAAATAAAAACAAAGAAATTTGTGTATTTTTTCTTTTTTTACCATATTTTTTTTTTTTTTTTAATAATATGATAAGATATGATCAAAAATATGGCATCCATAGAAAGCCCTTTTTGTCCCGATAAAAACAATATATAACATGTGTGGGTACAGCAAATGACGAAGAAGAAAATTACTGCTAAACACAAACAGCACAGAAATGTTAAAATAGCCATTGTCCAGAAAGGACAAAAATGTTTCAAAGGCTCTGTCCTTAAGGGGTTAAGTAGAGCAGGGTATTAACTCTATTGTGAGCTGCAATTTGCTTGTATAGAAAGAAGCTGGGGTGGGTTAAGACACCTACAGCTTAGATAGGCAGTGTGTTTAGTATGGGTTTTATTTATGAGAGAGTAAATTGGAACTAACAAAAAAACTCTAGTTGTTATCAGTGTATTGTGTTTTGTAGTGAAGTATTTCTCAGGTTGTATTAGTAGCTGATAATTAGAATAACTGTGTGTGGGTGGGGCAAACACAAGGTAGAGTAGAATCATGTGTCTGGTGCAATCTATAAAGGAAGATTGACCAGGTGGTGGGTGGGTGAGAAGCAATACAGCCTTGGTTACTTGAAGTGAGACGTGTAGAGGAAAAGCAGGTCTGTGAGGCTTTTGCAGTATTAGAGAGAATGCAATACAGCCTTGGTTACTTGAAGTGAGACGTGTAGAGGAAAAAGCAGGTCTGTGAGGCTTTTGCAGTATTAGAGAGAATGCAATACAGCCTTGGTTACTTGAAGTGAGACGTGTAGAGGAAAAAGCAGGTCTGTGAGGCTTGTGCAGTATTAGAGACAATGCAATACAGCCTTGGTTACTTGAAGTGAGACGTGTAGAGGAAAAAGCAGGTCTGTGAGGCTTGTGCAGTATTAGAGAGAATGCAATACAGCCTTGGTTACTTGAAGTGAGACGTGTAGAGGAAAAAGCAGGTCTGTGAGGCTTGTGCAGTATTAGAGAGAATGCAATACAGCCTTGGTTACTTGAAGTGAGACGTGTAGAGGAAAAAACAGGTCTGCGAGGCTTGTGCAGTATTAGAGAGAATGCAATACAGCCTTGGTTACTTGAAGTGACATGTGTAGAGGAAAAAGCAGTTCTGTGAGGCTTGTGCAGTATTAGAATTATCATTTATAGAGTACAAAGATGCCAACAAAGCCTGCAAAAAGGCAATAAAAATGGCTAAAGTGGAAAAGGAGAAAAGGATTGCTAAGAAGAGTAAAACTAACCCCAATTTTTTTTATAAGCATATAAATGTTATCCCAAACGGTAAATTTGGCAGTGAGGAGAGATAGAAAGCAGAGATTTTAAATACTTTTTTTCCCTTCTGTTTATACTAGGGAAGAACTGATGAATGAGCCGCTGCTACCGGATGTTATGGAACAGTCACCGCAAACATGGTATTGGCTGACACAGGAAAAAGTGCTTAAGCAATTAAACTCTGTTAAGATAGACAAGGCCCCAGGGCCAGGTGGTATACACCCAAGGGTCCTTAGAGAGTCAAGCATAATTCTGGCCAGACCACTATTTATGATCTTTAGGTATTCTTTCAGTTCAGGTATAGTGCCAACAAACTGGCGAAAGGCAGATGTCATTCCAATATTTAAAAAGGGATCAAAATCTCTGCTGGGTAATTATAGGCCAGTGAGCTTGACATCTGTAGTTTGGAAACTATTTGAAGTATTGCTAAAGGTATACACAAGAATACATCATGAATCAGAATATAATTAGTAAAAGTCAACATGGTTTTGTGAAAGACAGGTCTTGTCAAACAAACTTAATAACATTCCATAAAGAAGTCAGTAAAAATATAGATCTAGGTGTTTCAGTTGATGTGATCTATTTGGACTTTGCTAAAGCATTTGATACAGTTTCACACAAAAGGTTACTCTACAAATTAAGAGAAATAGGTTTGGGGGCAAATGTATGCATTTGGATTGAAAATTGGCTAAAAGATACAATGCAGATGGTTGGTGTAAATGGAAAATCCTCAAATTGGACCAGGGTATTGAGTGGGGGACAGGGCAATTAAGTAGCAAATGTTGTTCAGTATAGACAAATGTAAAAGTTATGCATTATGGGAAAAATAATAACAAAGCAACATATATATATTTTGTAAAATACTACAAAGGCTCTTATAAGAGCTATTAACTCCTTCCTTGCTCTACGTGTCAAAATTCCAAGTTGGAAAATCAAAAAGCGCACCTCTCAAATTTAGCCTTTCAACCCCCCAAAAAGCTGACAAACCTATGCATGAGTGGAATCCCTGTGCTCGGGAGATGTTGCTGAACACATATTGGGGTATTGTTTGTCAGACACATACCGAAATATGTGAATTTGTGTCTAAAGTACAATGTTTGTGGGGATAAAATACACAATAAAATTACTACCACAAACCTTGACAAATGCTGGTGGTAGAATTGGTGCATGGAAAGTGTTAAAATACCACCATTTAAAATAGCCTAGGCTGTCTACTTTTACAAAATATTTGCTTTTTTGGGTAAAATACACTTAATCCAGCTTAAAAAAAAAGTCCCAAATGAAAGATGGGCTCAGGCTGACTACACGTCAAAATTCCAAGTTGGAAATTCGCACCTTCAAAATGTGGCCCTTTAGCCCCCCAACAAACCTATGCATGGGTGGTATCCCTGTACTTAGGAGATGTTGTTGAACACATACTGGGTTATTGTTTGGCAGTGACACATACCAAAATCTGTGAGTTTATGTCTGAAATACAATGTTTGTGAAAAAAAACCACACTAAAATTACTACCACAAAATTTGACAAAGGCTGGTGGTAGAATTAGTGTATGTAAAGTGTTAAAATACCACCATTTGAAATAGCCTAGGGTGTCTACTTTTAAAAAATATATGGGCTGATGGGGTAAAATACACTGTCTGGCTTCAAATATGTCCCAAATGGGACATGGGCGCAGGTTGTCTGCATGTCAAAATTTCAAGTTAGAAAACCAAAAAGCGCACCTCTCAAATTTGGCCTTTTAACCCCCTAACAACCAAATAAGCCAGGGTAGTATCCCTGTACTCAGGAGAAATAGTAGAATCTATTTAGCAGGTTTTTTTCGTTCGCTTTTGTTGATGAGGAGAAGATGTTTCAAATAAAAGTCAGGAAATTTGTGTTTTTTTTTTTTTTTTTTACCATATTTTATTATTTTTTTATATAATATTATAAGATATGATCAAAATGATGGCATCCAAAGAAAGCCCTTCTTGTCCCGATAAAAACAATATATGATATGTGTGGGTACAGAAAATGACAAAGAAGAAAATTACAGCTAAACACAAACTGCACAGAAATGTTAAAATAGCCATTGTCCAGAATATTCAATAATATAAGACCAGCTCCAGAGGCAGCCCAGATATCCAGATCCCATGTGATCTGGATATCTGGGCTGCCTCTGGAGCTGGTTTACAAGATCTACCTGCTCTTATCTGAGCTCACCCACGCTGTTTATCTTGAGCAGGGTATTGCTCATGTAAATGTGAGTGTACCATTTATGCACTTTGCACTATTATATCATTGCACTGATATACTACACTATTATTGTTTTTGTTTTTTTCCCTTTGCATAATATCTGAGCATTTCGTCTCATAGAAAAGGGTAATGCTCTTTTTTTTGTAGCCTTTAATTTAAGTCTGGCCATTTTCCAGGCCCTTATCATGGAGTCCAATAGGGGATTGGCAATTACCTAGTTCAGTAGTGAACAGTATGGGATGTGAAGAAGTGACAGTGCCGATTGAGATGGGTAAAAACTATTATCTAGTTGCGTGTTAGTATAAGTATTATTACTTTTTACCCAGTCTGAGGCATATCAGAGTAGAGCTGCCAACTTATAATCTAAACGGACAGGGATGTTTAAACCTAGTTGAGAGGCTGGTCTGCTCAGTCTGGATAAACCAATTCTTGCTTTTTTGTCTAACCATAAAAACTTGGAAAAACTTTTCTTAAGACCTTGAATATCAGTGTTTGTTAGAAGGACAGGGAGTGATTTAAGTTGATATAATAATAGTGGGAAACTAATCATTTTAATTACGGCAGCCCTACCCGTAAAAAAGAGATGGAGTGATTTCCAACTAGACAATTTAATCTTAATATTCCTAATAATTGGGTGAATATTAATGGATTATAGGTCATTCAGAAATCTGGGGATTTTTATGCCGAGGTACTCTATCACTTTAGTTTCCCAGTGAATACCAATGGTTTCCAACCTCGACGGAACTCTAATACCTTTTAAATAGATCGCATTGGTTTTATATCGATTAATACTGAATAAGTGCGCCCCACTGATCAATGGAGTCTAGGATCCCACCCAACGAGTTTTCAGGAATCGAGACCGCTAAAAGGACATCATTAGCGTAAGCATGTACTCTGATCTGCGAAGTTCCCTCCCCTATCCCCTTATATATGGTGGTGGAATGAAGGATGCAAAGTAATGGGTCTAGGGCAATATTGAACAAAAGGGGGGATAACGGACAACCCTGGCGGACCCCCCTCTTCATATGTACTCTATCTGAATCCAGTCCATTAATCGTGAGTCATGTCGTCGGGCTGTGATATAATTTAAGGAAGAAACTAAGGAATGGGGCTCCAAAATATTGGTATTTAAATAACCTTACCAGATGTGGCCACGCTACCCGTCAAAAGCCTTTTCTGCGTCTAAACTTAACAAGGCTGCTGAGGGAGCCTTGGTAAGTTTGGAGTTGAGTGTCACCAAGATAAATGTCATTATAAAGTCGTGTAAGGGGGTTGAGCAAGTGGGGTTTTAATAATTTATAATATTCACTAGTGTACCCATCCGGTCCAGGGGTCTTACCATTTTTTAGATTGTTGATGGTTAGGAATACTTCCCTTTCTGTAATGGGAGCATTTAGGATTTCCCTATGTTCATTAGAGAGTCTTTTATTATTCTAATGACTCGGCGTTGTAGAGCACCTGCCTTCCGAACAGAGTTCAGTAAGTGGAGCCGGCTTACACCGGGAGGTTCGTTTTACCTGTTGTGTATCCTGAAAAAGGAGCACTTTCTGATGCTCATCTTGCCTTTCATCCTGTACGCTGTGAGGATTTTTGCTTTATCAAAAAAAATTAGAACTTCAAAAATTACCGGTCTAGGTCTGGCCTCCGGCCCTTTGTGGTCAGGTCCCATTCTATAAGCTCGTTCGATGAGGAGTGGATTATCCTCAGGATAGCTGAGACCTAATGCGGAGGGAGGCCACCTCTGAATGGTTTAGAGCAGTTGGTATGGTTTCATATGTTCTGGCATATTTAGTAGTTTCAAATTATTGCGACGACTTCTGTTCTCAAGATCTTCAATCCTTTCTAGAAGGGTGTGCATGGTTTTAGAGTGTTGAAGAACATCACCCTGTATCTGTTAAACGGTATCTTCCGTTAGATTTTGACGATTCTCCAGCTCTGTTATATTGGTGGAATTAGCAGCAATTTGTGCCAGAGTGTTGTCAATGGAAGTCTTAATCTCCACCAAACATGCATCAAAGAGCGGCCATAAGGCTTTAAAGGTGTCCTGTGCCATAATATTTGTGGGTTGTGAGGTTTACGATACTTCAAGTTGACTACTCTCCAGTGAAGGCATTGATAGTGAGAGTTCTGGAGAACCAGCCAGAGATGGAGAAAGTGGAGGTTGTTCCTGTTTGTTGCGTTTGCCGAGTTCCCTTGTTTGGAGCTTCAGATTGCAGAGAAACGGGCTGTAAGAGATCCGAAATTCAGACCATATATGTTGTCCAACCGAAAAAACGAAATTCCTTTTCGTTCTGAGGAGTAGACGAAAATGTCATGTAAGCCGTTTTCCACTCAGATTCGTCCAATTCAGAATGCAGGAGATGAAATTGAAGAGATTAGGCTAGGGACCGCTGTATCCGAAAATTTCAGTCCTGGCCAAAGACTCACAAAGAAGGTGCAGTAATACCTCCTCTCCCGTGTCTGAAAATCCATCTGAACAGGATAGCTATGTTCCTCAGGTAAGGGTTAATAAGCTCACCGTTTTTCGGTTAAAGTGTTCACCTTGACAGACCCAGCATTGTTCCTCAGGAACAGAGGCGTGCCGTCAAAGGTGTATCAAGGCTCACATGAGCCGGACCCAGGGGAAATATGCTGGAGAGCCAACGAAGCAGATGACAGCTCATTTTGTTCAGGATCTTATCCTCTGTGATGGGATGAGAGTTAATTCCCGACTGGTACCGTGGGGAACAGTCTTTATTAGACTTGTACCCACTAGCTTTGGAGGAGCTTCGTTAAGATGCGGCCATTGTGGTAGGCTCCACCCCCGGAAGTTCTGAATAATAATTTATAATGGAATTCACAATGAGACGCACTGTGTAGTACCTTTCAATGATAACATAAAACCATTCCAATCATCCAGATCAAAGGTTTAGCCTAGTTCTGCTCCTAATGTAGCATGAAGTCTGATTTCTCATTGTTGTTGTTTTCAAAAGTCGAGTAAAAAATAGATATGGTATGTTTCCTTCTTGGATCCGAAAAATATTTTTTTTCTATCAATCAATTTTTCGTGAATTGGGGCGTCCGAATTATCTAAATTATTACTTTCTTTTAATTGGTTAACGGGTATGAATTTGTTATTTTTTTTAATAAGATAATCAATATGGTTAATTGAATGAGAAGACCAATATGCACAGTCAAAATCAGGTGCCTCTTTGGTTAAAATTGATAAGGGAGTTGCTCTTGATAAATTAGTTTTTGGACTGATCAATTTGAAAATTAAATTCCATGCTTTAATAGTTGTTTTTGTGGTTGGAAATAATGAATATAGTTTTGGTCTCAAATTTGTGGGAATCCAAATAATTTCTTTAATTGAGAGTAGGTAGATTTTTGTTGATTCCATTTACAACCATTGGGTTTTTTTTGTTTTATACTATTTATATTTTTTTATTGCAAAAATATCAAAATTACATGTATTCAATAAATATACAGTTTAAAGTACAGTAGACATTATAGTACACATTTCACTTCTATCTAAAGTGCAATAAACATTTCACTACATGTATCACTTCTACCTAAAAGTGCAATAAACACAAAACATTAGTACATTTTATTTCCCATAAATTCATTCATTCATTCATTCATTCTAACACATTCATTCACCCCTGGTTCTAGTAACTCTTTCCATTTTTCTGTAAAACTTTATCACGTTCTATTTATCCATGGTGACCAGATTCTACAATAAGAATCTATTTTTCTTCATTATTAATATAATATCCATTTTCCATTGATAATCCAGTTGATCATAAAGCGCCTCAAGACTTGTTTGTCCTACTGTTTTCCATGTCCTACTGTTTTCCATGACCTTGCAATTACTAATTTAGCTGCCAAAAGTGCTTGTATAACAAGTGTTCTACTGTCTTTTTTAACTTTGTCTTTCGATCCAAAATGAAACAGTACCATCTCAGGGTTGCACGATATTTCGCAACCCAAAAGATCTGTTAGTAAGGCTAATACCTGGTTCCAGAAGTCCCTAACTGAAGGCATGATATTATTTCCCTTTCAACTATTTTTTTTGTCTTTAATAAGAACAAAGCTCTCCTGTATGCAGATCATATTTATCTCTTATGTCTGAAAAAAGGAAGGACTCCATCCTCCAATATGATCTGATTGATTGAGACAATATCTGCCTCTACCCACTCCTTAAATGTTATATTTTGGAGGTGACTCTATACTAACCCCAGAGGGAGATGTCTTTCTATCGTGTAGAAAGGCAGATACCTTCTCCTTATCCTCTTCTACATATACAACAAGTCATTCAATACTGGTTTATCCATCCTTCCATGGTTTCCAACTTCTTTGAAAAGGTTCTAAGTTAAATTTTAGCCTTTTTGTTCCATTAATATCTAGTTATGATTTTCTGGGTTTAGGTGGGTCCATTTTGCCAAATGGGATAGCCTTACTGCATCATGGATCTTAACAACGTCTGGGGCTCTAAGCTAAATGTGTTGAATCTGTTCTGGAACTGTGTTAACATTCTCTGATCTACTTTCAGTGCGATCGATCTTAATAGAAAGTATAGACGTGGGAGTACGTAATAGTTTACAGCATTTATTCTATCCAACCAAGATATGAATATTGTTTTCCACACATTTAACTTATTAGTTATGTCGTTCAATCATGGTTGATTTTTTGGGGGTCATATGATATTTTTGTCTCTAAGTAATCTATACATTCTAGACTACTTGTGAACCTGTATTTTTTTTTTTTAGTTCCTCCTGCTCTTTTTCTTCTATCCCGCAAACTAATACTTGGCATTTATCAATATTTAGTTTGTAATAAGAGACACTTGAGAACTGCTCAATTTCACCTATCAGGGCTTCTATAGATAGAAGAGGGCTTCCTAGGGCAAGGATGATGTCGTCCACAAAGATTGAGATCTTAAATTCTATTGATTGGATATTTATGCCTTGAACCTCTTGGTTGTTCCTAATACTCTGTGCCAATGGCTCAAGAGAAATCACATAAAGCATCGGTGCCAAGGGGCAACCATGCCATGAAACACAATACTAACCAGTAGGCTGATATATATGGATATACACTGTTGGTAGGAGGGGCACACGTTGACAAATGTGAGGATAGATATCTCAGGTCGTGTGGAGTAAAGGAATCACTCCACCTGAATAAAATAATATATTAGCAGCTAATCTTAATACACAATGTAATGGAAAGAACCACTGCAAAAAGAAAAACACAAAGCTAGAAATTACACAGCGCTATATATAAACACACCTAAGTAATAATATAAATTATAGAGGCAGGTATGTATAAAATATATGAATTCCTTTATTATACAAAAACAAGCAATAAAAAGACAGAGCTAAAAAAGGCAACAATAAACAGTCGTAGCAGTCCAGGGCCACTAAATATATATATGTAAGTGGTCACATGGTTAGCATACATACAGAAAAGAAATGTGTAGATATAACATACATAAAAATAAATAGTAAAAACTACCAGTATAACTGAATGGATAAAATAATACAAAAATATATAATACAAATATGCAAAGGTATAAGAATCCCTTATCCACTGGGTTTGCTCACCTGGCCAGGTTATGAACAATTGGGTATTGTGTTGCACTAAAAAACAGCTACACCCCACAGGACTCGTTTCGATTTCTTCTTCAGCTGGTGGGTGGTAGTGCAATAAACCCAGTGGGGAAGGAGCAGTATATATAGAAGAGCAAAAAACAATGAAGACCCTTAACTAATCAGTACATCATAAGAATCAGCTCGTTTCAATTAAAATCTATGTGTTGAATTTAAAAACGGAAGTAACCACAACTATAAAATTCCACGAATGCGTTGCCCATTTTCACTGGATCTAGCAGGGTCTTTCCCCGTGTGTACTATTTTATTTATGGTGTTTTAATTCTTTGTTTCTTCAATAAGTTCAATAGTAACTTGTCAGCTTTGTCACCCCTCAGATACCACTTCTGTTTAAGGTATAACAGGTTCTTATTAGTCCTCTCGATAGCTCTCTGTTTTATTAAGGATTTTCTTTTTTTATTTTCTCCAGTGAGTCTCCATCTAATAGTTGTTTATGTAATTTTCCTAGCCTATTTAGTTCTAATTGCAGTTGTTGGTATGTTAAACCTTTTTTTTTTATTTTCCATTGAGCCAATTTTTATGAGATTTCCCCTAATTACTGCTTTTAAGGCACACCATAGCACTGCACTTGAGGTTGAGTTTTTGTCATTTTCAATGATAAAGTTTTTTTTATCTACCCTAATTTGATTTCTAATATTGTCTCCCATTAATAAGTATTCATTTAATTTCCAATTAAATTGCTTTTTGCTCATATTTTTACTGATTTTCAAGGTTACCGGGGCATGGTCCGACCATGCTGCTAAGCCAATATCACACACTAGCTCATCATTAAATGCCTCCCTGTTAACAAGAAATAAATCTATATGTGAGTAACAATTATGTGGACTTGAGTAATGAGTATAATCTTTCATTGCTGGATTTAAGACTCTCCACACGTCAATCAAGTTATTTGTAACTAAAAATTCTTCAACTTCTTCAAATTCATTTTTTACATCTTGCTTTTGCTTAGCATTTACTTTCCCCCTTTCTATTTTCTTATCTAATTCCACATCACATATACAGTTAAAATCCCCCCCCCCCAACCATGATCAGTTACCCTAGTTTAACTTTCTCTATTTGTGCTATTACTTTTTCAAGGAAGTTTATTTTATTTTCGTTAGGTGCATAAACATTAACCAGTGTAAACAGTGCATTATTCATTTTTGTGAATAATTTCCAGTGCAGATATTGTGTGTGGATAACTTTTACTATATATCATCTTTTTTTGTTGCTTTCACCCAGTGCGTTTCTTGTACTAGATCTATTTCTATGTTGTCATGGCTCAACATCTCCATCAGCATCTTTCTCTTATAAGGTGAGTTTAAACCTTGGGCATTAATGGTACAGAATTTGATCACCATACCTACTTTTTATAGTATTTTTCTATAACAGTACCAGGGGTTTCATTCATACATACCAGATTGTATGGCCTCCTTCTCCAGTCTTGGGGGCGCACACCATTTCCGTCTTAACTTAGTTACACTAAGTTTCTGCGGGAGCTTATAAAATACTCCCCTTCCCTTTGGAGGGTGAAGGGAGATGCTATTCACATTTATGTATATTTTCCTAATTTTGCCCAAGTGATATCCATATTTATGCTTTTCCATGACACGGAGATGCCACCCTCCCCATCTCTACCGGCTCCCCAACCATAAGGGGGCAGAGAGAGGGTGGGGGGATCTCTCCCAAAAATAAATCAGCCCCTCTAAATACTTGCAAAGGTACTTCAATGCTTCTATGTGGTTTAGCTGCTCCCTTCCATCATCGCACCCCGTCCCTCCACTTCGGGGTTTAGGGAATGCGAGGAGGGGGAGAAGCTTGCCTGAAGTGTTTCCTAAAGCCAGCCAAATAAATTAATATTCAGATACAATCTATATAACATTCATCTTAAGTGAGTGTCTTATGACTGAGGAGGATCTCCCTATCTCAGCGGCCCGTTCCCCCCTTTAAAAAGAGGGGGGGAGGAGGGGACACAGATAGGGGGTAGCCCCCCTCATCCCAGTGTTTGAAAAATGTACGAGGATAAAGAAAAAAAATTCTGATGGCATTACCTATGCTGTCTCTTTTATTGTGACGCCCCTCCCCTGTACAGCCCAGACTTTGGATAGACCATGGGGAGAGCTTGGAGGAACCCAGTGGCGTCGGTAGGAGGGGGCTACTTGGGCTGAAGCCCCGGATCTCCCCTCCATAGCCCCGGATAGAGACTCTGACCCCGCCCCCTCGTGCTAGGCCCCGCCCACTCATGCTGTCCGCCCCCTGCATGCTGCAATCTGGATGCTGGACAGCACCAGACTTCGCCCCCTTGCACTCAGCTCCGCCCCTCATGCACAACTCCGCCCCCTCAAGCTTTGAATGTGAGTCTGACAGTGTAAGAGAGAGTGGCAGTTATGAGTCTGCACGTGTATGTATGTGAGTGGCAGAGTGTGAGTGGCAGAGTTATGAGTGTGTATGTATGTAAGTGGCAGAGTGTAAGTGGGTGTGAGTGGCAAAGTTATGTGTATGTATGTATGTAAGTGGCAGAGTTATGAGTGTGTATGTATGTAAGTGGCAGAGTGTGAGTGGGTGTGAGTGGCAGAGTTATGAGTGTGTATGTATGTAAGTGGCAGAGTGTAAGTGGGTGTGAGTGGCAGAGTTATGTGTGTGTATGTATGTAAGTGGCAGAGTGTGAGTGGGTGTGAGTGGCAGAGTTATGAGTGTGTATGTATGTAAGTGGCAGAGTGTGAGTGGCAGAGTTATGAGGGTGCATGTGTATGTATGTAAGTGGCAGAGTGTAAGTGGGTGTGAGTGGCAGAGTTACGAGTGTGTATGTGTATGTATGTAAGTGGCGGAGTGTAAGTGGGTGTGAGTGGCAGAGTTATGTGTGTTTATGTATGTAAGTGGCAGAGTGTAAGTGGGTGTGAGTGGCAGAGTTATACGTGTGTATGTATGTAAGTGGCAGAGTGTAAGTGGGTGTGAGTGGCAGAGTGTGAGTGTTTGGAAGAGAGTAAGTGTGTGTGAGGGAGTGTAAGTGTGAGTGGCAGATTTATAAGTTTGCATGTGTATGTATGTGAGTGGCAGAGTGTAAGTGGGTGTGAGTGGAAGAGAGTAAGCGTGGGTGGCAGAGTTATGTGTGTGAGTGGCAGAATGTAAGTGTGTGTGTGAGTTGTAGAGTGTGAGTGTTTGGAAGAGTGTAAGTGTGTGTGAGTGAGTGTAAGCATGAGTGGCAGAGTTAAGAGTGTGCGCGTATCTGTGTGTGAGTGGCAGAGTGTGTGAGAGTATAAGTGTGAGCAGCAGAGTTATGAGTGCGTGTGTGCATGTAAGCATGAGCAGCAGAGTTATGAGTGTGTGATTGGCAGAGTGTAAGTGTGTGAGAGTGAAAGTGTGAGTGACAGATTTATGAGTGTGCGTGTATCTGTGTGTGAGTGGCAGAGTGTGTGAGAGTATAAGTGTGAGCAGCAGAGTTATGAGTGTGTGTGAGTGGCAGAATGTGAATCCTAGTGAGATTACTAGGAGAAAATGTGATTAATTACTATTATTCATATTGAATGTGATAATCAAATGCGAAACAATGCTATTATCTCATATTATTTTTATTTTCACACTTGATTATCACATTCAATATAAATAATAGTGACTCATCTTTATATATAGTCTTTACATTCATGGCAATAAAAATCCATAAACATGGCATTAAAAATCCAATTTACCTCGTTATAGTATTAAAACCATACATTATGAATGCAGGTTTACAGACGTGTCTGCGTGGCAGAATATATAATGGTGTCTGTTTTAGGTTGTCTGGATGTGTGTGTGTGTGTGTGTGTGTGAGTGTAAGGTTGTCTATGTAAGGGTATCTATGTGTGTGTGTGGGGGGGGGGGGGGGTGTAAGGATGTGTGTGTGTGTGTGTGTGGGGGGGGTGATATCCCCTATATTATGGCATATTATGAGACTGTTGGTCTACCTATTTTCTCAAAGTCTGGTAAATGGTGTATGCAACATACACAACATTTTGTATGCTCAGTTATTTTGAAATCATGGGAATTTGCTCACATACAAGTGTGTGTGTAATGTAAGTTGGTGTGTGTAAGTGGGATTGTGTGTCCTCTGTGTGTAAGGGTGTGTGTATGTATGTGTAACTGTGAAAGTGTGTATGTGTGGCTGCATGTGTATTGTGTGTATTTGTGGCTGTGTATTTATGTGTATAAGTGTAACTTCGAGTAATGTGAGTTTCTTGCGTGCTGTGAGTTTTATTGTGTATTGTGGTACAGTAATGTGCAGCATGAGTGTGTGATATACTCGCACACTGCAAATTACTGTGAGTTTTATTGCTGTTGAGACTGTGATACACTCACACACTGCACATTACTGTGAGTTTTATTTCTGTGGAGTCAGTCACAGACAGACAGGCACACACACACATACACAAACACGCATACAGTCGGTCACAGGCAGACATAAAGTTAGTCACACACACAGTCAGACACACACAAACACACACAGTCAGTAACAGGCAGACATACACACAGTCAGTCACATAAACACTCAATCCGTCACACACATGCAGGCAGTCAGTCACACACACACACTGTCAGTCACGTACACTAACACACAAGTGAGCAATTTTGTTGTTGTTTATGATAAAAAAAAGTGCCTCATTCTAGCCTGGTCTGTGCCCTGCTGTTGTTTCTAGCCCTTCTGAGCACACTCAGTGCTCGGACACTATAAGACTGTGCAGCCAGTGCACACACTGCTCCCTCGTGCTCTGCTAGATAATTAAATAAAATGATCCCAGCGGCGAGGGCGCCATGCAGGGACAACAATAACCAGGCGCCAGGTATACAGGTATAATTTCCTGGTGCCCAGGATTTGTTGAGCCCTGATATATACCCATATATACCTATTGTTCATTGGCCTAAATTATATCAGTCTGTATGCCGCCTAAGCATGTGAGCCTTTTGACTCCACTTCTATCAAATCTGTCACAGGCTCCAGCCCCGGATCTTTTGGAGACCTAGCAACGCCCCTGGTGGAATCCCATATAATCTTTAAATATATCTCATCTCATACAGGGAGTGCAGAATTATTAGGCAAATGAGTATTTTGACCACATCATCCTCTTTATGCATGTTGTCTTACTCCAAGCTGTATAGGCTCGAAAGCCTACTACCAATTAAGCACATTAGGTGATGTGCATCTCTGTAATGAGAAGGGGTGTGGTCTAATGACATCAACACCCTATATCAGGTGTGCATAATTATTAGGCAACTTCCTTTCCTTTGGCAAAATGGGTCAAAAGAAGGACTTGACAGGCTCAGAAAAGTCAAAAATAGTGAGATATCTTGCAGAGGGATGCAGCACTCTTAAAATTGCAAAGCTTCTGAAGCGTGATCATCGAACAATCAAGCGTTTCATTCAAAATAGTCAACAGGGTCGCAAGAAGCGTGTGGAAAAACCAAGGCGCAAAATAACTGCCCATGAACTGAGAAAAGTCAAGTGTGCAGCTGCCACGATGCCACTTGCCACCAGTTTGGCCATATTTCAGAGCTGCAACATCACTGGAGTGCCCAAAAGCACAAGGTGTGCAATACTCAGAGACATGGCCAAGGTAAGAAAGGCTGAAAGACGACCACCACTGAACAAGACACACAAGCTGAAACGTCAAGACTGGGCCAAGAAATATCTCAAGACTGATTTTTCTAAGGTTTTATGGACTGATGAAATGAGAGTGAGTCTTGATGGGCCAGATGGATGGGCCCGTGGCTGGATTGGTAAAGGGCAGAGAGCTCCAGTCCGACTCAGACGCCAGCAAGGTGGAGGTGGAGTACTGGTTTGGGCTGGTATCATCAAAGATGAGCTTGTGGGGCCTTTTTGGGTTGAGGATGGAGTCAAGCTCAACTCCCAGTCTGCCAGTTCCTGGAAGACACCTTCTTCAAGCAGTGGTACAGAAAGAAGTCTGCATCCTTCAAGAAAAACATGATTTTCATGCAGGACAATGCTCCATCACACGCGTCCAAGTACTCCACAGCGTGGCTGGCAAGAAAGGGTATAAAAGAAGAAAATCTAATGACATGGCCTCCTTGTTCACCTGATCTGAACCCCATTGAGAACCTGTGGTCCATCATCAAATGTGAGATTTACAAGGAGGGAAAACAGTACACCTCTCTGAACAGTGTCTGGGAGGCTGTGGTTGCTGCTGCACGCAATGTTGATGGTGAACAGATCAAAACACTGACAGAATCCATGGATGGCAGGCTTTTGAGTGTCCTTGCAAAGAAAGGTGGCTATATTGGTCACTGATTTGTTTTTGTTTTTGTTTTGTTTTTGAATGTCAGAAATGTATATTTGTGAATGTTGAGATGTTATATTGGTTTCACTGGTAAAAATAAATAATTGAAATGGGTATATATTTGTTTTTTGTTAAGTTGCCTAATAATTATGCACAGTAATAGTCACCTGCACACACAGATATCCCCCTAAAATAGCTAAAACTAAAAACAAACTAAAAACTACTTCCAAAAATATTCAGCTTTGATATTAATTTTTTTTGGGTTCATTGAGAACATGGTTGTTGTTCAATAATAAAATTAATCCTCAAAAATACAACTTGCCTAATAATTCTGCACTCCCTGTAGGTTCGCCTAGGGAAGAAGCTTTGGAGACAGAAAGAAGGGGGAGGAGGAGTGAGGCACCCGCTCCCATCATCATTATCCTTTCCCCAAAATCAGACAGGGGGGAAGGGGTCACGGAAGACAGAAGGACCATTTCTTATAATTTCTATAATTAAGTAATTCCTCATCTTATGGCCACACATCCCATTGCTTGAGCAATTCCAGACCCTGTTCCTTTGAGTCCACAGTATATCTAATGTCTTTATAGGTCAGGAATATCTTGGTGGGAAAACTCAAGGCAAATCTGATTTTTTTCTCTGATTAAAATTTCTGTAATACATTTTAACTTAAACCTTTGTTGTCTTGTATGATATGAGATGTCCTGCATATTTATCGAATTTCCATGTTGTTGCTTGTTCTCCAGATCTTCTCTTTGTAGACAAAATTATGAAAGTGTATCAGCACATCTATTCAAATTTACTATTCCTGCTGGTAGAGGTCCTGAATTTTCTGTGTATTCTTTCTATCAAGATCTCTTTTGGGCCGATATCTCCAACCAGTTCATGGAAGAATGCATAGGAAGGTTTCCTGGGAGATTTATTCTTATGTTTTTTCGTCTTGATCTGTCTTCAGCATCAGCCATTTTATTTTGAAGATTTTCAGTCTTTTTTTTTAGGTTTTTATTTTCTTGTTGTTTTTCTAAGTCAAACTTAATAGCCTCTACTTTGTCTATGTTATCTTGCAATTTAGAATGTATGCTTTGATTCTCCTTTATTAATTCGTTTATATTTTTTTGAAGATCCTCCCTAATTTTGTCTCTATGTTCTTCCAGCAATTTCCTTATTGTATCTTGAAAGACTACATTTTGTATAACTGTACTTTGAGTAGATTGTGGTTCAGGTTGAGGGCTGCTAACAGAGCTACTGCTTTCACTATGTTCTGAAGCATTGTCTTGTTCTTTCATGTATTGAAACATAGAAACATAGAAACATAGAGATTGGGGAGATGTCTGCTTTAATTTCTTATTCACCTCCACCTCAGGTATATTCTGAAAAAGAGAGTCTCTTTTTTTCCTCTTTTTTTTTTAATCAATATCTGGAGTTGTAAATAAAGTTGTCAGCGATTTGTTCAGCTTTTGTTCCTTTGCATCTCTTATTTATTTCCACTTTCCTCCTTGTTGCCATTTTGCTGGAGTTTCAACTAGACATGTGCATTCGGTTAAGGATGATTGCATTTTCGGACCAAAATAGCATTTTCGGACCAAAATAGCATTTTCGGACCAAAATAGCATTTTCGTCCATTCGTCCGAATAACGAAAATGAAAAACTAACAAAATCCAAATGAACGAATGCTAAATGAACAAAATTAATTCGTCCTTCCGTTCATTCGGATGCTGGCAGCCACTCAGATATGTCTAAATTGGGGTGAAATAGAGTCGAAAGGTGTCGAATTCATCCGAATTGACCTAACTTTACATTACATTACATTACCTTTTATTTATATAGCGCTTGGTACAGAGCATAAAAAGGGAGATACAAACACTTAGACAAAAACATTTTCACACCAAAACATGAGGTAGAGGGCCCTGCTCACAAGCTTACATTATAGAGGGGATGGGGAACATGAGACACACAAGGAGAGCTTGAGGCAGAATGAAAAGTGGGAGAGGTAAAAGTAGATTGTGAGAACTGAGTGACACCAGATGTTACTTAACCCCTTAACGACAGATGACGTGCCAGGCACGTCACGGCAAATCGAGGACTTGCCGACAGCTGACGTGCCTGGCACGTCATGCACTAAATGGAGTAAAGAAAGCGACTCTAGGTAGAGGCATTGTGCAACACCCCCCAAATGTGCAGGGGCGCCCTACGATCACTCCACGGAGTGATCGTAGCAACCATTTAAAAATGGCTGCGCCCGCTGCACACATGTGCTTAGAAAGCGAACGATCGTTCGCTTTCTAAGCATCTGCGGTGTTGTTAAAGTGCCTCACCAGCGAGGCACTTAACAACACCTCCAGGCTGCCCAGAGCCGATGGTGGTCGCTCTCCTGAGCGACCCCATCGGCTCAGTAGAAGGGAACGCTGCCTGTACAGGCAGCGTTTCCCTTCTAATGGCAAGAGCATCGGAAGTGAAAGTATTTCACTTCCGATCCTCTAGGGGGAGCCAATCGATGCCGGCACAGCAGATCTATGTGATCTGTGTGCAGGCATGTATGGTAAGTGCTCTGATGAGCACTTACCATACTGTCAAAGGCAATATTAGTAAATATTGCCTTTGACAAGTATTGATCTGCCTCCCTCACCTTACTAGTTATAGTAAGGGAGAGAGACAGATCAGATCAAGTAAAAAAATAAAATAAAATAATAAAAAAAATATTTAATAAAATTTTAAACACCAAGGGCTTTTATAAAAGCCATTTAACCCCTTCCCTGCCATTGATCGCTGTGTACGCAGTGATCATACACAGCAGCACATTTTTTGCTGTCTGTGCATTTTTTAGGGGTTATTTTTTTTTACTGTAATTCATTACAGTATAAAAAAACCTCTTTTAAGAGAGATTAACCCCTTTCTTGCCGTAGATCACTGCCTAATCAGCGATCTGACGCAAATGCAGCAATCTTGCTGCAGAAGCATTTTTAATTTTTTTAAAACTTTTTTATTACACCCGTCACGTGTTAATTATACCCGCTAGGGGACTACGTTTAACGTAAAAAAAATTTTTTAGCTGTCTGAGCGCATGTATAGCGATCAGTAACAGCTGATAAGTGACAATGGCGGGTTGGCGTTTGCTCAGATGAGCATCACCATTCGTCTGGTTAGATCAATATGTGTAAATATTTGATCTGACCCGTGTAGATCTGCCTCCCTCTCACTTGAGTTTTAGTGAGGGAGGGAGACAGAGCTGTATAATGTAAGTTTTTAATTATAATATATTTAATAGAATTGAGACCCAAAGTCTTTTATAAAAGCCGTTTCCAGTATTTAACCCCTTCCCTGCAATTGATCGCTGTGTACGCAGTGATCTTACACAGCAGCACATTTTTTGCTGTCTGTGCATTTTTTTAGGGGTTATTTTATTTTACTTTGATTTATTACAGTATATCAAAGGCTCTTTTAAGAGCTATTAACCCCTTCCTTGCCGTATATCACTTCCTAAGCAGCACATATGGTCACTGCCTAAGCAGTGCATATGGTCACTGCCTAAGCAGCGCATATGGAGCAATCTAGTCGCGAAGGATTTTTTTTTGCTATCAGCATTTTTTTTGTCAGACTCACTAGGGGTTAATTATACCCACTAGGGGATTACGTGTATTCCTTTTGAAGCTGTCTGAACGCGTGTATAGCGATCAGTAACAGCCGATCAGTGGCAAAGGTGGTTTGGTGATTTCTCAGATGAGCATCACCATTCGTCTGGTCCGTAAATATTGTTCTGACCCATATGGATCTGCCTCCCTCTCCTCACTTGAGTTTTAGTGAGGGAAAGAGACAGATCTGTATAACATAATTTTTAAATTGTAATAAATTAAATAAAATGTTAATAAATTGTGAGTCCCAAGGGCTTTTATAAAAGCCATACCTTTTGTATAGTGTAGTGTATTAACCCCTTCCCTGCCACTGATCACTGCACAGCAGAACATTTTTTCTTGTCTGTGCATTTTTAGGGGTTAATTTTTTTGTACAGTACTACAAAGGCTCTTATAAGAGCTATTAACCCCTTCCTTGCTCTACATGTTCAAATTCCAAGTTTGAAAATCAAAAAGCGCACCTCTCAAATGTAGCCTTTCAACCCCTAACAAAGCTGACAAAGCTATGCATGGGTGGTATCCCTGTGCTCGGGAGATGTTGCTGAACATATATTGTGGTATTGTTTGTCAGTGACACATACCGAAATATGTGAATTTGTGTCTAAAGTGCAATGTATGTGGGAAAAAATACACAATAAAATGACTACCACAAACTTTGACAAAGGCTGGTGGTAGAATTGGTGCATGGAAAGTGTTAAAATAACACCATTTAAAATAGCCTAGGGTGTCTACTTTTACAAAATATATACTTTTTGGGGTAAAATACACTGTCCTACTTAAAAAAAGTCCCAAATGAAAGATGGGCTCAGGCTGACTACACGTCAATATTCCAAGTTGAAAATGCGCACCTTCACAATGTGGCCCTTTAGCCCCCAAACAACCCAACAAACCTATGCATGGGTGGTATCCCTGTACTCAGGATATGTTGTTGAACACATATTGGGTTATTGTTTGGCAGTGACACATACCAAAATCTGTGAATTTATGTCTAAAATACAATATTTGTGAAAAAAAACCACACAAAAATTACTACCACAAACTTTGACAAAGGCTGGTGGTAGAATTAGTGCATGGAAAGTGTTAAAATACCACCATTTGAAATAGCGTAGGGTGTCTACTTTTAAAAAATATATGGGTTGATGGGGTAAAATACACTGGCTGGTTTCAAATATGTCCCAAATGGGACATGGGTGCAGGCGGTCTGCATGTCAAAATTTTAATTTGGAAAACCAAAAACTGCACCTACCAAATTTGGCCTTTTACTCCCCAAACAACCCAACAAACCTATGCATGGGTGGTATCCCTGTACTCAAGAGATGTTGCTGAACACTTATTGGGGTGTTATTTGGCAGTGACACATACCAAAATCTGTGAATTCATGTCTGAAGTACAAGATTTGTGAAAAAAAAAACACAAAAAAATTACTACCACAAAGTTTGACAAAGGCTAGTGGTAGAATTAGTGCATGGAAAGTGTAAAAATACCACCATTTGAGATAGCCTAAGGTGTCTTCTTTTAAAAAATATATGGGTTGATGGGGTAAAAGACACTGGCTGGTTTCAAATATGTCCCAAATGGGACATGGGTGCAGGCGGTCTGCATGTCAAAATTTTAATTTGGAAAACAAAAAACTGCACCTACCAAATTTGGCCTTTTACCCCCCAAACAACCCAACAAACCTATGCATGGGGGGTATCCCTGTACTCAAGAGATGTTGCTGAACACTTATTAGGGTGTTATTTGGCAGTGACACATACCATAATCTGTGAATTCATGTCTGAAGTACAAGGTTTGTGAAAAAAAAACACCAAAAAATTACTACCACAAAGTTTGACAAAGGCTGGTGGTAGAATTAGTGCATGGAAAGTGTAAAAATACCACCATTTGAGATAGCCTAAGGTGTCTTCTTTTAAAAAATATATGGGTTGATGGGGTAAAATACACTAGCTGGCTTCAAATATGTCCCAAATGGGACATGGGTGCAGGCTGTCTGCATGTAAAAATTTCAAGTTGGAAAACAAAAAACTGCACCTCAAAAATTTGTCATTTTAGCCCCCAAACAACCCAACAAACCTATGCATGGGTGGTATCCCTGTACTCAGGAGAAATAGTAGAATCTATTTAGCATGTTTTTTCATTCGCTATTGTCGATGAGGAGAAGTTGTTTCAAATAAAAACAAAGAAATTTGTGTATTTTTTTTTTTTTACCATATTTTATTATTTTGTTTAATAATATGATAAGATATGATCAAAAAGATGGCATCCATAGAAAGCCCTTCTTGTCCCGATAAAAACAATATATAATATGTGTGGGTACAGCAAATGACAAAGAAGAAAATTACTGCTAAACACAAACAGCACAGAAATGTTAAAATAGGCATTGTCCAGAAAGGACAAAAATGTTTCAAAGGCTCTGTCCTTAAGGGGTTAATAGGTGACTAGTTAGGCGCAAGTCTACAAACTCCAGCCACTGGTTTGGAGACTGCAGGTGAGTAAAGTGTGTGAAGTGCTTAACATATTGCTAGTAATTATGTGCAGAAGGGGGAAGAGGATCAGGTGGTTGATTAAAGGTCAAGTCACATCATCTGGTGGACTAGACCTATAAAAGAAATCAAGCTGGGGGTGGGTTGTGGGGAAGGGTGGGATGGCACTAAACAGTCAGGTCTTGCAGTAGGGGATGGTGAGGATGGATGTGGGTCCAAGTAGAGTCTCAGGGATATGTATGAAACAGTCAGGTCTTGGAGTAGGGGATGGTGAGGATGGATGTGGGTCCAAGTAGAGTCTCAGTGATATGTATGAAACAGTCAGGTCTTGCAGCAGGGGCTGGTGAGGATGGATGTGGGTCCAAGTAGAGTCTCAGGGATATGTATGAAACAGTCAGGTGTTGCAGCAGGGGATGGTGAGGATGGATGTGGATCCAAGTAGAGTCTCAGGGATATGTATGAAACAGTCAGGTCTTGCAGTAGGGGATGGTGAGGATGGATGTGGGTCCAAGTAGAGTCTCAGGGATATGTATGAAACAGTCAGGTCTTGCAGTAGGGGATGGTGAGGATGGATGTGGGTCCAAGTAGAGTCTCAGGGATATGTATGAAACAGTCAGTTCTTGCAGTAGGGGATGGTGAGGATGGATGTGGGTTCACGTAGAGTCTCAGGGATATGTATGAAACAGTCAGTTCTTGCAGTAGGGGATGGTGAGGATGGATGTGGGTCCAAGTAGAGTCTCAGGGATATGTATGAAACAGCCAGGTCTTGCAGTAGGGGATGGTGAGGATGTGGGTCCAAGTAGAGTCTCAGGGATATTTATGAAACAGTCAGGTCTTGCAGTAGGTGATGGTGAGGATGTGGGTCCAAGTAGAATCTCAGGGATATGTATGAAACGGTAAGTTCTTGCAGTAGGGAATGGTGAGGATGGATGTGGGTCCAAGAAGAGTCTCAGGGATATGTATGAAACAGTCAGGTCTTGCAGTAGGGGATGGTGAGGATGGATGTGAGTCCAAGTAGAGTCTCAGGGATATGTATGAAACAGTCAGGTCCTGGAGTAGGGGATGGTGAGGGTGGATGTGGGTCCAAGTAGAGTCTCAGGGATATGTATGAAACAGTCAGGTCTTACAGTAGGGGATGGTGAGGATGGATGTGGGTCCAAGTAGAGTCTCAGGGATATGAATGAAACAGTCAGGTCTTGCATTAGGGGATGGTGAGGATGGATGTGGGTCCAAGTAGCATCTCAGTGATATGTATGAAACAGTCAGGTCTTGCAATAGGTGATGGTGAGGATGGATGTGGGTCCAAGTAGAGTCTCAGGGATATGTATGAAACAGTCAGTTCTTGCAGTAGGGGATGGTGAGGATGGATGTGGGTCCAAGTAGAAGCTCAGTGATATGTATGAAACAGTCAGGTCTTGCAATAGGTGATGGTGAGGATGGATGTGGGTCCAAGTAGAGTCTCAGGGATATGTATGAAACAGTCAGTTCTTGCAGTAGGGGATGGTGAGGATGGATGTGGGTCCAAGTAGAGTCTCAGGGATGTGAATGAAACAGTCAGGTCTTGCAGTAGGGGATGGTGAGGATGGATGTGGGTCCAAGTAGAGTCTCAGGGATATGTATGAAACAGCCAGGTCTTGCAGTAGGGGATGGTGAGGATGTGGGTCCAAGTTGAGTCTCAGGGATATTTATGAAACAGTCAGGTCTTGCAATAGGTGATGGTGAGGATGGATGTGGGTCCAATTAGAGTCTCAGGGATATGTATGAAACAGTCAGTTCTTGCAGTAGGGGATGGTGAGGATGGATGTGGGTCCAAGTATAATCTCAGGGATATGTATGAAACAGTCAGGTCTTGCAGTAGGGGATGGTGAGGATGGATGTGGGTTCACGTAGATTCTCAGGGATATGTATTAATATCTAATAGAATTACAATACAACAACTAAAATCGAAATTTAGTCGAATTTGAGTGAAATGTTGGGGAAATTGGGTTTATTGGGTCTATGGACTAAAATTCGAATTTGGAGGTCGACCACTAAATTAGAATTTTAGTGAAATAGACTCACTTCGAAATTAAAAATTAAGCCGAATTGCCACAGATCAGATCAGAGTCATAAGACATTATATGGAAGTCATTATTCATTTAGGATCAGTTTTCTTCTGAATAGCATATAATGTATGTATACAAAAGCCAAATTGAATGAATAGACGAATTCCACAGCTCAGACATACTAATAGTATAGGGTTAGGTAATTTATTTGAGTTTGAATTAAAAAAATAAACTGTATGTCTGTCTGTATAATTAGCATTTTGATAATTATGGATGTGAAATTTATAAACTTTTTTTAACGTATAATATATATATTTTTAAAAGTTTAAATTGCAAATCCATAATTAGCAAAACACTTAGTAATACAACCTATGTTATATGCTTCTATACACTGACTTTGCCTCTAATTCACTCCCTGTACTTCACATGCTGATTGTGAAGTACAGAGAGAGAACGACAGCAAAATGACAGTGAAAGGGAAGAAAACGAATTTCCTGTTTAAAAAAAGTTAACCTTTCCCTTGCTGATCACTGTGATCAGTTTCCTTCCACGTTTATGGCCCTCATTTTGTTTTTTTTCATAATTTTTTTTGTTTGCAATTTTACTGTATTACTTATATTCTTTTCATACATTAATTTAATTACAATTAACCCCTGCAGGCCTGTGCTGTGATTCTGATTGCTCTGACCAGTTTATTATACTGGTCAAAGGTTTTTTTTCTGTACTTTTTTTTGGGTCTGGGAACCTATATTTTTATTAGCTAGTTAATTGGGCTTACTGGGCCAGTGTTAGTGTTGTACTAGTTGTGTACAATATAATTGGCAAAATAGTTAACATATATTCTAACATATAACTTGTATGGGTGCGTTAAATGAGAGAGAGGAAAACTAAGTTTAATCAACCACTTATCAAAATGGAAAAACCGCCTCTTGTTATTAGCCCTGGAAAATCCCTGGTTCTTTAAGGGTTAATGCATGCCTTAGGAGTATCCCTGACTGAATGGTGTAATATACAAGTAACATGCTCTAAGATTTTTCACGGGACAGTTCTGATTTTGGGGTACTGTCAAGCTGTCCCACCAAGCTCTACTTCTGTTCTGCTTTTCGGAAGAGAGGTAGAAATTGTCAGAACAGTGGAAATAAAAAAAGCAACACCATGTTCTTCATCTGTTCTCTGGTGTCTGGGACACGGAGGATTGGAGAATGAACACTGCGCATGTGCAGTGCTGCCTGGTTGTGTGACAGCGCGACCACACATGCGTGGTGGCGCTGTCAATACAACCTTCCAGGGATACTGTCAAAGCATGCATGACACATATGTCTTAAGGGTTCACTAATCGGCATACTCCACGAGAGAAATTGTAGTTAATTGAGACAGGAATTTCAAACTTAAGTCCTTTGTAGCCAACAAATAACATGTGAAACTGTCAAACCGCAGGTTTTTTTTTAATTTAACATGCAACATATCTAATATTTTTATACAATTTTATTAATATTATTTTAATCACACTTTTGGGTTTACATCTACACCACTAAAATTTGACTTTCAATGTTGTTGTTTTTTTTTAAGATAATTTATTATTTTTTTAATATAAAAGACAGTACAAACATATTAAAAACAGTGCAAAACTCTTTACAAACTACAGGTACAAAATACATATTTCAGGTGTCCCATTCAATACTACTTTAGGAGAACATATTTACCGAAGTACCTCCCTAGTTTATATTTATATGGTGACCGATCAATACTCCTGCTATTGTTTGTAATTTTATTCTTTAGTCGGTTTTATCAGTAGGGAAATAGCTAGTTTACCTTTGCTTTTTCTCTACCCTTTCTCTCTGTCGAGGGTGTCTAATGGTTGTTGCAGTTCATTTAGAGTACTTCCGCTTCCATGCAGGTAGCATCAAGATTATATAGATATCTTTCTCCCATTTCCCTGCCCTTCCCCCTTTCTATATTAGTGTGTCTAGGTCTTTATTCGCCAATTCATTGGCACCCTCCTTCCATATTTCACATTCAGCTCTCGATTGAAAAAACTTGCCTCAGGCCCATCTCCCACTGGAGAGGTTTCTCTATGTCATCTTCTCGTACAATGAATCCCTGAATTTTGGAGATGGAGCATTTCGATGCTCTGGCTGCAAGCAATTTATCCCATCCTGACGCTTCCGTAGGTGGCATTTTTGTGAGAAAGGATTTGATCCTCATGTATTTAGATAATTCTCTCTGAGGTAGGTTATATTTACTACTTAGATCAGGAAAGGGTGCTAGTTTACCTTCCACAAATAGATCCCCAATTCTTTCTACCCCCATATTCTTCCATGTGGTTAATTCTAAGTCTGTTACACAAACTGATATATTCAGTTGCGGTGCCGCCAGGGAGGTCGTATTTTTAATTTTCCTTCTTTTAAAAAAAAAATATTTTGTAAAGATTGTAAGGTTTCTCTGACAGTCTTGGGCTTATCCTCCAGACCTCCCCAGAACTCCACCGGCAGCCAGCTAAGTGTAGCTAAGTCAATGCTTTTTTTTTTTTTAAATTCTTTATTTATATAAGAATTTTTTCTTTTTGTTTTAAAACACAAAAGTTGCAATTTACAATACAAACAAACATGTACATTGATGTTATACAATTTCAAATACCAAAACCTGTTAATACTGGGCCATTCCGACCCGTCATGTGTTAAAATTAAAGCTCAGAATGCAACATTACCCCATCCATAACGTAGTATGTACATTTTAAAGGATGTTTTTCTTTTGTTATTATAACTCAAAAGATGCAAGATTCCATACACGCAAACATATGTTGTAAATTAATACATTATCAATTATCAATGATTGCTAATGCTGGGCCACTCCTGTCCGCCTTGTATCGGTTTGAACACAGAATGCAACTATAAAGCAACCCTGTCGTAATGTATACAAACTAAATAGCGTTTAAACTTTAAGTATCCCTAAATAGGGTGAATCACCCTACGGGGGAAGACCACCTACTTCACCCATGTAGATGATTAAGTTAGGAATGGGTTCAAGCTGAATCTCACTTACCCCGCACAATTCTTTTTTTTCTTTAAAAACACTCAGTCATAAAAAATCATCCTTTAATAAAATAAGAGCCTTAGTAACATTATTGTGTCCTTTTATGTGTTCATTTTCATCGTTCCTGTGCTTAGTCATACCATGATAAGGGTGTACATATAACCTTACCTATCTTCCTTGGGCTTAATCCTATCAGCCTGATTTCCGGCGATTGGACCAAAATATCCACTAATGCCCAGAGGGCCAATCCCTAATTGTTGGCCCATTCCCCCTTGTAAGGAGGTTAAGGTAAGGGAATTAAACATTGGTATTAACTACTTCTCCAAAAAAGACCTTAGTTCCAGGAGTAAACTAATGCTCAGACCCGTCAAAACACCAACACTCAACATACTGTATATATATAACTCTACTTGACATACTACACAAAAAAACTTGCCAGAAACCCTAATTATAACTTTAATTCTAAGGTAAGTTATACACCCTAACTCTTAAGTAGAAACTGCTAATATTACTGGGGGCCCTGGGGCGGCCACCATTTCCCCTATGGAGGGAACTGTTCCCACCAAGGTTGCTGTTACGGTTACTCCCAGGCTAGCTGGAAGCTGGACCGCTAGAAAGTCTGGATCCCAGTTTAGAGAGAGAGAGAAGCCACTTTGTTTCGATATCCAGACGGATCTTGTCAGTGTAGATCAATCCCACTAGCTATTGTACAGCTAGGATACTCTTTCCCCACAAAACGAGTCAAGGCTGCGATTTGAAGGTCAAACAAGAACTGACCAGAACTGTTTAATGATTCAGAAACACAGAATATATACATGTTGAACATCTTGACAAACCAGATTAGACAAAGGAACTATATTTAACCTAAGGACATACAAAGGGAAATCCTGCCTCACACCTTTCAGGATACAAAGGTGTCAAGTTCAGATACACACAGGAAACTAAATGACTTACATAAGACAATGGGAAAGGTGACAATAATTACAGGGATTAAAGGATAGGATCCAATCTTAACTTGGGACAAAGACTTGGATCCTAGTAATTACAGTACATTCCTCTGCTTGGGAGATAATTGAGTTAACCTTTGTCAGCTCAATTATCTCCAAGCTAAAATATACAGGTTTTATACAATATTAATAACTTTCAAAATATGCATCACATTCACATAAAACATACATTTTCAGAATCAGCATACTTTAAATATGAACATAACTAAAAATCAAACAATTCCAGGGTAAATAACAGTTTTGTAACAGTTGGCAAATTTTGTAGTATGACGACCAGTTATTATTCTTTATATAGTATCCCTTTTCCATTTCTCCCAGATGGCACATGGTATCTTTCACCCTATCCACCCTATGTTTACCGGTTGCTTCCACTTGTGTGTAATACATATTTTCAATGCTAGGAAGAGCAATTTTTTACCCCCATTATTAAAACCCTCCAAATTACAATGCAATAAAGCTTTCCCTGCATCCATAGGGAAGTTACATTTAAGGAGAGATGCTAGAGTTAAAAAGACCTTCTTCCATGCTTTGACAACTCCCAAACATTCCCACCAAATGTGGACGTAGCTCCCCTCAACTCTCTGGCATCTCCAACAATGAGGACTTTGGGTTTTATCAAATCTACTCAGGGATACAGGAACACAATACCATCTATAAAATAATTTAAATTGCAACTCCTGCAAATTAATTTGTTTTGTTAGGTTCCATCCTTTCTCCCACAACTCGCTCTCTCCGTCCATGTTGAGATCTGCGGTCCACTTCTCCCAAGTCTTGGGGGAACAGTTGGAACCTAGTTTATCCAACAAATAGTACCAGTTTCTTAACCTGCTCTTTTTAGGGTTATTCTCTAATATAGTTTCCAAAGATGCCGTCACAGTCCCCTCACTAGATCTAACTATCTGGTGCCTTGTCAAATGCAGGAGCCTTAATACTCCAAAGGCCTCCTTCCAATGGAGCCCAAATTCCTCCATTACGTGCTTCAATGATTTGATATTATTGCCCTGAATAAGATGCGCAAAGGTCAAATTCAAATCCTTAAAGGCCTCACTAAAATGAATATCTTCAATTAGATCTTCACTCACATTGACTGAAATAGGTTTAATAAACATATTTGTCAAGCCCACCTTCCTCTTGAAGATAAGCCAACTGCTCAATGTACCTCTCAGTATGTTATTGTCGGAAGCGGAGATTAAAGCTAGAGTCCTAGATCTTTTTAGCCAAAGGGAATTTCCCAAAGCTATGGGACCTGCCATCTCCTGCTCTATCAAGAACCAGTCTTCCTGGCTTGATTCCGGGAGTTGAAGTCTTTGTGCGTGAAATAGCATACTTGCTTCAACGTATCTGGCCAAGTTTGGAAATCCCAATCCTCCTCTGTTTCCAGGTCTAAATAGCCACTGCCTCGCAATCCTTGGGGTTTTATCTCCCCAAACAAAACCACTCACCATGCTTTGAAATTGTTTACAGTGTTTGTCGTTAATAGGGATAGGGATCATTCTAAATAATAAATACAGCCATTTAGGTAAAATGTATGACTTAATAGAATTTATCCTCCCCATCCAGGATAGCCCCAAGCCCTTCCAGCGACCAATCTTCTGCTGTAATTCCCTAAATAGAGGAGTGTAATTTATTTTTAGGATTTTCGCCTTATCCCTCGGGATTATGACCCCTAAATAGGAAATAGATGTTACGGCCCACTCAAAGGGGAATTTACTCATTAATTCGGTAAGGTCAGGGGAAATATTAATACTCAAGGCTTGGGTTTTACTTATGTTTAGTTTATAATTAGAGTAAAGGCCAAAAGTTCATTGGATCAGTCAGCGTTAATAATAAGATATCATCTGCAAACATACTTGTCTTGCACAGTCTCCCTCCTACCTCTATCCCCTTGATATCTAATGCCCTCCTAATTCTAATAGCCAAGGATTCAAGTGAAAGTATATAAGGGATTGGAGCCAGAGGACACCCCTGTCTGGTCCCATTCCTTACCTCAAACCATTCAGAACCTAACCCGGCCCCCGTGATCTTTGCCATAAGGGTTGTATATAAGGCCATGATCGAGTCGACTAGTCCCTCCCCAAAATTATATGCCCTCAAAACTTCCTCCAAAAAGGACCAGTCGACACCGCACGATTTGACCTTAGGTCCCATTAGTATCCTGGGATCCCCTGGACCCCCTACACCCACCTATCATTCCTGGGATAGGAAAGACTTCCAACCAGGGAGCCCAAATTTTATGGAAAGGGGCAGGGGACTCATGAACCAGGGCCGTAAGGTAATCCATTTCTACTACTTCTCCCGTGATTTCAAGAACCCGGGACATGGAAGGTACTGAAGGGGTATTCCACTCTTGGGCTATTGCTCTGCGTGCTGCTAAGGCAATTCTGGCCACCAGTTTGTTTTCATAAATCATCATAGAGTCATCCTTTTTAGATAAGAGAAACATTACTGGGTCTAATTGTACTGACTCTTTAGTAAGAGTCTTGAAAGGAGTTGTTGAACTTGAATCCAGAGCCTCTGTATGTCGGGGCACGCCCACCAGCTGTGGATGTATGTGCCAACAGCCCCACAACCTTTCCAACACCTGGGTGAAGTGATTGTGCCCATCTTAGCCAGTTTAGAGGGGGTTAAATACCACCTCATCATAGTTTTATTGGCCTGTTCTTTATGTTGTGTGCAGATTGATATCCTGGCTGTGGCCTCCCAAATACCCCTCCAATCTTCACTATCAATGGGATATCCTAGGTCCTTTTCCCAAGCTTTGATATAGGTTAAAGAGAGATTTAGGAGAAGAGAGTTCTCCATATAGTCAAGAAATTAAACCTTTTTTCCTTGGGGCATCTATGCATTGTCGCTCGAACCACCTAGGGGTAGTAGTTGCTGCCTTTTTGACTTCAGGGTGTAAGGCCAGATCCCTAAGTTTTATAAATCTGAAAAAATCGGACGTCCTCAGATTCAGCCTGGCAGTGATAGAAGTGTATGATTTGGGCTGCCCATTATGATATAAATCATACAGCCTGGATATATCTCCCTGGTCAAAGACCCGGAACAAAGAGGGGTCCATTCCCAGCAGGAACCTTTTATTTCTGTAGATGGGGGCAAGCGGAAAGTGGTCAGTAGGAAGTGAATGTTTGGTCCCATGTTTATTCCAGATACTAAGGGAATTTAATATGGCCGGGCATTTAGTGCGAAGTAATGGTCTGTCATCTTAATGGTCTGTCATCAAAATTGTGATATTACATCTGGTCGGAACAAATCATGTTCTAGGTCCACCCATCTTATACCAGACACCTCCACATGCCAATATGAGATCTGGGCTAACTGAGCAGCCAAGTAGTATAGATTCAAGTCTGGTAACCCTAGCCCCCCTCCCATTGGATCTGTGCATAGTTATGCAGCCTATTCAGGGTCTCTTTGAGTCCCAAATTAACTAATCTATGTCTTTTTGTAATCCTTTAATATCCTGAGATCTCAAGGGGATTGGGAGACCTTGAAAGAGATATAATAGCCGGGGAATGACATTCATCTTTACCGTCGTGACACGTCCTAGCTATGAGATGTTTAAGTGTTGCCATCTCTTTAGATCCTTCTTGTTGGCTTGTATCAGGGGAGTGTAATTAAGATCGTAAAGTTTGGAATAATCATTTGTTAGGCGGAGACCTAGATAAGTTATTGGTTTAGTAAAAATGAATAAATCAAAGTTCAGTTCCAGTAGTTTAATCGTCTGTTGGGGAATATGAATGGGAAGAACTTCTGACTTTTCAGTATTAATTTTAAGACCCGCTAATTCCTGATATTGCTCCAATTCCCGAAAGAGGTTAGGTAACGTTGTGAGGGGTTCGGTAACTGATACTAGTATATGCTGCGATTTTGTAATGTTCTTTTGCTAACCTAATTCGGGATTATGTCGGGATTTTTTCGAATAGATTGTAATAATGGTTCGAGGGACAATGCAAACTAGACATGTGCATTCGTTTTCGGACGAATGCATTTTCGTCCGAAAATAGCATTTTCGTCCATTCGTCCGAAAAACGAATAACAAAAATGCTAAGCTAACGAAAGCCGAATGAACGAATGGTTAATAAACGAAAATCATTCGTTCATTCGTCCATTCGTAGTACTATTGCATTCTATAAGCCGAAATAGAGTCGGTTTATAGAATACAATAGCATAGTACACTTACATTCCATAAACCGAACGACTTTCGGTTTATGGAATGCATGTAAGTCTATTGGCATTCTATAAACCGAAAGTTCGGTTTATAGAATAGCAATAGGATTACATGTATTACATAAGCCGACATCCTATAAACAGAACGTTCGGTTTATAGGCTGTCGGCATTTCACTACAATGAGACAAATTCTCCATTCATAAATTTATGAATGGAGACTCTGTCTCCGTGTAGTGAAATGCCGACAGCCTATAAACCGAACGTTCGTTTTATAGGCTGTCGGCATTTCACTACACGGAGACAGAGTCTCCATTCATAAATTTATGAATGGAGACTTTGTCTCCGTGTAGTGAAATGCCGACAGCCTATAAACCGAACGTTCGGTTTATAGACTTTCGGCTTATGGAATACATGTAATCCTATTGCTATTCTATAAACTAATGCAGTAATGAATGAAATTCGTTTTAGACTAAATAAATAACATTTTCGTCCGAATGGACGAAAACGAAACGAAAATTTTAGTTTTGCACATGTCTAATGCAAACAATAAAGGGGATAGGGGGCATCCCTGTCTAGTTCCATTTCGGTTCTCGAAGCATAAAGGCGCCGCCCCTGGTATTCTAATAGTGGAAGTTGGTTGGTGATATAGGGCTGCTAGGCAGTTCTGAAAATTCGAAGGGAAATTCATATGATCCAAGGTCAACCTTAAAAAAGACCAGGTTCATCTGTCAAACGCCTTCTCTGCGTCCAAAGATAGGAACAGAGAATGCGTTTGTGTCTGGGTAGCTATCCACATTAGGTCTATGCAGCGTCTAGTATTGTCCAGGGCTTGTCGATTGGGAATTAATCCCACCCGGTCCGGGTGTATTAGTTTAGTCTGTTGGCCAGTAGTTTTGGTAAAAATTTTATAGTCCGTGTTAAGTAGTGAGATGGGACGGTAGCTAGTTACTCTGTCCGGGTCCTTGCCTGGTTTGTGCATAAGAATGAAGTTGGCGTCCTGCATACCTTTTGGGAAGTAGCATCCCTCCAAGATTGCATTAAACATGTTACATGGCAATAAAGACTAATCTTGATGTTTTTTCTTTGCAGGAAGATTTGGACAGAGTGGGGGACTGGGCAGTGAAGTGGCAAATGAGGTTCAATATAGACAAATGTAAAGTTATGCATTATGGGAAAAATAATAACAAAGCAACATATACTTTAAATGTTTTTTCCCTGCGAAAAACTACTAATGAAAAGGATTTAGGAATTATTGTAGATAACAAACTTGGCAACAGTGCCCAATGCCAGTCAGCAGCTGCAAGGGCCAATAAGATATTGGCATGTATAAATCGAGGTATAGATTCACGGGAGGAGGATATCATCTTGCCTCTTTACAAATCAATGGTAAGACCTCACCTTTAATATGCAGTACAGTTCTGGGCACCAGTCCTTAAAAGGGATATTAAGGAACTAGAAAAAGTGCAAAGGAGAGCTACAAAATTAATAAGGGGATTGGAGGATCTTAGTTATGAAGAGGGACTTAAGAAATTACATTTATATATATGTTAGAAAAAAGGCATCTCAGAGGGGATATGATATCATTATATAAATTTGTGCAGGGCCAATATAAGCTCTCCAGTGACCTGTTCATCAACAGAAAGGTACAAAGAACAAGAGGTCACCCCCTGAGACTGGAAGAGCAAAGATTTCATAGACAGCAAAGGAAGGGATTTACGGTTAGGACAATAAAGGTATGGAACTCCCTGTCAAGAGAGGTAGTGCTATCAACCACAATAGATGCATTTAAAAATGGGATGGATGTTTTTTTAGGAAAGCAGAACATACAGGGCTATTAATAATAGAATAAGCATTAATAAAAGAGCTTATTGATCCAAGGAGAAATATGATTGCCGCTTGGAGTCAAGAAGGAATTTTTCCCCCAGGAGGCAAAATTCGAAATAGCTTCCTTAGGGGTTTTTGCCTTCTTTTGGATCAAAAGCTGTAATGATAGGTAGAAGGGTTGAGCTTGATGGACTTGTGTCTTTTTTCAACCTAAATTGCTATGTTACTATGTTACATAATTGAGGTATTAGGATGTCACCAAATGTCTTATAATACGGTGCTGTGAACCCATCAGGCCCGGGGGCCTTATTAGGTTAGAAACATAGAATGTGTCAGCAGATAAGAACCATTCGGTCCATCTAGTCTGCCCAATTTTTTTTGAGTACTTTTATTAGTCCCCCATTCCCGGTCTTATAGCTAGGATAGCCTTGTGTCTATCCCACGCATGCTTAAAATCCTTGACTGTGTTTACCTCTACCACTTCTGCTGGCAGGCTATTCCACACATCCACTACCCTCTCAGTAAAGTAATACTTCCTGATATTACTTTTAAATCGTTGCCCCTCTAATTTAAAACTATGTCCTCTAGTTGTGGTCGTTTTTCTTCTTTTAAATATACTCTCTTCCTTTACTGTGTTGATTCCCTTTATGTATTTAAATGTTTCTATCATATCCCCCCTTTTACGTCTTTCCTCCAAGCTATACATGTTAAGATGCTTTAACCTTTCCTGGTAAGTTTTATCCTTCAACCCATGAACCAGTTTAGAAGCCCTTCTCTGAACTCTCTCCAAAGTATCGATATCCTTCTGGAGATACGGTCTCCAGTACTGCGTACAATACTCCAAGTGAGGTCTCACCAGTGCTCTGTACAATGGCATGAGCACTTCCCTCTTCCTACTGCTAATACCTTTCCCTATGCAACCAAGCATTCTGCTAGAATTTCCTGCTGCTCTATTGCATTGCCTACCTACCTTCAAGTCCTCTGAAATTATTACTCCTAAATCCCTTTCCTCAGATGTTGAGGTTAGGACTGTACCAAATAGTCTATATTCTGCTTTTAGGTTTTTACGCCCAAGTTTCAAAACTAGTCCGTTGCGGGAAAGCATCTTCATCAGCATCTGGGGGACACCCACGAACCACAGGTAATGCCCCGCGTATGGTAAGTGTCTGTAAGTTCTTTCGTATATCTGGCCGTCTAGGGTAAGTTCTTTCGTATATCTGGCCGTCTAGGGTTCCTCCACGTAGGTTATCGGCTGTGACCTCCAGTCTCACTCAAGGCGAAGATTGCAATCAGAGTTTCGTCCCTGTACTTTAGGACCCTCGATAATAAGTCCAGGTATTGTATCCAAACAATGCTATATCATCTGGGGCAGGCAGCAAAGGCCCAAATCCAGAACAATGTTCAAGTCTTCTGGTGAGGCGAATTCTCCCTTGTCACCCAGGGCTAGTACCTTGCTTTGGTTAGTCCTGGCGGGAGCCTTGTACCGCCTCTTGCGAGGCACTCTCAATAGGGCTTCTGGATCTGGATCGTGAAGTTCCGTCTCTCGGAGGTACTGCATCTAAGAAGGCCTGGAGCTCTTCATATGTAGAGTAAGAGCGCATCTTGCCATCAAATCGGTAAGTAATTTTGAACGGGAAGCCCCAAGCATAGCGGACGTTGAGTTTTCTCAGCTTGTCCGTTAAGGGTCTCCACTGGTGGCGTCTGCTTAGTGTGGCTGGTTCCAGGTCTTGGTAAAGTTGGATAGGGACTCCCCCATATTTCAGAGGGTTACGTCTTGTGGCCTGCATGATCAGTTCATTGGTCAAGTAGTAGTGAAATCTCACTATGACGTCCCTGGGTTGAGAGCCTGAAGGGCCCATGGGTCTGAGGGCACGATGCACCCTATCCAAAAGCATCTTGTCCACAGTGACATCTGGAAGCACTTCTCGGAACATCTCCATTAACACGGTAGGGAGGGCCTCCAAGCCTACCGTCTCGGTGAGTCCCCTTAAGAGGATATTGTTCCTCCACGATCTGTTTCCCATGTCTTCCATAGCCAACTCCAGCACCGTGACTCTGTAATGGAGGTCAACGGTATCATCCGCAAATTGATTATAGTCCGTTGTAAGGTATTGAATTTGCTCCATGTGCACTTGTACCTGTGTCTGCACCGCTTTGATGTCCTTGGTGATTTTGGAAAGGGCCAGGTTCAGTTCCTCTTTAATACAGTGCTGCAATTTGAGGAACATATCCTCTAGGTCCTGCTTGGTGGAGGCAGCCTGAGATTGGGAGGGAGGCGCCATCTTAACTCTGAGATCCATATCAGTGCTAGCTTTCCCCTTCTTGAAGATTGGAGCTACTTCAACCGGTTCCCTCCGTGAGTTTCTCCTTACTTTCGAAGGAGGGCCCATTAAGAGGTAGTGTGGTGCCGACCATAGCCCGAGGGGACTCCTGGAGTCTCTGTTGTGTTCTTAGTTTGCTCCGTTGATGCAGAGCTAATTACTCAAAGTCCATCTTCTTCTGAAGCCACGCCTCCCTCCAAGTCTATGCTTTTAAAATAAGTTTTTTCTATATCATCCACCCGGTCATTTTACTCTGGGGTTTATTCCAAGTGAATCCGTGTGATAGTAGGCATGCGTCTGAGATCCTGGTAGCTGAGTCCGTCTTTATTTAGACTCCGTTTGAGTGTCTGACTCGGGATTCGTGGTTTTCTAGCTGCCCAGATACATTTTGAAAAAAGTAGGTCAAAATCTCTCAGTATGAGATTTGAGGTTCTATATGGGATCACTGTAAATAACTACACTAGTTTAGGGAGGATATTGGCATTTAAGACATTGACACGGCCAAGCCATGAAGTCTCATTCCTAGCCCAACTAGTTTTCATAACCTGGAGATCCTGAAGAACCTTAGCGTAATTTATTATGACAGTATTTTCTAGGCGAGGGGTGATTTTGATACCTAGATAGTCAATTATCTCTGAACCCTTTTCCTTTCTTCCAAATTTCTTCAGCCATTCCTTTTGGCCTTTCATCAGATATAAAGTTATTAATTCTGTCTTTCCCAGATTAAAACTATAGTTGGATATGGTTCCAAATAACTATATAGCTTCCAGTACTGCTGGAATTGATGTCTCTGGTGCCGACAATGTCAATAATACGTCATCAGCATGTAATGTTTTCAGATGTTCTTTTTGCCCTATTGTAACACCCTGAACCTTTTGTGATCTCCGTAGGTATTCAGCAAAAGGCTCCATTGCCAAGGCATATAGTAGGGGTGACAGGGGACACCTCTGTCTGGTCCCGTTCTGAATAGCAAATGGTTCTGAGGCCATAAAGGGCCCCTTAATCCTAGCACTAGGATATGTATATAAAGCCATAATGGCATCCTATTATTACTATAATACCAGTTGAATTTTAGCCTGGTGAGAGCTTGATCCGCTCTCCATTTACGTCTTTGTTTGATCTGTTCTTGAATCTTGTATATTACCTTGCTTCCCTCTTTGTTTTGTTTTTTAAATTTATTATCTCTGTTTGAACCAGTATTGCGTATAATTCTGCCAAGTTTTTCCCTCTTTGTTTTTTCATCCATACTCCCTTTTTTATGAGATTGCCTTGCATTACTTATTTCATAGCACACCACATAGTCTGGTCAGAAACCTCCCCATTGTCATTTAAATCTAGGAAGTTATTAGCTTGTTCAATTAGTTCTTGTCTATTCTCATTTGTCTTTAGGTTGTTCTCATCTAGTCTCCACCCATTTCTTACTTTAAATCTTGGATTATCGACAATCTCAATGAACACTGGAGCATGGTCTGACCACTCCATGAGTCCCACTCTGGAGTCTAAACATGTCTCCAGTGTGGTGTCCATCGTCAGAAAGTAATCGATCCTAGAATATGAGGAGTGTGCACCCGAGAAGAACGTGAAGTCCCTCTCTGTTGGGTGCTGTACTCTCCATACATCATATAGATTGTGGTGAAACAGACATGCTGAAAAGGATTCTGCTCTTGCCTTAGCCCTCAGCATTTAAATCCCCTCCAATTGCAACTAAGCCCCTCGAGATTCTATCTATTGAATCCATAATTCTGGTTGTTTTGTCTGAGGGTGCGTCTAAATTTATTAATGTATAAAAGACATCATTTATCTGATAGACTAGTATTAGCCGTCGTCCTTCTTGATCCGTCTCATGGCACAGGTATTCAAATTTGATCCTTCCTGTCACTATAATTGCCACCACCCGCTTTTTTTCCCCCTGAATGGAAGAGACGTACAAATACGGGTACCTGCGATACCGCCATAGGAATTTTTGATCTCTCTTCCAATGGGTCTCCTGTACGTAGGCTACATTGATCTTCTCTTTCTCAAGTAAATGGTACAGGAAGGATTGGGGGGAGTTAAGTCCCTGCGCATTAATAGTAAGGACCTTAAGTGTCAGCCTTCCGTTCAATATGCCCCTCCACACCCCTGCCCCCCACCCGCAAGACTGCCCAGCTCACCCATACATCCATTCTTACAAGCACACACACACACAAAAAAATGAAAAACCCACTATCCACCCATGGTAGGGAGGAATTGTCCACCATCCATGGAGTCACAATTCCCCGTAACATCAGGCATAGGGGGCATCGGGTCCCACCCAGGGGAACCTTATTACACCAATGTCTATCCAAGGGGGGGAAACTGGAAAGAGAAGTGGGGGAGAAGAAAAACCAAAAAAGAGAAGAATAAAAAAAAAGGAAGAAGTCAGGAAATAGAAAGAGGAACTGTTTCCCCAATTCAGTGGGGACATGTATGTTCATCCATAACTATTTTCAAACCACTTTATACGGTCTTATTTATTTAGTAGGGTTAATCTTTGGTGGAAGAGTAAAAAAAAAAAAAATAGCAAATGTTGGTTACATTTGTTAATACCTTGAATTACCCCGTTATTTATCGCTCAACTGTAAGTGTGTACTTCTCATATCTTATATTATGTTTGCTGGGATATTTTATATTAGTTTCCACCCCAGCTACTTTGTGAGTTTCCTTAGTTTTCAATTCTGGTGTGCATGCTTATGTTTTGTCCCGTCCCTCCAAGTGCCCATGCTCCCCCTTTTTTTTGTCTGGGGATTTATTTGTAATATCTATCCATACTTCTTATACATTATGTGCTACAAGTGTATCTATCCTCCCAATTACCCATACCCCGTCTCTAATTTATACTATAGTTTCTTTGATACAAGGATTTGGGGACCTTCTCGCCAGGGGCGTTGCTAGGCTCAAAAATGATCTGGGGCTATAGCCCACAGCTTTAATAATACTTAAAATACAATGATGTCTCATGATCGATAGGTAGACAGACAGAGGTACAGAATGCATAGGTATAGATATAGGATAGATGTAGATAGATATAGGTACACGATGATGCATGAGTACATATATGATACAGATGCATATATAGATAAAGATACAGGATGCATAGGTACAGATTTAGGCTATATGGACAGGTACAGGATCCAAAGGGATGGATATAAGCTATTAGGACAGACACAGGTGCAGGATGCACAGGTATAGATATAAGATACAGGTATAGTAATGCATAGATAAAGGTATAGATATAAGATAAAGGTATAGGATGCATAGGTACATGTGTGGTCAGTCTTAAATATCCTAATATCTAGGATAACCTTATACCTGTACCATCCATGCTTAAACTCCTTCGCAGTATTAACCTCTACCACTTCTACTGGAAGGCTATTCCATGCACCCACCACCCTCGCAGCAAAAAAATATTACGTATATAATCACAAAACAAAACCTGTAAAATATTAAATATTTCCAGCCTTTTCAAAAGCTTGATGTAGACCCCAAATAGATGTATATAACTAGTTGCATTTATGCCAGGGCTTGACGAACTTAACTGAGTTTTAGGAGCCAGTAAAAAATCTAGGAGCCAGACAACAGCACATACACACAATCACATGCAGTCATATACAGACACACATACACACTCATACATGCAGTCAGTCACATAGACACACACACTCATACATACAAACAGTCTGTCACATTCACTCGTACATGCATACATAGTCTGTCACATACACTCATACATACAGTCTGTCACATAGACACACACTCATACAGTGTCAGATACACACTCATACACACAGTCTGTCACAGAGACACACTCATACATACAGTCTGTCACAGAGACACACTCATACATACAGTCTGTCACAGACACACACTCATACATACAGTCTGTCACAGACACACACTCATACATACAGTCTGTCACACAGATACATACATACATACAATCTGTCACATAGACACACACACTCATACATAGTCTATCACATACATACGTACAGTCTGTCACATACATACAGTCTGTCACATACTCTCATACATACACACACACATACAGTCTGCCACATACACTCATACATACATCAAGTCTGTCACATAATCATACAAGTGGTGTATTTAAAAAAAAAATTAAAAAAATGTTGCTCAATATGTCCCCCCTCCCTGCTGCTATATCTCACTGCAGGGAAGGGGCATTTCCGTTCCGCACAGACCATCACTAACCATCATTTGTCAGGGTTAATTTCTCCATCATTTGCCAGGGTTAATTTCTCCATAATATGCCAGGGTTAATTTCCCCACCATTTGCCAGGGTTAATTTCTCCATCATTTGCCAGGGTTAATTTCTCCATCATTTGCCAGGGTTAATTTCCCCACCATTTGCCAGGGTTAATTTCCCCACCATTTGCCAGGGTTAATTTCCCCACCATTTGCCAGGGTTATTTATACATCATTTGCCAGGGTTAATTCAGACATCATTTGCCAGGGTTAATTTCTCCATCATTTGCAAGGGTTAATTCATACATCATTTGCCAGGGTTAATTCATATATCATTTGCCAGGGTTAATTCAGACATCATTTGCCAGGGTTAATTCATATATCATTTGCCAGGGTTAATTCAGACATCATTTGCCAGGGTTAATTTATCCATCATTTTCCAGGGTTAATTTATCCATCATTTGCCAGGGTTAATTCAGACATCATTTGCCAGGGTTATTCTGCCCATTAATGTCACCCTCCCTCCACCCCCTTCCCCAGTACTCACCTGTTGGTGATATTTATATAAAAATACATGGAGATCCTACCTTGTGCAGCCTGTTCCTGGATGGGAGGTAAGTGGCAGGTCATAGAGGAGGCTTTTCTGCAGCCCCTGGAGCAGAGAGCAGAGAGCAGCCTCTCCACAGCAGCACAGCATCCCTCGTGGTCTGTGCTGTGAGGGAGGACACGTGGGTTCCTGCCGGTCACATGGGTTGGGGGCGGGGTTATCATAGTGACAGAGCAGGAAGCAGGGGAAGCTTCACAGACTCGGGGCTATGGTCAGGAGACTCGGGGCTCCAGCCCCAGTAGCCCCCCCCTAACGACGCCTCTGCTTCTCGCTACCCCTCTGACTCATTTGTTCCCTAGTCTTTTAATCCGTTGTCACGTTTGTTTTAGATTTTGTTCATTAGATTTCTCCCTTTCCCTCCCTCTTCCCGTCCCTCCCGCTTTCTTCCCTTTACAAGATCACAATATCTGTATTGTCATAATGTCCTCACGAATATCTGTCTTATTTCTCATATTTCATCTTTTCCTCCTCTCCCTCCCTTTTATAAGGTACTTCTTATCGTCCGTTATTTATGCTTAGTTGTATTCATTTACTTTCGAGCAACACTCTTCTTATCTATCCTTTCTTGCAACCCTATGTCTTAGTAAATGAGATATTATGGTCAGAGGCGTAACTAGAAACCACCAGGCCCCGTTGCAAAAATTGCCTCGGGGCCCCCCGACCCAACCATTCAACTTCACCCCAGAAATGCCACTTACATGCCTCCCAACTGTTCCGCTTTGTGTATGGCCTTGTCTTATATCTAGGATAGCCTTATACCTATCCCATGCATGCTTAAACTCCTTCACTGTATTAACCTCTACCACTTCTACTGGAAGACTATTCCATACATCCACTACCCTCTCAGTAAAGTAATACTTTCATTAGTCCCTAGTCTTATCTTATATCTAGGATAGCCTTATACCTATCCCATGCATGCTTAAACTCCTTCACTGTATTAACCTCTACCATTTCTGCTGGCAAACTATTCCATGTATCCACTACCCTCTCAGTAAATAATACAAAGTTTCTGACCTCCACTGTATTAACCTCTACCATTTCTGCTGGAAGACGATTCCATGCATCCACTACCCTCTCAGAAAGTAATACTTCCATTAATCCCTGACCTCATCTTATGTCTAGAATAGCCATATGCTTACACTCCTTCACTGTATTAACCTCTACCACTTCTGCTGAAAGGCTATCCCATGCATCCACTATCCTCTCAGTAAAGTAATATTTTCATTAGTCCCTGGCCTTCTCTTATATCAAGGATAGCCTTATGCTCATCCCATGCATGCTTAAACTGCTTCATATATTAACCTCTCATCCACCACCCTCTCAGTAAAGTAATATTACTTTTCTGGACACACAAAAAAAACCGTTAAAATATTTCCAGCCTTATCAAAAGCTTGAGGTGGACCCCAAATATATGTATATAATTAGCTGAATGTATACTTATATGAACTTTTTAATATTATATTCAAATAATAATATTATATTCAAAATGTTATTGAAAAATTGTTAATTTCTTATTTTTATTACTTTCCCTGCACCAACATTGCACCTAAAGGTCTTAACACAGCACTATACAGTACCCACAGCACTTGGCTTGTATTCATATTGCACCCACACGATTTGGCATGCTGCAGTATAAGTTTTCCTGCCAGAACATACCACAGTGTCACTTTCCCTCATAGTACACGTTATTTTGCCCCACAGAACATGCCACAGTATCAATTTGGCCACAGCCAATTTGCCCATTATGCCATGATTAGCCACGATTGCCAATATGCCACAGCCAGATTGACAATATGCCACAGACAATTTTGCCCATTTTCCAGTGTTATTTTGCCCATTTGCCAGTTATGTGCCCATTTTCCAGTGTTATTTTGCTCATTTGCCAGTTATGTGCCCATTTGCCAGTTTTGTGCCCATTTGCCAGTGTTATTTGCCCATTTGCCAGTTATGTTCCCATTTGCCAGTTGTGCCCATTTGCCAGTGTTATGTGCACATTTGCCAGTTGTGCCCATTTGCCAGTGTTTTGTGCCCATTTGCCAGTGTTATGTGCCCATTTGCCAGTGTTATGTGCCCTCAATATGTCAGGATTTAGCCTTTCAATATGCCATTCTTTTCCCGTTTTAATATGCCATTCCTTTGCCATTTAATATTACAGTATTTTGCCCCTCAAATGCCATTCTTTTCCCGTTTTAATATACCAGGATTTTGCCACTCTATTGACACTTAATATGCCAGGGTATTGCCATTTAATATGGCAGGATATTGCCATTTAATATGCCAGGATATTGCCAATTAATATGCCAGGATATAGCCACTTAATATGCCAGGATATAGCCAATTAATATGCCAGGGTATTGCCATTTAATATGGCAGGATATTGCCATTTAATATGCCAGGATATTGCCAATTAATATGCCAGGATATAGCCACTTAATATGCCAGGATATAGCCAATTAATATGCCAGGATATAGCCACTTGATATGCCAGGATATAGCCAATTAATATGCCAGGATATAGCCACTTAATATGCCAGGATATAGCCAATTAATGTGCCAGGATATTTCCAATTGATATGCCAGGATATTGCCAGTTAATATGGCAGGATAATGCCACTTTATATTCCAGGATATAGCCACTTTATATGCCACGATATTGCCAATTAATATGCCAGGATATAGCCAATTAAAATGCCAGGATATTGCCACTTTAAATGCCAGGGTATTGCCAATTAATATGTCAGGATATTGCCAATTAATATGCCAGGATATAGCCAATTAATATGCCAGGATATTGCCACTTTATATGCCAGGATATTGCCAATTAATATGCCAGGATATAGCCACTTAATATGCCAGGATATTGCCAATTAATATGCCAGGATATTGCCAATTAATATGCCAGGATATAGCCACTTAAAATGCCAGGATATAGCCAATTAATATGCCAGGATATAGCCACTTAATATGCCAGGATATTGCCAATTAATATGCCAGGATATAGCCACTTAATATGCCAGGATATAGCCAATTAATATGCCAGGATATAGCCAATTAATATGCCAGGATATAGAAACTTAATATGCCAGGATATAGCCAATTAATATGCCAGGATATTTCCAATTAATATGCCAGGATATTGCCAGTTAATATGCCAGGATAATGTCCCTTTATATGCCAGGATATAGCCACTTTATATGCCACGATATTGCCAATTAATATGCCAGGATATAGCCAATTAAAATGCCAGGATATTGCCACTTTAAATGCCAGGGTATTGCCAATTAATATGTCAGGATATAGCCAATTAATATGCCAGGATATTGCCACTTTATATGCCAGGGTATTGCCAATTAATATGCCAGGATATTGCCAGTTAATATGCCAGGATAATGCCACTTTATATGCCAGGATATAGCCACTTTATATGCCAGGATATTGCCAATTAATATGCCAGGATATAGCCAATTAAAATGCCAGGATATTGCCACTTTAAATGCCAGGGTATTGCCAATTAATATGTCAGGATATTGCCAATTAATATGCCAGGATATAGCCAATTAATATGCCAGGATATTGCCACTTTATATGCCAGGGTATTGCCAATTAATAGGTCAGGATATTGCCAATTAATATGCCAGGATATAGCCAATTAATATGCCAGGATATTGCCACTTTATATGCCAGGGTATTGCCAATTAATATGTCAGGATATTGCCAATTAATATGCCAGGATATAGCCACTTAATATGCCAGGATATTGCCAATTAATATGCCAGGATATTGCCAATTAATATGCCAGGATATAGCCACTTAATATGCCAGGATATTGCCAATTAATATGCCAGGATAGAGCCACATAATAAGCCAGGATATTGCCAATTAATATGCCAGGATATAGCCACTTAATATGCCACGATATTGCCAATTAATATGCCAGGATTTTGCCAATTAATATGCCAGGATATAGCCACTTAATATGCCAGGATATTGCCAATTAATATGCCAGGATATAGCCACTTAATATGCCAGGATTTTGCCAATTAATATGCCAGGGTATTGCCAATTAATATTCCAGGATATTGCCAGTTTATATGCCAGGATAATGCCACTTTATATGCCAGGATATAGCCACTTTATATGCCAGGATATTGCCAATTAATATGCCAGGATATAGCCAATTAACATGCCAGGATATTGCCACTTTATATGCCAGGGTATTGCCAATAAATATGTCAGGATTCTGCCAATTAATATGCCAGGATATTGCTCCTCAGTATGCTCATTATGCCACCCTCCTCCCCCACTACCCGTGCCAGTACTTACCTCCTTGCTGCTGTCTCCCGGTGCAGGTCCTTGGCTGTGAGGGAAGTGTTGTGCGCTCAACAACGCTTCCCTCACAGCCACGGACCTGCACAGGGAGACAGCAGCAAGGAGGTAAGTACTGGCATGGGTAGCGGGGGCCCACGGGGCAGCTGCCTTGTGCCCCAAGGATGAATTGGCCCTGGGCAGCTGCCCCGTTTTCCCGCACATTTTTTTTTTGTGTGCAGGGGTCGCAGAGCGGCCGGGCCCCTGGAGTGACGGGCCCGGTCGCAGCTGCGACCCCTGCACCAGTGGTAGGTACGCCACTGATTATGGTCCTACTAGGTGGCATAGCAATCCTCTCTTATAGCCTATCTGTAAATTATTTTGGGTGGTAGGTATAGCAATCTTCCTTTTCAAGGCGGGCACCATCTTCTACTTTTAGGGAGGTTTATACCCCCATACATTCACTTCCAAGGCATAACCACTTTCATAGTACATTGTATACTGCAATTACATCTTAGTTCCCCCAAAAATAATATTTTGGACATTGTGTGTGGTTTCAAATTTGCAAGCATTGCTACTTTTTTGACCTGCTTTGTCTTTGCTTATAAGCAACATGTTTGCACATTATTTAACCATTTGTTTATTCAATTATATGTGTTCCACTGCTCTTACCTATTGCTACTTTTAGCTATTTAAATCTTATTGCAGGATTCACCAGTATACACCTTTTTGCATGTATTTTTTCCTTTTATTATTGTGATCGTTTGGTGTAATTGTTAAATTGGTACACACCTTGTTAAATCAGGGCACTAAATATGGGAGGGTGCTCCAGGTATCAGTATGCCTAAGTACCGAAGTGGTACGAAACGTGTCAGGCTACTTGTTTGCACTATCTAGGGCTGTTTTTTTTCTGCACTGTGGATCTATTTTTTATCTGTTCATGATTTTTCACTTAATAAATACTTTTTTATGTTTTCAACATCCTCAGCAGCCCGTTTATGTGTTTTCTCCATTTTCGTCCATTGCTGCATTCATTTCACTATTCAATTCATATGAATGAACATTTCACCTATGTTCATTCAATACATACTATAAGGTTGGGGAATTCGGATGAATTCGAATTACAACAGTTCAATAGCAAAAGGTAGGGCAGGGGTGTCCAAGTTTGTTCTGCAGTTGGCCACTTCACTGTAAATGTGTTTTTGCATGGGCCACATTCATGTTTCACTAAACGGAAATGTGTCTGTGTGTGTGTTGCACACACACACACACACACACACACACACACACACACACAGAGACACACTTGCACACACACACATTGCCTTTTTTTTTTTTAGAACAAAAAAACATCCGTTATTTTGTTTGTTCCCCCTCCCTGCACATTTACCTTGTATCTGCAGGGAGGGGGATTGTTCCATCTGTGGTACGCTCCCAAATACATACACACAGAGTCACACTTACACACATACACAAATAATCACACTTCCATACACACAGTCACACTTACACTCACAGTCACACTTGCACACACACACAGTCACACACACAAACATTGCCTTTTGTTTTTTAAGAACAAAAAAGCCCACATTATTTTGTTTGTTCCCCCTCCCTGCTCGTTTACCTTGTATCAGCAGGGAGGGGAATTGTACCATCTGTGGTCTGCTATCTTCCGTCAGAGCACTGGGATGTCACTGATACCCAGTGCTCCAACAGTGTCAGAGTGTGAGGGGTGGAGCTTTCTCCCGTGTGCGAGGGGAGAAGGCCCTGCCCCTCACGTTCTGCCCCTGTTGGAGCACCGGGTGTCAGTGACATCCCGGTGCACACTTGGAGCAGCTCAGAGGTGCGGCTACCGCTGCCACTCTCAAGCAGGCTGCACCTCTCTGGCTGGCTGGCCTCACTTGGCCCTCGGGCCGCATGTTGAACGCCCGTGAGGCGCCAAAGGCTCCATTGCCAACACAAATAAAAGATATTACTAGTGAATCCTATCGAATGCGTTCTCTCGATCTAAACAAAGAAGCAAAGAAGGCATGCTTCCCAACTTTATTTTATGGATTAAATTAATGTATCTCCTGGTACTATCCATGGCCTGACGATTTAAAATAAAGCCCACCAGGTCATTGTCAATCATTGAAGGCAGAAATATTGATAAACGAATTGCCAAAATGTTTGCATACATTTTTGTATCATTGTTGTTTACCCCTTCACGACCAATGGTGCTTTGGTCCTTAACAACCAAAGCACCATTGGCGTCATTGGAACATCCAGGGAGGGCCCCGATCAGGGTCTCTATAGACCCTGCCGGTCCCTGCCGGCATCCCACAATACTTTGTGATGGAGGCGTGCCTCATCTGACACTGGGGATCCTGCTGCAAGTCCCTGCAGCGGGAGGCCCAGTACAGCTCATCGCGGGGGGGCCTCGATGAGCTGTTTAACTTAAAACTAAAAAGTAGGACAGCATGGAATGTCCTACAAGCGGCAAGCGGTTAAAGATATTGGATGAAAATTTGAACAAGCATTTGGTGCTTTACATGGTTTAGGCAATGTTATGATTTCAGAACACAGATTTGCATCCAGCATTGTACTTTTTTCCAATATTGGTTAAATAATTTACTTAAATAGGGAATTAACATACCGGAGAATGGTCTGTAATATAACATTGTAAAACCATCCTAGAGGTCCTGGAGCCTTTCCAACAGGAATAATATTGATTGTGTTTAACATTTCAGTATGGGAGATTAGTGAGTTTAGGGAGCCAATTATCTTAAAAATTTGTTTCACTGGGATTTTTTCCAAGAATGAACATTTTGTTTTGTAGATGGGTTGATTTACAGTAGGGTCTGTAGCCAAATTATATACTTTTTTGTAATAATTAGCAAAGGCATTACTAATTTTATGAGGATTGGTTGTTTTAGAACTATCAGCATTTATTACGTGTTCAATTCTTGTTTGGGAAATTTTGACAATGACAGGCAATGGATTGACTGGTTAATACTTCCATTAATTTTTGCTCTACTCCACACTGTCATTGTTAAGTTGTTTCTGAGATCATTTCTCCAGTGCTTTAATGCCAGCAGTTCTTTTGGATGTTCCTTGAACTGTATCAGGGTCAAATAATCCCTTAGTCTGATTATTTAACCATCCTTTACGAACAGGGATTTAGTATTTCACCATTTCTGATGATTTTTTTTAACTCTTCTACGGGACAGGAATCCTTTGACAAAGCTAAAGATCTGTACAAGAAACAAGAGAGAAACACACTGCGCCCAATTGTGGTGGAAACAGCTGCAGCAAATTCTACCAGTGTCTCACTCCTGGCAATAAACAAATCAAAACAACACACAAGTGAAAACGTGCGCTGTGACCCAACACTTCAAAACACACAACTCAGGAAAAATAAATAATAAATTGTTACCCTTAAAGTAAATCAGCCTTAAAGTAAATCAGCTCAATATTCAATCCGAAGGGAAAAAAATAAAACAAAACAGAACAGAAATAATATAGTGTAGTATATCACATAAAAGTGCTGATAACAAATAATAAGTGAGAACACACTCACATCTTCCTGAGCAGAGATCTGCTCAGTCTATACAGCATCCAGGGAGCCCACCAAGGGGTTAAAGATCCAACAGGTTCACAGAGGAATCCTAGGCAGCTTATTCAGGGTAGCAGACCCAGAAGGTACTCCCAGCAGTAGTATAAGAGAGGGTAAGGAGGAGACTATTTAGCTTCAACGATTTAATACCAATAAAAACATATAAAAAATCTTACATTCAAAGATCCACTTGAACAGTACATATATAGAGTCCCAGTAGCAGTCTCCTATTGTCCACAACGCGTTTCACCCCCAAAGTAGGGCTTTTTCAAGTGACTCAACCCTCTTGCATCTTTCCCTCTAGTTGCATATTCCCAATATGGCCGAGGATACTTGCCATGTAAAATTCCAGGCATAGCAACTCCTCCTTTCTATTTACTCCTTCCCAGGATCTTTAATGATATTCTAGGCCTTGCCATACAAAATTTGAAAACGAAATATGTACCATTTTTATCCAGTGCATCGGGACCTTCAGAGGTATTAGTCTAAATAAATACAGCCACTTGGGAAGTATGTAAGACTTGATGGTATTAATACGTCCGATCCACGAGATTTCCCTGTATTTCAATCTTTTAAGCGTGTGGATCATATCCTACAATAGAGGCAGAAAATTCATTTATACTATTTTAGCTGGGTCATTTCATTCCTAAATATTTAGTTTCTCTATGGGACCAGATGTAATTATATTTTGCCTCTAGTGCCTGAGTTCCCCCTCCTCCACCCAAATCGCCATGGCAACCGTCTTATTGATATTCAATTTGTAATTCAAGATCTTACTATATTCATTAATTAGAAGTACAACTGATTCCAACTAGATCGCAGGCGTTTCTAGTGTGAAAAGTATGTAATCGGCATACTAACTTTAATTCTAGGTTCTCCCTCTGGAAACCTTTTATTTCTTGGCCATCTCTTGTTCTCTTTGCCAAGGGGGGACAGTGGGCATCCGTGTTTTGCTCCATTAGAAATCTGGACCAGCTTGAGAAAATTCCCGGGTCTAATATATTGCTGTTGTGTTGGTGTATAGCAGCATTAACTGCCTTTAGGAATCTTCCTGTAAAACCAAAAGCACTCAAGCTTTTTTCCATGTACCCCCATCCTACTCTGTCATATGCTTTTTCTGCATCTAATGACAATAGTAGGATGGACTGTCTCTGGACTATGGCCCCATGGTAAAAGATTGTATTTTCCCCTGCAGAAAGGCTTGTTCGAGCATTACATGTATTCTATAAACCGAACGTCGTTCGTTTTAAAGACTTTCGGCTTATAGAATACTATTGGCTTTCTATAAACCGAACTAGAGTCGAGTCCCCATTCATAAGAAATTCTTATGAATGAGGAGGGACTCTAGTTAGGTTTATAGAATGCCAATAGTATTCTATAAGCCGAAAGTCTTTAAAACGAACGACGTTCGGTTTATAGAATACATGTAATGCTATTGCTGTTCTATAAGCCGAAAGTCTTTCGGCTTATAGAACAGCAATAGCATTACATGTATTCTATAAACCGAACGTCGTTTGTTTTAAAGACTTTCGGCTTATAGAATACATGCTGCTATTGGCTTTCTATAAACCGAAAGAGTCCCCATTCATACGAATAGGTCAATTGACCTATTCGTATGAATGGGAACTCAATTTCGGTTTATAGGAAGCTAATAGCATTACATGCATTCCATAAACCGAAAGTCATTCATGTCGGTTTATGGAATGTAGTACAATGCTATTGGTATTGTAAACCGACTCTATTTCGGTTTAGAATGCCAATAGCACGAATGGACGAATGGACGAATGAACGAATGATTTTCGTTTATTAACCATTCGTTCATTCGGATTTTGTTAGTTAAAATTTTCGTTATTCGTTTTTCGGACAAACGGACGAAAATGCTATTTTCGTCCGAAAATGCATTCGTCCGAAAACGAATGCACATGTCTAATCTTTGCCATCAGCGCCATCAGCGGGTAATGTTATGCCCAAGAATTCAATCCCAGAGTCCACCCAATGAAAGGGGTATTTTCCCCGCAGATTTTTTTGGGTTTCTTCTGATATAACTATACATGTTGCTTGTGTTTTCTCCAAATTTAACTTATAATTTGATATTTCGCCGTAATGATGAATTGTCTTTAGTAGCTCTGGAATTGATCTCTCTGGATCAGATAACGTCAGAAATACATCATCTGCGTATACAGATAGTTTGTATTCTGTATTGCCCAATTCTACTCCCCTGATATCATTATTCTGTCTAATCAAGTTTGCTAAGGGTTCCAATGAAATTATATACAGCAGAGGAGCCAGAGGACACCCCTGTCTTGTTCCATTATATATACAAAACCAGTCCGATTCGATGTTCTGCCCAACGACCTTTGCTGTCGGGTTAGTATATAATAATTTTATAGCTCCCATCATTTTAGGTCCAAAACCCATGGCCTCTAGAGTTTGTTCTAAGAATACCCAACTGACCCTGTCAAACGCCTTTTCCGCGTCCAGTGACAGGGCCAGTGTGGGGACTCTCTGTTGGTTTACATATTTAAAGATATCAGTGATCCGTCTCATGGCATCCTCAGAGTTTCTTTCCTGTATAAATCCTACTTGGTCTTTATGGATCAGATGTTTTATGCAACCTTTTAGCCTGTGTGCCAATATATCTGCAAAAATCTTGGAGTCAGTATTAATTAGAGAGATTGGGCGGTAATTTTTTATGTTAGTGGGATCTTTCCCTGGTTTAGGAATAGGGAGAATTGCCGCCTGCATTGATTCCACCGGGAATCGCTTTTTGTTTATGGCATCATTAAAAATTTTTGTCAGGGTTGGAGTTATTTTAGAGGCCAGTTTCTTATAAAATATACCAGAAAAGCCGCCTGGGCCTGGGGTTTTGTTGTTTTTCATATGACTTATCACTTTTGCGACTTCTATCTCCGATATTGGTTGGTCTAATTGAGTAGTTTGCTCCTCAGTCAACCTGTGTAGCATGGTCCCGTCAATATATTCCCTTACCTGTTTGCACGAATATCCCTTATCCGGAAGATTATATAGGGAAGAATAGAATCTTTCAAACTCTATACCGATCTGTTTCGGTGATATTGCTATTTTATCCCCATTAATAATTTTAGAAATCCTTGATTTTCTATTTTCTTTTTGCAGTTGGCTAGTCAGGATTCTGTCTGCTTTATTTCCCATGTAGTACCATTTTTGTTTGGTGCGTATTAATATTCTGTTAGCTCTTGTAACTAATTTCTCATTTATCTCTTTTTTGATTTGTTTAATTTCTAAAGCAGTCTGTATCTGAGGATGTTGCTTATTCCTTCCGATAGCGTCTTCTAGTTTTATATGTAAGTCCGCTAATCTAGCGGTTCCCCTTCGGTTTAGGTATATTTCTCTACTGATTAGATTGCCCCTAGCTACACATTTATAAGCATTCCAAATGGAGTCTATCTGGGTCTCTCCCACCACGTTCTCCTTAAAAAAGTTTTCTGACATTTCTTCTGAAGTTTGTACGTATTTTTTATCTCCCAATAGATGTTCCTTAATCCTCCAACTCTGTCTAACTGCTTCATCGCCACCCCTGATAACACACACAAGCGCGCCATGGTCAGTCCATGCCAAATGTTTTATATCTATCTTCTCACATTTCTCAACCATATGTGCATGCACCAAGCATAGATCAATTCTAGAATTGGAACCATATCGGTTGGAGTAAAACGTAAAATCTCTTTTCTCCGGATGTATCACTCTCCAGAGATCATACAGTTTATACTTTGCTAAGAATTCATTAAATGATTTAGCAAGACCGCATATTGACTTGTCCATCCTTACACCCTTATGTGTCTGTTTATCCCACATGTGATCCAATATACAATTAAAATCTCCTGCCATTATCAGTGATCCCTGAATGAGGTCATGCAACTTTAGCATGAGCCCATTTAGGAATCGTACCCAGGGGCGGACTGGGCTGGGGGGCAGGGTGGCAATTGCCCCCCAGGCCGCCCTAAGGTTTTTAAAACATGGCTGCTGGGCCAGTGTTATTTAAAAAAATAAATAAATAAAAAAAAAAAAAACACGCTTGCAGGCAGAGACGGAGGTGAGAAGGGATCAGAAGATCCCCTCTCACCTCCGCTCTGCCTGCAAAGCTGCACGGGGAGCCGAACAGGCAGCACAGAGAAACCTCCGTGCTGCCTGTTCAGCTCCCCGTGCAGTGTGACACGGAAGGGCCGACAGTCACGTGATCGGTGCTCTGACGTCAGACGCGCGCCGATCACGTGACCTGTCGGCACAACCGCCAGGAGGCCGAACAGGCAGCATGAAGGGACCATGCTGCCTGCCACTAGCCACCAGGGAAGTCCTCCTGCCACTAGCCACCAGGGAAGTCCTCCTGCCTCTAGCCACCAGGGAAGTCCTGCCACTAGCCACCAGGGAAAAAGGTAAGAGAGAGGGGGGGGTGGGCAAAAAACACTGGCATATTATTGGGCAAATTGGCTGGGGAATATTACATGGCAAAAAACACTGGCATATTATTGGGCAAATTGGCTGGGGAATATTACATGGCAAATAAGACTGGCATATTATTGGGCAAATTGGCTGGGGAATATTACATGGCAAATAAGACTGGCATATTATTGGGCAAATTGGCTGGGGAATATTACATGGCAAATAAGACTGGCAATATGCCTTTTGCAATATGCATTTGCCATGTAATATGCCCCAGCCAATTTGCCCAATAATATATTGGGCAAATTGGCTGGGGCATATTACATGGCAAATAAGACTGGCATATTATTGGGCAAATTGGCTGGGGCATATTACATGGCAAATAAGACTGGCATATTATTGGGCAAATTGGCTGGGGAATATTACATGGCAAATAAGACTGGCATATTATTGGGCAAATTGGCTGGGGCATATTACATGGCTAAAAACACTGGCATATTATTGGGCAAATTGGCTGGGGAATATTACATGGCAAATAAGACTGGCATATTATTGGGCAAATTGGCTGGGGCATATTACATTTCAAATAAGACTGGCATATTATTGGTCAAATTGGCTGGGGCATATTACATGGCAAATAAGACTGGCATATTATTGGGCAAATTGGCTGGGGCATATTACATGGCAAATAAGACTGGCATATTATTGGGCAAATTGGCTGGGGCATATTACATGGCAAATAAGACTGGCATATTATTGGGCAAATTGGCTGGGGCATATTACATGGCAAATAAGACTGGCATATTATTGGGCAAATTGGCTGGGGCATATTACATGGCAAATAAGACTGGCATATTATTGGGCAAATTGGCTGGGGCATATTACATGGCAAATAACACTGGCATATTATTGGGCAAATTGGCTGGGGAATATTACATGGCAATTATGACTGGCATATTATTGGGCAAAATGGCTGGGGAATATTAAATGGCAATTAACTCTGGCATATTGGGCAAATTAGCAGGGGCATATTAAATTGCAGATAACCTTGGAATATTATTGGGCAAATTTACTGAGTCATATTAAATTGCAGAATAACACTGGCATATTATGGGACAAATTGGCTGGGGAATATTAATGGCAAATAATATTGGAAATGTGTATGTAATGGGGTGATGGAGGCATGTAAATGTGGTGATGGGGCATGTCCTGGTGTGCAACGTGGGTTATGGGTCATGTCGTAGGTGTGCAACGTGGGTAGGGGGGGGTGCCCAAATTTTGGGATATTGGGTGTCTAAATCCTGGCATGTTGAGGGGCATAATCCTGGCATATTGAGGGGAAAATCCTGGCATATTGAGGGGGCATCATCTTGGCATATTGAGGGGAAAATCCTGGCATATTGGGTGTCTAAATCCTGGCATATTGAGGGGCATAATCCTGGCATATTGAGGGGCATAAAACTGGCATATTGAGGGGCATAATCCTGGCATATTTAAGGCGAAAATCCTGGCATATTGAGGGGGCATCATCTTGGCATATTGAGGAGAAAATCCTGGCATATTGGGTGTCTAAATCCTGGCATATTGAGGGGCATAATCCTGGCATATTGAGGGGCATAATCCTGGCATACTGAGGGGCATAATCCTGGCATTTTGTAAGGGAAAATTCTAGCATATTAAATGGGAAATCCTGGCATATTGTGGGGGAAAATCTTGGCAATATTCGTTATAAAACAAGGAAAATATGGCCGTGGATGGGGAGGCGATTCGATGGTGCAATGGGCCACTTGACTGGATTTGCCCCCCAGGCCTAAGGCTGCCAGCCCTCCCCTGATCGTACCTGACCTTTATTTGGAGCATAGATGTTCAACACAGCAGCATGGTGGTTTGTCCAAAGGGGAGACAGTCTGTCTCCCCCTCCAGCAACCAGGCTCCAATCAGGCTACTTCCGTGGTAGTGCTGGTCTCTGCCCACTCAGCAACCCACCAAGGCAGCCTACCAGTCCCCCACAAAGCTGTGGTGAGCCACCTGGACATGGACAAGTTTCTCCCTTACTCAGGTGTAGTAACCATTTATTGTGTGTGGGCTGTACTGCTGTTTCTGTTTTGTGGGTGGGTTGCTGGACTAACCAGGGCACTGACCGTCAGGAGGTCAGATACCCTGTTAGTCTGTTTGGAAAAGGGGAGAGATGTGGCGGAACCAACCTCGCCACTATTTTCTGGAGAAGCCTGGTTGCTCGCCTGCTGCCTCTGGACTATGGCCCCCATAGTAAAAGCTTGTATTTTCCCCTGCAGAAAGGCTTGTTCATGCCTTTCTGCCTGGGTGTTTGGTAGATTGAATCTACCGAACCAACTCACGAATGAACGGACCACCTGGGTAAGGGATGTGCCATAACACTATACGTTAATATTGTTAGTTAGTTGTATTCTGTTAGTATATTGGTTATATGTAATGTTTAATTCTATGAGTAGACCACTCTGAAGGTTTATAATGTGACAGTGACTCCAATAGTTTACTCCAACATCCATTGTTCTGTATTAACTGGATTAACTGGTAAACTGATTATGTTGTGTACATTACTGTGTGTATTGTAATTATGTCTACTCACTGTATGGTAATTCCTATTTGGTTTGCCGTCTGAATGTCTAATGTTTTCCTAGCCCCAGTTAGTTGGAGAACTATGTTTAGTTCCATCCCCCCATTATATACTAATGTCTGTGATGTCATGTGTATGTCTTTTTTATAAGTCTGTGTGGTTTCACAAATAAACGAGTTGTTCTTCTTGCTGTACCTGACTGCTAGATGTCCTGTCTATTTGGGTACAAAGAGCAAGGGTCCAGGAAAGACTTGCTGGGTGAATGCTGAGCTTTAATTGGGGGCTAAGAAGGTGATTTCACACAACGGACAGAGAGTCTACTACATCCGGTAGACCAGGGGTCCTCAAACTTTTTAAACAGGGGGCCAGTTCACTGTCCCTCAGACCGTTGGAGGGCCAGACTATAGTAAAAACAAAAACTATGAACAAATTCCTATGCACACTGCATATATCTTATTTTGCAGTGAAGAAACAAAACGGGAACAAATACAATATTTAAAATGAAGTAAAGTTAAATCAACAAACTTACCAGTATTTCAATGGGAATAGTGTGCCAGTCAGAGCCCAGGAATATTATGCCAGTCAGATGCCCAGGAATATTATGCCAGTCAGATGCCCAGGAATATTATACCAGTCAGATGCCCAGGAATATTATGCCAGTCAGATGCCCAGGAATATTATGCCAGTCAGATGCCCAGGAATATTATGCCAGTCAGATGCCCAGGAATATTATGCCAGTCGGAGCCCAGGAATATTATGCCAGTCAGATGCCCAGGAATATTATGCCAGTCAGAGCCCAAGAATATGCCAGTCAGAGCCCAAGAATATTATGCCAGTCAGATGCCCAGGAATATTATGCCAGTCAGATGCCAGGAATATTATGCCAGTCAGAGCCCAGGAATATTATGCCATTCAGATGCCCAGGAATATTATGCCAGTCAGATGCCCAGGAATATTATGCCAGTCAGATGCGCAGGAATATTATGCCAGTCAGATGCCCAGGATTATTATGCCAGTCAGAGCTCAGGAATATTGTGCCAGTCAGATGCCCAGGAATATTATGCCAGTCAGATGCTCGTTATACCTACCCCGCTTCCCCATCACTTACCTCCTGCTGCTGTGTCCCCGGCCTGATGTCTTGCGCAGTGTTCCCCTCCTGCACTGAGGAGGGAAACACAGTTACCGGATCCGGATGTGACGGAACGTAAAAATCACTTAGTTCTAACATGAGTGCTCTGAGGGAGTTTACAGGATCTTCCAGGGTTATTATTACATCGTCTGCGTATAGATTTAATTTAATCTGTTCTTCTTTGACTCGGAGACCTATGATTTTTTTAATTTTGTCTTATTGAGACCGCCAGTGGCTCAATAGAGATTAAATAGAGTAATAGGGAGAAGGGACAGACCTGTCTAGTACCATTTGTTAACCTAAACCATTTGGAACAGAGCCCATTACCCACCACTCTGGCAGTAGGAAGGGTATACAAAGCCATTATTCCTCTCAATATTTGTCCGTCAAACCCAAAAGCCAACAGCACCTCCCTTAAAAAACTGCACCCAGCCCTGTCAAATGCTTTTTCTGCGTCTAATGACAGGGTCAGGTGGGGATTCGGCCGTCTGCCCACCATGTCTAAAGTATCCACCAGGCGCCTAAGATTGTTCACCGATGATCTTCCTTGGACAAAGTCTACCTGGTCCGTATGGATTATATTTGCTATTATTAATTTGAGTTTGTCTGCTACTACTGCCGAATAAATCTTTATATCGGTGTTCAACAATGAGTTGAACCTTCCTTGGGTATTGTAACTATGCTGGCCTATAAAAGTTCTCCTGGGGACTTTCCGTCTTTTATAATCACATTAAATGTTGCTGTTAGGTCTTTTGCTATGTTGTCCCTTAACTTTTTATAGAACCAGTTAGTAAATCCATCCGGACCAAGGGACTTGTTCGTTTTTAAGCTGTCTATACTTTTTTTTGTCTCCTTTTCTGTAAATGGGGCATTAAGTGCATCAAGCTCTTTTTTTAATCTTGGTAGGTTACACTTTTTAAGATATTTTTCTATGTTTTCCTGACTGACAAGGCTTATTAGAAAGATCGTATAAGGCCTGATAATATGTCTTAATTGCCAGGCTGATTTTTTCGGGGGTCATGTACATCTTGTTTCCTGTTTTTATTAGAGAGATCTGTTTTCTGGCCTTCTGTTTATTAAACCTACTGGACATTAACCTGTCTACTCTGTTGCCTCTATAACACCATTTAGTTTTGAACCCTTCCAATACCTTGTTTGCATTCTCCATTAACTGATCGTTGATCTTTTCTTCTATTTTAGCAATTTCTTGAAAGAGGGACCTCTCTGGGGCCTGTTTATTTTTTTAATTTTTTTTAAGTTATCCAATATTATATATAATTCTGCCAGTGCTGGTGGGCTATTCTTTTTAATTTGGGACCCGATTTTAATTAAATGTCTGCGAACTACACATTCATAGGCGCACCAGGTGATCGGTGTTGACACCTCATTATTCCTGTTTATCAGTAACTTCCTTTACTAAGCCAAGATTCTGCTTTTTATTCGATATGTTGCTATTTAATCTGCAGTTAGATCTATTCCTCTCTTGGTCCAAATCAAGAATCAGTATAACAGGATCATGATCTGACCAGGTGACTTTGTTTATAAATATCTTTTTTACCTTTTTTGTCATAAATTTCTCGCCCAAGATGTCCAATCTAGAATAGGTCAAATACGTCTTTGAAAAGCAGGTGTAGTCACCCTCCAGAGATCCAGCAGGGGGAAGCCCCTGACAGCTTCTCTGAACCTCCTCGCATTATTAATCAGGTTTTTGTCCTTTGTCTCCCCACCGGTGGATCTCCTGTCCAGTTCGGTGTCCAGGATACAATTAAAGTCTCCTAGGATCAAGACCATACCTCTCTTTATCCTAGCTGTCTTGGCAAGGATTCTCTGAATATATCTGATCTGGGACCGATTAGGGACATACACAGTAAGAATGGTATACATTTTGGTCTCTATTTTACAAATTATCAAAATATAGCGGCCCTCTGAATCTATATCCTGATACAAGATTTCGGGGAGTATCTCCTTAGCAAAGAGGATTGCTACACCTCTTTTCTTTTTATCTTTAAGTGACGCACTCAACATAATTGGAAATGCTTTTGATTTCATCGTAGCCTTGTTTCTAATGTGTCTCCTGTATTGCACATATATGTGCTCATATGTGTCATTTTTGTGGGGAGTTGACTGTGAGAATTTTTAGATTACTCATAATTTGTTCCTCCCTTCACACACTCCTTCCGGCCTCCTCCCATGCACACAGAACACAAAACAAACAAATTACAATTAAACAAACATTTATCCCATTCCCATTCCAGATTTGAGGGAAACATTCCCTTCCTCAGGAGTTAGTACACTCTCCAACTCGGAGGTGGATACCTTTTAAGGTCGACCATAGAAACACTTGGTCGAGGGGCTGGCCCCCGATTGATTATAACCCCTATTGTGCGTGCTGTTATTTCTTTCCTCTTTTTATAAATTTAATGCACACGTCTCTTAAATTGTACTGAGATATATATACATTACTTTGAAATTCCATAATTTGTCCCGCTTTGTCCAGAGGGACTGTGGGGGGGGGGCAGTAATTAACGGAAAGAGGGGAGAAGGAGGAGAGCGAGGCATAGAGAAGAGAGGGGAAAAGAAGAGAGAAAAAATAATAATTAGATAATAAATAAGTAAATAAATAGGTAAATAGATTCACAAATTGTATCATTTTGATAAATCTGCACATTTCTTTATCATAGCCTTATTATTTTTCATTTTCTGTTAAGCTGGCTTATTCTATAGAGAGAATCGACTGTCTCTTATACTGTGGTTTCTCTATAATCTTTTTTTTATTTCTTTAACTATTAAGCTTTAAACTTTAATCTTTAAAAAAAAAAGAGTGCAAACCCTAGAAATATTTTTTTTTTTTTTAAAGTGGTTGTGTTCTTTGTGAACTTATTGATTAAGTATTATGGGAAAAAAGTGTCTTGTGCTTATTGGTTTCGGTTAGTGCTAGTGTTTTACCCCTTTTTCTTCCCCATCCTCTCCCTTCCCCTCCCCCTTTCCCTTTGTTACCCATTTAAGAAAATAAAACAAAAAACATAATATACATATTGTGAAAAAGTGATATATTCTACTTAATCCCAAATGTTACAAATATTTCCCTGTTCCCACTCTAACTATTTTCACTTATATTTTCCCTTTCTTAATATAACCATTGTGTCTTGTAAAAAAAATAAATAATGATTGTGTTCTTTGTGAACTTATTATAAGTATTATGGGAATATCGTGTCTTGTGCTTATTAATTACAATTAGTGCTAGTGTAGATAATATTATACATGTTATGGAAGGATAATATCTTATACTTAATTACAAATGTTACAGATATTTCCCTTTTCCCTCTCAAATCCTCTTCTCTTCCCTTTTCCCTTTCTTGATTTCCCCTACCTAAATGTTGTCTCTTATTCAAGGGGGAAAAAAAATAATAATAAAAAAATTATACCTCTTTAACCTATTCATCCAGGGATTTTATCCCTACAGTCAACTCCCCTTAGTAGCTCTGTTTTGTATACACCCATAATCCCTCTCCTCCTCCTCCCTCCTCCGTTCTCCCCTCAAGTCCTTATTCCATTGTAATTTTCAGTTTTCTCCTCCTGTCCCAATGTCCAGTTTGTGGTCTGTGAACCATTTAGCCAGACTCTGGGGGTTCAGAAAGACCTCTCTTTTCCCTTGGTATGTCAAGTTTATTCTTGTAGGGAAACCCCAGGCATATCTGATCCCCTTAGATCTCAAGATGTAAGTGGATGTAGAGAAATCTTTGCGCGCTTTCCTGGTATACATGGAGAGATCTGGGAATATCTTCATATATTCAAATTTGCTGTTTTTCAATTTATTTTCAATTATGGCTTTCATAACTTCTAGCTTGAATTTGAAAGAGTGGAAACATAGTAGTGTGTCCCTTTGAAGGTGTTGTGGTAGTCCAGGGGATTTATTCACTCTGTGACATCTTTCAGTTGAGTTAACATATTTTTCAGGATGTAAGTCCATATTTTTAAAAAGGTCCTCTGTATATATTTCCAGGTCTTCTCTTTTAATTTCCTCCGGAATGCCTCTAATTCTTATGTTGTTTTTTCTCGCCCTGTCTTCCATTTCCGCTATTTTCAATTCCAGGTTTTCCATTTTTATTTGCATGGTTTGGGAGAGATGATTTGGGAAGAGATATTTTGAACTTGGGCTTCAACTTTTTTTTTATTCTTTCACCCATATTGAATATTTCCTGTTTTATTTCTGAGGTATTCTCTGTGATTCCTTTTTTAATTTCTTCTAAATGTTCAGCCAGGCAACTTTTGATAAAACTGTGGGAAAGTTTGAGAGGCTCAGCTATATCTCTGTCTGTTGGATCACTTCCAGTGTCAGGACTTTTACTCTCCCCTTTATTCTTGGTTTGCAATGGGGTCCTTTTGTCTCCCTTAAGAGCTTGTGGGGAGAAGAAGCCTGACAGCCTCTTTTCAACTTTGTTATCTTGCTTTTTTTTAACATTTTGTCTTGTTTCCCCTTGTTTTTTAGAGGTCATCTCTAATCCGTTGGTAGCTTTTACTTTTTTTATATTATTTTTTATTTTTCCCCTCTCCTTCTTCACTGGTAGTCTTGACTGTGCATGTGACGACAGATTTCAATTTTTACTGTAGAGTACACTGAATATAAGCTATTATGGTAGAGGGAAGGTAAAATGGCCAATGCTCCCTTAGTGCTGTTCAGCTTTTAGTTTTTAAACATGTCTGTGGTTAACAGTTCTCTGTTTATCATATGTGAAACCTCAGTTAGTTTTAAAGTATTCGAAAGAAATAGCGCATTCCACTTCTATATTGTGGCCCTAACACCACCACCTGGCAGGTTTTTAAAAGTTCTCAATGAATTTCAATCTCTTCACTTTTAACAGTACATAGCATTTGAAGTCTGTTCACACAGTTTTTCCCCCTGGCCACTTCATTCCCTTGTCAGTTTTTCCCTTTTACCAGGCATCACTGATTTATCCGGCTATCTAGTTGTATATAACTGCAGGTTCATTTACACAGCCAAACCAGTCATAAATCTGCTTGTAATGCACACAGTTCATTATTGTTATAATGAATACATTTTAACACTTCTGAACTCATGGGACCTGGAACGATACCAGGCTGGAAGTAAGAGGATGAGCACCCAGATTCTCCCCCTCCACAGCTCGTTGTCTCCATCCATTATTTTCTGTACCGTGCAGTTCAGTGTGCAGATCAAGCTGGCGAGTAGTAATTCAGTGTTTCTCTGACCTTTCCTGTGCATCCTCAGCGGGCTCCGGATAGATATACGAGCCTTCACTTTTTTTTCCCCAACACATTAAATCATGCTTAGGAGGGAGAACAGGGTGGTTGAAACTGTTTTTCAGTAGCTGTTATCAGGGACCTTCAGTCGTCTATTGGCAGCAGCTCTGCTCAGGCTTCATCCAGGGTTACAATCATCAAGGCACCAGCAAACCCTGCAATGCACGTCGTTACGTCGTCGTTCCCCGCCCCCACTGACATATGAGTGAAATCTAATTATGACATCTCTTGGGGTGGATTCAGGCATTCCTTTAGGTCTTGGAATTCTATGGATTCCTTCAAACCAGAATTCTTGACCTTGGAGACCTAATTCTAAGACAGTACATAAGTCCATGAAATATTCCTGCAGTTTATGTTGGCCAACCTCCTCGGGAACTCCTCTAAAACGCAAGTTAATCCTCCTATTTTTATCCTCCATAATTTGTGCATTTTCTTCTAGGTTTTTGATTTTTTTTTAATAAACATTGTACAATATCTTCTGGGTTTTTTTTGTTCTTCCTGCAATACCTCCAATTTAGACTCACTTTGCTCTATTTTTTGGTCTTGGCGGTTTACTTCTGCCGTGATTTCTTTTGTATTATTCAGCATTTTATTATGCAATTGAGCAAATTTTTTTGTCTAAATATTTATTTAGTGAGACCAAAGTAGATGATGTATCCATCTGGGGTTTATAGAAGTCAATTTCAGCCTGGGTCATAGACATTTCTGCCATATCCTGGGGTTCTGGCAGCACAGATTTAGACATAGGGGAGAAAATAGATGTGAACTTCCTGTTCTTATCCTTCTCTTTCCTTTTATCAGTCTGCTTTCCACTTTTTTTTATGCCATTGTGCTATAAGTCATGTAGAGATTTTCGGGATCCTATATACTAAGTCAATTATCCAAATTCTAGCTACTTTCCTTCCCTTTTTTTCCTTTTCTTTTTCCCCTTTTTCTTCTCCCCTCTTCCCTTTATCTTCCTATTAGCAGATTTTCAGGGCTTCAGGCTCTCCTCAATAGTGGGGTTTAACTCTTCAAATCAGACCCCAGTATTGGTCAATAAACGGGTCTCAATACAGACTTGGTGCAGCTTTTAAATTATGACACTAGCCTGTGGGGAGTTGGCTGTAATCTTCTACTGGTAAACTCGGTAATACCTTCTTCACATCTCTAGCTTTAATATAATGGAATATGGAACGCTCTTACCGAGATTCTTGAAGCAACTTTACTCCTTAGAGTTTGTATAGCAGCATCCCTCGATTCTTCCACTCCTGGTCAAACAAGTGGACCATTGTCCAGCTTCAAGCCAGGGGTCCGAACCTGTGTAAGGTACAGCAGATTTGCTACTGCTTCAAGGAGCTTTGTGCCGTTTGGCGTACCGACTGTCTCTCTCTCTGAAGGTCTATCCGGCATACCGTCATTCACCAGCTACTGGAGTATCACACAGTCTTGCTGTTCCCCACAGGACTAGGCACCGTAGCATATGTATCCTCGGTGGGGAAGGTAGTCAGGTCCTATAATGAAGCGGGTCTCAGCATTGGAGCAACCTTCTTTCATGCGGCTTTCTTCTCCGTCGCTCTCTCACCACTCCCTCGCGTGCTACATCACTTCCTCACATCTCTAAAGCAGGTGAATCGCCCCGTGTTTGAGAAATTGTATGTATTAACTTAGAGGTCAGAAGTGATGAGGCATTGTTACCTTTTGAATACATTATTAGCCTAAGTCTCCTTAACATCAGGGCTGTATGTTCTAATCGAATCAAATTAATTGTTTTTTTAATTTCGATAATTCTTGTTCTGAGAGATGAAGAAGGAACAAGTTTGTTTTTCAAATTTAAATCATAAAGCTCTTTTTCTAAATCTTTCAGTTTATTAGATCTGTTCTTCTTCAAATAAGAAGCCCTTTGAATGAAATGTCCTCTCAAAACTGCTTTATGGGTGTTTCAAATGGAAGAATCCAATAAATTTGGGTTTGAATTTTCTTTAAAGTAATTCTTAACAGAAATAACTTTAAAGTTTTTTTTTATTTTCCAAATCAGTAATTCAGTAGTCACTAAGCCTCCAAGATCTATTTGGGTTTGCCTGAAGAAATTCTTCTAAATGTAGTACTGCAAGTATGGGTTCTCCTACCGTGGGTGATGGAGGAGGTCTAGCTGCACACACGTGCAAACAGAGACACTGCCCCAATGCAGTTGGAGATGGAGAAACAACTGCAGTGACAGTGAATGGGTGCATGAGGGCAAACAAAGTCCGAAGGCAAGGTACACAAGGGTGAGGCAATATCGTAGTCAGATCCAGAAGCAGAGGTCAGGGCTAGCAGCAAAGGTTCAGGAACGAGGAATCAGGCTAAAGGTCAAAACACAGGTTAAGGTAAACACAGGAAGCTCAGGAGCACTGGTCACACTAAGGTAGCTTAATAACCAAGCAAGGAGTGAGAGGAGGAGTGGTTATTTATAGTGTAGCAGAGTAATGCATCTCACCTAGAGAGGATTATGCTGGTGACTGGTGGTGTTGTGTTGCTATGGAGACACAATAGCAACATTATGCAGCTCCCTGTTTAAAGGAGAGGACAGGACCACACCCTCTCTGTAGCTAAAAGGAAAGCTACCCAGGAGTGGGGATGTGACAAGTACAATAGCGGCATAATCTGACCAATTGATGTCTACAATTTAAGTTTTTAAAATAATATTTATTATTTATTGTATGTTCAATATGAGAATACATATAACAAGATGTTGAGTAAAATGTGTAATCACTTTAATTTTCGTGCTGGATTCTCCAACAGTCGAACAGGCCATGAGAAAACAAGAAAACAACAAAATAAACGTGACAATTTTTAGTTTTTGTAATACTTATTTTTTTTTTCTTTCAAAAAGCTTTATTGAAATAATCTTCAGTACAAGCAGTGGGTACACAGGATACATTTGATAATACATTTGCATATGTTAATAAACAAAAATTGCATATATTAGCGTATCATGCTCCTATAATGAACAAATAAACATTACTAACAGTAACACTTAAGACGAGAAGAACAGAGTATTAAAGAAAATAGAAGAGAAGAGGAAAATAGAGATAGAATAGGATGGAGGAGTGTACAGGTCTGTTTTATGTAGTTATAGTAAAATAAGTTTTGTGTTAAGATTGGTCGAGCTCCGTATTTGCGTGAAGCCCAGTATTCCATGAGTTTCAGAGTTTGTAAAACTTTGGGAGGGCCGGGGATTGTCTGTGTGCATAGAATTCATGGGTTTTTGTTGTTTCAATTAGAGTTATGATCTTTTGCATGGGGATTGGCGTGGGTGATTTCCAGTGTCTAGCTATAGTTAGCTTAATGGCATAAAAAATGTGCATTATCAATACCCTGTCTCTTTTGGGTAGCGAGCGGGGAAACATATCCAACAAACCAATTTCTGGTCCAAATGAGAGCTGAAAACCTGTGATTTCCCTAATAAACTCAAAAATTTCGGACCACATGGACGTTATTTTCGGACATGACAACCAGATGTGTAGTAGCGACACTTTGTGGCCACATTGTCTCCAACACTAATCCAAAGTTTGAGTATATATGTGGTTCAGCCGAACTGAGACTAAATACCATCTGTATAATATCTTATGTGTAGTTTCCCAGTAAGCAATACTTCTAGAGTGACCAAGTATGTTTGTTTGTGCTGCGTGCCATTGTTCAGTTGTGAATTCTTGGCCTAAATCACGTTCCCATTGAGTTCTATGGTTAAAGCATTTGCCGGTTGGATGCGCCACAAGATTAGCATAGCTGATTGACATAGCTTTATGATTTATGATTTGCCTGGGGAGCAGATTTTGAGGAAAGAGATAGGTAATTCCGACTTTGTCAGTGTCTCAGTCTTTTTGTGCCTTTTCAGGACACTTGTGATGCGGTGGTATGTGAACTGTTCCTGTGACAATAGTCTAAATTTCAATTGAAGGTCCTGAAAGGGTATTATTTGGTTGTTATGTATCAGTTGTGAGCAAGATCAGATTCCTGCCCTTTCCCACACAGATAGATCTAAATTGGTAGTATATAGTTTGAGAGTAGAAATCGGGGCTAGCTGGATTTTCTTCCAGGTGTTCCAATATTTGACAGTGGCGATATTCCAAATGGAGATGGAAAAAGTTGTGGTGGGCAGCATGTTGGGCAAAGATGGTCTATATGTTGGATCACACCATGTCAGTAAATGTAAATTATATGGCTTCTTCATTTTCCATCATTTTCCAAGTTGGCGGTGTAGGATTATAAAAAATAGAACCCAATTGTGCCATGGCGGAGGCCCGATAATACAACTGAATATTAGGCATTGCCATGCCTCCTTCATATTAGGCATTGCCATGCCTCCTTCTCGTCTCTCCAACTGCAGCACTGACATAGGGACTCTTGCTCGCTTACCATCCCAGATGAATTGGCAAAATGTCGAAGTATAAAGTTTCAATTGTTTTGGTGGTATTTTGACCGGTAGGGTACGGAACAAGTGTAAAAATTTGGGAACAATTATCATTTTGAGAGATGCAATCTTTCCTGACCATGAAAGTTTCAGTTGGGTCCAGGCCTCCATCTGGCGTTTCACCTTTTCCCAAAGTTTCGGATAGTTGTCATTGAAAAGATTATCTGGGTTTTTGGATAATTGTATACCTAGAAAACTAATAGAGTTTGATTTCCAATCGAAATTGTAGTTTTGTTGCATAATAACCAAATGGGAGCGTACAATATTTACAGGAAGTGCTTGGGTTTTCCCTGGGTTATTTTTATAATATGATACTTCAGAGTATTCGTCAAGTACCTTATGAAGAGCTGGGATAGAATTTGTTGGATCGCACAATGCTAGTAAGATGTTGTCAGCAAAAAAAATCTAATTTTATGTTCCTTAGACCCATGTGGGATGCCTGCGATGTCCGTAGCAGACCTGATTCTTGTTGCAAGTGGTTCTAGAGCTAGTACAAAAATTAATGGGGACAGTGGGCATCCTTGACGTGTGTCGTTAGTGATGTAAAAAAAGAGAAAGCCCATGCTGTATATTTTATCAGATGGTTTATTGTACAGAGACATAATAGCTTTCAAAAATTCTCTCGGGATACCGTATTTGTTTATTGCTTTTTCCATATATACCCAATTTAGCCTATCACAAGCTTTCTCCGCATCTAAAGAAAGTAATAAAGCGGGCTGTTTTGTCTTCTGGATGATATGCGTTAAATTAATACATTTCCTGCTGCTGTCTGATGCCTGCCTGTGGGGAGTAAAGCCAACTTGGTCTACATGTAACAGTTTTTGGAGAGAGGTTTTGAGTCTCTCAGCTAAGAGTTTGGCGTACAGTTTGGTGTCTGTGTTTAATAGTGAAATAGGCCTGAGATTTTCAGGGATTGTGGGTGACTTCCCTGGATTTGGTAGTGTTATGACAAATGCCTCCAACATTTCAGGGGGCATATACCCTTCTTCTTTAATAGAGTTAAATACTCTTGTCAATAATGGAGTCAAAGCATGATGAAAAGTCTTATAGTATATGTTGGAAAAACCATCTGGTCCCGGTGTTTTGGATGGTTTAAGCGACTTAATAGCAGTGTGTACTTCAGTCTCTGAGAATGGCAGGGTTAATCTTGCAGCAGTTGTACCATCTAGTTGTGGAAGAGTTACTTTGTTCAAGAAATGATCAATTGACTCTAGATTAGGTTGAGTCGTGTGACAGTCATCTTTGAGGTTATATAATTGCCCCACAAATTTAGCAAGATCATTATTGATATCTATAGGATTAAATAATTTAGAAACTTGTTTTTGTTGAATGTAAGGTATTCTGGAGTTTTCTGTGCGCTGTTTAAGTTTGCTGGCCAGCAGCTTCCCAGCTTTGTTGCCATGCATATAATATTTGTGTCCTATGTTTTGTAATAACTTTTGCTTTGATTCAAGCTGAATACTTGACAGGTCTTTCATCGTAGATTTAATCAACTTTTCTCTCTGATCATCATGTGATTATTTTTGTTGTTTGCGTTAATGTTTCTAGTTTGGACTGCAACTGATCTGTTCACTTTCGCATAATATGTTTTACCATGGCACCTTGTTGAATCAGTAGGCCCCGAATCACTGCTTTATGTGAAAGCCAGATGGTCGATGCAGGACATTGCGCATTATCATTTAGAGTCAGATATTGAACAATCTGGCGTTCTAGTCTAATTTTAAAATCTTTATTAGATAATAAAGTCTCGTTGAGACGCCATGAACTTCTACACCTTAAAGGATATTCTGTCTGGAATAGTAGGAGCATGGTCTGACCATGTAATTGTACCTATATCACTCGCTACTACTTAATGGAATGTGTCATCATTGTCGGATGACCAGTACTTTATTGTAACCACCTGGAATGGAAATTGTTTCTAAATTTGTCATCGAGATCGACCATATCAAAACCAGACCCTAAGAATATATAGAAATTGAAAAAAAAAGTAAAGGAACAGAAAAGAGAAAGAAAAGCAGTAATAATGCCAGAAAAGATTGACGAGTACACAGCAGGGGGGGCACAAAGTTGTCCCCTGAAAACTATTTACATTAACATGGAGAATTGCGTACATCATATTTAGTATGCACAAAAAAAAACACAAAGGAGAATTCCTTACAGGGCAGTCCTGCCCTTAGGATATAATCTACAGCCCGGCATCTAGGTAGTGTTCCACTACCCAACACCGAAAAGGTGGGTGGGGGTTTGTCTTTCCATACTGAGGCACTCCGTAAACTCGGAAGAGAGAAGTATAACAATCAGTGGTGATCTGTGACACGACGTCTCATAAACAGGGTAGTATAAATGGTATTCCTATAACATGTGGATAGAAGTGACTCCAGCAAAGAACATTCTATTATAATATAGGTCAGGTTCTATTCCTGACCTTTATTAGGTCCTTACCTATAGGATTGAATATAGGTCAATCTATTCAATCTGTTTCGGAGATATAATCACCACAGAAGATCGGACACTTTCAGTAAAACCATAGTGCATGCTGCCTTTTTACTTTTGTCAGTCAGAGTGGCGGGGATGTCGAACAAACCTTATGGGCAATACGTTTTATATACACCTTTGACAGTGTGGATGTTACAGTTTAAGAAAAGTTCAAACATTCCTACGGTGTCTAGGGATTAAATAACATTTACGTTAGGCTCAGAATGTAGGCGACAAAGGTCACAGAAGGTACCGTTATTTCCAACACAATGAGATTTTCGTATATTATATATACAGATACATGGATATGGAGCATCAATAAACAAACAATATGACATAAAAGTTAAATAACCAGCCTACTTTTAATACTTCGCAGTGTTTCTCTAGAATTACAAAACTTATTTTGTATATAAGTGTGGACAACTTAATTGAACTGTTGGTCAAGGCAGAAAAATAGGCCACATAAAAACTATGTTCAGGAGATACTTATCCAGTCCTTGGAGTAGGACCTAGTTCAGACCGATATCCGCGTTCCAGTCTATGTACAAATTTTCCAGGCCGCCTGCCATGTCTTTGTGATAGTGGTTCCTGGCGGTTATGTTGTTGTTTGACTGGCGTCCACTCCCTGGTCAGTGGTTTGTCGGTTGGTGCGGAATCCGATATTGGACGTGGAGGTAAGGTTGTTAAGTCCCATTGTAGCAACAGTTCTTTCCCTTCCTCTGGGGAGTTTAAAATTGTAGTAATTCCATTGCGGGTTGCAATCACCTTCACGGGGAACCCCCATTTGTATTGAATATTGTGTTGCCGTAGGTGTTGCCGTAGGGCCAATGTAATTTCTCCGAATTCTCGCGTTCGCATTAAAGTTTGAGGCTATAAGTCAGAAAATATTTGTAGTTGTGAGAACGGGTCCGGTAGAGATGGTGCAAGTCTACATGCCTGCATAATTGCTTCTTTAGTACGGTAGAAGTGTATACGTAACAGTACATCTCATGGCACATCTTTCATTAGTGATTTAGGCATGGGGATTCGGTGGATGCGATCAATAAGTAGATCAATTTCTCTTCTGCCTGGTAAAAGACTGGAGAAAAAATCAGTCGTGTAGTCATGCAAATCCTCAGCCGCTATGGTTTCCGGGATTCCTCGGATCCTTATATTATTCCTCCAAGTCTATGACTTTCCCTCTCAGCATGGCAAGTGCTTGCTGCATGTCTGATACTGTTTCTTCCAACTCATTATGGACATCCACTATAGTGTCTGTTTTTGTTTCCAGGTCGTTCGTCCGTTCTCCCAGGTCCTGTATTTCTTTTTTGAGGTCATCTGCAATGCTATTTATGTCCCCTCTTATTTGCGCTCTCAGTTCTTTTAATAAAGATTTAATATCTTCCGTGGGTGTCTGGTCTTCATCCAGCTCAGGATTCCCGCCATTCAACTCTTCAGAACAGACGCCATCTTGGGATTTCCCGCTCATCGTTGGTAAGTTGTCTTTTTGTTTTTTCTGCTGCTAAAACGAGTCCATACCACCATGTGATTTCTTCTCCTTCTTATTGTGCTTGTCACCGGGTCCTGTCATGACTTTTTAGCTGTAGGAATCGTCGGGTTCACGCCGATTTTTTCCCTGTATAGACGGAGCACACCGTTTACATGACCATTCACATCGCTGGCCAAGACACGCCCCCGTAATCCTTATTTTGGTATTTATTTTCTATAATTATGTCCAGCTTACAATCCATCACGAAATTTGTGTCACCCCCAATTATAACTTTACTGGTGGAATTTTTTTAAACTTGAGTAATTTTTTTTTTTTAAGGAATTGAAATTGACCAGAATTAGGGAAGTACACATTTGCAAGGACATATTCTATTCCATTAATTTTGCCTCTCCATAATATATATCTGCCCTCTATCTATTTTTACTTCATCAGTGTTGCATGCCACATTTTTATGGAAAAAGACAGAGACTCCCATGGACTTTGATCCAAACATAGAATGGAATTGTGTGGGATAATGTTTTAGTATGTTTTTTGGAATTTTGTTTCTTTTAAAGAGTATCTCTTATAAGAAAAGGACATCATAATGACATTTTTTTTGTCTTTATATATTAATCAGCTTTTGTGTGGTGTGTTCAGGCCCCTTGCATTATATGATAGTATTTTCAGTACCATTTTTTCCTTCTTCTTTTAAATGGAAAGAAATGGAAAAATCAGAAGAGGCTCTAAACACACCAGACAAATCAAATGTCGCTATTTTTCTACACACAGAATCTGAAGCAATTTACCCCCAGTCGACCAAGACATGACGAAAAATAAAATAAGTTATCAAATCTGTACAATAAATTGATTTAGTGATATGTATATTAACAGTCTGGATGTATAATGTAAGACATAAACAATAAAAACAGAGAATAGAATCTTGGTAAAAAATCATAAACAGAAAAAGAAAAATTAATATATGTATAAAAAGAAAAAAGGCCTTAAAAGGGACAACTGAAAAAGTCTCCCTTCTATAATTTACAGGCCTAATTGGGGTGAGTGAGATTACCCCGACATCAATAAACATGAATTTTTATTTGAAAAAAAAAGAGCTATTTAAGTAATTAATATCAATACATTTAAAATAGACTAGTATATATAATCGTATAATTAAAATAATATATGTTAATTTTACTTATGAATAACTAACATATTTAATATTTTACATCTAATAGTTATCTACGTTTTATTTACAGTAATTAATAAATAATACTAATACCTATTTATTAATATATATTTTAGCCTTATAAAAATAATTTAAAAAAAATAGGAAAAAATTAAACCAAAAATGAAAACTAACTTATTCTCTTTTTTTCAAGTCACATGGTACCTTGGTTCACTTAAATGCGAAAAACAGAACAAAACATGCAAATGAGAACGTAAACTAAACTAATATAAATATATACAAATAAACTTGTTTAGTAAATTAGGTGCTGAAGTCTATTTCAGCTTATACGAATAAAGTTTGTGGGAATAAACTCGCAATCGGCCAACTCCAACTTACTGAACAATGCAAGAAATATTCAGCTTTCGGTAGTTTTACTATTACCAGAAACTTTAAAAATGAAAGGTTGTTTGATTGAGGTAAATTATGTACAGGCTATTATAATATACAAACACCTTAAGACTATATATTAAAAATAAAATGGTGAGTTATAAAATATATTTTAAAATTATATTACACGGACCTATGCAATGAAAGTATGAACTAAACTAATAGAGATATATAAATGAACTGTTCGGTACATTACGAATGGTCGTTTAACTATGTGAATGTGAACCACTATTTTAAGAAAAAGTTAACATAGTTAAAATGCTTTATATGTTTTAAATGAACCAATCTACTTATTAAAATAACAATATCTAAAAAAATAAATAAAAAAATAAAAAACCGGGGGAGGGTGCGGAGTGATGACGTAGGATGCACGCTACGTCGTTCACGGGAGTAGCTGGGAACCACCGAGCGGCCGGACGAAAATGAAATGAAGATCCGATGACCTCAGAGCAGAAAGGAAATAAAATCCCCCTTCGATCGAAGAGAGTCTGCCCTCAACACGGAAAGAAATATTCTACCGGACGACTTTGCCCTACAAGCCCACTAGAAGTTGAAAGCAGCACGGAAGTATCGAAAAACCCGGGAGGGTCACGTGAGTCAGGGAAAACCCCTGTGTTATTACAACTTTACATTCCGTTAGCAATGCCAGCAATACCAGACTCAGGGAAAACCCCTGTGCTACTATAATGTTACAATGTGTTAGCAATGCCTGAATTTTTTAACGATACATACAAATAGGGAACTACTACACCCCTGAAAATAAGGAAGGTAAACAGATTACCTCGGAGCTAATTCCTTTAGGTAGAAACTTAACCTAAGCCCACGTTACAACCCTTACCGAAAGATATACATATTTGAGGCAGGAGATACTGTCCCAAAATTATAAAACCCGGCAAGGGTATCATTAATAAACAAATAAGCCAAGATCTTAATACAAAGCTGAGGCTTACCTGAAAACGGGAATAAAACGGATTGTATTGAGCCAGGGAAGGAAGGCGTGTTTGTGTGTAAAATACATTGCCCAATAAATCCCCTGGGTTAAGAGGTTCTAAACGTGTCTATTAAAGAAACATCATCTTAGAGAAAGGCAAAGCCTGATAAATACAAATCCTTATCCCCCTCATCTATAGGCTCTACCTTTATAGGTCTATACAGATATCATTTGAGGTTTGAAGCCCAGGAGGGAGGCCGCAAGGCTAAAACGAATACTGGCTGCTTTACTGGGATTTATCCAGGCATAAATAACACAAAAATCCGAAGTAATAAAACATAGTCTGTCTCCAATCATATAGAGACAAACAACAGATCCAGAAAGACTTCCCGGGAAAAGACCTGAAAGGCTCAAAATATGAACAACTGAAAATTTTTCCAGATCTTTCTTACCACACCAGAATCATGGGAAGATCATTTAGAACACAGACTGAAATTCTGAGGCAACACGAAATAAGATATGCAGGGATCCATATAATCCAAGAAGGGGTTAGAGTAAGATTTGACAACCCCCTGGATCTGCAAGAATGGATAAACAGCAAGCACACCATTAAAGTGGACCATCGACACACAAAGAAGGGGGATCAAGACATAGACAAGGAGGTTTGACAGGACAATGGATAAACAGATATTTAGAAGGTAGAACACGCGAATAACTAGAGGGAGGGACTAAAGTTGATAGGAAGATAGGTATTCCCTTTTTTTTCCCTCCTCTTTTTTCCTCTTCATCTTTTGGAATATTTGGGGTGAAGGAAACTCAAATAGTCTAAGCAATGGGTAAAAATAAAGCAGAGGTTAAAAGACACAACGGCGCACTCATAACACAAGAATAGTTATAGTTTAGAATAAGTTACACTATTAATAAGGAAGTAGGGTAACACAAGTAATGCAATACTAATTCGCAGAAGGATGAGTAATATACACATGCGTAGCAAGCGTACAAGAATAATATCAAGGGTTCTTCACACTTAAGAAGGGGGAAATGGAATAAGTGATTAGGTAAGATGACAAACCCCCTAGGTGGGTCCTAACTCTAACCATTCACCTTGCTTCTTTGAGCCTCTGGCAAAAATCTCTAATGTCTTTCTGTCTCATTAGAGATTTTTGCCAGAGGCTCAAAGAAGCAAGGTGAATGGTTAGAGTTAGGACCCACCTAGGGGAGTCTGCCTTGACGTTGGCAGGTGGGCTCATCCTCTCATGGCCATTGGAGGTAACTAAAAAACCTCCATTTGTTTGAAAATACATAGGGATAAAGGAGAGAGCGCAGGTAACTTTGTTTTTCTTTAGAAAGTAAAACGGATGAAGTCAAACAATCAGATAGAAAGAGATCATGGGCCATGTAAGCCCTGGAGGTTAGATGGATTTTAACTAAGGAAATAGATCATGCAAGCTCAGTGGCTACCCAGCAGGAACCCCATCTGTGTACATACGTATATATATGGAGTTCCAAACTAATAAAGTGGGGACCTACCAAGAGGTAGTAGGAATCCCGACTCAATGGAGGGAATTAGATATTCCCCCCCAAAAAGGGGGAGGTGCGAATACATGTAAAATGTTGTTTGTCTTGTCACGTTTGTACGCATCACTGAATAATAGACAGAACAAAAGGGTTTCAGCTAGTGATCTGCTATAAAGGATGATACGTATCCTATCACTGAATGCACAAGGGATTAACTCCCCTCAAAAAAGAAATATACTACTTCAGTTTCTTAAAAAAGAGAAAATTACGGTATGTGCCCTCCAAGAAACTCACTGGAGAGGAATTGACCCAATAAGATTCAACGATAAAAATTACCCAATTATGATTCATGCATCCCTACTACATAAAAAAAAAGAGGCGTGGCTATTCTATTTGCCAGCACAATATGCAAAAGAACACAATTAATCGCCCAAGGTGCAATAATTATGATGGGGGACTTTAACTGCGTGATGGAACCTCAAGAGGATATTTCAAAACTGAAAGGGAAGGCCATTAATAAAAACACGATCAATATTTCAAGACGGCTTAGAGAAACGATGAGGAACTATGAACTTTTGGATATATGGAGGGTATTTCACCCAAAGGAGAAAGACTTTTCGTGTTTTACAAAATCACATTTATCATATTCCCGGATAGACCTACTAATGGGAGATAGAAGGATAACAAACAGGGTTAATAAAATAAATATTAAAGAATTTACTTGCTCAGACCATAACGCACTAATAATAGACCTAAAAGATCATCAGTCACCCCACAAGAAAGCCTGGAAACTCCAACACTATCAACTGAGGAAACTGGAAAACCGGATGCATATCATTAAGATGACAGAGAATTATTTTAGCGAAAATGGAGGTAGCAGTGTAAATCCAGCAGTAGTTTGGTGTGCCTATAAAAGTGTGATTAGAGGTCATCTAATAAGCTTAGAGATAAAAGAAAAAAAGGAAGGGGTTACCTTTAGCACAATTATACATTGATCTTGATATAGCATCAGCCCAAAACAAAATCAATCCGACTCTTCAGGGCACAAAGTCAATAGAAGCCATTGAGAGGAATATCAATGAAAGACTGATGTACAGAGCCAACAGATCATTAGAACTGCTACAAAGAACATGGTACTATCATGGAAACAAAGCACAAAAATCAATGTCAAATAGAATAAAAAAAGATAAAATAAAAAAGGTAATAACAAAAATGAAAGTGGGAAACAAAGATATAATGCTGCCGGATAAGATCGCAGAAGCCTTTAAGAAATTTTATAGTGATTTGTATACCTTACCAAAACAAGAAATAGAAATAAATATAAGAGATTATCTGAGTAACCTGAAATTACCCAAAATTACATCAGAACAATTAATAGGACTGAATGAACCAATCCAACTAGAAGAAGTGGACAGGGTCATCAATAAACTAAAACAAAAGAAAGCCCCTGGACCTGACGGTTTTGACAACGGGTTCTACAAGTTAGTAAAGGAGCAAATAAAAATAGATTTATTGAGAGCTTACAATGAATTAAAATATGGAATCCACCAAGAATTGCTTAGGGCATTTATAATCCCAATTGCAAAACCAAATAAGGACCCAGAAAACCTCAAGAACTACAGACCAATAGCTTTGATGAATGTTGACATTAAGCTATACTCATCGGTTCTGGCTGAGAGAATAAAGTTACTGTTACCTGCTATAACACATGAAGATCAGACGGGATTTATCCCAGGTCGTTCATCAATAAATAATATAAGAAGATTAGTAGATCTCCTACAAATGATAAAAGAGAAGGGTACTCCCATGCTGACCCTGTCATTGGATGCAGAGAAGGCCTTTGACAGGGTCAGCTGGGTTTTTATGAGGCAGGCACTCCAGACCTTCAGATTCGGAGGGAAAATTATCTCGAATATAATGCAAAAAAATGAAAAAGTGCGCTTTAACCAACACTTAATATACAACAAAAAAGTGGATTACCCTAAATTTTGTAGCAATCCGCTTGGTTTATACATGGAGGGAAAAACAGAAACAAATAATAATAATATAGTGTAGCATTTTAGTGCAAATACAGGGAATGTGATTAAAAAGTGAAAATACACTCACATATCCCTGAGCAGTATTCTGCTCAGTACATAAAGCCTCATGGGAGCCCACGCAGGGTAGGTGATCCAGGCGTATCCCAGAAGATGAGAGAGCAGAGGAGAGACCGTTAGTAAGGATGAAAAAATTTATTGTAGACAAAATATAAAAGATCTTACATTAAAATAAACAGGATCCATCAGGTACATGCAGAATAAAACAAGTCCCAGTGTCCAAAGGTAATCCCAGCAAGTCTCCTCCTCTCCACAACGCGTTTCACCCAGTAGAAATGGGCCTTTTCAAGTGTGCTCTCTTAAAAAAGCCCATTTCTACTGGGCGAAACGTGTTGTGGAGAGGAGGAGACTTGCTGGGATTACCTTTGGACACTGGGACTTGTTTTATTCTGCATGTACCTGCTGGATCCTGTTTATTTTAGAGTAAGATCTTTTATATTTTCAGCAACATCTCCCGAGTACAGCGATACCATCCATGTATAGGTTTGTTGGGCTGTTTGGGGGGTAAAAGGCAACATTTGTGAGGTGCACATCTCAGTGTTCCAACTTGGAATGTTGTCCTGCGTCCGTGTCCTATATGGGATATATCTTTGAAGCCAGCCAATGTAATTTACCCCCACCAAACCATATATTTCTTAAAAGTAGACACCCACAACTCCTTGTGGCAAGGACTCAGCAGCCACTGATACATCACTAGATGATGTATCAGAAAGCTGACCAGGGTCAAAATCGAACCCTGAGTCATTGGCCTCAGAATTAGTGCCTAAGCAGTGATCTACGGCAAAGAAGGGGTTAATAGCTCTTAGAAGAGCCTATGTAGTACTGGAATACATTACAGTACAAAGAGATTAATCCATAAAAAAGTGCAGACAGCAAAAAATAGAGTTGCTGTGCAAGATTACTGCTTATACAGTGACCAATGACAGGGAAGGGGTTAATACACAGGGAATGGCTTTCATAAAACCTGACAATTTTATAAAATGTTATTTTAACACTAATACTGATCTGTCTATTTCCCTCATCAAAATTTAAGTAAGGAGAGGGAGACGGATCCAAATTGGTCAGATCAATATTCACAAATATTGATCTGACCAGGCAAATGATGATGCTCATCTGAGCAATCACCAAACCGCCTTTATCACTAAAACATGCACTCAGGCAGCTTAAAAATATATATAAATATGTTTGCTTTACACGTAACCCCCTAAGGGGTGTAAAACAAAAAAAAATGCAGACAGATAAAAAATGTTTTGGCATCGATATCATTGTGTAAGCAGTGATCTACAGCAAGAAAGGGGTTGATAGCTCTTAGAAGAGCCTTTGTAGTACTGTAATAAATCACAGTACAAAAAAATTAACCCCTAAAAAATGCACAAACAGCAACAACAACAAAAGCGCTGATGTGCACGATCACTGCTTACGCATGGACGGGAAGGAATTAAACGCAGGGAAAGGCTTTTACAAAAGAATTTGGGTCTCAATTTTTTTGTTTGTATTTTTATTATTTTATTTTACTTTTACTACTTTGATCTGTAGTGGTCAGATCAATATTTGTTTAATATTGATCTGACCAGGCAGTGGGTATGCTCATCTAAGCATATCATGTGACAGCCTCAGTGCACAGGAAGCAGCTCCTTCCTGCTTCCTGTGCTCTTGCTCTTAGAAGAGCAGCACCATCTTGGTCACATGGAAGCATCATAGCAATACCGTTTGAGCATTGAAAGCAGAAAAAAAATTGCTTTCAGTGCTCGTTTTGACTAGGTCGGTACTGTGTCACTAACGCCTCGCCACATTGGATGGACCTAGGCCATCCTGTGTCAGCAAAGGGTTAAATGGTATCTCCTAAATGGTATCTCCTACTATTAAAAATAATTTTCCCTTTTGGAGTCAAAAAGGAATTTGTCCCTCTAAGTGGCAAAATTTGAAATGGTTTTTGGATCAAAAGCAGGAATGATAAGTAGAAGGGTTGAACTTAATGGTCTTAAGTTTTTTGTCAACCTAAATTACTATACATAGTACATAGCAATACAAGTCCATCAAGTTCAACCCTTCTACCGTTCATTCCCGCTTTTGATCCAAAAGAATTTAAAAAAAAACAAAAAACCCTTAGGAACATAGTAATTTAACATAGTAATTTAGGTCGAAAAAAAGACACAAGTCCATCAAGTTCAACCCTTCTACCTAACATTCCAGCTTTTGATCCAAAAGAAGGCAAAAACCCCTAAGGAAGCTATTTTGAATTTTAAGGTGTGGTTTGTACAGCATGTACAAATGAGTATCTCATAACTTGCAATCCTGTGCTGCTGCTAGTAAATGGTGGCACTGCTTCCAAGTGCTACAAAGTAATCCAGTATGTAAAAAAAAAAAAAAAAACACCAGCGCTCTGGAAAACACATTAAGTGAAACCACTTTTAATGTTGTTTAGTGGCAGATCCAAACAAGCAGACGTTTTGGGGGAGTGTCCCTTTAACAATGAACAAATACAGCCACAACCTAAGCTAACAAAACACACCTATTATATATGACACCATGTGATTAAAACTGCCCCTCCTGGACACACAAGTGCCCACTACAGTCATTGCAAGAAGAAAACACATTAATCCATACATTTGTATATATTTTTAAAGATAATTGCAACTAGCACATACATAGAGAAGAGACAGTGCTGCTACAGAGAGACATAGTAAAAACACTTGCACTTCCAGGTGTATAGTCATTGGAAAGGTCAGCATACTTGGAGACAGACCACGCCCCCAAGGCCAGCCCTGTCAGTTGCCATAGTAATGATGATGCTTACATGAGGAAGTGCTCATTCTTAGCCATGTGTGTGCTGTTACTGTAGAGGAGGACATATACATTAACCCACATTATGTGCAAACAATCATTTAAAAACACATTTTGCAGGCATTGCAGAAACAATAAAGGAACAACTAAACAAGTGGCCTATGGCCATCTATAAAAGAAAACATTATAACATTTATAAATACCCTGCTAGTGGGGGAAGGAACCCTTTTTAATGTCCTTTACCCCTTCCCTGCTGTAAAAAAAAGCTACCGTATTTGCTCGATTATAAGACGATGTTTTTTTCAGAAAAAAAATTCTGAAAACTACCCCTCGTCTTATAATCGAGGTCTTCTTATAATCTGACCTCAAATTGAGGTCAGATTATAAGACATGGATCCAGGTCCCCAGCAGAGCTGCAGGGGACCTGGATCCCCCTCTCTAACAGCAGGGGATGTCTGCGCGATGAGCGCAGACTCCCCTGCTTCCGCCCGGCACGACCGCCGGGGCTTCTGTGATGAAGCCGGGTACTTCCGCTTTCGTCACAGAAGTCCCGGCGAGCGCGCCGGGCGGCAGCAGGGGAGGTCTGCGCTCGTCGCGCAGACATCCTCTGCTGCCCCACTAGCCACCAGGGAGAATCGGGCAGCTGGGGGATGTCTGCACGATACGTGCAGATATCCTCCATGCTGCCCGACACGGCAGACTATTATGACGGACCAGCTGTCCGTCATAATAGACTGCCGTGTCGGGCAGCATGGAGGATGTCTGCACGTATAGTGTAGACATCCCCCAGCTGCCCCCACTAGCCACCAGGGATCACGTTAAAGGTGAGGGGGAGGGAGGGGGCCGAGAGACAAGGGGAGGGGGGTGGGACAGAGAAACAAGGAGAGGGGGGGGGCAGAGACAGAGTCAAGGGGAGGGAGGGGGTTAAGAGACAGAGACAAGGGGAGGGAAGGGGTTAAGAGACAGAGACAAGGGGAGGGAAGGGGTTAAGAGACAGAGACAAGGGGAGTGAGGGGGTTAAGAGACAGACAAGGGGAGGGGGGAGAGAGAGCCAACACTAAGGGGAGGAGAGAGAGAGAGAAAAATGGGGGCAAGAGAAAGAGAAAGGCAGCATTGGCACATAAAAATAAATAAAAACTAGAAATACATTTTTTTATATCATAATTTTTTATTAAAAAAGCAATTTACATGTGAATATATACAAGTTTAATTTTTTTCCTATAGGGTAGTCTTATATTCAGGCTTTTAGTTTTTTTCCTAATGGAATATCCAAAGTTTGGAGGGTCGTCTTATAATCAGGGTCGTCTTATAATCGAGCAAATACGGTATATAGTACAAAATTAGTCTAGAAAATACATGTGGGGCCAATTGACAGTCAGAAGGGATTCACTACTCACCTGCTGGTTGAGACTCTCATAGAATAGATGGGAAGATTAGAAAGAAACATCTTATAAAAACCAATGCCATTCAATTTATTCATTAAGACCATATGGATTAACCATATTGAGAATGTATGTCCACTTCGCTTCTCTCTGTAAGAGTATGCGCTCCCTGTTACCCCCTCTAGCCAAAGGGAGAATATGGTCTAAGACCTGGTATTGTAACAGCAAAGCATTATGACCATGTTCCCGGAAATGTTTGGCAACAGGGGTGTCTGATGAGGTGAGCTATTCTGTCCTTAATTGTTTTGCCTATGTAGCCTAGGCTGCATGGGCATTTAAGTAGATAAATTACAAAGCCTCTTAGTTTAATCTGTTTTTCCGTACGTGGGTGCACACAGAATTCACCCCTGATTATGCCATTGCAGTGGTTGCAGGATAGACACGGGTATGTCCCAACCACTGGTGTGAATAAAAATCTCTGGACGTTCGCTTGTTTCCTTTCTGCCTTTACAAGGGAATTCCTTAAATTAGGTGGTCTTCTAAAAGCAACCATTGGCCTTCCTCTGAATAGATTACCTATTTCTCCATCACATTTCAAAATGTCCCAATGTCTTAGGACAATACTTAAAATATTGTTTGACATCACTGAGGAAGGCGCTCTATGTAGCGAAACCATCTTTTAATTTGCCTTACTTGTGGGTTGTGATAGTAAATACATTTGTTTTCATAAAAAGATTAACATAGGCAGGTGCCATATTCGCCCCCATGGCCATACCCTGTACTTGTTAAAAATATTTTTTTTCATATCTGAAGTAGTTTTTGGTAAGGACAATCTCCAGGAGAATTACCAGAAAGTTTCTAAAATCTTCCTGGAATTCTCCCATGGAAAAGACCTTTTTAACTACCCCCAACCCTTCCCTATGGGGCATTGACATATACAGGCTTGCAACGTCCAGGGTGGCTAACAAGGTATCGTCATGAATTTCCAGATCTCGGATTCAGAAAATCATTAGTTTCCCTAAGGTACAAGGGAATCTGAACCACAAATGGTTGTAGAATTGAGTCTATAAATGTGGCTAAGCGTTGGAACACTGCCGCTATAGGTTTATTGAATCTTTGTGCACTTTTGGTAAAGTGTAAAATACAGGAATAATTGGATTCTTATTAATAAGGTAAGATCTCAAAGAATCACTGATAATACCACAGCTCTCTCCACTACTGTCTCTATAACTTTCTTTCTGTGATGTGTAGGGTCATTATTAAGGACTTTATAATGTGTCCTGTCAAATCATTGTCTCATTATTTCTTTATGGTAATTATGCTTATCTTGCACCACTATTAAGCCTCCCTTGTCAGCTGGCTTAATAACTAAATCAGGGTTTTCACTCAGTTCCTTAAATGCCAGTTTGCTTTATTTTTCCTGCAATCTCTGCAGTATGTGTTTTTAAATGATTGTTTGCACATAATGTGAGTTAATATATACCGTATTTGCTCGATTATAAGACGACCCCCCAAACTTTGTATATTCCTTTAGGAAAAAAACTAAAAGCCTGAATATAAGACTACCCTATAGGAAAAAAAGTTTAACTTGTATATATGTAAATTGCTTTTTAATATTTAATAAAAAAATGATATTATACAAATGCATTTGTTTTTTTTATTTCCTTTTATGTGCCAATGCGGCCCCTCTCTGCCCCTCCCCTTGTCTGTCTATCTCCCCCCTCCCCTTGTCTGTCTATTTCCCCTCTCCCTCCCTCCCCTTGTCTGTCTAATTCCCCCCTCCCTCCCCTTGTCTGTCTATTTCCCCCTCCCTCCTCTTGTCTAATTCCCCCCTCCCCTTGTCTGTCTAATTCCTCCCTCCCTCCCCTTGTCTGTCTAATTCCCCCCTCCCTCCCCTTGTCTGTCTAATTCCCCCCCTCCCTCGTCTGTCTAATTCCCCCTCCCCTTGTCTGTCTAATTCCCCCTCCCTCCCCCTCACCTTGATTTTTTCACTGGTGGCTAGTGGGGGCAGCTGGGGGATGTCTGCACGATACGTGCATACATCCTCCATGCTGCCCGACACCTCCGTCTATTATGACGGACAGCTGGTCCGTCATAATAGACAGAGGTGTCGGGCAGCATGGAGGATGTCTGCACGTATCGTGCAGACATCCCCCAGCTGCCCGATTCACCCTGGTGGCTAGTGGGGCAGCAGAGGAAGTCTGCGCGATGAGCGCAGACCTCCCCTGCTGCCGCCCGGCGCGCTCGCCGGGACTTCTGTGACGAAAGCGGAAGTACCCGGCTTCATCACAGAAGCCCCGGCGGTCGTGCCGGGCGGAAGCAGGGGAGTCTGCGCTCATCGCGCAGACTTCCCCTGCTGTTAGAGAGGGGGATCCAGGTCCCCTGCAGCTCTGCTGGGGACCTGGATCCATGTCTTATAATCTGACCTCAATTTGAGGTCAGATTATAAGAGACCTCGATTATAAGACGAGGGGTAGTTTTCAGAGCATTTGCTCTGAAAAAAACCTCGTCTTATATTCGAGCAAATACGGTATGTCCTCCTCGACAGTAACAGCGCAAACATGGTTAAGAATGAGCACTTCCTCATGTCAGCATTCATTACTATGGCAACTGACAGGGCTGGACTTGGGGGCTTGGTCTGTCTCCAAGTATGCTGACCTTTCCAATGACTATACACCTGGAAGTGCAAGTGTTTTCACTATGTCTCTCTGCATCCAGCATCACTCTCTCTTCTATGTACGTGCTATTTGCAATTATCTTTAAAAATATTTACAAATGTATGGATTAATGTGTTTTTTTCTTGCAATGACTTGACAATGGTATAGTCCAGGGGCGTCCTGGAAAACAAAAAAACACTAGTATTGTTTATTGCCCTATTAATTGAAATAAAACATAGACAAACATGGAAACATTGGTATTTCTAACTCAGGACAAATATTAGAAATATATAGATGGGGTCTTTTTTTTACCAATTGTTTAAAAAAAATCAGGTCACAGTTAGAAAAAGTGTTTTTATGGCACATTTTCATCATATTTTATATTTTTTTTAATAGTAAATTGTATCATATGATGAAAATCATAGTATCAAATGAAAGCCCTATCTGTCCTTTAAAAAATGATGTATAATTTGTGTGGGTGGACTAAACACAAGAAATTCACAGTTCAGTAAACATATGACAAAAATAATGAAATTCTGGTCTGCAAGGTACATCAAATGCGCTCTGTCACTAAGGGGTTAATTAAATATATAACAATAATTGTCATTGCCTAATATTACAAGACCCGCCCTTTATTACACAAACCTGTCAATGACATCCACAAAAGATAATAATAAATTCTGTAGAGAAAAAGCTTGCAAATTAACACATCACATTAGAACAGTAAATAACATTAAATAACATTGAACATCACTCAAATTACATTAATACCAAGGAGGGGCATACTGAGATGCTCCTCCCACCACGGTTTGAGCTACCACTTGCTCAATAACCCCAACTACATATTTAACAGACCAGAACACTTTCTAATCTAACTCCCTTTCCAAGCTATGCCACAGGCCACCCATTGACACCTCATACTGGATGAGCCACGCCACCCCTCAGAGAGACAGCTCGCTCGAGCCCCATCTAGAAACCAAGGTTCAATAAATCCATCCCTACGTCTGTGAGATGAACCCCATAGAACCCAGGAAGACCTTTCTCCAACTCCCAGTGACGCACACCACCAGTTTGGATCTGACAAAACCTGCCATAAGCTTATCCCCTACTTTTAACCAAAGCCACCTGGACTCTCGCATACCTCCAACTTAGCCGAGGAACTATTTCGGATGAAACTATTTGAAACTAATTCTCTGGTGCTGCCATCTGCAAACGCACAATGTCCCTCTGCATCTGCCTAATCAATTCCCTCTAAGGCATCCTACCCAAGTAATTACCCCCAGCATGAATGAACACTATATCAGGGATTTTTCCCTGGGTAACCCGGTTATAAATTTCAAACCATGCATCATACCATTCGTTTTATTTCAGGTCTCGTGGCCTGGATTGTCGGCCATGCGTTCATCTTTTGGGCGAAGAGAAGGTCCGCAGTTTGTGTGATCGGTTGACAGCTGGGCTTTCCTGAACATGTCCTGCTGGTTAAGTGGTTTGTCTATCGAGGTTACGGATGGAGTGACTCAGTAACTGAATCCCCCCACCAGTGTGTTTGTTAATAGTCACCAATTCCCCGACCCTGAATGCCCCAAAGAAAGCCAACACATAGGCTGTGGAAAACAAAACCGCTTCATATGCGTTACTACAGACAGTTGACATATAAGACAGCAGACCTTCCAATATAGACACCGACCGGCCTTCTTTTGTCAGGAGTCTTCCACCCCTTTTTAAAACCCCGTATGGCCTGTTTGACCAAAACTGGAACTTAAAAAGAAAAGCCATAGCGGCCATGACCTTCTCCAAGACCGCAGGAGAGACACCTTCAACATTAATTGAAACCTATCTGAAGCCAAATTCTTACAGCCCACCAGAGCCAGCAGGTCTTCCCATTCCACCCACACTTTATTATAGACACTCCAGGTGGCTTCAGAGATCGTGTGTTACTACTGAACTGTTGAAAGTAGCAATCACTTGTGGCCAGCCTGAACGTTCCATCAGCTGTTCAGTGAGAGACGGAGCCAGCGTATAACAAAGAGAGGAACTTTTATATTAGGACTGCTTCCCAGTTTTTCTATTTATCGTTTTGGTCCGTTTTTTTCTCTATACATCCTGCCTTTGGTGTATGCTGCTGAAAATATATCTACATTTTAACCTTTTCCTTGCCGAGTCCTGCCTGTGATTCCAAACTGATTTGTTTTGAAGGCGATTACACATGCTCCTAATTACCAAGGAGCTACACTTGTGAGTCATTTCAATCTCGATTATTGTGTTTATTATTATTAGATATACTGCACCATTGTTTTTTCTGTTATTATTTTCTTCACAGAATTGTATACATCAAATACAGATCTGGATTGCAATATATGGTAATATTTGTACACTTATACATGTTGGATCACCACATATATTTATCTTTCCTTCACATTCAACTTTTTTCACGTTTTTTATTGCATTTTTTATTGCATTTATAATATATGTGACTTTTATCCTCAATTTAAATTTATTATTCACACTTGTAATATTGATTTAGTGTGTTCACTTTAGATTATTTTTATTATTTTCTGTGTCATATTGTACAGTGCGCTGAATCACCCCCCCTGTTTTTCACTTTGTTCACTAAACACAGCGCTGTGTCTGTGTTTTTGGTTTGGCAGCAAGTACGGATAGTGACTAGTTATAGTTCGAGACCGTTTTTTGATTGCTCATCCAGCACTTTCTCCTTTTTTACTAAATTCCTAGCAAACCCCCCCCTCTCCTATCAATATGTGAGATGAAAAACCCATTCTCAAAACCCTCCTGCAACAAACCTCATCAGGTAAATTATTGTAAAGGTTTAGCCAAGGCAACATCGCTCTTGGTGTTACTATGGGCGCCACCCCACGTGGTGCATTCATGTTAGAATTTACACCCAGTCCCCCACTTGCAAGTACACTCATAAAATTTCCAGCAGAAACCCGGTTTTCGCGTCGCCGACAATGCAGTCACTGCTCCCCCACCGCCCCCTCAGTGAAAGGGCGCTGACTTCTGCACCATCATTAACTTCAGCCATAAGAGCAAATCATTTTGATCCCATTGCATCCCCAGCTTTGATGCCAATTTCTGACTAAACTGTTCCTCATACCGGTACCATACCAAACCCCCGTATGTACTATAAGCCTCCCAAATACCCTCTAGATAGCAAAAGAGGGGGGAAAATAGCTACGGGGACTTCTCCCCAATAACACTAGCTAAAATACAAAAGCACCTTAACCAATAACCAAATGTCTTGAGTAACTTTCTATACCTGCGTTTTTTCTACTCTTCCTCCTTTTTGGAGTCTTTTTTGTCCTCAACCTTCTAATCAATGGACTCCTCCAGAGGAATCAGAGAAAAAGTTCTATGTACTCGCCCCTACCTTTCTTCTCCCTGACCTCAGGTTTTAAATGCACTCCCAGGGGGCCAGCAAAGGACATGTAACCCACTAACCTAGCTCCAAAGTTCCAAAAACCGCACTAATCTTGACCCCCAGCTCTGCCGACCCGCCCTTCCCTGTGGAAGATGACCCTCCCCAGACTCAACCCTAACTCAACCCACACTACCAAAACTAGTACCACCCGCATCTATTCGCTCCCCCACAAGTGGAGCCCAAGCTTGACCTACACCTGGGTTGGATCCCTGGTCAGCTAAAGAATCAATTGCAAGCCTGCTACCATCATCTGTGTTTGTGTTGCATCAGCACCGTACTCACCATTAGACCCCCCAGCCGTTGACAACCTCTGGGCCATAGAACCAGTTGTTCCTCCATTGGATACCAAAACGGGGGCCGCACCGAAACCCATCGCCATAGTCTTCCTTTGGCCAGGACTGCCATCAGTCACAACCATAGCCCAAGTCCCGTTCTGACATCCCTTCGAGCACCTGCAAGTAGAAGAAACCCCGGGTGCGCCTGGGGTAGAACTCTCAGTAGAGGGTTCAGCAACTACCTGACTTCTGCCAGAAGTTGTAGACACATACTGCCTCCCATGAGTACCACTACAACCAGCCTGCGGACTAACCCTGACATCGCTCTGCTCGCTGACTGCGCCCAGAAAAGACAATCTGCCCCCCTCTCTGTACCCGGATACCAACCCCAAGCCCACACTACTCTGGCATCCCGAATGATAACCCCCAACACCCCGTACGTCCCGCGAAGGACTCCTGGAATAATACCTATTACTACTGCAGCCACTATAAGGGGACCCAGGTCTGCTGTAAACCCCCCGCCTGCTGCAAATGGTAGAACACCTGCTGGGATACCTGACCTCTCTGTGCGGGGGAGCTGCCTGGTGCAAAGGAATAGTATAAGCCTTCCCAGAACCAGAACTGCTACCGGGAATACTGCCGTACATATGGGGAGAAACTGAGGCCCTGGCATCATGACTGAAAATGAGAGGGGAAACTTCCCTGGATACTCTGGACCTCCCCCGACTATCCCAAGGTCCTGACAAGGACCTCCCAGCTTGACACCTACTGCTAGGATGAGGGGAAAGTGACTCGCTACTTCCCGTTCCCCCCGCTACCATCCCTGATAACCACTACATCAGGTGACTTGGAACATGACCCCCCCGTAAAGAATCCCTTCCTTTGCTGTCAATGAAATCTTTAATCTTCCAGTCAGTTTCCAGTTTAGGTGGTGACCTCTTGTTCTTTTACATTTCTTTTACTGAACAGGTCACTGGAGAGCTCTTTTTATTGGCCCTGCACATATTTATATAATGTGTCCCCTCTGAGATGCCTTTTTTCTAATGTATTTAAATGCAACTTTTTAAGTCTCTCTTCATAACTAAGATCCTCCAATCCCCTCATTAATTTTGTAGCCCTCCTTTGCACTAATTCTAGATCCATAATATCCTTTTTGAGTCAACGAAAATTAGGGATGATAATTGATATCTATTGAGGGAAGTTACAGGTGCAAAACAAATGGACTGTCAGGATTTACCTATCTGTGTTACCTCTGAATTACTTCCTGGTTTCACTGATCGGAGGCTCTGCCCTCTTTCTGTGATGCGATCGTCCCTCGCCTTTTAGGGAAGTCGCACCACGAGTTAGTTGCTGAGTTCATTTGTCCTAAACAGTACACGTGCCGGCTTAGCTCCAAAGATATTTCCTCAAGATTTTCTGTGTACTGACCTCGGATTTGTTTAAACGCCTTTGCTGGTTCCTTTTGTCCTTTGGACCTGGATTTGTAAAATCGTTTTTGCTGCCTTCTCTTGCCCCTTGGACCCGGATTAGCCTAATCGATTTTTGCTGACATCGCCAGCCCATTTTTGACCCGGTTTGTTTATGGACTTTCCTCTACCTCTAAAGCAGATATCTATATATATATATATATATCAACAGGATCATCCAATTAATTTAACCTGACATTACTTTTTTGGCTTGTCTAACGCTTGGTCACATGGGCTGTTTTAACATTTCTGAGTTGTTTTGTTTTGCTGTAATTTATTTATTTCTCATTTAGTGTACCCACACAAACTATATATTGTTTTATCAGCATAAGGACTTTCTTCTGATACCATTATTTTTACCATAGCATATAATTTTATATAAAAAGAATAATGAAATATGGAGGGGGGCTGACATTTTTTTTTTTTAATGCATTTTATTTGAAAAATCGCATACTTATCTACAAAAGAAAAAAAAAAAACTGCTAAATAGTTTCTAATTTTTGTCCTGAGTTCAGAAAAAGCCCATGTTTTACATTTTTGTTCATTTTTTAATTAAAGTTATAAGGCAAGAACTATAAGTAGTGCAATGCTATTTAAAAATCTTTTTTTTTTCTTCAAAATTAGCGATAGTGACATTGTAACATTGATATTGTTATGGACAAATGTCTCTTTTACTATTATACACTTGTGTTTATGTCTTATTTGTCACACATTCCCTAAAAGAATATCCTTGGTCATAATTTTGCTCAGTAACTATTTCAATTTCCGTTATTAACTCCTCCCCCACTTCCTTTGTGTAAGTTAACAGTTATGTGCCACGTGCAACAAAATGGAGAATCACTGTTAAAGTAACAGTAACTGTTTCCCCTGCAGCCCCTCTTTGTTCAGTAACTACTCACTCCCCCTCACATCGTGTAACCAAGATGGAGCTGGAATGTGAGTGGGAGAGCTCTGTAATGATGAAGTCACATTCTGTAGGGTGGGTTTAGATAAGACCCCTGAAACTATTAGCCAATTGTTGAATGTATACTGTATGTTTAACTGTGACTCTGTACATGACGTATTTCTGCTTTAAAAGGAATCTCCCACTCTGGGAAATAAAGGTTTGCCTCAGGTTTTTCAGAAACTTTGTCTCCGGTGTGAATTACTTCTAGGGGAGAGCGCATTAGTTAATCAATTTGGAAGGAGTAGATAGACAATAAAGCAAAGTTTTCTTTGATCCAAATCAATATCTTTACTAAATCCATGAATGGATTCCCCACCCCCCTCATGTACATATTTTTCAAAACTAGATAACTCAGGGCATTTAACTTGGGGTATTTTGACACTTTTCATGTGGCCACTTTACCACCAACCTTTGCCAAACTTTGCAGCCAAAAAATAAATACAATTTTTCTTCACACAGATTGCAATTGAGGTAAAAATTTCCTGAAAATGTAAAGGGCTACTGCCAAATAACACCTCAATATGGGTTCAGCAACATCTCCTGAGTAGTGTTGATCGAACCCGAACCGCACTGTTCGGGTTCGCACCGAACTTTACGGTTTTGGGACCCCGGACCCGAACACGGATATTTCACTGTATGTCCGTGTTGGAGTTCGGGGTTCGGCGATTTAATGGCGCATTTTGAAAAGCTGCAGGGCAGCCAATCAACAAGCGTTTGACTCGTTTGCCCTTAGAAGCCATCACAGCCATGCCTACTAATGGCATGGCTGTGATTGGCCAGTGCAGCATGTGACCCAGCCTCTATATATAAGCTGGAGTCACCGCACATCACATGAGCTATTCTTAGTGTAGGGAGAGGATGCTGCAGCTGTGAGGGACAGATTAGTAAAGAATTCTGATGTTGAATCGGCAAACTACAGCTATTATTCAAACATGCAGCCCATGGCCATCTGTCTTTCACCTCGCCCCCTTGCAAATCAGCCAAGCAGTCTGAGCCACAAGTCATGCAGAAGTCTCTTTTTCTTTTTGATGGCTATGCTGGCGGGGTCATCAAACCTAGCCTTGCCCCAGAAGTGGAAGAGATTGAGTGCACTGATGCACCACCACTTATGTGTCAGGATGTGGACATGCGAGGACCACCGCAGCATGTCTCTGATGATGACGAAACACAGGTGCCAACTGCTGTAGCTTTCGACAGTGTGCAGACCTGCAAGGAGGGCAGGGTTGAGGAGTGGGTGGAAGATGATGTGGAGGATGATGAGGTCCTAGACCCCACATCGAATCAAGGTCATGCGAGTGATGCGTCCAGTGCAAAACCGTAGCGGCCGTCCCCTAGACAGTACGCCTGCTACTGCCCACCGCACCCAGGGGCCGAGCACACCAAAGCCAGCTACAAGGAGTTCCCTGGCGTGGCAGTTCTTTAGACAATGTGCTGACGACAAGAGACGAGTGGTTTGCAAGCTGTGCAATCAGAACCTGAAGCGAGGCATAAACTTGCTAAACCTGAGCACAACCTGCATGACCAGGCATCTACATGCAAAGCACGACCTGCAGTGGAGTAAGCATCTCAAAACCCAAGAAAGATCTCAGGCTCCTCCGGCTTCCTCTTCTGCTGCTGTCTTGGCCTCTTCCTCCAGCTCTGGAGGCACCTGCCACTGAGCAAATAGAGGAAGTGGCAACAACGTACGACACCATCCCCAAGCATCTCCAGACTGTCCCATGGAAAAGTTCTGCTGTCCATCTTCCAAACACTGGAGAGAAAGAGGAAGTATGGCCCTACCCACCTGCGAACACTGGCCCTGAATGCCAGCATTTCCAAATTCCTGGCCTTTGAAATGCTGTCATTCCGTCTGTTGGAGACGGACAATTTTAAAAACCTGATGGCGGTGGCTGTCCCACAGTACGTGGTTCCCAGCCGCCACTACTTTTCCCGGCGAGCCATCCCTTCCCTGCACAAGCAATTGGAGGACAAAATCAGGTGTGCACTGAGCAACGCCATCTGTGGCAAGGTCCACATAACCACAGATATGTGGACCAGTAATCATGGGCAGGGACGCTATATCTCCCTAACTGCACACTGGGCAAATGTAGTGTCGGCTGGGCCTGAGGCAGATAGCAGTTTGGCGCATGTCCTTCCACCACAGAGGATTGCGGGGCATTTCTCTTAGCCTCCTGTTGCCTCCTCCTCCTTCTCAGCTTCTTCCTTCTCCTCTACCACCTCCTCATCCGGTCAGCGTAACACCTTCACCACCAACTTCAGCACAGCCAGGGAAAACGACAGCAGGCTCTTTTAAAATCTGAATTTGGTGGTGCAGAAATTCCTGAAAAACTACCCAGATATATCAGAGCTGCTGCAGAAAGTGCGGGCCGTCTGTGAGCACTTTAGGTGTTCTCACCCTGCTGCTGCTCGCCTGTCTGCGCTGCAGCGTAACTTAGGCATTCACGCTCACCGCCTCATATGCGACGTGCCCACAAGGTGGAACTCCACCTTGCACATGATGGAGAGATTGTGCGAGCAGCAGCAGGCGATAGTGGAGTATCGTAGCAAACAGGGGAAAGATCATGCGCTCTGTACTTGGACACTTGAATACAAAAGTATAAAAGAATATAAAATGACGTGCATAAATACACAATAATCGTGCAATATGAAAATGTGCAAAATGTGCATAAAAATCAGAACATTCACAATACAGTATGCAAATAAATAAAATTGTAAAAAACACAGTATCAGTGCTATATGTGCAAATGTGCTTACAGTACATACAACAATTGATATACTTGCAAAAAAACACACAACCATAGATCTTAATCCATGTGCAATATGTGCAAAACGTGATACTTTGACCACTTGAACGCAAAAAACATACAAAGTGCAATATGTGCAAAAAAGGAAGTGTTATACTTAGAACCCTTAGGTTCACTGGGCCATGATGTGCCTGAAAAAGACAATAAAACACACAATGGTGCAGTACATCCTATACAAAAGAAAAAACGAATGCAACAAGAAAATCACTCACAATTAAAGCTCCTAATAATCTAGGAGCATAGAATCAGGCCAAACACTGAATGTAGTGGTATACTTGCCCCCTTCAGGGATTCTCTCCTCCAATTTTTTCAGAGTGCAGTAACTGCAGCAAATTCAAACTCCGAGTGGGGTATCGAGTAGCAAGATTTTTTATTCCACAATACAAAAAGATGTTAAAAAGATAGTGGAGTATCAGCTGCAGCATGCACGGGTCAGTCGCTCTGCGGAACAGCACCACTTCACCACCAATGAGTGGGCCTCCATGCGAGACCTGTGTGCCATTTTGTTTCGAGTACTCCACCAACATGGCCAGTACCAATGACGCCGTTCTCAGCCTTAGTATCCCACTTGTATGTCTCCTTGAAAAAACGCTTAGGGCGATGATGGAAGAGGATGTGGCACAGGAGGAAGAGGAGGAGGAAGAACAGGGGTCATTTCCACAGTTATCAGTCCAGTCATTCACAAGTGGCTTGGAGGGTGGGTTCCTGCACCAGCATAGGCCAGGTACACAACTGTCAAGCCAGGGCACAGTTTTGTAGGAGAATGAGGATGATGATGAGGAGGAACCGTGTTCACAGCAGGGTGGCACCCAACGCAGCTCGTGGGCATCACTGGAGCGTGGCTGGGGGGATACGGAGGACACAGATGATACACCTCCCACAGAGAACAGCTTGTACTTGCCTGCTGGATCTCCGTTACAAGGACAACGTGCCGTCCTTAATTCCATCACTGGAGCGTGATCGTAAGATGCGGGACTACAAGCGCACACTGGTAGATGCGCTGCTGAGGGCATTGCAAAATGACACCGGGGGGCTCAATGGAAGCACAAGGCGAAGGCAGAGGAAGAGGTCGCCAACGAGGCTGGGGCACCGCCAGCACCTCAGAAGGCAGGGTTAGCATGGCCGAAATGTGGAAAAGCTTTGTCAGCACGCCACAACAAGCAGCAACACCATCTGATATGCAACATCTTAGCAGGAGGCAGGATTTCAGCAACATGGTGGAACAGTACGTATGCACAGGCCTACACGTACTGACTGATGGGTCTGCCCCATTCAACTTCTGGGTCTCCAAATTGGGCACATGGCCTGAGCTTGCCCTTTATGCCTTGGAGGTGCTGGCCTGCCCCCAGTGAATTGTCTGAACCAGGCATGGATCCCACCAGACTTCTCCGTACCTTGTGCAGAATAGACATTTTTACCGGCCTCACCCAGTCATTGTTATACTCCAGTGCACTTATTCTTTGTTTTCTGTTGTTATATGTCCCAATATTTTGGGGGCTGCCCCAATTTAAAAAAACAAAATCAAAAAAAAAAACAGTGTAGGCTACCTCCTCCTCCTCCAGCGCCGCTTCCACCTACACCGCCACGGTCCCCAACCTATGGGTCACTTAGTATAAACTGAAACCCTCTCTCAAATGGATAATTCTGTTGATACTCCTGGCAGCCATGCTTTAGATTTAGATTTATGTTCTTCCAAAGCTAAAATCAAAGATTCCATCTAGTGCTATTTTATGGCTCAGCTGTATTTTTAATTTGTATGTATTTTATGTTATTTTAAGTTATTTGCTTGCAGGGCACTTGTCTTACTCTTACCCACATTTTACTTCCTTTTGCAGCCCTCTAGCCCTTTCCATGACATTTTTAGAGGCATTTTAGTGGCCAAAAGTTCGTGTCTCCATTGACTTCAATAGGGTTCGTGTTCGGGGTCAAGTTTGAGCACGGACCCGGACATTTTTTCGAAGTTCCGCCGAACCTGAACATCCAGGTGTCCGCTCAACTCTACTCCTGAGTACAAGGATATCACCTATGTATAGGTAGGTTACGTTATTTGGGGTCTAAAAGGCCACATGTTCTCAACTTGGGCCCATGTCCTATTTGGGACATATTTGAAGCCGGCCAGTGTATTTTACCCCACAAAATTACATGTTTTTGAAAACTAGACACCCTAAGATATTTCAAATGGTGGTATTTTAACACTTTCCATGCACTAATTCTACCACCAGCCTTTGTCGAACCTTTGAGAAGTAGTTTTTTTTCCACATACATTGTACTTCAGGCAAGAATTCACAGATCCTGTTATGAGTAACTAACAAACAACACTTCAAAATGTGTTCAGAATCATCTCCTGAGTACAGGGATACCTCCCATGGAAAGGTTTGTCTTGTTATTTGGGGGCTAAAAAGCCACATTTGGGAGGTGTGCATTTCTGGCTTGGAATTTTGACAAGCTCCCAACCTGGCCCAATGTCCCATTTTGGAAAGTGGCCAGTGTATTTTACCCCCTCAAACCATATATTTTCGGAAACTAGATATATTCCTCCCAGGTGTATACACTTCTCCAAACCTGGCAATCAGGGTGCCGATTTTAAATAGCAAATGTCAAATTGAGGTTGCTCCGTAGGGGGGTACAGGCTATCACTAAAATGCATATATAACGCAGGAGCATTTCATAACTCATCCTATGCATTCTCTGGGGGGAAATAGGGGTACTGCATATAGCAATCGTGCTCCAGTAGGAGCAGAGTGAGGGCTTCTTGATGATGCCCATCAGCAAAGTGAGTCCCCAGAATTTCGGCAATCAGTGCGGGCCCAGTGCTGCTTTCCCAAAAAGGACTGAGGGTTAGCAGCACGGTACTGCTGGGCAAAAAGATTAGTTTTGGAGACAATGTCCCCCAAAAGATCATCCCCCAGATAAATCTGAACAAACTGTAGTGGGGTAAATCCTGCAACATCAATGTTGATGCCAGGAACTGCAGTGAATGGAGGGATAGCTGGCCTATAGCGATTAGGCGCTACCCACTCCTCAGCAGCACTGCCAGCCGGAATCGTACAACTCTTTGTGGCAGGGGACCCAGCAGCCACTGATACATCACTAGATCACTAGACTAAAATCAGAGAGCAATAGGAAGCAATGTTAATCGTTTCCTATGCCCTTTTAATGTGCCAGCAAGCCATGTGTTTTAAAGGCAGTATGCATTTAAAACCGGCATTTTAAATCGCCCGACAGTTTTATTTTGTATTGCATGATGTCTCCACATATATGTTGGAGAAAAAAAAGGAAAACAGAAAAGTTGCGAAAAAACTGAAGGCAAAAAAATAATAAATAAAGAGCAAGCAAAACAATACTGTGAGTAAAAACATATCATATATGAATGATAAAAAATGATAAAAGATAGCATAAAATGATGGAAAACGAAAAATTGGAAAGAGACAAAAAATAGTAAAAATATATAGAAAACAATAAATGAACAAAGTTCTACCTACAGAAAGTTGTTACCGCCATGGGCTCCAATTCAGTGCCCACATATGCCAACATATATATGGATTACTCGGAGGTCAATGGAATTTCCAAAACTCCCTTCTTCAAGCACTGCACAATATGGACGACGTGTTTGTTTGTTGGGATGGCAGTCAAGGCGAGTTCACCCAGTTTGTGGCAGATATCAATTCCATCAATATGCATATCACTTACACCAGTGAACTCAATTCCCAACGGGTATACTTTCTGGACACCACCGTAATACAGATTGACAACAGACTTGAAACAAATGTCTACACTAAACCAGAAGACAAAAACAATTTGCTCCTGTACAGCAGCTACCACCTGGAACACTCAAAAAGTCAACTCATCCGTACCAAAAGAATCATCAGTAATCCATCACTATTGGAGACTAGCCTAGACGAGATGTTCTCTGATCGCGGCTATGACCAAGAATTGCTACATACCCAGAGAAATCGTCTATCTACTATCCCTAGAGACAAGCTGATGACACCTAAAACCAGGAACCCCTTGATGTCTCGGGTACCCTTTGTCTCACCCTTTACAAATGTCAGACCCAAAATTAAAAAACCATCATGAAAAACTGGCATGTATGTATCCAACTCCAATCATCCAGTTTCCCTCCATAACCCACTTTTTTTTTTCCTATTCCAGGTCCCATAACATCAGGGACCCTAGTCTTGGCTGACATTGGCAGTAAAATATCTGCGAGCCGAGCCGCAATATGGTACCTTCCCATGCCTTAGTTCTAACCAGTGCAATAGTGTGATCAAAAGCACCTCATTCCTCCATCCCCACTATGGCAATAAATATAAAAGCAAAGATTATTTCACCTGTGACTCCACTTTTGTGGTGTTCATTCTTAAATGCCCATGTGGCCTCCTCTATGTGGGAGGAACCCCCAGACAGATCAAAAAAAGAATCTCCGAGCACAAAACATCTTTTAGGGCTGCCCTTGTGGGTGGCAACACCAACAAGGTACCAGTGGATAAACACTTCAAGGAAGCTGGCCACAACGTGAACCAACTATGCTTCCAGGTGATCGATGGAGTACCCCCCCTAGGAGAGGAGGTAGCCGTGAAAAAAATCTTAAACAAAAAGAGACAAAATGGATCAATATCCACATACCATCTCACCTAGGGGCTTAAACAAAGATACATTTTCTCTATCTGGTTTCATTCTGTATCTATATTATGACCTCTTTCCTATCCTATTCTTTGACTATTCCTTCACTCGATCTGTCCATTTGATGTTTATCCCTTCAACTTCCCACTTTTGTGTTTTTCCTTCCCCTCTCCCCATCACAATACCCTTTTGTCATTTCACTTCCCCACATCTCTTCCCCAAAAAGATGTTTTAACTGTGCTATGATGCTTCACATTTATGTGTTTTGAGTCTCACAGCAGGCAGTGCTGTGATGTTACTACTGCAGCCGCAACCTAAGCTCTACTTTCAGCTGTTCGGATCTCACAATAGAGGACCGCGTTTCAGCCACTTCTCTGGTCATGCCCCCTGGGTGGCCTTACATGTGCCTGTTGGCATTTACAGTATGACATTCCCCAGGAAATGAGCACGTATGGCCCGTGCAGTCCATATTATGGCATGGCCGAAGAAGGAGATTCCTCAGAGCGTGTCGCTCCATGCCACCATCCCCAGTCCTCTGCTTGTTTAAACCTTCATAGACTGTACCTGCATCACCCACTGGAGCCTCAACTGATTTTTGTGGACTTCTGTTTGCTCCCCTACAGTTACACTGCCCGTGATCATTTCTCTACATATGGGTGAGACAGTTGCCATTTTTTGTCTATTCCTTTTTTCCTACATTTTGCTGTATTTTTATGCTCTACTATTTTCATATATGATATAGCTTTGTTTCTTGTTTTTGATGCAGGTTGTTTAAACATAGAAACATAGAATGTGTCAGCAGATAAGAACCATTCGGTCCATCTAGTCTGCCCAATTTCCTAAATACTTTTATTAGTCCCCAGTTCCCTATCTTATAGCTAGGATAGCCTTGTGTCTGTGTACCACGAATGCTTAAAATCCTTGACTGAGGAGACTGAGGAGTTTCACCAGTTTTATTTGCAAGAGGCACTTTTTTATTTTTTTTTACCTTCATTTACCCCTTTTTTCTTCCTCTATTTATTGTATTTTGACTTTGATGTGGTTAGGACAACATTAACACAACCCCACTTTTTCTCATTTGTTTTTTATCTATATATTTTTTGTGTCTTTTTCCTTTTCCATCATTGTTTTTCATTTATTGCTATCTTTTTTCATTTTTTCTATTGTATATTTTTACTCCCAGTGTTATTTATTATTTTTTTGCCTGCTCCTTGTAGCCTTCTGTTTTTTCGCAAATTTTCCTTTTTTTCTCCTACATATATTATGGGTTTTTTTTACCGTCGTTAGTGTCCCACTTACCACTGTGTCCGAGGATGTCCCAGTCATTCAGCAACATCCAGCTGCTCCTCCACGATGCCTTCGTCACATGGAAAATCCAAGATGGGGGGCGCAACTTTAAAACATCGCGGTAACAGATCCAAGAAGGCGGACGCGATATTTTATGTTGTCAATAGTGGATCCGATATGGCCGGCGCAAGTGCAAGTCTTCACCTCCAGAGAACACCTCCTAGTCACCAACCAATGACTCCACACGAAGGGGCGTGTCTATAACAAATCTCCATAACAACACCCCAAGCTTCCTTCCTGACACCTCCCTTGTAATTACAAGTTCATTACCTACAGCCTATATAAACAACACCTTACCTGAGTATCATTGCTTCTGGTATTTGGAGCTGTCAGTTAGTTAAGTCTTACTAACTACTGTTTGTGCCTTGCTAAATTTTTGATTCCTGTTGCCATACTTTTGCTTCCCTTCTTGACTATGAATTCTGAGCCACCTGTCCTGGTCCTTGCCTGTTCCTGACTTCGACCCTAAGCTGCCAGCCCACGACCTCGGATTGTCTGACCTTGAGTTCTGCCTTGCTCTCCTGTACTTCGCTTTGGACACTACAGCCTTTGTGCACCAACTCACCAACCAAGTTGTTGTTCCCGTCCTCAATAACTCTTTATTTATACATAAGTGCCCATTGTCATCTGCATCTGGACTCCACTTCCATCTGGTAAGAGACCTTGAAATTACATATACCAGAAGCCATCCCATGGAGTTTGCAGGATTGACAGAGGCTATTTCAGCTCTCACCGACCAACTCACAACCCTCAACCAGACTGTTATGGATTTACAAGCCGAGCAAACACAGCTTTGCAAAAGTATACATATGTTGCAATCCGGTCCATCTATGTCTGGTGAGAATGTCTCATCTCATATTACTCCACACCACTATGAAGGTATGATGCCTACCCTAGAACCCCAGGGGGCTATGCCTGAAAAATTTTCAGGAGACCGTGCACAATATCAGCGTTTTGTGACAGCATGTCAAGTTATGTTTTCTATTAAACCTCATACCTATGCCAGAGAATATGTCTGCATCCATATGGTCATTTCACTCCTCACAGGGGAACCACAAACCCGGGCCCATCACCTCATCTGTACGAACAGTCCTATCTTGGATTCATGGCACTCTTTTGTCAAAGCAATGGATAACTTGTATGACGATCCCCACAGGAGGTTTTCAGCTCAACATTCTTTACGTCACCTAAAGCAAGGTAAACATCACGTTGAAACATATGTATCTGAGTTCCGCACCCTGCCTTTTGAAACTGGATATGATGATCTTGCCCTCACAGATCAATTTTGTTGGGGTTTAAGCGATGTCCTGAAGGATTAACTGGCCCACAAGTGTACTCGCTGGAAGATTTAATCTCCTTGGTCATAGAATTGGATCGACGCTTTAGGGAAAGGAGACAAGAGAGCGCTTGGGAGCACGGTTCACCTAAACAACGGTCTCCTGCTCCATTCTTCTCTTATTCTACCCAACCGATTCCCTCATCCTCTGCAATCAACAGTGAAGAACCGATGCAAATCGGGATAGCCAGAGGGCCATTAACTTCAGAAAAATGACTGCATCGCAGACTCCACAACATTTGTTTATACTGTGGAAAACCTTATCTGTCTCGTTAAATGGAATCCACAAGGAACTTTTACGATTTGAAGTGGTGTTTTCTTTTTTCTGTTATCCTAGGCTTACCCTGGCTTAGAACCCATAATCCATGTATAAATTGGGATATCGGAACCCTCACCTTTACCTCATCCTACTGCACGGAACATTGATGACCAGTTAAATCAGAAGGTCTTTTTTCTACCGCAACATGTCCTTCTGTTCCCACCTATGAATACACCAATCTCCAAAAACCCATGTTACCTAGTGAATACATTTGTTATATGGATGTTTTTGAGAAGAAAGGAGCAGACTCCTTACCTCCTCATCATTCATATGACTGCCCCATTGACTTTCTACCAGGGGCCCCAATACCCTTCTGAACCGGAACTGAGGTTATTAAAAGAATATATTGAGCATAACCTAAGAAAAGGATTCATACAACCATCCACCTCTCCTGCTGGTGCCAGAATCTTTTTTTGTCGAAAAGAAGGATGGGGGGCTCTGCCTCTGTGTGGATTATCGGGAACTCAACCTGATTACAGTATAAAAATGTTAACCCTTGCCCCTCATACCAGGACTCCTGGAAAGAAGGAGCACAGCCAATATCTATACCAAATTAGATTTGAGAGGGACTTATAATCTTGTACGGATCAGAAAGGGAGATGAGTACCTGTATCGCTACATGGTTGTCTATCTGGATGACATCCTCATTTTTTCTACCACCCTCGAGGAACATATCCAACACGTCTCTTCTGTCCTGTCACTTTTAAAACAAAACTGTCTCTACGCCAAAACTGTCTCTCCTCCATCAATGCTTATATTTAGTGGCTTGTGGCATACACCTACAAGTAATGTGCGACTCTTTTTAGTGTCTATGCTAATCTCCAACCACAGTGTCTCCACATCAGTTCCAGTTTTATCATGCACACTATGTTACTATTATATATTCTGCATGGAAGCATGTACTTGTTTGTGTGTATGTGTTTGGTCAAACATATATACTTATGCAAGGAAATAATATAATGTCTATTCATAGCAACAAAAAATGTTTCGGTCAGTTGAGTAGGAAAGGTATTGAAGAGTTATACTTCATACCCCTATGCATAAAATCACTCTTGAATTTTTTTTTGGAAGTGTTTATTATCATTCTGGAATGTGAGTATGCAATTATAATTAACCCCTTAGTGACCGAGTGCTATGCTGCTTTTGATGTGCCTTGAAGACCAGAATTCCATTATTTTTGTCATATGTTTACTGAACTGTGAATTTCTTTCTTTGTGTGCAGTCCACCCATACAAATTATATATAATTTTTTAAAGGATGGATAGGGCTTTCATTTGATACTATTATTTTCATCATATGATATAATTTACTATTAAGAAAATATAAAATATGATGAAAATATGCCATAAAAAACACTCTTTCAAACTTTGACTTGATTTTTTTTAAACAATTACAAAAGGTAAAAAAGACCCCATCTATATATTTCTAATATTTGTCCTGAGTTTAGAAATACCAGTGTTTCCATGTTTGTCTATGTTTTATTTCAAGTAATAGGGCAATAAACAATAATAGTGTTTATTGTTTTCTTACCATTTTCTTCTACAGTGACCTTTTAACCCCAACCCTAAATCTACCCCAACTCTAAATCTACCCTTAATCTAACCCTTGTACTCACCCGAACCTCCCTGTAACCCTAATTATGACACTAACCCTAGATCTAGGTTTAGTAGATCAAGGGTTAGCTTTTTCCATTTATTTATTTAATTAAATTTGTCTCCTCTAACTGTAAAATTGATCACTGCCTCTAGGGGCAGTCAAGCAACGTTTTCTGAGCGACAGAATAGATTTTTTTCTCTCTGCTGTATCTCTGTGCTGGGCACGCTATATTGGTGGAGCATGTCATAGCGGTGCCTAGGGGGGGCACAGAAGGTCTTGCATGATGCCTCCATCCAGGCATCATTGCAACACTTTAACACACATAGGCAGTGATCAGATTTCACTGCCTATGTGTGTAAAGCGCATACGATCACATTTGCGGTGATCGTATGCGCTCGGGGGGTGTATCTGTGTGCATGTTCTCTAATAATCTGAGAACAGGGACACAAATGTATTATCCTGAATATGTAAATTATTATGTCATGTATGTGCATATTCTTGCACATACATGACAGTTCTCTGCTCTTTGAATCAAGACTTTCACAAAAGAATTGATTATGCAAGAGGACTATCAAAGTACTTTTACTCAAAAAGGGACAAAATGGATTCCATTATTTGTAACATGCCTTCCACCCTTAGTTACGTGCTGACATAACTACATAGTTGAACTTACTCCTAATGGAATGACTCACACATGACAAGAATATAATATTGCTTGAGTATAATTGGCATTGAATGTATTATATATTGATTAGATTTAAAAAGCACATGGGTATAAACCACATCCAGAGTCACATCCCAGTACTATAATCACTTTACTCATATTCACAGATCAAATGCCACAGATAATAATAAACACCACGACTGTTCATGACTGCATCCATGGTTGGCCTGTTCCTGCAGCACTCCACTTGCTGTACTCGCCATAGTCTGTGATATCCTTGGCGGCCACCTGCGCTTGCACAACTGAACCTGGCTTGAGTCCGACAAGAATGAAGGTTGTAAGTTCGTAGGGACCAATCTGTAAAATTAAGGGAATGCGATTCCAATAAATTAAGTTGAACTGTTTGTAGGGAATAGAGCAGCCCTTATTTCTTAATAAATACTAGTTTTTATTTAAACATGCCAAAATGTAATAATTATATGATCAAATAAAGTTCTAAATAGCACAGCAGAACAATTTTAGATCTGCCAAGGAAAATTATTATTGCATATTTAATTCTCCAAACAAATAAAAAGTAAACCAAGAAACAGAAAAACTTGTACAGTGGCAAGAAAATGTGAACCCTGCTGGAATTATCAGCATTTATGTATAAATTTGTCTTAAAATATGGTCTGATCGTCATCTAAGTTACAATAATGAACAAACGCATTGGGGCAGACACAATCCACCCTGTTATTTAAAAAAAAGTGCCTTTTTATGTAATTTTAAAGGACATTTTTTATTTAATGACAGCAGCTAATGAGCTTAATGGGTGCGGTAAGATGTTAAAATAATTACTGCACCCACTAAAACCATGCTTTCTATGGCAGGGTAATAGAGCTGGTAAAAAACAAAATGACACTGAAACGCAGTAATCACGTTTTCCGCGGTAATCACCACACAAACAGTGATCCATTGACTGACGGGCAAAAAATCTTTCGTTTTTTGCCTCTCAATTTTACATTAAAAAAAGCACTTTAAATGTGCACCGGCTGCTTGACAAAGCTGCTTTTTTTCCACATTTGAACTCTTTCAATGCTGTAGGAATCACAAACAATGCACCCTACAGCATTGAAATGGTTAACTTCTAAAATAAAAAATGTTGTAATATCCCCCACCTCCTCAGCAAATAAAAATAATTGGCCCACTGCTGGCCCCAAGCAAAAAATGTGGCAATGGTCGGGCATATGCCCTGTGGCCCCAGAAAAAGTTAAATTACTGGCCCCCTAGGGCTTTTATTGTATTTATTTGGGGCTTAGTGCTAGTCCCACTAGCACTAAGCCCCAAATAAATACAATAAAAGTCCCCCCAGGGCTTGGGGCTGGTGTTATTCCTCAAGCCCCAAATAAATACAATTGAAGCCCCCCCCCCCCCCCCCTCGAAGGACCACTTATCTTGTGCCAGAGGCTGGCCAGTTGCCCCTGGCACATGAAATAAATACATAACATGTTATCTCTGTATACCAGTTTCAAATTCAACACCTAGGGAAAGAGTAGACTTAGTTAAGACTGACGATAAACTTATGTTATCAGTCAATCAACGGACCATTTGAAAGACAATAATTATATCAGTCCCAAGCCCCCATTTCCCTTAGATAACTTGAATGCAGAGTTACTAATCCTTCTACGACCCTTCCCCCCCAAATAAATAAATGTGCAGTCTTTATTATCTACCTAAATAATTTCTGAGGTTGAAAAACAGGAACATTTAAGAATAAATTTAAATAACATTTAAGATCATCATTTTAACCAAATTGACTCTACCTGATACATTAATGGGAAGTTGTCTCCACAACTGGATTAATATTATATCCGGTATACTGAGCTGGAGCCTAAGATATAGTTCTCCCCAAGTATTTAAAAGTGTTTGACCAGACAAGAGGTAACCAATAGTATTAGTGCCTTTCACACCCAAATTAATCTCCATAAGATTAGATTTAGACCTGACATAAACCCAATTTTCTCAACCAGATCCAAGAAATTTACTAATGAAGGGCCAGGATCTTCCAAAAAGAGAAGCAAGTCGTCTGCATATAAAGCTAACTTCTCTTCACTTTCACCATTGTAAAGCCACTGTTTTTTCCAATGCCCTTATTAAGTTTGCCAATGGTTCAATTACCAAAGCAAACAATACAGGAGACCCTCGTCTTGAATCAATTCGGAACCTCACCACCCATTCTAATTCATACCCTGGGGTTCTTATATAGCGCCTTTCTAAGAGTGCCCAGAGGAATTCCCATTCAACTGAATCAAATTCCTTGGTAGCATCCAAGAAGGCAACGGCCTGGGTTGAATTTTTATATGGTGGTTGTGATGAAGTGCCCTTCGCCACTTGGTCCTGGAGAGGCCTGGTTGCCAGCCTCCTCCCCTGTGACTATGAACCTGTGGTGTATGGCCCTTTAAGAACATATTTGGGGCATGGTGAAAATGCCCCAAAAAGCTAACTTTTTAACTACTGGGTGGAATTGTCTGATTTTTAGTTATGTTCATGTTTAAAGTATGCTGATTCTGAAAATGTATGTTTTTATATGAATGTGATGGATATTTTGAAAGTTATTAATTTTGTGATTTTCTTTTTTTTTCTTTTTTTTAATTTGATTACAAATAACAAACACCACATAATCTGATCGTTCAACAGTATTCAGAAACTGTTTACAGGGATAGTTAGCAGTTGTTAAATCATCAGAATTTAGACAATACAAGTATACATACACCATATAATACAAATTCACTGAGAGAGCCAGAGGGGTGCGCAACAGACATTCACGGGCAGGGGAGGGAGGGGATTAGGTATTTATATACCAGTTTTTATTATCATGCTTTATTTTTATTTATTTATTTTTATTTATTTTTTTATCATGTCCAGGGTCGAAACTTCCCTCTCCCGCTTTTTCACTCTTCCCATCTAATCTAATTGTTACCGTAGTCATTTATCCATTTAAACCATGGCTTCCATTTTTCTTCGAATTTGGTATTACTCTCATTTTGAAAGGATATTCCCCTTTCCATCTTATATTGATAGTGCACTTATGATTCTACTTGAAGCCAGGCTGGTTTATTTTCTTGTCTCCAAAGTCTAGCCAAAACAGACTTTGTGGCTAGGATAACCTGAATTATTAGGTACCTCTTTTTATAGGGAAGATGTGACATATTAAAATGCAGTATCGCAACGACCATCTCGGGATTAACTCTGCATTCCAATATATTCAAAATATTTTCAAAAACCTGACGCCATAGAGGAACTATTACTTCACAGTTCCACCATATATGTATAGAGGTGCCCTCCTCCCGTTTGCATCGCCAGCACAAACTCGATACAAGCGAGTCAATTTTATTCAGAATTTTTGGGACTAAATGCCACCTATGTATAATCTTATAGTGTAATTCTAGGATGTTTGTACAGTGAATAGCCTTCTTAACTTCTCCCATCGATTTAACCCAGGTTTCTGTGGGGATCTCTGCTTTTATATCCTTTTCCCAGTTCAGCCAAGATCTCGGTTTATTATCTTTATCCTGAAGGCCTAAGATCTCCAGACACCGTGAAATTTTTATACATTTTAGCTTAGTATCAAAAAAGTCAAGCAGCTTAGCGGACCTCTTATCTCCCACATCTCTGATCAAATGTTGATTTAAATATTTTTTTAGCCTTAGGTAATTAAAAATTTCTTTAGTCGATAGCAGATGTTCCTGTTGGATCTGTGAGAATGCTTTGGGCCACGAGTTTTCCAGAAGGGCTTCTATCTTGACGGAAGGATATTTTTGCCACCCTGCTAGTCTCAAATTTTCAATGTTTAATTCCAGTATTTTTATCTTGCACGAGGGTGGTATTTTTTCCAATAGGTTATTCGCCTTTTTAAACAAAAGCCAATCAGCCAGCAGTTCCCCCAGATGGGGACAAGTTATTTCGGCAATTATTTTTTTAGTAGATTTGGTATTTATCCATAATGCTTGAGAAATGTCTTTAAACCCGAGTATATAGAACTCAATATCATACCATGGATCCTTTATGGCCGTAGGGTCCTGCCATCTCCGCAGATGGAACAAACGAGTCGCCTGATAATATCTGGTGACACACGGGACGGCTAGTCCTCCCTTGTTAGATTGTTTTAGCATATGGGACTTGGCTATTCGGGGTCTTTTTTGAGCCCAAATATATTTTAGAATGAGATTTTGCAGTAATCTTAATTTACAGATTGAGATCCTTAATGGAACCATTCTGAATAAATAGGACCATTTAGGCAGTAAGTAAGATTTAATTATATTCACCCGTCCTAGCCAAGAGATACCCAACTCTTTCCAGTCTTTTAATAATTTTTCTTGGGAGTATTTATATATAATATCAAAAATTTTCAACATTAGATCTTCCAGTCTCGGGGTTATAGATATTCCCAGATATTCAAATCCATCCTGGAAATTCTTCTGATAACTGGTCTATTGTCAGACTGTCAAGGTTAATAGGCATTATGTGGAATTTCCCCATATTTAATTTGTAATTAGATACTACCCCGTATGCTCCAATTTCCAACATCAAAGCCTCCAGAGAGTTTCTGGGGTCTGATAGTGTTAAAACAATATCATCAGCGTAAAGACTGACTTTAAAGTTACGCTGACCCACTACAATACCCTTTATCTGGGAATTATTTCTGATTTTAACTGCTAAGGGTTCCAGGGTAAGGACGTATAGTATTGGAGCAAGGGGACATCCCTGCCTAGTGCCATTATGGATCTTAAACCAATCCGCGGAGATGCCAGGACCCACGGTTCTAGCCACAGGACCAGAATACAGGGCCATAATTGCAGTCCTGATTGACCCATCCAAACCAAATCTTTCCAAGATCTTACTCAAGAATCCCCAGCTGACCCTGTCAAAGGCCTTTTCGGCATCCAGTGACAGGACCAGCTGGGGAGTCCGCGTTGCCTCTGCGTGTCCCAGGAGATCAATAAGCCTTCTTGAGCAACTATCTATTGTGCGTCCAGCCACAAAGCCTACCTGGTCCTGATGGATCAACAGCGGAATAACTGCTTTAAGCCTATTGGCAATTACTGCAGAATATATTTTTATGTCGGTATTAATTAATGATATAGGCCTGTAATTGGCCGGATCTGTTGGGTCTTTGAATGGTTTTAATATTGGGGATATTGTTGCCTGTAGTAATTCGGATGGCATTATACCTTTATCCCTTATTTCATTAAAAATATCTGTAAGATGTTGTCTCAATTCCATCCTAAATTTTTTATAGAACAAATTTGGGTATCCATCAGGACCAGGCGCCTTATTTAACTTTAAATGATCTATCACTTTCATAGATTCTTCTAGATTGAATGGCATGTTTAAGTCAACTAGTTGCTCAGCAGACACTGAAGGCAGGTTCACTCCCTGCAGATATTGATCTACCTCGGACCCGGGATGAGACACCGAAGTGCCATACAGCTGTGAGTAAAAATTGTTAAACGCATTCCCGATATCCTTTGGGCTTGTATTACTTTTTCCTTCCATTTTAATGTTAACCACTCTGGCTCTGGCTTTCCAATTTTTTTATTTATTTGTTAACATTTTATCTGCCTTATTACTCTTATGATACCATTTTTGATTTAGCCTCATAAGGGAAAAATTCACCTTAGCAAGCAGAAGATCGTTTATTTCTTTGGTGATCTTGTCTATTAATAAGGCCTGGGTTTTGGATGGGGATTTTTTATTATCAGCCTTTAATTTATATAAATCCAAATAAAGTTGGTTAACTGATGCGCCTTGTTTTTTTTTTATTTCAGAGCCCAATTTTATCAGGTAGCCTCTAGCAACACTTTTGAAAGCACACCACACTGTTAGACCCGACATGTTCCCAGTAATATTTTCTTTAAAATAAAGTTTAAACATTGAAGACAGGAAGTCTGTATTTTCCTTATCGGTGAGTATATTTTCATTTAATCTCCAGTTTGAACGTTGTTCCTGTGCATTGGTTATTACAAGTTCCAAAATGACTACTGAGTGATCTGACCATGCTATATCTTTTATGTCTATTTTTTTACAGAGTCTTAATACATGGGGTCTGGTTAGAAAATAATCCAGCCTGGAATACGAAAGGTGGGGGTTAGAAAAAAAGGTATAATCTTTTTCTCCCGGATGGAAGGATCGCCACACATCGTATAAATTATTTCTGGAAATTATTTCCTGAAATTGATGGGCACCCTTCCGCAGGGAGGGATTCAAACAGGACCCACTGGGGACTTTTTTATCCATATCCACATCTAAGATGCAGTTAAAATCTCCTCCCATTAAAAAGGTGCCTTGGATATAGGGTTGTACTTTATTAATTATATTGTTAATAAATCTGTGTGGATTTTCATTTGGGGCATACATATTCAAGAATGAGTATATATGTCACAGATAAGAAATAGATATCTACCGGAGCTATCTTGTAATCTGAATATCTCACTAAAAGCCAGGTCTCTTGAAACTACTATTGCAACACCTCTCCTTTTCTTCTTATAGTTGGAGTGGAAAATATGAGGGAATAAGTTATTCTTTATTAATGACGTGTCACCTTTCCAGTGGGTTTCTTGTATGAAACCCACTGAGATATGATCTTGTTTAAGTTGTCGAATCAGTAACTGACGTTTTTGGGGGGAGTTTAGTCCCTGGACATTCAGGGAAGCTACCTTGAAATAACTAGTATCCCCTCCAACCTACCCGGGAAGCCCGCTACGCAACCAACTCTCACAGACAACAATACAAACACAACAAAGAACCCATAAAATCGTACTGGTTTGCCCAGTGTCAAGTACATACCCATTTTGCACTTGATGTAACTTTTTTTGTGTGTCCTACCCGTCTTACCCTCTGGACACTTATTTGGCTCAATTGTGAGCCAGTCTTTGTGGACCGGTGAGTTTAGTAAAGATCTTCCTCCGGCCAAGGTAGGAGACTTGTCTTTATCTTAACCACAATACCTTTATTTAAACTGTTAAAACTACCCCATTTCCATTGATAGTTAAGTTATTAATAGAACCTCCATTCTTTTTCCCTCCCCTTTTATCCCACTCCCCTCCCCTATCTCTTTAATTCCTTCCCGTCATCTTTCCCTCCACCCTCTTTCTCTCACCCCCTTTCCTTATACTTCTATCAAATTCCTCTTCTTCTTCACTGTTTAATCTTTTTGTTTAAAGTGTCTATTCCCCAATTCCCCACCATATTGCTGGAAATCCCTCCTTCTGCCTTGTCTAAAAAAGTTCCCTGTGATATGTTCCCTTCCTTGTTTCAACTCAGCAGTTCTCTCTGGGTTATGGGAATTTTTTTTTTTTTTTTTTTACCCCCAGTCTAATGTATTATGCAGAATGAAACTGTGTTGCTCTAATTTGTGTGCCGTGTACTTACTGATTGGTATCAGTACTTCCTGTGCTTAATTTGTAATTACCAATACTATGGCTAACTATTATGTGAGTCAATATATTTTATATAGTGAATCCTGTATATTTATTTTGTGTGTTTAGTATGTGTGTATTAATTACTAATTATAAATCATGTGTCCTTATACTATAATCGTGAATATGTTTATCAATACTATTCTTAAACTCTAAAAAACTATATTTTGTGAGACTATATATTTTGTGTAATGAATTCGTAAATATTTATTTATGTATATAATATATGTGTAGAATTTTAACTAATTATAGAACATATGTGCTCATACTCTGTAAATGTATTTATCATACTATGATTAAACTCTAATTATTATAATTATTATGTAGACTATACATTTTATACAATGAGTTATAAATTATCGCCTAAGCGGAAGTATTTTTGCCTTTTTTTTTATTTATTTTTTTATTTTATTTGTTTAGTTCATTATGAATTATAATCTAGTACCTTTTTTTTTATACCAGGGTATGTCGTATCAAACTAATGCTGATAGAGCAACACAGTATCAACTGACTGCATTCCCACTGCAGTGTATGCTAATTATATACAATTCCTTTTCATAAGTCTTAAACTCAATTATGAATCCGTAGGGAACATTGATTAAGGGAATAGTGTTGACACAGTACAAGCTAATGGCAGAGCAAAAGGCAATGCTTTAGGAAGAGGCTCTAAGGGAGCAATACCTATTAGTTCTATCGTGATGCAGGTTACCGCTACTAATGCCTCAGTACCCCAGCCGGTTTCAACAATTGAGGGCCACTGATCAGGGTAGATAATTAGAAAAGTAATCCCATTAATAATCCCCTGTTACCAATGTTAGTTTTTTTTTTTTTTCTTTCTTTTCATATCCACCATGGCCATTCAGCGCACCCCTTCCATGAGGGTTTAGGAAGACGGTGGTCACCTATGCCCCGGGGAGGTGAAGTGCAGTCGGATTGGAAGATACGACAAACCGTGAGTCATCAAATTACTTGGTTACTTGGTTTGCATTTCACTACACGGAGACAGAGTCTCCATTCATAAAATTATGAATGGAGACTTTGTCTCCGTGTAGTAAAATGCCGACAGCCTATAAACCGAACGTTCGGTTTATAGGCTGTCGGCATTTAACTATACGGAGACATAGTCTCCATTCATAATGAATGGAGACTCTGTCTCCGTATAGTTAAATGCCCACAGCCTATAAACCGAACGTTCGGTTTATAGGCTGTCGGCTTATGGAATACATGTATTCCTATTGCTATTCTATAAACCGAACGTTCAGTTTATAGAATAGCAATAGGAATACATGTATTCCATAAGCCGACAGCCTTTAAACCGAACATTCGGTTTATAGTCTGTCGGCATTTAACTATACGGAGACAAAGTCTCCATTCATAATGAATGGAGACTCTGTCTCCGTATAGTTAAATGCCCACAGCCTATAAAACGAACGTTCGGTTTATAGGCTGTCGGCATTTTACTACACGGAGACAAAGTCTCCATTCATAATTTTATGAATGGAGACTCTGTCTCTGTATAGTTAAATGCCGACAGCCTATAAACCGAACGTTCGGTTTATAGGCTGTCGGCTTATGTAATACATGTAATCCTATGGCTATTCTATAAGCCAAACGTTCGGTTTATAGAATAGCAATAGGATTACATGTATTCCATAAGCCGAAAGTCTATAAACCGAACGTTCGGTTTATAGACTTTCGGCTTATAGAAAACATGTAGTGGAGCCAGGTGGAGTTCTCCTGGTGGGGAAGAATTAAGAGCTATGTGGTACCTAAATGGAATTACCTGTTCCGGATGATCCCACTTGGCATACCCAGGCAGTGGTTAGAAATGATACAGTCAGCTTTTAATAATTTTGTCTGGAGGGGAAAAAGGCCACGCATCAATAGAAAAATGCCTTGCAACAAAAATCAAGCAGGGAGGCACATCATTCCCCATAATTTCCCACTGGTACGAGGCAAACATGCTTTTTCATGCATATAAAACACAAAAAGAACAATCTCAGTACGAAGGCTGGTACAAGATAGAAGCAAATTCATTAGGGATAGAAGATTTAAATAAAGCGATCTGGACTACCCAGAACAAAGTAAAGCTGTACCCGACGACGAGTTGTAGGGTACTGGAACATCTTCTTCCCTTTTGGCACAAACAGAGGGAAAAAAGGGGGATTTTGGACAAAATCCCAAGTTCCCTACCCATAGAAGTCCTAGCTTACAACATGGAGAATATAGAGACTTAGAGATATGGGAAAAAGGAGGGGTTGAAAAAATTCAGGACATTCTAATCCCACATAGTAACACCATTAAAACGTGGACCCAGCTGGAGAAGGAGAGGGGACTGGGACAGAACCAATTCTATAATTATTTGCGAATTAATAGCTTTTTAAAAAAACAACTAAGAAAGGATAAAGAGGACGCGGAGCTGATGGGGACGATGACACGCCCGAAGTTGAGGAAGACGGTGTCTCTATTTATGGACCATATCAGAGATCAAGAAGTCTATAATAATAGCAAAACAAAGGTCAAATGGGAGAGGGAGCTGGGGATTACCACCTCTGAAAAAGATTGGATAGAAGCCTGGTCAAGGGTTAATACAAACGTGCACGATCTTTCCTTAACGGAGACCTTTTTTAAAATTGTAAATCGGTGGTATCTAGTTCCCCCCAGACTGTCCCATTTCCATGAGTCCCAATCCAGACTTTGCTGGCGATGTGGGCTGGCTGATGGAGACTTTATACATATCTGGTGGGGATGTGTAAGACTTAAGAGATTGTGGGAGGATGTATTTAAATTCCTACATAGCAAAGGCAAGATTAAACTCCCGAAAAACCCCAGAGCAGTCCTTTTACACCAGGGGTGGCCCAAAATCTCCAAACCCCAACTAGCTCTCGCAACCCACTGTCTTCTGGCAACAAAAAGAGTTATAGCTAGGGACTGGAAACAAAATAAATGTATCAGTTGGAAAACTGTTGAAGATCAATTACGATTCCAAATTAAAATGGAATGTGGTGTCTCCTGGATTTTGTCAACCTCAAGTAAGACTAAACAAATATGGGTAGACTGCTCTAATATGATCAATGAGTAAGCACTAACAACATAAGTTCTCTTGCTATAGAGCCTTAGTATATATTTCCCTAAGAAGAGGTGGGAAGGGAGGAGGGGTAACTGAAAAGAGGAAAAGGCCATAAATGGGCAGTTCGGAATTTCTTGGGTTGGAGTGGAGGAGGAGGGGTGCCATTCTGTTTGGGCAGCGGGGGGAGGGGGGAGACGGCAGTGTGCGAATGTGTTTGTTTTTATGTAACATTGCAATTGTTAAGTCTAATGACAATGAAATTTCGCCCTCAGGCAGCTTTTTCTATTTTTTGTTCTTTTTTTGTTTAGGCTGAGCAAGTTTAAGAATATGTAATATATTGCAATGTATGTTTGTATGTATATGTCTTTTCTTTTTATATATTAATAAAATAGATATTTATGAACAAGAAAACATGTAGTACTATTGCCTTTCTATGAACCGAACGAGACCCCCATTCATAAGAATTTCTTATGAATGGGGCTCTCGTTCGGTTTATAGAAAGCCAATAGTATTACATGTATTCTATAAAACGAACGAATACAAATTATTAAATGAAAATAATGAACGAATTTCGTCTGAAACAAATGCAGTAATGAACAAAATTAGTTTTAGACGAAATAAATGACATTTTCGTCCGAATGGACGAAAACGAAACAAAAATTTTAGTTTTGCACATGTCTAATTTCTTGTGGGATTATGTCATGTGTCAGCTGTAGAATGTTTGTAACTGTAATTTTGGGATTTTGTTGAGTGATACATGGCCACCATATTGCTTCATGGTGTAAAAAATGCCAGAAGAGCTATCTGAACCGGGGGCTTTGTTGCTTTTTAGATGTTTTATTGCATTTGCAATTTCCAGTTCCGTTATAGGTTGATCCAGTTGTTTACCTTGTTCCTCCGTCAATCTATTTAACTTAGCCTCACTAACATATTCTCTCACCTGTTTGCAGGAAAAACCCATGTCAGGAAGATTATATAGGGAGGAGTAAACATTTTTGAAAACCACACCAATTTGTTTAGGTGAGCTTGCTGTAATTCTGCCACTTATAATTTTAGAGATTCTTGCCTTGCTCTTCTCCTTTTGGAGCTGACTAGTCAATATTTTATTTGGTTTATTTCCCAAATAATACCATTTTTGTTTGATACGTATTAACGTTCTATTTGCTCTTGTGACTAATTTCTCATTTATATCTTTTTTAACTAGTTTAATTTCTAGAGAGTTCTGAGGTTGGGGGAATTGTTTATTCCTTCTTACAGCACTTTCTAATTTTATATTTAAGTCTGATAACTTAGCGGTACCCGTACGATTTAGGTACATTTCTCTACTAATTAGGTTACCCCTAACTACGCATTTATATGCATTCCATATAGTGTCCATCTGTGTCTCACCCATCAGATTTTCCTTAAAGAAGTGGTCTGACAATTCCTCCAACTCTTCTACGTATTTCTTATCATTCAGCATATACTCCTTAATCCTCTAGGTCCGCCTAACTCCGACACTTCCGCCCCCGGCAACCCATATAAGTGCACTATGGTCGGTCCATGCCAGCTCCCTTATATCTATCCTCTCACATTCTTCAATCATATGTGCACGCACCAAACATAAGTCAATCCTCGAGTATGACCCAAATCGAGTGGAAAAAAAGGTAAAATCTCGTTCTTCCAGATGTGCCACTCTCCATAGGTCCTACAATTTATACTTTGCCAAAAATTCATTAAATGTTTCAGCCAGACTAGGTATTGACTTATCCATCTTAACAGCTGTATGCGTCTGCTTATCCCATAAGGGGCCCAAAATGCAGTTAAAATCTCCTGCCATTATCAGAGATCCCTAAATGAGGTCATACACTTTCTGCATGAGTCCATTAAGTAATCTTACCTGACCCCTGTTTGGGGCATACACATTCAATATGGAGTATATTCTATTATTCAATCTACAAATTACCAGCACATATCGACCCTCCGGGTCTTTTATTTTATGTAATATCTCGCAATTTAAGTTTGCAGAAAAAAGTATAGCAACTCTTTTTTTTGAGTTGGTAAGGAAGCAAATTTAAGAAAAGGGTATCTGCCAAAAGAGATCTTACTAGCAATCTCCAAATTCCAGTGAGTCTCTTGCAGCATTACTACATCTATTTTTTGTTTTAATAAGTAATCCAACAAGGTTATTCTTTTATGGGGCAGGTTCAAGCCCTGTACATTCAAGGATAGAAATTTACAAGACATCTAAAAAGTCAAAATTTTTATGCTTCCCTCTGATTTTTTAACCTCCTCCCCTCTTCTATTCCCACCCCGGATAACTTCAGTTTTAAGGCTCGTCTCCACATTTCTGACATACATAACAACACTTAAACACACAAACTTTTTCGTAGTTCGCTTCCCATCCTCCCAGGATTTCAAGTTCACATAAGCCCATTCGGGTGAACTGTATAACGAGGTAGCTGTGTAGAGGAAACATTGCTTCATGTGGACAGTTGGGAGAGGGGGGGGGGGGGGGGGAGAAAAAAAAAAAGAAAGAAAGAAAGAAGAAAAGGGTAACAGAGGAGAACCAGGAACAAGAAGGGGAAAATAATCAACATCTACTTCATACAGAGGTTTATAGCTTCCTGTCAGGGTAGCTGTGACTTTAAGAATATTTGGAAACTCAACTGCAGAAATAAATGACAATCCACACAAGGTATATCGTTTAAGCAATTCTTGTATTAAAGTTTAGCAGCAAAAAGAACTGATATTGATTGCAGAGAAAAAATAAATGGTTTGAAGTAGTATGGAAAAATATATGTTACTTGATTGAAGTATAAAGTAAAAAATATGATGGAACACTTGATTGAAGATATGGAAGGTACTTGCGATTAGGTGATAGAGAAAAATGCAGGATAACAGGGACGGTCCGTATTCAGAGGATTGGAGAAGTACACAATTCGATTCAGGAAGCCAAAGGTCAGGATTGGAGAAATCAGAATGGTCGAGGATATCCGGGTCAGCAACAGGTAATCAAAAATGAAAGTAGCAAGATACTCTAAGGTAGGTTGGAGCTAAGGAGTCAGGAACAACAGCTGCTACTGCTAAAGACAATACTCAGCGATTTGTGTCTGTTGCAGACTGTTATTTATAGTCACAGGAAGATCGCGTCATTGAAGGGGCGTGGCCTAATGCAGGGGGTGTGGCCTAATGACGCGATCGCGAGTAAAAATAAACAAAAGTAAAAATGAAAGCCTGACACTTCCGCATTCCACAATTATCCTAAGCGACATCACTTGGAAAGGAGTGCCACTTCTTATTGATTTTAACCCATTCACTAGGTACATATAGATGCTTCAATTTTCGTTCCCTATCCTAACCCTTTCTTTTATCTTAACTTATAACAAGTTACTCCATATCGTGGACCTATATATGTATCATACATTTTTATTCCTATTTTAACTCTTTATCTAACCATTAGTGACCTACCCATTCTATTAACTATACCATCCTACTTTGTAGGAAGTCTACCCCAACATATGTGTGGCCTATTGAGTGTGATAAATTGAACAAGATTATCTATCTAATTGCTTATCTCAAATTAAGTCTAAAATGTTGATAGGTGCTCTTATTACTTGAAAATATGTCTCTATTACATTTGTTATAACTTCCCAAGGTATCTACTAATATCCCACTAAAGGTCTATTTATCATACAGAGTGGAATTTATATCATTTCCCTCTCTCCTCCCCCGCGCACTCCCCCTATCTCCATCCATATATAATTCTTAGTGACCATTTTTCTCGTGTATCTAATTATAATATATCTGTGCATGTTATTGATTACAGTAAGCCTTTACTACGTTTTAAGTGCAACTACCTCCTTCTTATCCCCTGTTTTATTGTGAGAGAAAAAAAAACCCACCGCTTCCCCCTACCTCACTCCTCCCACTTAACTATTATCTTACCCCCTCTTATCTTTAAACTAAATATCCCCAGGAAATCCGCTAGAACCTTCTTAACATATTAATTCTCATCTAGCCATTTTTGAGCAGCTTTGACCTTATCAAATAGACATGTGCATTCGTTTTTAGGACGAATGCATTTTCGTCCGAAAATAGCTTTTTCGTCCGAAAATAGCTTTTTCGGCAATTCGTCCGAAAAAGGAATAATGAAAATGCTAAACTAACCAAAGCCGAATGAACGAATGGTTAATAAATGAAAATCATTCGTCCATTCGTGCTATTGGCATTCTATAAACCGAAATAGAGTCGGTTTATAGAATACCAATAGCATTACATAAATTCCATAAACCGACATAATGAACGACTTTCGGTTTATGGAATGCATGTAATGCTATTGCTATTCTATAAACCAAAATAGAGTCCCCATTCATACGAATAGGTCAATTGACCTATTCGTATGAATGGGGACTCTATTTCGGTTTAAAGAAATCCAATAGAATTACATTTATTCCATAAGCCAAAATTCTATAAACCGAATGACGTTCGGTTTATAGACTTTCGGTTTATAGAATACATGTAATGCTATTGCTATTCTATAAACCGAAAGTTTATAAACCGAACGTCATTTCTTATGAATGGGGACTCTAGTTCGGTTTATAGAAAGCCAATAGGATTACATGTATTCCATAAGCCGAAAGTCTATAAACCGAACGACGTTCGGTTTATAGACTTTCGCTTTATAGAATACATTGCTATTCTATAAACCGAAAGTCTATAAACCGAACGTCGTTCGGTTTATAGACTTTCGGCTTATGGAATACATGTAATACTATTGGCTTTCTATAAACCGAACTAAAGTCCCCATTCATACGAATTTCTTATGAATGGGGACTCTAGTTCAGTTTATAGAAAGCCAATAGCATTACATGTATTCCATAAGCCGAAAGTATATAAACCGAACGACATTCGGTTTATGGAATGTGTAGGTCAATTGATTCGTACGAACGAATAAAACGAAACGAAAATAATGAACGAATTTCGTCTGAAACGAATGCAGTAATGAATGAAATTCGTTTTAGACTAAATAAATAACATTTTCGTCCGAATGGCCAAAAACGAAATTAAAATTTTAGTTTTGCACACGTCTATTATCAAAGGAAAATAAGCTATTATTCATCATGAAACAGATTTTTACTGGGAGCCCCCACCAGTATTTCAACTGTCTCTGTCTCAGAATGTCCGTTATTGGTTTGAATGACTTTCTTAATTTCCTTGTGTGAAATGAAAGATCTTGATAAAAACACAATTTAGTAAATTCCTCTTCTGTGGTTTCAAAGGTTCTAGCTGCTCCAAGGATTTTTCTTTTAATTCCGAATAGTGCGAATCTAACAATAATGTCTCTTGGTAGAGTTTCTGCTATATTAGCCAGTTTCCAGCAGAGGTGGGCTCTTTCGATGTCAGCATCGCCCAGGTCCCCACATCCCATTTTTTTGAAAAGTTCCATCAAATGGAACTATTTTAACTTGAGTCACGGATTCAGAAATTCCTCGAATTCTTACATTCTTCCTTCTTCCTCTGTCCTCTAAATCCGAGATCTCCATGCTCATGATTTTTTAATGGAAAATTCCATATGTTCTATTTTATCCTCATTCTGTTTAATTCTATCACCCAACTTCATGATATCTTCTTTGAATTCAGCAAATTGACAGCTAAATTCTCTCTTAATCAACTGTAGTTGTTGTTCAAAGCATTTATGCAAATATTCAGGGGATATTCCCCTGTTCTCCATCTCTTGCATAGTGGCCAATTGTTTGGGAGTTTGCATCTCCGGTGTGTTCAAGCTGTACTCCAAATTGCTGGTAGAGTCTAAGTTATCAGGTGTTTTAGTGATTTGGGGGGAGAAATGTGTTTCTATTCCTTGGTCTCATTTTTTTTCAACTTCCTTATTTCTTTCTTTTTTCTTTCATTTTTTTTTTTTTCGGTGGGATACTGTGTTCATTCCCTTTTTTAGTTGCCATGAAGTGACTTGAAGCTCCAAGAAGTACCCCAACCAACGGTGTTACAATAATAGGGGGGTCACTTGAGATTCAGTACCTTTCCTTGCAATGATCGCTGTAATTTAGGAGAAATTGCCTTAAGGTGTCTGCTCTCTTTACTTGATCATATGTCCTTACCTTAAATCATTTCCTTTAATCACCTCCCTGGCATTTAACTTCACCGTGGTAAGAGAGTCTAGTTTGTTCAAAAGTCAAACACTTTTACACACTCAAAAGGTTAGCCGTCCTAACCGTTTCTAGAGATAATCCATTTGTACTGAATCCAAAGGTTAACCGCTAGAACTGTAGAATTCGTTATCTGTATTTGTATATTCCTGAAAGCAGCGTCCTACTGCAAATTTACTTCAGAATAACAGTTTGTATTTAATCAGATACAATGTTAATTCCTTGGGGACATCAAGTTCCATCTGCCACTTACTTCAGAGTAGCAGATTGAACTTAGTTGTCTCAGAATAAGATTTGGGTTTTTTGTAGACCAATAAATTCAAATAGGAAGTAATATTCCTGTGCGTGTAGGGAATGATTTAAGGTTTAGGCAAGCATGTATGCAAATCCTGTTGACACCTGTTTGAATCCACATACATAGGTTATCTGTTTAAATGTTCATATATGGTGTCCACTATTCAGAATAGTATTTAGGACTTGATTGTCACACAGCACGAGCCAAGCCTTCTGTTGCCCAGTATTTGCAAAAGATAGTCCATTATTTACAAGGAGTAGCCTAAATTGTGTCATATACCGAAACTTTTGATCTAATAGCGAAGAAGTATCTTTCCATGCTACACTGGTTGATTATTTCTTTCCATTCCAGAGGTTTTCCGTCCTTCTAATGTCTGGCAATTGGGATCTTGACCGCCAGTAGTATATTTATAGATAATTGGGAATTATATTTATTTATATGGAAAATAAATTCCTGTGCCGTCAAGTCTTGGGTGAAATTAAATAAGGTGGAAAATAATCCGTTTTATTTTTTGTTTTATAACGTTAAGTTGTTCACAATCCCGCCATATGTGGTACATGGTACCATCTTCATTTCCACACCTCCAGCAATTACTGAAGGCATTATGATGGATCTTATGTAGATGTGATGGGACCGTGTACCAGCGATGGAGAACTTTATAATAATTTTCTTGGAGATTGACACAGTGCACCGCTCCTCTTGTTTTAACCCAAGCTTGCTGCCATACCGCTATCGTGAAGTTTCTCCCAATATAATTTTCCCATCTCATGAAGGCTTTTTTTTTTCCCTTTCTTAATTTGTTCATAAACAAATTTGCTGATTTAGATATGATTCCTCTTTTGTATCCCTTTGCCACAAAGAGATCTAACTCTGAGGGTGCAAAGGTCATATTTAGTTTTAGATAACTAGAAATTCTCAAGTAAGTCAATCTCTCCGGATCGTCCAGATTGTATTTGAGCCTTATTTCTGAAAATGGTATCAATCTAGATCCTTCATATAGGTCCGTGTAGCAGAGATGCAATATTACCCAGGTTATCTCCGCTTATAATCCAAGTGAGACTCAGGAACAAGTAAATAGTAAATCCAAAGGCAGGGTTTCCAGCAGGTCAAATACAGCAATATCCCAACAGCAATCCCAATAACTGGACGACACACAGTTTCAGGAGCATAACTGACAAGAACTCTTTATTGATACAGAAACACAGAATATATACAGTTGAACATCTTGACAAACCAGATTAGACAAAGGAACTATAACAGGATTATAATTTAACCTAAGGAGATACAAAGGGAAATCCTGCCTCACACCTTTCAGGATACAAAGGTGCCCAGCTCAGATACACACAGGAAACTAAATGACTTACATAAGACAATGGGAGAGGTGACAAAAACAGGGATTAAAGATAGGATCCAATCTTAACTTGGGGAAAACACAGTGAATAGGACAAAGACTTGGATCCTAGTAATTACAGTACATTCCTCTGCTTGGGAGATAATTGAGTTAACCTTTGTATCAGCTCAATTATCTCCAAGCTAAAATATACAGGTTCTATACAATATTAATAACTTTCAAAATATGCATCACATTCACATAAAACATACATTTTCAGAATCAGCATACTTTAAATATGAAAATAACTACAAATCAAACAATTCCACCCAGAAGTTCAAAAGTTACCTTTTTGGGCATTTTTAAAGGGCCACACACCCCAGGGCCATAGTCACAGGGGAGGAGGCTGGCAAACAGGCCTCTCCAAGACCAAGTGGCGAAGGGCACTTCGTCACAGTCCGATATATTTTTTATGCCCTCCCCTTGCCAATTATTAATTTGTAAGTCAGGGAAATAGAATTTTAAGACTTTCAGTGGTGTTTTTGGTGTTACCCAATTTCTATTTCCATATGTATTTTTTTTTTTTTTTGCATAAATGTCCATAAACCTCTTATTAGTTGGTTATAGCTGTTGCCTAGGGTTATATTGGCTGAGTTTGTCCAATATAAAAATGCCAGGTCTTGTGTTCCACTTTGGTGTATCTCGGGCTTATGCCACCCCATGTTTATCTTGCTATCTGAGCCCCAGATTAGGCAGTGCGAGAACATCACTGCTTGATGTATTGCTGTTATATCTCGGAGACCCACTATGGCTTCCTCTATATGTCTCCTCAGTACTCCCACTGAATCCTTGGCTTCCTACCTTGCCAGATGTACTCGAGGAAAATTTGTGTTACCTGTTTCAAATTAGGAATAGGGACTACCAGTGGAATGCTTCTCATTACATAAGTTAACTTTGGAAGCAAATAGTACTTAAAAAAGTAAAGGAAAGCTGAAAGACAGCAATTCCAAAATAGGGTCTGTTTAAACAGCACTCATGCACATATCAAAAGAATATACAACAATTTAGAAATATAGAAAAAATTTAATAGTTACAGAAAAAATACCCTACATAGGGATCGTGTGATACATAGCATATACAAAATAACTAAAAACATAATTATAACTCAAAAAAAGAGAATAAAAAAAATATTCATAACTTACAATAAATCATAAATCAAAAAGTAAGTAAATAAAACAATACAAAACCAAAAATCCTGTGGGGTAAGAAAATCAAGTATATAAAAAAAAGAGAGGCTTTCTCCAGCTGTGCGTCCACAGCAAAGAGACTGAAACCGCAAGCACTGATAATAAAAAGCAGAATCCTGAAAGCAAAAAATAAGCATTAGCAGCAAGGAATTGATCCAAAGAAGTAAAGTTCCCAAGGGCTCTGGAGCAAGCAGATGTAGCAGGGAACACAACTTGTAATAAAGTCTTCAAATAAGTATACAGTATAAAAAAATCAATAAATCTGATCAGGAATACATATATAAACAGTGCAAAAAGTCAGAATCGCCATATTGTCCAGGACAGTTGATTAATCAGATGGTAGAAAACACTGTCTTTGAAGCGAGGGCAAGCTGACATGATATTATGCCCAAAGTAGATATCTGCACATTTAAACAAACAATCTCCGGAGCCATATGGAAATAAGCACAGTCATTAAAACGAGGATTAGCTGATGAAAGTAGTGTGCCCAAGGTGGATACTTGCACGTTTTATGCAGACAGTCTCTAGGGAGTAATACAAACACAAACCGCCTTCAAACCTTAACGCGGCTCACCAGTCACGGAACTTCAGGGAAACCGGTAAGTGAAGATTAATTACCAGTCTGCGCTGTCCTCGTTATAAATTTGCTCCAAGAGAACTTTATGTTTGAGCAGTAGTCGCTTCAGTGTTTGAGAGTCTCCAGCTATTCCTGTAAACACGCGAGCCCCACAGGTTTCAAGAGGCGCGTAACCTACGGCCGTTTCGCCAAAGGCTTCTTCCGGGTCACATGATCGGCTTCTACAACTCACTGCTTAAATAGCGGACCCACCGGAGGGCGAAAATATATTAACACAAAGAAAAAAAACACAAGAACCCCCCAAGGCAATAGAACATGCCTGATATCATCCTCAGAACATATTAAGTAAACAAACACCAATTAACCAGAACCAAAATCAAACACAAAATCAATAATCACATTCAAAGTATATAGCAACTAATTATTTATTTATTATAATAAACTGACTGACCAGATTCTAGATAGTGTCCCTTTATTTGAAAATTCTCTCCCCTTGAATTTGAAAAGCTCATCTTTTTTTCTGTACAGCGGCAGGGCTTACAGTGCCTACATGGGAAACAACCATCCCTAGTAAACTCCTGTGTTAACCAATTATCTCTGGGTTTAGATCTTACAAAATTACTCCTAACCAGCAGATCTTTTAAATTAGGGTCTCGTTTTGCTGTCATATGGGGATAATCCCCAGTAAAGCGCGCTACATCAGCATCCAATTGCAAAACCCTCCAATGTTTGTCTAAGATTTTTCTTAAGTCATTCCATTGTTCATTATACGTAGAGATAAATCTGACCACATCTGGAGTACTATTATTCTTGCTATTATCAAAAAGGAGTCCTTCTCTTTTACTAGTCTTAGCTCTCTGAAAGCCTCTCGTTATGCTTTTCCTATCATAACCCCTCTCAAGGAATCTCTCCCAATCATTTGCCTGCAATCCCAATCTACTATCTGTAGAGCAATTCCTCCTAATCCAAAGGAACTGGCCCACAGGTATACCCCTAATAAAGGACTGTGAATGATGACTTTCTGCTCTTAGCAAGGAGTTAGTGGCCGTTGTCTTCCTATAAACGCCTGTCTCCAAAGTGTTACCCAGTTTAATAATCCTAAGATCCAAAAAGGATATTTCCTGTTTGCTATAATCAAAGGTAAACTTCAAGCTACGGTCATTGATGTTGATGGCTGTAATAAGATCAGATAATGCATCAATAGAAGCCTCCCATAGCATAAGAATATCATCAATATAGCGCACCAAGAGGACCACATGCGCATCCACTATGCCCACAAGTTGGTCAAACACCACCTCCTGCTCCCAAAAACCCAGGTGTAGGCAGACATAGGTGGGTGCGCATGTGCCTCCCATGGCCGTACCCCTCTTCTGGAGAAAGAAACGCTGATCAAAGGTAAAGTAATTATTCGTCAAAACCATTTTCAGCAAATCCAATACAAAACTTGTATGGTGGCTAAAACATGGACCCCTACTCCTCAAAAAATGTTCCGATGCTCTAAGACCTTCCTTATGTGGAATAGAGGAGTACAAGCTCCCTACATCAATTGAAACCAGGACTGTTGATTCTGTAAGCACTAGAGCCTCCAATCTCCGAAGGACGTCCGTAGTGTCTTTAACATAGGAAGGGAGGGTCATCAGAAAGGGACGAAGTGAAGAACTCCACTGTAATCCCACTGGAACTATAGTGAATAAACTTATGTTAAGATTGAATGAGGCTTACCACTCAGGTATTATTAACCTTAATGAACATGACTATATATTCAACATAGCGACTGGCCTTCTCCAGAGGGCCCCCTATTCCTGCAATTATCGGACGTCCAGGGGGATGAGTCATGTTTTTATGTATTTTAGGTAAAATGTAAAAGGTCGGGACAACGGGACAACCCTCAGTTAAGGCTTTATGTTCATTAAGGTTAATAATACCTGAGTGGTAAGCCTCATTCAATCTTAACATAAGTTTATTCACTATAGTATAGTACCAGTGGGATTACAGTGGAGTTCTTCATATTGACCCTTGTCCCTTAATTGCCTCCGTATCTCAAAAATATAGAGGCTCTCATCATTTACCACTATATTCCCACCCTTATCCGAGGGCTTGATCACTATATCTTTCATCCTTTGAAGTTCCCTAAGAGCTTGTAGTTGACAACGATCTAAATTACCTTCCACTCGGGAATAGACCCACATCGAGTAAAGTTCAGACTCAACGAGTTTAACAAAATGATTGACACTAGGAACTGTCGAGTGAAGGGGCATCCACTTAGATCTAGGTTTAAAATTAGAAAAGCCTGGATGTTCAGGTGTTTCCACCTTCGAAATAAGACGCCTGGCAAAGAGATGAAGATCCTTACAAACCTGGAACTTGTCCAGAGGTCTCATAGGTGAAAAAGAGAGACCTTTCTGGAGAACCTCCAGGTGCTCAGGTTTTAAAATTTGTTTCGAAAGATTACCCACTAGTAATTTCTCCTCCACTGTTTTCTCAGTCCCTGTCCCTTGTCTTTGCTTCTTAAGTTCATTTGTCAGGGCTCTCTCTGAGATGGTTCTCTCTGCTGTCCCAATACCATGTCTCCATCTACCCCGTCTCGTCCTGCGTCTACCCGTCCTGCTAAAAAAGAACTACCAATATTGGTTTTCTTCCCACTCTTACCATTACCACCTTCTAAATCTTACTCTGATATATCTGTATACAATGAGCTCCTTGAGTTCCCGTGTCTTCTCGTGGAATAAACCTCCTTCCTCTGATAGTCCTCGCTATCTCTCAAAAATGTCTTTCTTTTTCTGATCTTGATCTCCTCCCTCAATTTGTTTAAATCTCTCTGAAGGTCACCATTTAATCTCTCAAACTGGCTATTCGTTAACCATTTATCGACTTTGGCCTTAGCCTCTACAATTTCCATCTCTAATTTTACCAGTCTTGCCTCATTATTCATTATAATTAGTGAAATCAGCCCCAATGAGCATTCACTCAAAAGCATTTCCCATTTCTCCTTAAAATTTTCTACAAGTGGATTTGAGAGATTATTACCTGGACTAAGGCGTAATCTCAAACCGCTAGGTATCATCCCTGGCTCAGAGTATCTCTTCAATGTACATAGCTCCCACTTACTAGGTACTTGTTTCTGTAGAGCATTTTTATAAATTTTGAAATCACCAAATATAGTAGATTCCTGTACAATTGGTGTTCCATTGGTTACCTCCTTGCTGTTTGTTTGTACTTCAAAGGCTTCAGCCAACTCATGATCCCACTCTAAATCAGATATGGAATATGCCATAGTAATATTCAAAAAATATATAACCACTACTGAAGAAAAAGAGGGTCACCAGGAGAACAGAAACTAGGTACTCCCTATTCAATCTGGTCCGTCAACTACTTCAAATGTCACCACACGATCCCCTGTAATGGAAATAAAGGAGCATTCCTCCAAAAAGAAAAGCAAAAGAAGAAAAACAATCTAAGAGGGAGCTAGGTAGCTGAAAAAGACCCCTCGTCACTGAAAAGAAAAAACAGTGCAAAGAGTCAAAGCTCAAAACATTATAAATAATGCTGTCCTGCTTCACCTCTAAAAAATAAATTCCTAAAATGCACACCTACCCATATTATCATAAAAAATTAGTGATGGGAGGTGGGTGCTTACAGGCCCAACTCTAACATAAAAAAGAAAAGGAAAGCTGAAAGACAGCAATTCCAAATGAGGGTCTGTTTAAACAGCACTCATGCACATATCAAAAGAATATACAACAATTTAGAAATATAGAAAAAATGTAAAAGTTACAGAAAACATAGCCTATATAGGGATCGTGTGATACATAGCATATACAAAAAACCTAAAAACAGAATTATAAGTAAAAAACAGAGAATCAACAAAATATATATTAATAATATACAATAAATCATAAATCAAAAAGTAAGTAAATAAAACAAAACAAAAACAAAAATACTGTGGGGTAAGAAAATCAAGTATATAAAAAAAAGAGAGGCTTTCTCCAGCTGTGCGTCCACAGAAAAGAGACTCAAACCGCAAGCGCTGATAATAAATAGGACTTTACTACACTAATCCTTCCGAGCCATGACACCTCAAGGCTCTTCCATTTATTGGTCATTTGCTGGAGCTCTGATATTAGTGTGATATAATTTAGGGCTATAAGATGTTGAATATCTGTATATATTTGAATTCCCAGATATGTTATTATTTTATTTGTCCAATCAAAGTGATATTTAGTAGCGAGATGTTCCACTCCAGCGTCAACATCACATCATCTGCAAATAGAGTAATCTTATATTCTTGAGAGTTTACTTTAACTCCTTTGACTTCTTCAGATGATTTTATTAATTCTGCTAGGGGCTCTATACTCAATGAATACAGTAATGGGGCCAGAGGGCACCCCTGTCTCGTGACATTTTTGATCTTGAAAAACTCAGAGTCTAATGCGGGGCTGGTCACCTTTGCCTTAGGAACCGTGTACATTGCCATAGAGCTCACCGCGAAGGGGCCAACAATACCAAATGCAGATAGGACCTCGGCCAGAAAAGACCAGTTAACCTTATCAAAGGCCTTCTCTGCATCTAAAGCAATATACACCGTTAGAACTGCTCTATGGTTGGTCCATGCCACTAGGTCAATGATCTTTCTAGTGTTGTCTTCAGTTGATCTTCCTGAGATAAACCCCGACTGGTCAGGATGAATCAAATCTGCGATAACCCTTTGGAGCCGGCCCACCAGAATCTTCGAGAGTATTTTAATATCGAGATTAATTAAAGATATAGGTCTATAATTAGTCATTTGTGTGGGGTCCTTCCCTGGTTTAGGTATTGGGCATATATGGGCCTCCAGCATCTCAGATGGAAGGTTTGACCCGTTTGCTACATCAGAAAACAACCTAAGGATAATGGGGATATGTCAGTCTCTAATATCTGATATAACATTGTGGTGTATCCGTCCAGACCTGTGGCTTTACCCTTCTTCATCTCTCTGATAGTCTGCCTTTCCTCTTGGAGAGTAAGAGGTTGGTTCAAAGTTTCGAGTTTCTCAGGCGTCAGAGTCTGGAGACCCAGACCCGCCAGGAATTCTTTTATTTTTATTTAAGACTTTCCCCTATCTTGCAGATTATATCATTCCTGATAGTATTCTTTAAAGGTTGTACCAATTTGAGACGGGGTCAAGCATAGTTTATCTTTATTTATGATTTTTGTTATTCTACTCCGTTCAAGGTTTTTAAGGTTTTTAAGGTTTCCTTCTCTTATATAAATCACTTGGGGTTTGTTCAGAATCACTTCTTTTAAAATTCTGTCTTGTAATAGAATTGGCCAATGCTTTTCTAGAATTTTCTTAATCTGAAATGATTGGGAATTATATTGTGTCTGATTTCTTTCCTGGATCAAACTTTATTTTAGGTTTGTCCATTACCAAATTATTTCTATCTAGCTTGTTTACTTCTTGTTGAAATGTTTCTAGCTCCAACCTGTTATAATTTTTTTCAATTAATTTATTTTTAATTTTTGTTGATTGGATTTTAAAATCTTCCTCATTCGTACAATTTCGTTTCATTCTAAGAAATTCTCCTCTAGGTACTCCCTTTAACCAGCGTGGATGGTGACAACTAGCCTGGTCTATGAATCCATTACCGTCCGTGGGTTTAAAAAATGTCTTAGTTTCTATATGCTTATTGTTATGAAATAGAAGTCTAGAAAGTGTATGGAGTCTATACTACTATCTGGGGTAAAAACTAAACTATATTGGTTTAGATTTAAAAAACTTGAAAACTGATCCAGTGAACTCTGATCACTGTCCCAGAAAACTAGAATGTCATAAATATATCTTCACCACAGGACCAAATTCGCGCCAAATGGATTGTTGGTCCAAACATGGTTTTCTTCCCAATCATTCATATACAGAATGGAGAGTAACCAAGAAAAATTACTCCCAAAAAGAAAATATAATAGAGGTCTAGAGATTAATCAGAATGAGGGTAGGATGGAAAAAAGGTCCCTTACTAATACAAATGTGGCGAAAGCGAGAGTTCTGTTATGTCCACTTGTTGTATATACAAATTTAGCTCCATTTGTGAGTTTTTGCATTACTAATGGACTGCTGGTTTTGAGATGGCTCCAGGGTGTCTCAGGATGTATCCCAGAGACAATAGGACAATGGGCTATAGCCTGAGACATCCTGGCAAGTTATGGATTAGGGGTAATTGGTTTAAGAGTTCAAGGGAGGGGATCTTAATTAGGGTTATCAGTCAGGGCTATTTCAATGTAATTATAATTCTAATGTTTGTTTTCATTGGGAGTTGATACTGTATTTGGTGTGCTGGGGGAAGCTGGGGTGGGATTATACTGTAATCCATTTATCTCTCCAGATGTGGGGAGGAGTTCTGGCAGAGCATAAAAATAATGATTTGAAAGTTGAATAAAGACACACTGATTTTACCCCTTCATGAAGCTTTGCCTGTGCTTATCTAGATGACATAGCTATTTACAGCAGCACTTGGGAGGCCCACCTGGAGCACATTTCTGTAGTACTCAAGTGAATTCAAGAGGCAGGATTAACCTTGAAACCAGAAAAATGTCATGTAGGCATGGCCGAGGTCCAATACCTAGGCCATAGGGTAGGGTCAGGCAAGCAGAGGCCTGAGCCAGCTAAAATTGAGGCTATCACGCATTGGCCCCAACCACGCACCAAGACACAGGTTATGGCCTTTCTGGGAACAGCTGGCTATTATAGGAAATTTGTGTCAGATTATAGCGCCACAGCCAAACCCCTTACCGATCTTACCAAAAAGTCGTTACCTAGGCAAGTAGTATGGTCTCCGGAGTGTGAGGAGGCCTTCCAGAAACTCAAGCTTGCGTTAAGTAAAACCCCTGTATTGGCGGCACCAGACCACACTAAAAGATTCCTCGTTCACACAGATGCCTCAATGTTCGGACTGGGAGCCGTGTTAAGTCAAATGGGGGACGATGGCCTGGAGCAACCGGTAGCATATTTGAGCCGAAAACTTATACCCAGTTATGCCACCGTTGAGAAAGAGTGTTTGGCATTAGTCTGGGCCCTGAAGAAATTACAGCCTTATTTATATGGACAATCTTTCACGGTTATGACGGATCATAACCCCCTCATCTGGCTCAACAGAGTAGCCGGAGATAACCCCAGACTGCTAAGATGGAGCTTGGCACTGCAACCCTATAATTTCACAATGCAGTACCGGCCAGGGAAGCAGAATGCCAACGCAGATGGGTTATCCCGGCAAACAGAACTGGAAAAACAAAGTTTAACAGAGGACATCCCCAAGCCAACCCGTTAGGGTCTAGGCGGGTATGCCGTCCCATGGAACTAAGGGGGAGCTATGTGGCGAAAGCGAGAGTTCTGTTATGTCCACTTGTTGTATATACAAATTTAGCTCCATTTGTGAGTTTTTGCATTACTAATGGCCTGCTGGTTTTGAGATGGCTCCAGGGTGTCTCAGGATGTATCCCAGAGACAATAGGACAATGGGCTATAGCCTGAGACATCCTGGCAAGTTATGGATTAGGGGTAATTGGTTTAAGAGTTCAAGGGAGGGGATCTTAATTAGGGTTATCAGTCAGGGCTATTTCAATGTAATTATAATTCTAATGTTTGTTTTCATTGGGAGTTGATACTGTATTTGGTGTGCTGGGGGAAGCTGGGGTGGGATTATACTGTAATCCATTTATCTCTCCAGATGTGGGGAGGAGTTCTGGCAGAGCATAAAAATAATGATTTGAAAGCTGAATAAAGACACACTGATTTTACCCCTTCATGAAGTCTCGGCTCATGTTTGGGGAACTGGGATTTTATAGTCACTTTGCATTGTATTTCGGCTGTTTATTCGGGAGTAAGCTGCACAGGGCTCATTTATTATATATGGGTTCCTTTACAACAAACATGATAGAAACGGATATGGGGTGAAAATCCATCTGACCTGTAACATTTAAGAGAGAGAACAAATTCCCCAAACCTGGATCATGGAAGTATAAATAGAAACAGAATTTCACCAAATTTTTAATCTCAGAACACCCTCCTAAATACATCACGTTCGACTAACAGTAGAATCACTCAATTTCATCATAATCAGAATGAAAATGAAATCCACCATCAACATAGATATGAGAATAGAATCTCACTTATTAATAGATCATCACAATGGGCTCTTTTAGAGAAGCAGCCCGTTCAAAAGAGAGACGGGAGAATCACACAATATTTCATCCCTAGAACCAGAGGGTGGGAGCAACCAAACAGGTTTGCCCCCTTAAGAGAAATAGTCCCCCTGGGAAAAAGGAAAAGATGGGAAGGCCCAGAGAATTAGGAACGTTGATTAAACAGGAACTGAGACAAAACGGCATTTTTAATCTATCTTCCAGAGAAATCTCCTCAATAGAAGCTCCTATTTTGAAGAAGGTCTGAAATTTGCTCCACAAAGTCCATGTAATAACTTTGAACTCTTTGTAGATGCGCAAAAATTTCTAAGAAAATGAACCTTAAAAAGAGGCAGTTGCGACAGATACCCCAAATAGAGAATACACTTCCATAAAAAAAGATTTCAAATTACCATCTACTTTCTTTCCCTCATGGGAAAAGGGCAATTTTGTCGAAACGTTTATTCATTTAGTAGAAAGGGATTTAAAAAATCTAGCTACCAATAAAAAGTTTAATATGACTAAAGATTAATCAAAGGCATTGAGAGAATTAGAGTCAGACATTTCAATTGTGATTAAAGGAGCAGATAAGGGGGGTATTGTTATTCTAGATAGAGAAAATTACCTCCAGGAAGCCAATCATATTTTGGGAGACTGTAATACATATGAAAAATTGAAAACAGATCCCACAAACAAATTTAATTTATGGTAAGAAAAATGAATTAGGAACGCATTAGATAATAATATTATCACTAAAAAGAATTTAGACTTTCTGGTAAAGAAATATCCCACTATTCCAATATTTTACTATCTTCCTAAAATACACAAAAACTCAGAGAAACCACCAGGCAGACCTATTATTAGCAGTATTTGTTCCCTTATTGCAGGTCTATTGGAGTACGTGGATTATCACTTACAACCCTATGTTAAAAGAACCCTGTCATATCTCAAAGATACCAAAGCAGTTCTACAGGAGGTGGAGAATATATAGTGGAAGGACACGTTCAGGTGGGCCACCTATGATGTGACCTCACTCTATACAGTGATAGACCACCAATTAGGCATTCAAGCCATCTCCAAAATTTTATTGAGAGATAGTTCTATGAATCGTTCAGTTACTTTTTACTTGATTCAATTCACTTTATTTTACATCATAATTATTTTATGTTTTTAGATGTCTTTTATCTACAATTAAAAGGGACCACCATGGGTACCAAATTTGTGCCAAGCTATGCCAACCTGTATATGAATGATTGGGACGAAAACCATGTTTGGACCAACAATCCGTTTGGCACGAATTTGGTCCTGTGGCGAAGATATATTGATGACATCCTAGTTATCTGGGATGGTGATCAGAGTTCACTGGATCAGTTTTCAAGTTTTTTAAAATCTAAACCAATATAATTTAGTTTTTACCCCAGATAGTAGTATAGACTCAGTACACTTTCTAGACTTGATTCTATTTCATAACAATAAGCATATAGAAAAGAAGACATTTTTTAAACCCACGGACAGTAATGGATTCATAGACCAGGCTAGTTGCCACCATCCACGCTGGTTAAAGGGAGTACCTAGAGGAGAATTTCTTAGAATTAAACGAAATTGTACGAATGAAAATTCAACAATAATTAAAAATAAATTAAGAAAATTCTAGAAAAGCATTGGCCAATTCTATTACAAGACAGAATTTTAAAAGAAGTGATTCCGAACAAACCCCAAGTAATTTATAAGAGAGCTAGAGCACATGTATGGTATCAGAACCAAATCTTTTAAACACCCAGTCCCAGTCCACTGCAATAACTGTCCCGATTTTAACTGGCACTCATTAAAATTTTGTGGGTTGGAACAGGAACATACCGGTGTCAAACATGTATATCTATAACAAAGTATATCTTACCGGACAAAGGATGACCTTCCCGATCCCGGACGAGCCCCCAAATTGTAAGGAAATATCCTCTGTCCCTTAATGCGACCGTCTTGGTTTGACTTGTAAATACTGGATCCAGGAGAGCTATCTCACAGTGAATAACTGAGACCGACACCAATGCAACTGTGAAACAACTCTGATTTTAATTGTTTAAACAAGCATATATATACGAAGATAAAAACATTAGTTACTACGATATAATTGGTTATTCTAATATTCTAATATGCAGAAAGGCGTGTTTTATAAGAAAATACACTTAAAACGTAATATGTAAAATAGTGTTACAAAAGTCGTTCTTATAGGAAAATTACAGAACTTTCAGAGACAACTTGTTGATGTTCCAGAAACCTCTGTTCTAGCCTTGGAATAGTAAGATAAGACCATTCTAATAACAATTATTCTACTGGCGTGATCTGGCCTTCCAGAAGGTGCTGCAGACATCAGCTTCTTTGACACACTGTCGGCTTTTAACCCTCACAGATCCAAATTAATCCTTTCAGAGACCATGTCAAAAACCTATCCCAGAGAGAAGGGTTTTGGATATTTAAATTAGACACATTGACGCCGTCAGGTATGAATCAAGATTTTGACATGGTCTCCTTTCTCTAAAAAGTATCTTTTCTTCCGTTATTGAACCCCAATTAGGTTGTACTCGTGATAATTTAGTCTTTAGTTATACGTTATGTGACTGGATGTATTTAAAGAATCAGTTATATAGATATTCAGAAGGGTGGATACTGTATATTATTTACATTTTTTTTGTATACAAGAATATTTTCGATGTTTTTGATATGTATAATACAGTATATATATTTAATAGATTTTATTGTATAACCCTCTTAAAAAGTTGATACTATACATTATTCTTCTCCTTCCTCCAGATTCCTAACAAACTAAGCTCTATATAACTGGGCTATGTAAGAACTAAGATCACTTTGAATATAAATATTTTGATTAAAGAATAAGCTGAATTCTATTAAGAGGTTCTTCATTGATTAACTATACAACCAATTCGGTTTTAGAAAAGGAATTCGTATAACGAAAATTTACGAATGCATATCTACGTGAATGGAAAGAGAATTCATATGAAGAACTAATGGTATACTTAAAGACAAACCATTTCGTATTATTCTATGCTTTGTACAGCTTGGTTAAGGACGAATTAAGATCATTTCGGATTAACATTTCGTTTAAAGATTAAACCGAATTCTATCAAGAAAATGAGAAGTTCTCCATTGATAACTATATAACTAAATTTGGTTTTAGAAGATGAATTTGTATAATGAAAACCAATTAACACATATTCACTTGAATGGAATTCGTTTGAAGAAATAACACACGCACAATCTAAATACGAACCATTTCGTATGAAAGCTGAACAGACATATACGCATTTGAAATTCGGCTTAATGGATTTCGTATAAAGATGTGACACATGTGGAGTACAAATTTATATGTAACAATTTTATTATCACTTGGAACGCATTATTAACGAATGGTGGAACGCATAGTAATGAAAGAGAGGTCTGCACATGCGCTGAGGAGACCAATAATCAACCACATATGAATGGACTTGTAATTAACCACATATGAATGGACTTTTAGTTAAAAGGACAGGATGGGATTGGACAATGGGTGGAAGGGATTAGGTATATATATGTGTTTAGTAGACATGTGCATTCGTTTTCGGCCGTTCGTCCGAAAAACGAATAACGAAAATGCTAAGCTAATGAAAGCCGAATGAACGAATGGTTAATAAACGAAAATCATTCTTTCATTCATCCATTCGTAGTACTATTGCATTCTATAAGCCAAAATAGAGTCGGTTTATAGAATACAATAGTATAGTACACTTACATTCCATAAACCGAACGAATTTATGAATGGAGACTTTGTCTCCGTGTAGTGAAATGACGACAGCCTATAAACCGAACGTTCGGTTTATAGGCTGTCGGCTAATGTAAGTACACGGAGACAAAGTCTCCATTCATAATGAATGGAGACTCTGTCTCCGTGTAGTGAAATGCTGACAACCTATAAACCGAACGTTCGGTTTATAGGCTGTCGGCTAATGTAAGCACACGGAGACAAAGTCTCCATTCATAATGAATGGAGACTCTGTCTCCATGTAGTGAAATGCCGACAACCTATAAACCGAACGTTCGGTTTATAGGCTGTCGGCTAATGTAAGTACACGGAGACAAAGTCTCCATTCATAATGAATGGAGACTCTGTCTCCGTGTAGTGAAATGCCGACAACCTATAAACCGAACGTTCGGTTTATAGGCTGTCGGCATTTCACTACACGGAGACAGAGTCTCCATTCATAAATTTATGAATGGAGACTTTGTTTCCGTGTAGTGAAATGCCGACAGCCTATAAACCGAACGTTCGGTTTATAGACTTTCGGCTTATGGAATACATGTAATCCTATTGCTATTCTATAAACCGAACGTTCGGTTTATAGAATAGCAATAGGATTACATGTATTCCATAAGCCGAAAGTCTATAAACCGAACGTTCGGTTTATAGACTTTCGGCTTATAGAAAACATGTAGTACTATTGCCTTTCTATGAACCGACGAGAGCCCCATTCATAAGAATTTCTTATGAATGGGGCTCTCGTTCGGTTTATAGAAAGCCAATAGTATTACACGTATTCTATAAAACGAACGAATACAACTAAACGAAACGAAAATAATGAACGAATTTCGTCCGAAACGAATGCAGTAATGAACGAAATTCGTTTTAGACAAAATAAATAACATTTTCGTCCGAATGGACGAAAACGAAACGAAAATTTTAGTTTTGCACATGTCTAGTTTTTAGTATGTTGTCTTGTATTTATTTTGCACCTAGTTCCTGATGAAGTCTTACCGGACAGACGAAACACATAGAGCTTAGTTGTTTTCTGTGATTTTATTTCTTTGAAAATGTTTTACCTAATATATGAAGTTCATTTTGGGACCCCAACTGAAAAATTACTAAAAGAATTTCAGAGCTCCAGGTCCAGCCCGACAGAGAAACAATTGCACTGGGAACTGCAACAGCACTCGGGGTAACCCATCTTGCACTTTATGTCTTATTAGCACTTAGAGCTGGTTCTCTTTGTGCATGGAATTTTGTGAGTGGATTTATAATAAATGTATTTTTACAATTGGAGACATTCAGTACTACACTAATGTATTTTTTTTCTTGTTTTTCCCATATGTCCACCCCGGTCTCCGTGGAGACATCCAGTCCACACTTCTAAGAGATTATACGGTTCACAATATCCTGTCTTGTTTTCCAGTCTCCTAAGGCTTGAGCCAAAATAATTGTTGCAAAAAAATCTTTCAGGTATTGTTCCAGCTGCTCGTTATGAATTGATTCTGGGATACCTTTGACGCTTACGTTCTTCCTTCTGCTATGGTCCTCTATGTCTGTGACTTTTAGTTCTAATTGTCTAACCTTGCTTTCCAATGTCTTGTTCAGCTGCTGTAAAGATATGTTTTCTTTTTTGGATTTTTTTTCCTGATTCATAAATATTTCTTTTATACCTCAGTTCTAATCTGTGATAGATTTATTTCCAAATCTGCTTTAATTTTAGTGTAGAAGTTCTGCATTAAATCTGTTATAAATACTTGTGTTACTGGATTTGTCGTGTTAGGTACACTTATTTCTTGAATCTGTAGTGCAGGTGTTTGATTTTCTTCCCTATTTTGCTCCATCAGGGATTTTCTGCGTTCTTCTAAATTGGATTGTAAATTCGGTGATCAGAAAATATTTATAGGTCTACTTTTCTCCTGATTGATTTTCTCTTTATCTCTTTTGGGAGGCATGTTTTTCTGCTTTTTTATTTCTATCTCTCCCCACTCCTGGTTTATCTTCCCTTATTTTGGGGTTGGTGTGCAAGCGGCAGTATGAGAGTGAGGGAAGATCGATACTCCAATAACAGATTTATGTGTATATAATGCTTTATGTTTAGTTTATATTAGTTATAGAAAATGATTTCTTTGGCATGAACCCTGTATTAATAAATCGTGTAGGTGACAAGACAGTCACAGGTGGTGAGTGAAGATTCCTTATATCTTGCCACTCTGTAGTGAAATTTGGTTGCGTGTTTGAATATACCAAGTAAAGGGAAATAATGTTTCAATTGTATGTTACACTGCTACAGAGTTAGCAAGTAGCTGTGTCAATTAAGAAACCTGAGTGAAAAGTAGCGGTTTAAAACAAGTATTTTACCGCTATCAGAGATAAACTGGTGTACGTGCTATATACACCTATTATATTATCCTGCAAATCACCAGGTCCGTTTGTGTCCTCTACTAATTTACAGTTCCATAAAGTACAGCAGTAGTATTGGGAGAAAGGATCTATCACTTTCCTCACCCGACCTCTCCACCTCTTTAGTAAGGCTTATACACTTATCAATAACAATCAAATCAAATTAGAAGATGCTTTCTCCGACCAGACGCCGGGGTTCTTAACTGTCACCTGTCCAACCTCCTCCCCCTCCGCCCGGGCAAACGACCTTCGTTCGCTGCCCCAGCCAAGGTATGGGATGCTTAGTAACTTAACTGGCCACCCGGTTCAACTGCTGGTTGTGGTTTTGTCCTCTGGTTCCTCTGTTAGGGCATTATGGAAGCGCTAAGAAGCATTAAATTTGGAGCCCCGCAGGAGGTTAGTTTGCTTGATGTCCTCTAGTTTTCCCCCATCACCGTCTCCAGGACCTGCCTCCGTGCGTTGGCGTGTGACGTCACGTCATGATCCGCCAGCACCAACTAATAATGGCATCTTAATGGCCCAATAATACTGACATCTTAATGGCACAGTATTACTTGCATCTGAATGGCACAGTATTACTGTTATCTTAATGGTGCAATAGTACTGGCATCTAAATGGCACAATATTATTGGCATTTTAATGGCGAAATAATACTGGCATCTGAATGGCAAACTATTACTGGCATCTGAATGGCACAATAATACTGGCATCTTAATGGCACAATAATACTAGCATCTTAATGGCACAATAATACTGGCATCTGAATGGCACAATATTACTGGCATCTGAATGGCACAATAATACTAGCATCTTAATGGCACAGTATTACTAGCTTCTTAATGGCACAATATTACTGGCATCTTAATGGCACAATAATACTGGCATCTGAATGGCACAATATTACTGGCATCTTAATGGCACAATAATACTGGCATATGAATGGCATAATATTACTGGCATCTTAATGGTGCAATAATACTGGCCTCTAAATGGCGCAATATAACTGGCATCCAGGACCGATCCTGGGCGGGTGCATGGGGTGCACCGCGCCCAGGCGCACGGGAGGAGAGGCGCTGAAGCAGGGAGCTCTCTCCCTGCCGTCCTCCTCCTTGGTTAACCAAGCACAGCGCGACTGGTGCAAGCTCTGCCCCCGTCACGTTCTGTAATTGGCTGCTGCCGGGAGGAGGACATTTTATAGAGTATCTGCCAAGACACCATAGAGAACATCCTCCTCCCTGCAGCCAATCACAGAACGTGACGGGGGCGGAGCTTTCCCCCATTGCTCTGTGCTTGGATTAACAAGGAGGAGGAGGTGATAACAGTTTTGTGTGTGTGTGTGTGGGGGGGGGGGGGTTAAAATATAAAATAAAAAAATAAAGAAAGTGTGGAAGTGTATGTGAATTTGTATAAGTGTGTATGTGTGTGTCAATGTGTATAACTATGTGTGTTTTACTGTCTGTGTAAGTGTGTGTACATGAGTGTCTGTGCAAGTGTATCCTGTGTCTATGTGTGTAAAGGTGGCTGTGTGTGTATTTATGTATGTGTGGCAGTGTGAATAAGGGTGTCTGTGTAAATGTATGTCTGTGAGGGTGACTAAGTGTGTAACTGTGTTTGTGTTACTGTGTGCATTTATGTATGACTGTGTGTATTTATGTATGACTGTGTGTATTTATGTATGTGTGACAGTGTGTCTATTTCCCACCTCCTGCACTCAGCGTGCGTAGAGGGAAGACTGTGCAGAGGAGACTGCTGGGGACGTGAGAGCACCAGCAGCACGGTGAGTACTGGGGAATGCAGGAGAGGAGATTATGCTTTTATTGGGTAAACTAACTGTGGCATATTGGCTGTAGCCTATTAATTGGCAAACAAGCATTGGTATATAAATGGGAAAACTGTCTGTGGCATATCATTGGCATATTTGGCATTGGCATATGGCATTGGCATATTTTAATGGACGAACTGGCATTTTTATTGTGCAAACTGTAGCATTTTTATTAGGCAAACTGGCTGTTGCTTATGTTAATGGCACAGTGTACCCTAAGTACACCTCTGCAAATGGGCTGCCCATGTACTGCTTTGCTGCCTCTCAGAGCCAGCTCTGCAGATCGGTGCCATGTTTCCCCTTAGACCCCAGTCAGCGCTTTCTGCTCTTTCTGTGCACAGTGATGACTGTCGGAACATAACGGTCAGAGTCATCACTATGTGCGGGGAAATCAAGGCAGCGCTAATTGAGTTCTGAGATGAGGTCAGTAGGGGGCATGGAAAAGGGACATGGGAAGAGACAAATACATGGTAGGTAGGAGGTATAGGAGAAAGATATGGGGTGTGAGTGGAGAGAGACAACATGGGTATGAGTGGAGAGAGACAAACATGGGGTATGAGTGGAGAGAGAGAGAGAGACATGGGGAATGAGTGCAGAGTGAGAGACAGACATGTGGAATGAGTGCAGAGACAGACATGGGAATGAGTGCAGAGTGAGAGACAGACATGGGGAATGAGTGTAGAGTGAGAGACAGACAGACATGGAGTATGAGTGGAGAGAGAGACAGACATGGAGCATGAATGGAGAGAGAGAGACATGGAGCATGAGTGGAGAGAGAGAGAGAGAGAGACATGGAGCATGACTGGAGAGAGAGATGGACATGAGGGTATGGGGAGAGAGAGACATCCATGAGGGAATGGGGAGAGATAGACAGACATAAGGTTACGGGGAGAGAGAGACAGACATGAGGGTACGGGGAGAGACAGATAGACATGAGGGTATGGGGAGAGACAGACAGACATGAGGGTATGGGGAGAGAGAGAGATACGTGAGTGACTGACTTGGTGGAATATTATTTATCACTCCTTGTGTACTTCTTTTCCAATGATGCTCAGCCAGACTAATGAGAGACTTTGACTGGTTGGGAATCATGAGAACAGTAGTTAAAACTCATTCTGCTAGCCAGCAAAAAGTCTCCCATGTTGCTGGCTGAGCATCATAGAAATAAATACAACCACTACACAATATTATGGCAAAATATATATCTTTATTTCAAATAAACGTTGGTCCTTTACATTAAAATAAAGTTTTCTCCCTCCCCCTCTCCCCAATATTGAAATGGGCATGTCTGGAACAGAAATGTCTAAAGGGGAGGAGTTCTTAATATAGCCACGCCCACCCTTCGGCGCCAAAGGAAAACCTGCACCCAGGCGCCTGTGACCCTAGGATCGGCCCTGCTGGCATCTTAATTGCGCAATATACTGCCATCTGAATGGCACAATAATACTGGCATCTTAATGGCACAATAATACTGGCATTTGAATGGCATACTATTACTGGCATCTGAATGGCACAATAATACTGGCAACTTAATGGCACAATTATACTGGCATCTGAGTGGCAAACTTAATGGCATCTGAATGGCATAATAATACTGGCATCTTAATGGCACAATAATACTGACATCTTAATGGCACAGTATTACTGTCATCTTAATGGTGCAATAATATTGGCATCTGAAAGGCACAATATTAATGGCATTTTAAAGGCACAATAATACTGGCATCTGAATGGCAAACTATTACTGACATCTGAATGGCACAATAATACTGGCATCTTAATGGTACAATATTACTGGCATCTGAATGGCACAATATTACTGACATCTGAATGGCACAATATTACTGGCATCTGAATGGTAGAATATTTATGGCATCTGAATAGCAAAATAATACTGTATCTGTAAGGTGAAAAAAACAGTGCATATGCAAATGTATACACCTTATTAGGTAAAAAATGGTATCCGTGAGAAAATTCGTGCAAAACAAAAATCTGTGGTTGAGGGGGACTCTGTCTCCCCTCTAATATCTCACTCACAGACTTCCAGGAAATAAGTTGCACTTCATAAGCCTGTATTCGTCAGTGGGGACGAGGTGTAGACCTCCTCCGTAGGTTACAGCTCCAGAAAAGTACAATAGTACACAGTAGGTTAATATATGAATATTCAAGTATTTAATAGAACAAAAGTAGCAGCTTACACTTAGGGTTGTCTTTATCCTGTGTGATGGGCGCCTCAAACACTATTGGATTAGACGTCCTCAGAAGATGCAGCTGAATTTAAAATAACATAATAACTTAATAATAAAGTTAAATGCAATAAAATAAAAATAAAAAAAGTCCAGAAGATGAAAAAGTAATAGTGCAGGTGAGTCCGAGTAGCGAATAGCTCAGTGGATTTGCCAGTCCGTCGCTGGATCTACTTGGAAACGCTATGGTAAGGTCTGGGGCGAATGGTTGGATCTGGAGTGGTCTCAGGGCAGCTTTGTGGATGATGGGGCTCGCTTGCAGGGTTTGTTGTGGCTACTTTGGCACTGGGACGCCGGTGGGGTTTCTCCAGGTGCAGTTATGGCGCAACTATCTGGCCTAAGTTTCTGGTTTCGGGCCTCTGGACGTCACTAAGGAGTTCTTGGTTCGGCAAGCATTGAATGGGTGGAGGAAGGGCCACCAGTCTGTTGATTCCCGCAAGCCTGTGTCCGGGGCTTTGCTGTTGGGTTTGCTTCATGTACTTCAGTTCCATAGGTTTTTGTCATATGTCAGGCCATCTGATCTGATTTCGGTTTCCTCTGCTCTGAATTCACAGATGTTGTGGCTCGGAGGGTGTGGCTCATAGGCCATTCCTATATATTTTGGGCCCGAAGTCATGCTGCTGTGTGGCCTGGGGACGAGTGCCTTGGTTTTTCCCGTGCCTTGGTGGATGTTCTTTGGTTTGGCATCCGGGGCATGCAGTGGGTGCGCTTGCTACCCAATCTGGTCCAGCTGTCCCGACTCCTGGGGTCCCAGATGTCCTGTTGATTCATCTAGGGGGCAATTATCTGGGTACTGTCCCGGTATGGAACCTTTGTGACACTATTAAGCGGCATTTGGCTAGACTGTACTTTTTCCCAATGTCACATTGGTATGGTCCGAGGTTGTGCCCCGGAATTATTGGCGATGCGCACACAATCAGAGGGCACTCGAGCACTGCAGGGTGAAACTTAACAAGCGGGTGTCTAAGTTTGTGTTGGGGGCGGGTGGGGTGACTGTCCGCCACCGGGTATTTGAGTCTGACGCGGCCATTTATTTCAGAAGTGACGGGGTTCACTTGACCGAGGTGGGCCTTGACTTGTTTAATCTGGCATTGCAAGACGGGCTGGAGCAGGCCATGGCTTTGGGGGTGGGTAGTCCCCGCTAATTTAAGGTGTTAAAAGAGCGGGTCTGTGGCGTGGGTTTTATTCCTTGCCAGTCGGGGGTTTGGTTTTGGAAAAACGGAATGTGGGGATAATAGAGTGAGAATGGAGCGCTCAGTCCTCCCCTAACCTTTCAACTTCGAAGTTGGTTTCGTGGACGTGCCCACTGAGCTAAAAGAGCCGGCTAGTGGTTAGCATTGTGGTAAGATGGAATGGGTTAAGGTGTATGACATCTTAAGGGACGAGGAGGGGAGGGGGGCACCTATCTAGGTAATTTTCCTTTTGTACATATTTAGGATAAGTTGTTGTGTCTGGCAAAGGTTTAGTTATTTTGTTAGGCTGTATCAGTTATTATATATATATATAGATATACGGATTTAGATCTCCATGGTCTCTTCCTTTCAGATTACTTCAAAGCGAAAAGAATTCCAAGAGGTTTTAGAGTAAAGAATATTCCAACCATAGGTCGAAACAACCCAGAATTCTGCAGAAAGTGGATAGGTGTATTGAATAAATGCTCTATGGATTTATTGATTTTGGTCATTGAGGAAGTGACGAAGGAATTGACCGATGTACGCAACAAATTAGTGGATATACAAACGGCGAAAGCAACTACACTAACCTCTACCTCAGCCACTGATATGATACAGAAATTACAGGAAGAAGTACTCCAGTATAAAAATGAAATCATCAGATTTAAAAGACAGAAGATGATACAGGTAAATAATGACTACCATTACCATAACGTGTACCAATGGTTAAGCGGACGCAATTCTGAACATCAAAACCGAGGGGAGAGGAGAGAACGGCTGAGAATTAAAAAGCCATCAGTCACTACAATAGATGTGTCCTCAGGTGACTCAGCCTCAGATGGGGAGGTATTAATGCAACGCGATAAGCAAGGAGCACATTTTTTAGAACAAATGAAGCATGCAGATTGGCCTACTCTAGGGGTGCTAACCAGAGCACAAAGAGACCGCGGAAGAGACCACACACCAGACGAAGCCAGAAGGGCAAAACACACCCCACTAAGAGGCAAACCTCCGATCTCCAAACATTAGAACCGATCTTTAATCTATCGGACAGGCCCCTGTCCATAGCAGAGAGGAGTCTTTTATCGAAGGGGTTATCTTTCGTACCGACTAATCTCCCTAACCATTTTGAACAGGAAGTAGACCTATACAAGTTCAACAGATCTTTAAGACTGAAAGAGTTCTTTCATCACTCGCCTACACAGAATGCTCCAGCTGCTCCATTCAAATTGAAAAGTCAATTCGATCCATATACTAAAAATGTGGCTCTAAAAACTTATACGCAGATCACGGGGAGACATATCCGCAAAATATGCACTAGTCCTCCTCCGAAAAAGTATAATTTAACTAAAGAAGAAACGGATGCACTTCAAGCTTTGTCGAGGGATCCCCACATAGTGATACGCCCAGCGGACAAAGGTGGGGCAATAGTCATACAAAATTACGCAGATTATCGTTTGGAGATTCTGCGCCAACTACAAGATATCGAGATCTACAAACGGGCATTGTCTGATCCTACTATAAAAATTCAACAGGAGATCACGAACCTCTTGACAGATGCCCAACATCGTACGTATATTGACGAACATACTCATCAATACTTGCAGCAAAAATTCCCTATTTGTCCGGTTATTTATACTCTCCCGAAGATCCATAAAAATCCCATGAAACCACCTGGGAGACCGATCGTATCTGCTAAAGGGAGTTTGCTAGAACCGATTACCCAATGGATCGATTATCACCTCAAAAATACGGCCCTTCAATTGTCTACATGTATAAAGGATACACCTGACTTTTTGGCGAAACTTGTAAATATTTCACTTCCAACTACAGAGATACTACTAGTCACTATGGATGTCTCCAGCTTGTACACTGTGATACCCCATGAGCAGGGAGTGGAGGCGGTGAGGACACTCCTTGCTCAGTCAACTACCTACACAGGACCCCCGATTGATTTTTTGTGTCAGATGCTGTACTTTTGCTTATCGAACAATTTCTTTAAATTTGAGAAGCACTATTATATGCAGACATCAGGTACCTCAATGGGAGCAGCCATGGCACCAACGTATGCGAACATGTATATGTACGTATATGAAATGAAACACATCTTATCGAAATATGCGAATCATATCCTCCTCTACAATAGATTTGTTGACGACATATTTTTTCTGTGGACATCTACGGCAGTGGAACTGCAAGAGATGCTAGCTACCCTTAATCTTGTACCATCCACTATCCGATTCACTATGGAATATTCAGCACATCAGATACAGTTCTTGGATGTACTAGTATACAGAAACCAAGATAAATTAGGGTACACTCTATTTAGAAAGTCCACTGACCGTAACACCATATTGCACGCCAACAGTTTCCATCCTGCATCCCTAAAGAAAGCACTACCTTATTCACAATTCCTCAGAGTCATTCGGAACAACTCTGATCCTGTGAAGATGAAGCAACAGTTGGATCAAATGGCCGGAAGATTCTATGACAGAGGCTACCAGTACGAGGAAGTACAGCGTGCATTATCCAAAGCTCTTAAGCACCAACAGAAACAACAGAAACATATCAAACATCCACAAATAGTCTTCCCAACTAGATTTCACGTATCCTCCCCAGCTGTAAAAGATGCTATCACACAGAATTGGAACATCCTAGCAGAGGATAAAAACTTACCTCGAATAGTAGATCAACCACCCATGCTGTGCTATAAAAGAGGCACGAACTTACGAGACAGATTAGTCAAATCAGACCCGAGACACTGTTACACTGACAACAGTCAATATCAACGAACAGGCTGTTACCGGTGCTTAGGATGCGTGACCTGCTCCCATATGGTATCTGGTACTCATTTTTCACATCCACACACAGGACGACAATACAGAATTAACCATCGCATTACGTGCACAACAGAATTTGTTGTATACCTTATAACATGTCCTTGTGGCCTATCATATGTGGGGAAAACAACCATGACTGTACGTGATCGTATTAGGGGACATAGATCGTCCATATGCACGGCATACCGTGATAAAGTCACTGACAAACCCGTGGCCAAACACTTCTACGAGAAGCGTCATTCACTAGCACAATTAAGATTCATTTCGATTGACCACATACCACCCTTACCGAGAGGTGGGGATAGGGCGAGAATTCTTCTCCAACGGGAATGCAGATGGATTTTCACATTGGATACAGTGTCACCTCGAGGTTTGAATGAACAACTGCTTTACAATTCCATTTTGCCATCCAGAACATAGAAGTCTTACCCTCTGGAGGACGTGGATCATACAAAGGACTTTGATACGAATTTTGATACGGACTCTGTCTCCATATCGGAAGGCTCTGGTTATTGCACTGTCTGTTTTCTAGTACAGACTGGTTTCTGTGTACCTGGTGTTCATTCAATGGCTAATTAGTACCTCAGGGACGTAGAAATCCGTCCCGTATTAATATTGATTTAGAACTGGGTTTGTAGATAGCACCAAATATTGTTGGGTGGTCCCTGGTGACACAAGGGATCATTAGACCTATGCATCTGGAGTCGTATTATGGTGTTACCCTTTTTCTCTCCATGTTTTACATTCTCATTTTTATATTCTTTCTCTATAATGTTTTCATTGTTTTCATTTTTCTCTTTTTATATATATATTTTTTTATTCTGCTCTTTTTATATATATTTTTTATTTCCCTTGATTTAGGGCATTTTCTTATCTGGTTTTTATTTCCATTTTTTTCTTATCATTTTTTTCCTTATCTTTTTTTCCACTGGGCTCATTTGGTCTTCTCTGTATAGTGGTCTATGCAATCTTTTTATTGATACACTGTGTGTTGATCACAGACACACGCACGGGGAAGGTGTCGGATCCTTATGTGATTCTATTGGTGCTAGTTCTTTGTCGCCCCCTGTCCACATATATTGCCCTTTTATTGGAACTAACAGGAAGGTGGTTCTGTATTCCACTTATTATTATTATTTTTTATTGGTAGGTTACTCGTTGGTTAACTGTGCAGGCTCTCTCTGCAGCAGTATCCAGCGATAAGTTAGTTTTGGTTGTGGATTTGTTTATACACGCCCCTAAAAGGTTACGCGTCCTCACTGTTGCCGTGGGAGACGTTGTCTCACGTGACACGCACAGTGACACGCAAGCTGCTTCGACTCCGATACCCGGAAGTTGTTGAAATCTCGTTACTGTGTGTTGGTGGAGCGGGTTTCTTCAGCTGCGGCTGGTAAGTGTTTGATTGGGGGTGTATTTATTTGTTTGTTGTACACTGTGCATGACACTTGACAAAAGGCTTGCTAGCCTGAAACGTCGTGTTTCTTGTCATTTTTGATTATTAAATCTTTGATACTACACAGACCTGCGAGTGCATCCTCTATACACATGTTTGGACTGTTTATGTTTCGATGTGAGCTGCACCCAGGCATTTGAGGATCGTTGGCGAGTGGTGAGCAGAGTGCTAGTACCTTGGATTGTTATATATATATATATATATATATATATATATATTCAAGGAAAGTATGGTGGTCGACTGATTTAGCCTTATGTTGTTTATAAATAAAATGCTGTGGCCTTTTTTCACCATCACAAATCTCCTGCCCAGTTATTGGGGTCTAGGGTGGGGATCGTGGGTGTGAGTTTGCAAATGGTATCAGAAATCGGGCACTCTATCCCCTCTGCGTACATACATGTGATGGGTCCCACCAAAACAATGAAACACTTACAGGTGTAAATAAATGGGTATAAATAAAAAAAAGTGACTGAAAGATAAAATATAAAAAAACTGATAGTGTAGTAATAACTTTGAATGGAAATTGAGTAGTGCATAACATAAATAAATTCACAATGCTGGCTCCATTTAGATGAATGGAGCAAACACAAGTGCAATGAAAGAGGACTTACACTTCCAGGTACGTTTCCACATGGAGATGTTTAATGTAGAGAATCACAGAATAACAGGCCCCGAATGCCAAAGCATAAATAGTCCCACAGTGTCCCACAGATTAAAATACACCACCATGGACTGGACAAATTAAGATCAATGTCGAAGAAGCCGGCTTCATCGGTCAGACGGAGGAGAAATGGTGGTTCAGGTAGCCCCCTCTAGCTCTCCAACTTAGTTTGTCTTGATAATCCATTTGTATTCTGTTTTCCCAGTTGGTATTGCACTGTAAACTTAAACAGTTTAAAAAAAAGTTTCGGTCAGCGGCCATGTTAACAGAACGCTTTCCCTGCAGCTCCTTAATGTCCCTTCAGCAGCCATAAAATATCACCAAATTACTCTATCAATCTGAACATAAAAACTGACTGGAGTTGTTCCCCTCACTGAGGACCTTCTGGACATACCTTCATATCAGCTATCCACTGCCGGCCGGCGGTCCTGTGCAACTGCTAGGCCTGAAAACAGATACAGGCCAAATCACTACAACTGGGCCCTCCTGTCTGCTAACCTACTGACTGTAAGTCTTTCTGGACACATCCATTAATCACTAATCAAGCACTTAAGTTGATTAACAGATGGGACACTTTTCAGAATTACCCAATCGCACTACCGTAATCGTGAGGTGCGCAAATTAGGACAGTCCCAGGCTTTTGCGGCCTATGTGACGGAAGGCCTTCTTTTCACTCTAAAGAGCCTGCCTATAGTCCCACACTGACTAGACAAGCACTGGAAGCCCCAGAAGTTCTATAACTTGACCTCTATCTCATTATTATATGAGGCCAGTTTGAATAAACACACAAGAGCTTCTGGCAAGCATTCAAACTACTACTGGTATCACAGAAATTAATTCTGACACTTGCTAGTTCCTGTTTCTACCTGGATACAGTTTCACTTCAAGGCACATGCCTCAGCTGAAAGGTAATAGACCATCACGAGTGGGGAGGACCATGGGCAAAAGGTCAGGAAAATCTAAACCTGGCCCAGAGTCACATGACATTGGCGTGCTGTTGTCTAGACCTCGAACCTCGAGCCACTGTATGCTCCCACCTGGTTATATGTCAGATCTCTCAGAGGACTCTGACTATACCGATTCTCCTCTATTGGAGACATGCTCTGATCACTGTCCATTGCCAACCGCGACCAAGGCCAAGGATGTCTCCCTAGTCACAGGACAGGACTTTAAACTACTGATCACCGAAGTAACCCACATAATTGACCGTGGCATAAATCCGAGGTAAAGGGCAGGCACTGGAGTACAAGGTGATAAACCTAGAAAGTGGTAAAAAGGACTCAGACTCCAGACTAGATACATTGGAGAAACATAACAGAGCACTTAAAATGCATCAGGAATCTCTTCACTTGCAGCTTGAAGAACTGGAAAATCGGTTATGCCATAAAAATGTACGGTTACGGGGAATTACTGAGGAAGTCGACATGCAAGAAATGCCACATTTTATCAGAAGGCTGATGGCGCATCTCTTTCCCAACAATCAAGTCAGGTTCACACAAACCAAAGATATATTCCGGATAGCAAATGCCCTTAGTACACCATCGGATTTACCACGTGATACAATAATACAATTTCGGAGCTTCTCTGATAAAACCCCTTTCCTGGCAAAATTTAAGGGCCCAGACCCTGTGCTGTTTGAGTCCTCTAAATTACTGGAGTTCCCAGACTTCACCTACCCCACGGTCGTATGGCAACGTTCTCTGCGTCCACTCACCACCCACCTCCGGTTATTATAAGTTCAATATCAATCTGGTCCAGCTCGATCTCTCAAAGTTTGAAAAGAACACCGTTTAACTGACATCCGAGAGGTCCATACCTTCCTCTCCAATCTTTCCTTGCCCACCTTGCCTCCCATCAGGTACTCTACACCAAAATGCACCACATTTCACCCTTTCTTCTTCATGGAGCTCTGGGGGCAGCAGAGAAGATTATATCCCTGGACAACCGCAGAATATGAAAACTTTACCCACTAGAATCAGGGAAGATACTCCCGAACATCCCGGTCCATGAATAGGGGAGCCCAAACTCTAAATACACTAGTGCTTTACTTTCTCCACTTATTAAATTGATATACACTCTATTCCCTATTTCTCTATTCCCACTCTTTTCACCACTTTAGTCCTACTCTTTCTCTAATTCTTATTATACTTCCAACCGTTGTGGTTTATTACCACCTTTTTTTTTCCATTGTTCCTACTTCCTCACCTTAAGCTGTTTCTGCTTCTTTCCTTCTCCGTTTATTGGCTTCTCCTTTTCTTTCTCAAATAATTATTTTCTCAGTTCTGCCTCTTTCTTGTCCCTCTCTATCCTCTGATCTTAACTAATGCTGTTAGACATAAATACGTTTTTTATATTACATTCCAAAGAGGAGGCTATTCACTTACAAATGTGATGTTGCATGTGCATGGTCTCCCTTTGGATCTATATTAGCTGATATGTTTTGTTGTTATGTAAATGTTGAGTTGAAGTTCTGAACCCTCGCTAAGTGGGCTATCCCTGATGGTGGTTGATAATGTCAATGTTAGACATGACATTTTTCGAAGTGGCACTCATTGAATATATATTGAGGGATGTTATAAGAGTTATCAAGATACGCCTACCCCCACAAATTTGGCTAATACAGATTTAATTCAAGAATAGTTCTTGATTATTACTGATAGAGTTGGCCTATGCAAAAGTCAGAATTCATATGCCGCACACTTGTTTGTCTATATGAGGCTTTTTTATAATTCTGTTGTGTGAAAATAACTCACATTCATATCTATATTTTATGTGATATACCTGTGTTGTTTTGAAAAACAAAAACGTAATAAAAAATAATAAACATTTTTTTTTTAGGGCTAGGCTTCACCTTAACAGCCTGGCCTTGTCTCCGGACACCCTGTTTAACCTGACCAGGGGTTTTGTGGTCAGTGAGTATGATAAATTACCTCCTGAAGGTAGGGTTGGAAATGCTAAAGGCTCCATATGAGAGGCAAGTACTCCTTCTTGAAAGCAGCGTAGCTTTCCTCCTGTGAAGAAGCTTGTGGCTGATGTATGCCACTGGGTGTTCACTTCTGTCCCACCGAGGATAATGCTTCCAAATCCAAACATGGAGGCACCTTTGTGAATGGCAAAACATTTGACTGGGTCAGGACCCATCCCGAGAGGGGAGTCTGGCGTTCTCCTGACGCTACGCCTGAACCTCACATTGCAGCTCTGACATATCCACATCTTCACAAAGCAAGGTACTGGCTTTGTTGTTTTTAATCAGTTCTGCAGGATGGCTGCCTTAGACTTCAAACCAATGACTTTTTCATGGACTTCCATGAGCAAGTATGTCAGCGTACTCTTTTTCAGCTGGGCTTAAAGTTTCAGTGACTTGCCATACTGATAGCCCCTGGTATAGTGTTGGCTGGGGTAGCACGCACATGGGGGAGGCACAGGGAACCTATATTAGGATTGTAAAGCAGAAGGGAACAACTGGACACCCCCCTGTATGCTCACCATGCAGGTTAGCCTGTCGGTCCTCCCATCGCAATACTTGAAGAAATTTAAAAGGTTGGGTTGAGGTTGGCTGCAAAGTGGCAAAATAAACTTGAGACAGACTCCAAGAACTGCTGTGCAATATTGTTTATTCAGTAGCAAAAACAGCACAGCTTTTTGCTATAAACGATGTGAGGTAACCAGGTGGGTTTGTGAATGGAGCCTACACGTTTTGCGCCTGCGTACTGGCGATTCGTCAAGGGCATCTATATTAGAAGGATTGGTATGTGACAAACCCTTTGAAGAAAGTTTGTGTGTGGGGAGAACAGTTCTTGTAGCCCTGCTTCCTGTGACAAGTCTGAACACCATCCTTGCACAACCCAGAACCAACAATTAAGCTGCCTAAAGTGGTGGCTAGTGTTAATCTAATTGGTTAAACTTTGAACATAGAGGCGTGTAAAAGAAACAGATAACAAAATAACCGTTACATAATAACAGTTACTTAATTGTCTCTAGTAAAGTCTATAAACCGAAGGCCGTTCGGTTTATAGACTTTCGGTTTATAGAATACATGTAATTCTATGTATTCTATAAACCGAAAGTCTATAAACCGAATGACCTTCGGTTTTTAGACTTTCGGCTTAAATAATACGTGTAATACTATTGCCTTTCTATAAACCGAACGAGAGCCCCATTCATAAGAAATTCTTATGAATGGAGTCCCCATTCATAAGAATTTCTTATGAATGGGGCTCTTGTTCGATTTATAGAAAGCCAATAGTATTACACGTATTTTATAAGAGGAAATTAAAAAAACGAAACGAAAATAATGAACGAATTTCGTCTGAAACGAATGCAGTAATGAGCGAAATTCATTTTAGACGAAAAAAAATAACATTTTCGTCCGAATGGACGAAAACGAAACGAAAATGTTAGTTTTGCACATGTCTACTGTCCACCGTTCAGATGGGGGTAGCAGTGCAAGGGAAATGCAATGAAAACAGTGGAAAACTTGATCGATGCAATTTATTTTTCAACCTAAACTACTATGTAACTTTCAATTCAGCTATACTAGCATGAACGGAGTCTGTGAGGTGCCAAATTCGACAAGAGCAAAGCATATGCTTGGTGGATAAGTGCTACTTGATAATAAATGTTGCTGTAAGTGGGCCATACCTTATCTACATCATATATCCAACATTTTCCTGTGCCTGGTGGCTACAGTGTCCTGCAGAGGAAAATGTGAAACACACTGAACGACTGTTTGGCATTAACCCTTTCACACTCGCACTCCAATGTCATAGCTTGGCCTATAGCTCAGTGATAAGTCCCTAAGATGAAAAAGTGGGCAGCATAATATGCGTGGACATTTTCGCCCGAAATAATGTCTCCAAAGTCTGGAATGATTCATGGCACATCAGGAATCAAAGTACGAGCTACCCAATATGCCCCTATGTGACTCCGAATAGGTCCGAAATTTGGACATCATAGCAGATTCCACGGCTATAGCTTTTGAATCCAAATGCAGCTGAAATATTACTGAAATTCACCAAGCCAAGGTGGTAGCCTTACAATCACCATTATACCCTATGGATGATTTCATTCAAAAAAAAAAATCCTACAAAAAAAAAAAGACTTTATAAGAAATAGGCCCCAATGAAAACAAATGGTTAAATATTGAACTTATTGAAGAGTTAACCTGGGACTGTGAGGGTTAACTGAAAGAGTTAATTTTTGCATTAACTTTGTTTAGCTTAGTTTTATTATAGACACGTATTAATTTCTTACCTTAAGAATTATCAGCTTTGAAATGATACTAGGAGGACCAGGAGGAGAGAGGTTGGCCAAAGGCCTGGAAGTCCTTAGTAGCTCAACTCATTCTAACACCTGCATGATGTATCTCATGTATGTTTGTTATAATAGTTCCTGTTGTTTAGGCCAAATGTGAAGTTTACCGGAATGTTCAAGGACAGAATGTTAGCAACAAATCCTTTTTAATTGTCAGTAAACTCCTTCCCAAGTTTAGTATTTTTTCACTTACTAGAGACAATTAAGTAATTGTTATTATGTAACGGTTATTTTGCATCTGTTTCTTTTACACGCCTCTATGTTCAAAGTATAACCAATTAGATTAAAACTAGCCACCACTTTAGTTTGAGGTATATATATATGACTGTCAAAACAATAAAGAGCTCAGAGTTAAAGGGAGAAGAACCTGTGTCAGCTTTCTTTGGCTCTCCAAGCACTTGTGACGTCAACTCCTACCACGTGAAGCCAATCATTCATGATACATTATTGCCGTGTATACAGAGATGTGCTGTGAAGACCCCCTCAGACAAACTTGGTGTCAGGGTTCAACACTGACCTTCTGACTCATGCATTTAAAAGTCATTATTTATGTGCTTATATTCCTCCTGCCTCCTCTAGAGGTCTCCCTACCTTACTTGTATTCCTTCCCCTCTGTTTGGTGTCAGGTGGGCTCGTTACCTTTTGCTCACACCCAGGTTAAGTAGCTGCAGTTTCTGGCAAACAGTGCTTTTACATTGAAGTTGGTGCCTGATTTCTGAGAGCTGCGGCTTCTGTTCCTGATACTCTCCTTAAAGCCCATTTGTATTGTGACCCTGTCCAGGAACTGGGAATCTGAACCTGAATGGCTCAACCATCTCAGAAGATGATTTTCAGCATCTCCTGAGACCCTCTGAGTACATCAAGATCTCTTCAGCTAAGTTAATCCCTTTAAGCTACCCTTCTCATTTCTCACCCTCAGTAGGGTGTTCCTGCTTAGCTACCAACCTCTGACCTCACCCCCTCTCGGGTGTTCCTGCTTAGCTACCAATCTCTGACCTCACCCCCTCTCGTGTGTTCCTGCTTAGTTACCAACCTCTGACCTCACCCCCTCTCGGGTGTTCCTACTTAGATACCCTTGCCTCTGACCTCACCCTCTCTCGGGTGTTCCTGCTTAGTGACCCTTGCCTCTGACCTCACCCTCTCTCGGGTGTTCCTGCTTAGTGACCCTTGCCTCTGGCCTTAACCCTTGCCTCTGGCCTCTTCCCTTGTTTAACTCTCTTCACCCCTACCTGTCAGGGTAGCTGTGACTTTAAGAATATTTGGAAACTCAACTGCAGAAATAAATGACAATCCACACAAGGTATATCGTTTAAGCAATTCTTGTATTAAAGTTTAGCAGCAAAAAGAAGAAAAACTGACTGATATTGATTGCAGAGAAAAAATAAATGGTTTGAAGTAATATGGAAAAATATATATGTAACTTGATTGAAGTATAAAGTAAAAAATATGATGGAACACTTGATTGAAGATATGGAAGGTACTTGCGATTAGGTGATAGAGAAAAATGCAGGATAACAGGGACGGTCCGTATTCAGAGGAATGGAGGAGTACACAATTCGATTCAGGAAGCCAAAGGTCAGGATTGGAGAAATCAGAATGGTCGAGGATATCCGGGTCAGCAACAGGTAATCAAAAATGAAAGTAGCAAGATACTCTAAGGTAGCTTGGAGCTAAGGAGTCAGGAACAACAGCTGCTAAAGACAATACTCAGCGATTTGTGTCTGTTGCAGACTGTTATTTATAGTCACAGAAAGATCGCGTCATTGAAAGGGGTGTGGCCTAATGAAGATCGCATCATTGAAAGGATCGGGAACGTGTGGTTTTAGGAGGGAGGTATGAAAAACGGGATGAAGACGAAGTGAAGATGGTAAGGTGAGTTTGACTGCATTTTTGTTAATGATTTTCTCGATTAGGAAATTGTATAATTGGTCCAATTTCTTGGAAGGTCGAGAAGTACAAATATTCTTAGTAGAGAGAAGTACAGCATCACCAATCTGATATGAAGGACTTGGTCGTCTTCTAAGATCATAAAAAATTTTATGGCTTTGGAGAGAATTGTTGAGGTTAGTTTTCAGTTGTTCGAATAACTTTTCCTTTTCTGAAATTTGGTGAGTAACGGTGGGGTTTCTTTGTAGTGACGTAATGGATGGGAAGGAAGAAGGATGTAACCAGTAATTGGAGTAGGAGGGGGTCATCTTTGTGCTGGAATGGAGAGTATTATTATACGAAAATTCAGCATGGGCCAGGAAGGAAGACCAGTCATCCTGAAGATGAGAACAGCAGCACCGTAGGAACTGTTCTAAACATTGATTGACACGCTCAGTTTGTCCATTTGACTGAGGGTGATATGCTGAGGAGAATTTGGGTGTTATCTGAAGAGATGAGCAGAGTTCTCTCCAAAAATGAGAAGTAAATTGAGTTCCTCTGTCAGAGATAATTTCGGTAGGTAATCCGTGTAATTTGAAGATGTTATTAATAAATAGTGAGGATAATTCTTTGGAAGAGGGTAGTTTATTTGTCGGAATGAAATGAGCCATTTTTGTAAATCTATCTACAACAACCAGGATAGTAGTAAATTTATCGGAAGGAGGTAGTTCGACTATGAAGTCCATGGATATGGAACTCCATGGAGTATTGGGTGTAGGTAGATTCATTAATAACCCAAAGGGTTGTTGGTGACTTGGTTTATTCTTTTGGCATGTCCGACAGGAAGATACATAATCCTTGATGGTTTTTCCTTGTTTAGGCCACCAAAATTGTCTTTTTAATAACTCATTTGTTTTCTTTACTCCAGGATGTCCTGCTGTAGGAGAATCATGGAACATATGGAGAATGTCTACTCGTAAAGAAGGAGGTATATAAAGTTTGGTATCTTTGAAATAAAGTCCTTCTTCCTGTTGTAAATCAGATAGGTCTTTTGACAGTGATGGGAATCGAGCTGTATTTCAAGATTTTCCCAGTTGATAGTAGGGTTATGTAGATGCAACCAATTCATTCCAAGGATTACAGGGTATAACGGTGAAGCGATGACATCAAATTTGATGTATTCTATGTGATGATGATTTACTGTCATCTTTAGAGGAATCGTTTCGAAGGTAGTGGGTCCTGAGGATAACATGGATCCATCAACAAGTCGGATAGATACAGGGGAAATCTTCTTTATTAGAGTTATATTCTTTTCCTTAACGAGGTCTTGATCTATGAAGAGACCAGAAGCCCCGGAGTCCAGAATGGCCTCAGTATGTATCCTTTCTTTGTCCCACTGTAAGAGGAGAGAGAGGGAAAGATGAGGAAGAGATTTCTGGGGTATGTAGAGAAGGTTTCTGTAAGAGAGGTGCTTATCACTCTTGTTTCTGGAGAGAATAGGACAATTTTCCACAGAATGTTCAGGGGAAGCACAGTACATGCAGAGGTTTAATGTTCTCCTCCTTATCTTTTCATCCTGTGAAAGGGGACCACGAATAACTCCCAGCTCCATAGGTTCAGGCGGGGAAGTCTTGTCGGTTTGTTTCACAGGGGTTATAGCTCTCTTCCAAGGATTGTTAGTAGAGGACCGTTCGGCTTTCCTCTCTCTAATACGTCTGTCGATGTTGATGGACAATTGCATTGTGGCGTCTAGAGTAGGAGGAAGAACAGTCCTGGCTAATTAATCCTTTACAGCTTCAGATAGTCCGAGACGGAATTGATTCCTTAAGGAAATATCGTTCCATTCAGTGTCTACGGCCCATCTCTTAAATTCAGCAATATAATCCTCAACAGGACGTTTCCCTTGAGACAAGGAGCGGATGGTCATATCTGCTGTGGCTTGTATTTTTTGATCCTCATATAAAAGAGACATTTCGGTGAGGAACTGGTCTAATGAATCGATGATAGGGTCATCTCTTTCCAAAAAAGTATGAGCCCAGGACATGGGTTCACCTCTTAAAAATGAGATAATTGTACACACCTTTATCCTGTCTGTTGGATAAGATCTGGGTTTCAGGGAAAATAGAAGGGTGCAGGAATTTATAAACTCTCTGTATTTGGATCTGTCTCCAGAGAATTTTTCAGGGGTACACACAGAAGGTTCTGGATATTCCCTTGGGGGAGCAGAGAGGCGAGTGGTGAAACTTCTGCTTTGCAATTCAGTGGTGTATGAAAGTAGGCGGTCGTGTGCCACACTTAAATCCTGAACACTTTGAGTGAGATGATCCACTCTTTGAGTTAATGAAAGAATTTGGGATGCCATTTCTGCTGGTTCCATTTGGTGGGCTGAGTATTTTGTCAGGGTAGCTGTGACTTTAAGAATATTTGGAAACTCAACTGCAGAAATAAATGACAATCCACACAAGGTATATCGTTTAAGCAATTCTTGTATTAAAGTTTAGCAGCAAAAAGAAGAAAAACTGACTGATATTGATTGCAGAGAAAAAATAAATGGTTTGAAGTAATATGGTAAAATATATGTAACTTGATTGAAGTATAAAGTAAAAAATATGATGGAACACTTGATTGAAGATATGGAAGGTACTTGCGATTAGGTGATAGAGAAAAATGCAGGATAACAGGGACGGTCCGTATTCAGAGGATTGGAGAAGTACACAATTCGATTCAGGAAGCCAAAGGTCAGGATTGGAGAAATCAGAATGATATCCGGGTCAGCAACAGGTAATCAAAAATGAAAGTAGCAAGATACTCTAAGGTAGCTTGGAGCTAAGGAGTCGGGAACAACAGCTGCTAAAGACAATACTCAGCGATTTGTGTCTGTTACAGACTGTTATTTATAGTCACAGGAAGAGCGCGTCATTGAAAGGGGTGTGGCCTAATGAAGGGGGCGTGGTCTAATGACGCGATCGCGAGTAAAGAAAAACAAAAGTAAAAATGAAAGCCTGACACTACCTTTGCTTTGTCTACAGTCCCTGCTATAGCTCTTTGTTCTTACTGCAGTTCCTACTTATACCCTTTTCCTATTCTGCAGTTCTTTGCTAAATTCCCTTTGGTCTCTCCTTCAGTCTTTATTCCAATACCTAGCTCTGTTTCTTTATCTGTTCTCCCTTTGCACTATATTTAACATGCAACCAGACACCTCCACTATCCCTGCGCTTAAACTCCTACCTGACCTGGTAAAGGCCCTGATAGAATGCAAAAGCCATACTATGGAGTCTGCAGGGTTAACCTCAGTGCTAAAGCTGCTGGCTGAATGTTTGTTGCAGTTATGCAAGTCTGTGATGTGTGTCCTGGAGAACAGTGTTACTAATGTTTGTGAGAAAAACCCCAAGACTGAATCATTATCTATAAAACTGCCTAAGAAAAGTTTTAAATGTGATCCCCTCACTGATGAGCAAATGAAGAAGCGGCATATTGACAATGCATGTTTCTATTGTGGTAGAAAAGGCCACAGAATTTCATTTTGCCCATTTAAACCAGCTAAAGTCTCTGTACCTAGCAATGTCAAGTTCCAGGAGCAGGAACCTGCATATAATAACTGTTACACCTACACTGGAGAAAACCCATACAATTCCTCCATGCAGTGCTTCTAGGGAGAGTGTATCTAAAACACCTGAGAAACTTTTGGTTCCTGAAGCTGTTTCTGCTAATCAATCACTTCCACCTGCAACTGATGATAAGTGGTCTGATATGGAGTGCAAGTCTTTTGATGCATCAGATTTCCGTGAGGAGGATATAACATGCACAGCTATGGAAGAACCTCCTGGATATCTATGTACTGTCAGGACTACAACTCCTATCACTCATAACAGACAAAATGGTGAATCCAGTAAACTACAGATTGCCAAACACTCTTCAGGTGCCCCAGGTCCCGTCCAAGCATCTGATGGGACAATAATAGGAAGGAAGAACCTTGTCCAATGTGAGAGTTCTCTGGATGAACAAAAGATAATCCAGAGAAATCCACTACCTAACCAATCTAAATCTGTTCCAGCAAAAAGTGATATTGCTTCTAAAGACTCTTCTAGTTCCTCTGCAGAACCTCTTGTCCTTAGTACCGTTCCGGTCTCTGGTAAGAAAAAGAGAAAGAAAAAGGGACCAAGTACACATCTAGAGAAATCTATGACCGCATGTCTAGGTGAACCACCATCCAGTGAGTCCACAGCTAAATCTCTCAATACAATACATGTTTCTGGTCCCAAGGACCCCTACAACAGTACAGATGAATATCTACCACCAGATTGTGCCAAGGCTTCTAATGGGACTATTGCATCTGACCCCACTGACTTTTCTGTACTGACCCGAGCCACAACTGGCCAAATGGGGGTCAGGGATGCAAAGTGTTGCACTACATGCAGAGAGAAAGGTGCAAGTAAGAAATGCTCAGTGTGCAAATTGGTAATTTACTGCGATAAGAACTGCCAAAAAATCCACTGGGTTACACACAAGAAAGTCTGTAAAACACTAAAAGAAAAAGGGAATAATTTCACATCTAGAAAAATGTATGACTGTTGTCTTGCTGAATCACCCTACAGTAATTCCAGAACTATATCTCTCAATGCAATACATGGTTCTTGCCCCATGGACCCCTACACAAGTACAGATGAAGATTTGCCACCAGATTGTGTCAAGGCCTCAAATGGGACTATTGTAACAAAGGAAGACCTGCATATTTTTGAACAAATGCTACGTGATAATGCGCAGAGACAGCATTCTTATTACTAACCTGTTTGTTTCAGCCTTTAGCCATCCCCTGTTCTCAGCAACCATGAACAGTTTGCAGGGGTGGTTGTATTATTGTTTTTCCCCCTTCATGCCTAGAAACCTGTGTTTTATGTATTTTGTTATCACTGTTCCTCTTCTGGGAGGCTGTATATGTCTGGCCAGATTCTATGCTCAATTATCTAATTGTTTTGCGTCCGGAGGACGCTCCTTAAAGGGGGGGATATGTCAGGGTTCAACACTGACCTTCTGACTCATGCATTTAAAAGTCATTATTTATGTGCTTATATTCCTCCTGCTTCCTAGAAGAGGTCTCCCTACCTTACTTTGCATGTATTCCTTCCCCTCTGTTTGGTGTCAGGTGGGCTCGTTACCTTTTGCTCACACCCAGGTTAAATAGCTGCAGTTTCTGGCAAACAGTGCTTTTGCATTGAAGTTGGTGCCTGATTTATGAGAGCTGCGGCTTCTGTTCCTGATACTCTCCTTAAAGCCCATTTGTATTGTGACCCTGTCCAGGAACTGGGAATCTGAACCTGAGTGGCTCAACCATCTCAGTAGATGATTTTCAGCATCTCCTGAGACCCTCTGAGTACATCAAGATCTCTTCAGCTAAGTTAATCCCTTTAAGCTACCCTTCTCATTTCTCACCCTCACTAGGGTGTTCCTGCTTAGCTACCAACCTCTGACCTCACCCCCTCTCGGGTGTTCCTTCTTAGCTACCAACCTCTGACCTCACCCCCTCTCGGGTGTTCCTGCTTAGCTACCAACCTCTGACCTTACCCCCTCTCGGGTGTTCCTGCTTAGTTACCAACCTCTGACCTCACCCCCTCTCGGGTGTTCCTGCTTAGTGACCCTTGCCTCTGACCTCACCCCCTCTCAGGTGTTCCTGCTTAGTGACCCTTGCCTCTGGCCTTAACCCTTGCCTCTGGCCTCTTCCCTTGTTTAACTCTGTCCACCCTTACCTTTGCTTTGTCTACAGTCCTGCTATAGATCTTTGTTCTTACTGCAGTTCCTACTCATACCCTTTTCCTATTCTGCAGTTCTTTGCTAAATTCCCTTTTGTCTCTCCTTCAGTCTTTATTCCAATACCTAGTTCTGTTTCTTTATCTGTTCTCCCTTTGTACTATATTTAACATGCAACCAGACACCTCCACTATCCCTGCGCTTAAACTCCTACCTGACCTGGTAAAGGCCCTGACACTTGGTCCCTTTCACTTATAGTCAATCACTGTCGAGGAATCTGTATATAAACCACCATTTTAGAGTAGGGTTTGCAGATTGCATCAAAAAAATTAAATAATAGATGGCAAGCCAAGGGTCACGGCAAAAACCTATTCCCAGAGATTTTGGTGGAGGAGAACCTGGCACTAGTCAAGACAAGGCCAATGTAGGCTGAAACACACGTCTGTGGTTTGCGGTGTTCATCGTGCAGAGGAGACTAGCCATGCATTCTGGGTCTGGACTGCCCTTATTGGTGGGATTAGCCTGATTTGCTAATGGAGGGGTTTCCTCTGTAATGGTGTAAGCAAGCAAGAAACGTGGATGCCCTCCCGAGTAGGAACCATCCCAAATAGGAACCATCCTAAAGGATAGGCTATTGTAGTGCTAGTCAAGAAGCTGTGCCAGCACTGCAGCTGTGTGGCAGGGGCAGCAGACAAGAAGATAAGCCTGAGTATGAGAAATGACAACTGGCAGGAGGTCGTGGATTATGTCCATGAAGTTGGTGGGAACAATAGCTCCATAGAGGTGGTGAAGAGAAGGTAAATGCTTTAGAAATGCTCATATGACATAGGCCATATGTAAAATGCACTACACATATAGCTCAAACACCTGTAGTTACTGTAAAACATGTAATAGTGCTATCAATGATCATTAGAAATGTACAGCTAGGGAAAGTTGAAAGTGTGTCACACACAGAACAGGTGCAAAGGTGTGTGTGTAAGGTCCTGTAGTTGTGCAGAGAATGTTATCTGGAGAGACAGTGGGCAAGCAAAAGATTGCAGCAATTAACATGCACAAACAAATGCTGTAACTCGCTAAGGGCAATGGGTGTTGCAGTACATATCAGTGTCAGTATAGTATTAAATATGTGGTAGGACATGTACATAAGTATGTAGATATGTAAATATCAATATGTACATGCATGGATACAGAGATGTGTATAGATAGATGTAGATGTGTAAATGGGATAAAATGTACAGATGATCAGTGATAGTACACCAACTGCAATGTTCCACTCATATCTTTTAGATACTCAGATATAAAGAGGCAGGAGAAGAGTAAGCTAATCAGGGCAGTCGACTGCCCAGCTGAACTTCGAGGAGCAGCTACTGCAGGCCATGTGGACCAAGAAATAGCTGGTTGTAAGTATTGAACAGCCATTCATGTTTACTGTTTTTCATTCATATGTATTAACACTGGTCTCTCACTTTACTCCTGGCATCTACTGCGGTGTCACTTCAACCCCCACCAACTGATGACGGGTCCCCATGGCCTGTATCGACACAACATATTGCAGCTCCTCCCTGATATACACCAGGTCAGGCAGCTCTGCTGACTTTGGTGGTCACTTTCTCTTCACCTGCCTCCAGTAAGTAAAACATACACCTACACTAGCAGTAGTAACATTTATGACGGAGGGATTTGCATGGACTAGCCATATCTCATGCAATTCCCTCTTTTATGAATGAAACCCAATGCAAATGTTGAGGTGACTCACAATGCATTTTTCTCCATCACCATTGGCATCTTCAACACCACGGAGTAGATGATTCCCACCAACTTCAGTTTCCTAATGTGCAGGCACTGGGATCCACCCAAGGTAGATACACATTTGCAAATGTACTAATAGAACACCATCTACTAACATACTACTGTACATTTATGCACACAGCAATGTGGATTGAGATGCACAGTAGTATGACAACTAAGTGTGTGTGCCCTAAAGTGAATGAAATGTTTAACTCTTCATAGGGTTTAGCAAGCAATGAGTGTAGCATAGATTTATTTTATGTAACTGTTAACTTATTCAGGGAATAGCTATGATAAATCCAAAGAAAATGTTAGATAACCTTGCATTTTAACTGCACATGAATGAGATGAATACAATCTGTATTGCACTGTTCTAATGATCTTCCTTCTTTTCTTGCGGTAACATTTGTGGAGGAGGAAGTCATCCTCCTGACAGTGGTGGATCCCAGTGAGTATGGCACATCAGGAGCCCATCCACTACCTCCTACCCATTTCTGCATGGAGAGCTGCTGTCCATGGTTTATTTGCTGGACAGCAGGACATCGCTAGGATGCCCCAGAAACTCACCATGATGGCGAGTAATCAGGATCAGTTACATGTCCAGGTGATGGAGTGGCAGGATCAGTCCCTTAGACAGTTATATGTGGGAGTTGCGAATCTGGAGAAGATGAAATTAATATACCATCAGGAGTTTCAGTCTCAAGCTGAACAGAGCAACCAAGTTTTAAACTACAAGCCTGCAAAATTGATCCTGAAGTGTGCTTGATTATAGGGTACCACTGCTCCAGGGGCTACATCCACATCTAACCTCCCTCCGTCATCATAGTTTATTGTAAGTCAGGCTGGTGTGTAGAAAGATGATCCTGACACTGATAGTTGGTTGCCTAGCTCATCGTCCTCCTCCTCATCATGGTAGTCTTAATGGAACCCCTTGTAACTTGCTATTCCTACCTCCCAGATATAGCCCTCTGTCAAAAAACTCACTCCCCGTTCTCACTGAACCCCCTGCCCTAAGCTTGCTCATAAATAAATAAAAAAATTTAAGGCAAGAAAATAGACAAAAAACATAATAAAAACCACAAAAATAATCTAAAATGAAACTAAATAACATAATATTCATTTTAGCATACTTATTTGTGTCTGTCCTGTTTTTCAGGTATATTCACAGCTCACACACTTCCACAGGTTAGGGTGGTATCCTTTTGTTTCCACAATGGGATATGTTGCATTGCACATGTTGGCATCTACACTTTGAAAGTGAAATGGTTAATAACTACACATTACATGTGGAGAGGAGGTACACATTTCATAACAGTTGTTGCTGAAGATGAATATCCAATGATGTGATGCCAGCATGGAGCTAACATGACATGGCTGGCATTGTTCTTTTTTATCAGCTATTATGCAATTGAAATCACACATTCCATGGGTAGAGGGGTATATATTTATCTTTAGTGAAATCAGTCGGAGGTTTGGGGATGGTTCAGTTAACGGTAATTACACAATTAATTGCTAATGGTGAGAATGAAGACGTGACCTGAAGAAGAGTGAAGACAAATCTTCACAGCGGAGTGCACATATGTATGGGAGAAATAAATAAATATAGACCATAATGTAATATTGTTGAATAAATTGGACTAGTGATGGAGATAATTATTGCACTCACATCTCCAAAGACACAGACAGGCTCGTCATTAGACATGTGCATTCGTTTTCGGATGAATGCATTTTCGTCCATTCTTCCGAAAAACGAATAACGAAAATGCTAAACTAACGAAAGACGAATGAACGAATGGTTAATAAACGAAACTCATTCGTCCATTCGTGCTATTGGCATTCTATAAACCGAAATAGAGTCGTTTTATAGAATACCAATAGCATTACATATACATTCCATAAACCGACATAATGAACGACTTTTGGTTTATGGAATGCATGTAATAGAATTTCTTATGAATAGGGACTCTAGTTCGGTTTATAGAAAGCCAATAGTATTACATGTATTCTATATGCCGAAAGTCTATAAACCGAAGGTCGTTCGGTTTATAGACTTTCGGTTTATAGAATACATAGAATTACATGTATTCTATAAACCGAAAGTCTATAAACCGAACGACCTTCAGTTTATAGACTTGCGGCTTATAGAATACGTGTAGTACTATTGCCTTTCTATAAACCGAACGAGAGCCCCATTCATAAGAAATTCTTATGAATGGAGTCCCCATTCATAAGAATTTCTTATGAATGGGGCTCTCGTTCGGTTTATAGAAAGCCAATAGCATTACATGTATTCCATAAGCCGAAAGTCTATAAACTGAACAAAGTTTGGTTTATAGACTTTCGGTTTATGGAATGTGTAGGTCAATTGATTCGTACGAATGAATAAAACGAAACGAAAATAATGAACGAATTTCGTCTGAAACGAATGAAGTAATGAACGAAATTCGTTTTAGACTAAATAAATAAAATTTTCACAGTGGTGTATCTTGATTTTGTGCTGCCCTAGGCAGACAAAGTCCAGGCTACCCCCTACCCAAGCTGCACAACCACTTGACACACCTACGACATGCCCCATCACCCACGACATGCCCCATCACCTCCATTACATGACCCCACATCACACATAACATTCAGACTCACATCACGCTCATACTCCCATCACACTCAGTCACACACACTGACTCTATCACACACACTCTGACTCCCATCACACTGACTCCCATCACACACATTTCGACTCCCATCACACTCAGTCACACACTGACTCTCATTACACACACTCTGACTCCCATCACACACACTCTGACTCCCATTATACCCAGTCACACACACTCCCATCAAACTCAGTCACACGCTCATATAATTGTGTGGCAGCACTGTTTGTCATGCTGCAAATAAATAAATATTGCCGTTTAAAGTACAAAAAGGCTCCCAATTGGTAAATGTAAATGGGGCTAGAAGACACTTGCAGTATAAACCAGAAAAGTTTTATTCAATGTAGTCTCGATAATGACAAGTTAATGCATCTAGTCAGCAAGTATAATGTACTTACATCACACTCCATCACACACAGACTGCCATCACACTCAGTCCCACACAAACTCCCATCACATGGTCCACACTAAAATGTAGAGGGTTGTTTTAATACTTCTGTGAAATCACTGGTGTCACTGTTGTCCTGCAAATGTGCAGTGGGCACTCCAGCAGATCTCTCTAATTGGCTCCTGGAAGGTGTTGGATGTACAATTTTTTTTGCATAAAACAGGAGGGGTCATGTTGGAAGGATCAAAATTAAAAGTAGTATTTGTTTATACAGTTTAATTTTCAGCTTTAATGTGCGTTTATTTTGTACATTTTTTTGCAGTCTGGAATAACATTTGAATGTTTAAAAAACAATTTTATTGAATTGTAATATACTGAAATTGGTGTCATATGACATAGGTAATACAATTTCTGTGGCTCCTGAATTTAGCTGTGCTGGCATTTTCAATCACCATATTATTATTTAATTCACTTTACCCAATTAAGTCACACACAGCCTCACATCACACTCAGTCACACACACAGACTCCCATCACACTCATACTCAGAACCACCGTTTTCATTTTTCCATTTGAACCAGCTTACCTTCCGCTGTACTCTGACAGGCAGGGGGGCGGAGACTTTACACTGGCACGTCTGACGGGGAACAAAGGGAGGGGAAGTGAGGGAGCCAGATCATGACAAACAGCACCGGGTGAGGGGAAGAATGAAAAGAGTGGTGGGGGTGGGAAGGGAAAAGTACAAATCTTTGCAGCACCAGAAGGGTTTACAGCACCAGTGTGCTTTAACAACCTCTGGGAAAGTGCCGCCCTAAACAAGGTGCCGCCCTAGGCGAGCGCCTTGTTTGCCTCGCGGTACATACACTACACCGAATAGACGAAAACTAAACGAACATTTTAGTTTTGCACATGTCTACTCATCATATAATTTGAATATTTCCTTCTGTATTCATACCAACAATACTGTCTGTGAAGCAATATGGCTTACTCCAAGAACTATTATATGAACAGAGGAGAAGAGAGATCAAGAAGACTAGGAAATGTGTTTTTGGATAATTATGTTAGTGAATCTCCCTCATCCAGCCTCTTCCACCAATTGGAGAGTTTCACAGAGACCTGGGCTCCTGGAGAGGATCGAGGTGCTGGCCCTCCTCCCTATAGACTATGGACCTATCCCTGGAAGGATTTATAGCACCTCCAAAGGACAGCTCACTGCCCACTTGTTACTGGTTGTTACCTATCCCCTGAACTATATTAAGTGACTCTCATATGCTGTGAGGGTTGCCCTATGTGGTCCCCTGTTTCCCCAGCCCAAAGAGCCTGTCCCTACTAAGAGTCGTTGCCCTATACACATTTTTGGGGGTCCTGAGGCACATCAGTACAGCAAGACTTTCACCACAGGGTGTCCAGGATAGGATGTATATCCAGGGAGCCCCAAGCTATTCCAAGTTACTGAAATGTTATGTGTATATGTTATGAAGAAATGTTATGTGTATATGTTACTGTTTAATAGGTGACAGGTCCCTGTCTTTATGCGAATTTCCCATTGTCTTTATGTAAGTCATTCAGTGTCCTTTTGTAAGTGAAGCAAAAACGATTCGCTTCTCTGTATCATCCGTAATGTATTCTGACTTTGGTTAATTCACTTTCCAAATAACTATACATATCAATAGCGGAGAGTGGGTGCCTACAGATCCAATTAAACAATTAAAAATGTAGTAGGATAGTGCCAAGGGCAACTATCCCAAAAGAGGATCTGTTTACCTGGAACTCATAAAACCATAAAGAAAAGGTCAATACATAAATATGCTTAGAAAAAGTATCAACATTTGTATTAGTGATCCCATGCATGGGAAATCGCAGAGTGAGCAGCACTTAAAACACTCCAAATAGCTAAATACACTCACAAAATAACAATGTAAAAAAACGGTTATAGAAAAAAGACATAAAAACAACCCCATCCTGCAGGATAACACAATGTACAAGCAATGATTGTACAGCAAACAATCCCCCATCAGAGGCACAGATAAATGGACATCCCAATAGCGATTACATAACATTACATTAACATTTATTTGTACAGCGCCAACAATTCTCGTAGCGCTTGGTACAGAGCATAGAAGGGAACTACATACTAAGTTAGACAAACTAGAACAGACTGGTACATGAGGTAGAGAACCCTGCTCGTAAGCTTACAATCTAGAGGTAATGGGGTCCATGAGACAATTAAGGGATTGAAGAGGTCAGAGGGATTGAAGTTGTAGTAACAGTAGAGTGGATGGGAGGCACTAGATGGGATAAGTCAAAGAGGGAGTGTGTGTTCCACCTAGGTGGGATCGGCTAGAGGCAAAGTGACTGGTAATCTATTGGGTTGGCTAGTAAGCCTCTCTAAAGAGATGAGTTTTGAGGGACTTTTTCAAGTTTGAAAAGGAGGGAGAGAGCTGGAGGGAGTTCCAGAGAGAGGGGGCAGCTGGTGTGAAATCTTGGAGACGCGAGTGAGAAGTGGTGATGAGATTAGAAGAGAGTGTTACATAGAAACATAGAAACATAGAATGTGTCGGCAGATAAGAACCATTCGGTCCATCTAGTCTGCCCAATTTTTTTTTTTTTTTTTGAGTACTTTTATTAGTCCCCCGTTCCCGGTCTTATAGCTAGGATAGCCTTGTGTCTATCCCACGCATGCTTAAAATCCTTGACTGTGTTTACCTCTACCACTTCTGCTGGCAGGCTATTCCATACATCCACTACCCTCTCAGTAAAGTAATACTTCCTGATATTACTTTTAAATCGTTGCCCCTCTAATTTAAGACTATGTCCTCTAGTTGTGGTAGTTTTTCTTCTTTTAAATATACTCTCTTCCTTTACTGTGTTGATTCCCTTTATGTATTTAAATGTTTCTATCATATCCCCCCGTTACGTCTTTCCTCCAAGCTATACATGTTAAGATGCTTTAACCTTTCCTGGTAAGTTTTATCCTTCAACCCATGAACCAGTTTAGTAGCCCTTCTCTGAACTCTCTCCAAAGTATCAATATCCTTCTGGAGATAAGGTCTCCAGTACTGCGTACAATACTCCAAGTGAGGTCTCACCAGTGCTCTGTACAATGGCATGAGCACTTCCCTCTTCCTACTGCTAATACCTCTCCCTATGCAACCAAGCATTCTGCTAGCATTTCCTGCTGCTCTATTGCATTGCCTACCTACCTTCAAGTCCTCTGAAATTATTACTCCTAAATCCCTTTCCTCAGATGTTGAGGTTAGGACTGTACCAAATAGTCTATATTCTGCTTTTGGGTTTTTACGCCCAAGGTGCATAATCTTGCACTTGTCCACATTAAATGCCAGTTGCCACTGCTCTGACCATTTTTCTAGTTTAGCTAAATCATTTGCCATTTGGCTTATCCCTCCATGAATATCAACCCTGCTGCAAATCTTTGTATCATCAGCAAAAAGACATACTTTACCAACAAGACCTTCTGCAATATCGCTAATAAAAATATTAAAGAGAATGGGTCCAAGAACAGACCCCTGAGGTACCCCACTAGTAACAAGACCTTGCATCGAATATACCCCATTGACTACAACCCTCTGTTGCCTGTCACTCAGCCATTGTCTAATCCATTCAACAATATTGAAATCCAAACTCAAAGATTTCAGTTTATTGATAAGCCTTCTATGTGCGACAGTGTCAAAAGCCTTACTGAAATCTAGGTAAGCAATGTCTACTGCACCACCCTGATCTATTATTTTAGTTACCCAATCAAAAAAATCAATAAGATTAGTTTGGCATGATCTCCCTGAAGTAAACCCATGCTGTCTCTGATCTTGAAATCCAAGCGACTTTAGATGTTCAACAATCCTATTCTTTAACAAGGTTTCCATTATTTTCCCCACTACTGAAGTAAGACTTACTGGTCTATAGTTGCCTGCCTCCTCCTTACTACCTTTCTTGTGAATGGGCACAACATTAGCTAATTTCCAATCTTCTGGAACTACTCCCGTTAACAATGATTGGTTAAATAAATCTGTTAACGGTTTTGCTAGTACACCACTAAGTTCTTTTAATAACTTTGGATGTATCCCATCAGGTCCCATCGACTTATTTGTCTTTACTTTAGACAGCTGAAGTAAAACCTCTTCCTCTGTAAACTTACATGCATCAAAAGACTCATTAGTCTTTTTCCCTAAATGAGGTCCCTTACCCTCATTTTCATTTGTAAAAACTGAACAAAAATATTCATTAAAGCAGTCTGCTAAGCCTTTATCCTCTTCTACGTAGCATCCTTCTTTTGTTTTTAATCTAACTAATCCTTGTTTTACTTTCCTTTTCTCATGTATGTATCTAAAAAATGTTTTATCCCCCTTTTTCACTGAATGGGCTATAGTCTCTTCTGTGTGTGCTTTGGAAGCTCTTATAGCTTGCTTTGCCTCTTTCTGACTACTCTTATAGATCTTTCTATCTTCCTCACTCTGAGTATTTTTATAATTACTAAATGCTAGCTTTTTATTTTTTACTATTTTAGCCACCTCTGCAGAGTACCACAGTGGTTTCTTCAATTTTTTGCTCTTACTGACAAGCCTTATGCAATTTTCTGTTGCCTTCAGTAGTGCAACTTTTAGATAATCCCATTTCTCCTGGACTCCATTTAAATTGCTCCAGTCTGATAATGACTCCTTCACATCTAATCTAATTTTAGAAAAGTCTGTTTTTCTAAAATCTAAAACTTTTGTTTTTGTGTGGTGTGACTGCGTCACTGTTCTTATATTAAACCACACTGTCTGGTGATCACTAGATCCTAAACTTTCACCTACAGTAATATCTGATAACAGATCTCCATTTGTGAACACTAAGTCTAGTATGGCCTGCTTTCGAGTTGGCTCCTCCACTACTTGTTTTAGAGATAATCCCAGTAGGGAGTTTAGGATATGCGTACTCCTGGCACAAGTAGCTGTTTTGTATTTCCAGTTCACATCAGGAAGATTAAAGTCACCCATGATGATCACTTCTCCCTTCATTGTCATTTTAGCTATTTCCTCAACTAGTAGATTATCTAACTCCTCTATTTGTCCAGGGGGCCTATAAATCACACCTACCCGAGTTACCATATGATTACCAAATTCTAATGTAACCCAAACTGACTCTATGTTCGCCTCACTAACTTGTATTACGTTACATTTTAAGCTATCCCTCACATACAGGGCCACCCCTCCCCCTTTTTTACCTTCTCTGTCTTTTCTATATAAAGAGTACCCTGGTATTGAAATGTCCCAGTCATGTTTTTCATTATACCATGTCTCAGTAACAGCCACTAAATCTACATTCTCAGTTGCCAATATTGTCACAAGTTCATGGATCTTATTCCCTAAACTGCGAGCATTTGTAGACATGACCCTAAGCTTATCCTTTTTTAGCACGCTGACTACAGGTAACTTCTGTACCTTTTTTGGGGGGCAATTGGATTGATGTTTTATCGCCATTTTGCCCCCCTCTTTTAGTTTAAAAACCTCCTAGCAAAACCTCTGAACTGCTCACTGAGAACATTCGTTCCCTTTTGAGAAAGATGCAAACCATCTTTTTTGTACAGTTCCTTTCTATCCCATAGTGAACTTCCATGAGAAACAAAGCCAAATCCTTGCTCCCGACACCATTCTCCAAGCCACAAGTTGAAGTTCCTAATACGCATCCGTCTATCATTCTGAATGTTGTGCACAGGCATAACTTCAGAAAAGGACAGTGTGGACACAACCTGCCGTATATCATTGGCAAGAACACGAAAAGCTTCCTTCACCTCTGAAACCTCATTGCAAGCCAAATCATTTGTCCCTAGATGAACCAGTACATCCAATTCTCCTTCCTGATTTGCTTGCTTAACAATATTAGAAATACGCCTCCTGTCTCTGTGAGCAGTAGCTCCAGGAAGACATCTCACTAAGCCAATAGTGTCCAACTCCGCACCTCTTATGATAGAATCGCCCAACAACAACTGCTTTCTATCAGGCCTCACCTTCTCCTTGCACACCTTAGCCACATAGGAGAGTGGTTCCTCAAACTCTGCGTCTGAGCCTGCCTCCACAACACCACTGCACTCTGCAAGTGCTGAAAATGAATTCTGGACAGCCACAGACTGTGGGACATGCCTTTTATCCACAACTCTAAGCCTACCAGATCCAACAGTAATCCACCTGCCATTCCTAGGAAGCCTCTGCGGCAATGGCCTCTGTGTCAGTGACTTCGCAACAGTCTCAGCCCGAGTTTGTTTTACAGATAAATTACAAATCTCGGACTTTAAAAATGCAATCTCCTGCTGCAATCTTGAGAACTGTCTACAGATTAGACAGCCTCCAAACCTCCAAAAAATGGAATGTGAAACAAATGCAGAACAATTATCACAGTAAACCAAATCTGCCATTTTAAGAATTTAAATCAAAAAGATCTTTTAGTTTTTTTCACCTCTTGTATACCTCAGACTACCTCCAGAGTATCTCCAGAATATCTCTTAAATATACTCTTTGAAAAGCAGCTCTTAGAAGAGCAGCCAAGCTATTAAATTCAAATAACGAGGTTGGGTGTTCATGCATCCAGGCTCTTTCTAATAACGCTGTGCAAACTAAGCGGTTAGGAAATAATGAACAACAATTACAGAGAACTTTAGTAGTAATAGTGTAGACTCAAGACTTGAACTCATGGATGCATGTATCCGCCAACCTCAGCCTCCCAGGAGCAGGATTACAGGTACGCGCCACCGCACCCGGTGTTAACCCCTTTGAGGAGCGCAAAGGTCGTGCAGGGAGGTAACGGTTAACAAGGGAGGGAATGTACGTAGGAGCAGAGGAGTGGAGGGCTTTGTAGGTTAAAGACATGGGCACTCTCTTTCAGTTTATAGAATAGCAATAGCATTACATGTATTACATCTGAGAGTCAAATAGAACCGTCAAATACTGTGCTTACAGCGCACTTTGAAAAAATTCTAATAGTTTTTGGTGCTAAATAGTACATTTGCGTCTTGCGGTGCACTTCATATCTGAGAGTCAAATAGAACCTTCAAATACTGTGCTTACAGCGCACTTTGAAAAATTCTAATAGTTTTGGGTGCTAAATAGTACATTTGCGTCTTGCGGTGCACTTCATATCTGAGAGTCAAATAGAACCTTCAAATACTGTGCTTACAGCGCACTTTGAAAAATTCTAATAGTTTTGGGTGCTAAATAGTACATTTGTGTCTTGCGGTGCACTTCATATCTGAGAGTCAAATAGAACCGTCAAATACTGTGCTTACAGCGCACTTTGGAAAATTCTAATAGTTTTGGGTGCTAAATAGTACATTTGTGTCTTGCGGTGCACTTCATATCTGAGAGTCAAATAGAACTGTCAAATACTGTGCTTACAGCGCAAAATTTCTGGCTACCTCCTCCTCCTCCTCCTCCAGCACTGCTTCCACCTACACCGCCAAGGTCACCGCCTTCTCAACCTATGGGTCACTTAGTATAAACTGAAAGAGAATACCCTGCACTCCAACCCTCTCTCAAATGGAAAATTCTGTTGATCCTCCTGGCAGCCATGCTTTAAATTTAGATTTATGTTCTTCCAAAGCTAAAATCACAGATTCCATCTAGTGCTATTTTATGGCTCAGCTGTATTTGTAATTTGTATGTATTTTATGTTATTTTAAGTTATTTCCCTATCCATATTTGTTTGCAGGGCACTTGTCCTACTCTTACCCCCCTTTTACGTCCTTTTGCAGCCTTCTAGCCCTCTCCAGGGCTTTTTTAGAGGTGTTTTAGTGCCCAAAAGTTCGTGTCCCCATTGACTTCAATGGGGTTCGGGTTCTAGGTCAAGTTAGATCCCGAACCCGGACTTTTTTCCGAAGTTCAGCAGAACCCGCCGAACCCGAACATCCAGGTGTTTGCTCAACTCTAATAATAATGCATGCAATAAAGATTAAGAAATAGGTGGTCACAAATACATAATAAGCACATAACCTGCAAAGCAAAAGACTGATATTAGTAAAAGGCAGTCTAGAAATGCAATATAGCTAAACAGTCCTGAAAAGTGCAAGCAAAGAATGACAGGCAGACGAGACACACAATGAGGGACAATTATCATAGTCACTGAAGTATAATTTCCAGAGCCATAATAGTCCAGGAGGAAAAATAGATCTTAAAGTGGCTAGCAACAGTGAACTGTTGGTAAGGATGTCGTCAGATTAACCACCTGTAACCCACCGGTCACAATGAGTGAAATAAGCAAGCTGTCCAGAGGGAACTTCCACTCCTCACCGAGCCTTTTTAAATCGCCACCAAATGAAACTCCAATGGCTATATAGCCCAGTAAACCAAAAATCCTCCAAACTGTACCTAATGTGTATTGTAGTCAGCTCAACTCTGCCTCATTATCCCACAGGATGTAGGTACGTATAATCGCGTCACCGACGATCGTTTCACCTTGGCTTATTCCGGGTTTGCTACCAACACACCCACAGGTCGTGCCTTTTATATTCTTGATCCGGATAGACAGAAATAATAAAAATGACCAATTAACTTACCCCAAATGACTAAACAGTGCAATATTAAACCTATGGACCTGACTGGATCCTCCACACCCAATAGAATTCATATATACCAGTAATAGACCAGCACAAAAAAAGAATAAATAACGCAAACAAAACCCAATAAACATTCAATAGTGAGTAGACCCTTATACTTAAAGAAACAGTAAAAAAGAATAATAATTATGAAAAAATGAAGAGATAATAAATAAATAAATAATCAATCTGAATAAAAGTAAGATATAAGTCGGGATTCATCACAAAAGTGGAGATACCCTCTCCATCAGAGCAATTAGAAACAAAAATAAGCAAAAGAAAAATAAAGAATAAAAATAAAAAATAAAATAAAAATAGCATGACAATGCCCTTGTAATAAATATTATGTAGGGAAAACTACCCGGAGATTAAAGTACAGGATTTTGGAACACTTGGTTAACATTAGGAATAAAAATGAAGATAGCCCTATAGACTCACACTTTACAGAATGCCATGAAAATAGAGTGTGGGATTAAAAAGCCCCAGGAATGGAGAAGGTTAAAATTGGCTTTAGGGGTGGTGACCTCAATAGGAAATTACTACAAACAGAATGTAGGTGGATAGTAAATTTACAAGCTTTGACACCGATGGTTCTAAATGAGGAAATTAAATATGGTTGTTTCCTACCCACCTAATTCATATTAGTTTTGCTAGTAAGTAAAGATAATTCTAATACTAGGACTGTGAAATAAATATTTTGGTACAACTTCAATTAAACCCAACTGTAAATTTGTCTCTGAGTGCGTTTTTTACAGTTACGGACTGGGGAGTTTGGTGTACTCCCGATATACCATATAGAGCCCCTGTAAATGTGTATATACATTTTTTTTTAATTATTTTTTTATTTTATTTGTTTTCATTTTTTATTTTTATTTTATATTTTTTATTCTTTACTTTTGTATCTAATTGCTTTGAAGGAGAGGGTATCTCCACTTTTGTGATGAATCCCGACTTATATCGTACTTTTATTCAGATTGATTATTTGTTTATTTATTATCTCATCATTTTTTCATTATTTTTTACAGTTTCTTTAAGTATAAGGGTCTACTCACTATTGAATGTATGTTGGGTTTTGTTTGCGTAATTTATTATTTTTTTGTGCTGGTCTATTACTGGTATATATGAATTCTATTGGATGTGGAGGATCCAGTCCGGTCCATAGGTTGAAGATTGCACTGTTTAGTCATTTGGGGTAAGTTAATTGGTCATTTTTAATATTTATGCCTATCCGGATCAAGAATATAAAAAATAATATACCTGTGGGCGTGTTGGTAGAAGCCAAGGCGAAACAATCGTCGGTGACGCGATTATACGTACCTACATCCTGTGGGATAATGAGGCGGAGTTGAGCTGACTACAATACACATGAGGGTACAGTTCGCAGGATTTTCGGTTTATTGGGCTATTTAGCCATTAGAGTTTCATTTGCTGGCGATTTGGAAGGCTCGGTGAGGAGTGGAAGTTCCCTCCAGCGTCTGGACAGCTTGCTTATTTCCATCATTGTGACCGGTGGGTTACAGGTGGTTAATCTGACGACATCCTTACCAACAGTTCACCGTTGCTAGCCACTTTAAGATCTATTTTTCCTCCTGGACTATTATGGCTCTGAAAATTATACTTCAGTGACTATGGTAATTGTCCCTGATTGTGTGTCTCGTCTGCCTGTCATTCTTTGCTTGCACTTTTCAGGACTGTTTAGCTATATTGCATTTCTAGACTGCCTTTTACTAATATCAGTCTTTTGCTTTGTAGACTATGTGCTTATTATGTATTTGTGACCACCTATTTCTTAATCTTTATTGCATGCATTATTAGATGAACTATTGGCTATTACTACAGTTCTGGATCGCTATTGGGATGTCGATTTATCTGTACCTCTGATGGGGGATTGCAAATTGTTTGCTGTACCCATCATTGTTTGTACATTGTATTATCCTGCAGGATAGGGTTGTTTTTATGTCTTTTTTCTATAACCTTTTCTTGACATTGTTATTTTGTGAGTGTATTTAGCTATTTGGAGTGTTTTAGGTGCTGCTCATTCTGCGATTTCCCATGCATGGGATCACTAATAAAAATGTTGTTACTTTTTCTAAGCATATTTATGTATTGACCTTTTCTTTATGGTTTTATGAGTGCCAGGTAAACAGATCCTCTTTTGGGATAGTAGCCCTTGTCACTATCCTAATACATTTTTAATACTTTTGTAAGTGAGTCATGCTATTTCCTTATGTGTCCTTTGTAAAGGAAGCAGAGATTTGACGTGGTACCCAGCCGGGATACCAGGGAGTCCATCACAGAGAGGTTGCTGAGAAAGAAATATAAAATGGTGGGAGATTACTTTTCTTTAACAATACATCAAGCTGAGCCACATTCCCAGAGGCCTGAGGGTTTTGAAGTTCCCGGAGTTTATGTCTAAATAGAATAACATAACTGACACATTTTTTCGATGGATTTGAACAAAATTATAAACGCAACACTTTTGTTTTTGCCCCCATTTTTCATGAGCTGAACTCAAAGATCTATGTACACAAAAGGCCTATTTCTCTCACATATTCTCTGAAACACCTTTGGAGACTGCTTATGGCAGAGAAATGAACATTCAGTTCACAGGCAACAGCTCTGGTGGACGTTCCTGCAGTCAGCATGCCAACTGCATGCTCCCTCAAAACTTGCAGCAATCTGTGGCATTGTGCTGTGTGATAAAACGGCACATTTTAGAATGGCCTTTTATTGAAGACAGCCTAAGGCACACCTTTGCAATAATCGTGCTGTCTAATCAGCATCTTGATATGCCACACCTGTGAGGTGGATGGATTATCTTGGCAAAGGAGAAGTGCACATTAACACAGATTTAGACAGATTTGTGAACAATATTTGAGTGAAGTGTACATAGAAAAAGTCTTAGATCTTTGAGTTCAGCTCATGAAAAATGGGGGCAAAAAGAAAAGTGTTGTATTTATAATTTTGTTCCGTGTATATCAGCAATCAGCAATCTAATTTTGTGGAGATTGAATCAGACATCTGTAAGAGGAGAGTAATGTAAAGGTAAATTCAGCTACCATGGAAATTAAAAATAATGCCCTCAATGAAAATATTCATAAAACTGAGGAGGCAGTACTAAGACAGAAAAAGGGGCAATTAACCCCTTGACGACAAAGGACGTGCCTGGCATGTCCTGCAGTGAATGAAGCGGTTTTCGCGATCAACGATCGCGAAAAGCGCTTTAACAGTGCTGGTCTATTGCCTTGACATCGAGGCAATAGCCAGCACCGAAAGTTCTATTTTGGGACCCCCACGATCGCCCCACGGAGCGATCGTGGGGAGCCATATTGACGGAGAATGCTGCTCCGTCAATATGGCTAAGCCCTCTGCCGGTCTGAGCTTCGGAAGTGAAAGTAACTTCACGTCCGTCGCTCTGAATATGCTTCTTGACTGCCCCTAGTGGTAGTTAAGTAGCATTGCAATGGAAAATATTTAAAATACATATTTAATTAATTAAAAACAGGTTATTTAGCTATATTAGCCTATAGGGTTAAAATTAAATATTTTTTAGCATTAGGGATAGAGTTAAAATTAAATTAAAGTTAAAAAATATTAAGGGATATAATAAGGATTAGAGTTGGGGTTAAATTTAGTGTTAGGGTTAAATTTTGGGTTCGGGTTGGGGTCAAAAGATCAATAAAGGAAAAAAACAAAAAACACTATTTTTGGTTTTTGCCCCATAACTCGCAAAAAAATACCAAAAAATATGGAAACATGCATATTTTTGAACTTGGGAGAACATTTAGAAACTATTTACACGGGGTCTTTTTTAATGATTTTATTTGTGTAAATTATATTTTAGGTCAAAGTTAGAAAAAGTGGGTTTTTTAAAATTTTTCATCATATTTTATGATTTTTTTTGTAGTAAATTATAAGATATGATGAACATAATGGTATCTAATGAAAGCCCTTCTTATGACGATAAAAACAACATATAATTTGTGTGGGTACTGTATGTGAGAAAGAAAAAAATTACAGCTAAACACAAACACCCTAGAAATGTGAAAACAGCCATTGTCACCAAGGGAAAGTCAAGGTGAAAATGTCTTGTCACTAAGGGGTTAAGAAGAGATAAGGACAATTATCAGAAAGGAATGGATAGGGAATAGTCTAAGAACCCTATAGAATATAGAGGAGAGAGGGCAGAATTTAGATATAGAGAAAAGTGGCCAGTACCTTGAAAACTGATGTGATCATAAGTATGCAAGGGGTTGTTATTTGTTTGAAGACGACAGCTCCTTCAAAAACCATGAAATTAAGTTCAAGTTGGGCGAAGTGTTTGGTGGACTAAGACTACAGAACAGAAATATTGAATCTGGGAAACATGGGGAATGTCACTCTGATTCCAAATATGGAACCTTTGTAGGGAGAAGACCAGCAAATTCTGGTTATGGATATATGGCTATAAGGCCAGATGAGACCAAAAGATAATTGCAATCCATCTCACCAAAGTGATATCATGGTGACCAACGCATCTAGAAATGGGATATCCAGATGATACCCCAAGATTAAACAAAAGAGAGAAGAAAACATGTGCACTCCACTCCTCGTAGCATAGATAAATAAGGTGCTTTATTAAAGTGAACTGCAGACAAAAAATGGGATGACAGAACGAAGAAGGGTAAGGGGGGACCACACCTTACACGTTCGCGTATTGTAACGCTTAATCATAGGTGACATATGAAGAAATAAATACACACCCCTATACCAGTCCCCAATAAAGAAAGACCTACAGAGATCTAGAAGAAGCAGAAGGTGGAGGTTGACTCCATATAGAATTGGTACTTTTAATTCCTCTAATCAGAGCATAATTTATATTTCTCGTATATCTTTAAATGAAAACAAGTTACAGTTGTTGTCTAGGTGTTTTGCCCCTCTTATCCTTACCTGTAATCCCAGAACTTTCATGTCTCCAGCAGTTATCCAAGATACTGCAGGCTAAGCTGAAGCCGGGGCCTGTAGTAGTGGGGTCTATCCGTGATCATGGTAGCGCGGTAGACCAAAACCAGGGCCTAAAGGCGGTATAAATCCAGAGAACATCTTCCGGAGTTTACCCCAATCATGGGGAATTCTATTTGCACCTGTAGAGGGGAGGTAAGCCTGTCTCTACTATCACCAAAGCACCAATAGTCTCCTGGCAAAGAAACAGAGAGGTATGTGCTATAGAAGCACACCCCTCTGACATAGAATCCAGTGAGGGGTTTGTCCAACAGTGGGGTGGAGTAGAGACCTACAGCACTATAAGAAACTGTTGCCACAGTTCTCTAGAGCGTTGGTTCCTGTATGTCCTTGGACTCCTGTAAATTTATTTTTGCTGTGCTACAGTTTTCTGTTGGATTTCCTGTTCCCGGTAAGAGATAGCATCCCCTGCTCTACGCTCCAAAACCTGAAAATAGACTGGAGCCAGATATGGAGCTAGCAGGGATGGTCGATGCTATCACAACCTTGTCCCAACAGCTAACTATGCTGCCCCACACTGTACAAGCCTTGCTGGACAATCAAATGATCTTCCACGCCCAATTCTAGGGATTACAACCAGTACCGCCCCCAGTTTTGCACCAACCACCTCCAGTACCTCATCCAGAACTTCTTACTGATGGTGCTGCTGCCTCAGAACCACAAGTTAAACTACCTGCTTCCTTGGCCAGTGACTGCAGTCTGTATTGATCTTTCATCACCCCCTGTAAATGATTGTTTGCACTAAAACACAGAACATATGCCATAGACTATGGGAAAGTTCATACTGCTATTTCACTATTCACAGGAGCACCTATGTCCTGGGTGCATCGTCTGTTGTATGATAACAATCCTGTGCTAGACTTCTGGAATGATTTTTGCCACGCTATAGGTGCATTATATGATGACCCTCATAAGAGGACTACCGCTGAAGCTACTATGAGATCTCTCAGACAAGGCCATCGTCCTGTTTAGGATTATATATCTGATTTATAGAATGGAACGAATCCACCTTGCATGATCAATTCTGCTTGGGTCTCTCTGACTCACTCAAGGATGAGTTGGCTCGGATAGGTATTCCTGACTCACTGGATGATCTGATTCTTCTAGTAACATAAGTTGATCAGAGACTCCGGGAGAGACAGATGGCCCTCTTAGCGAAAAGACCCAAAGAAGAAGGATAAATCTATGTCTGTATTTCGGTAATTCCGATCATCAAATGCGTCTTTGTCTGCAGCTGGCTGTTTCTGTAGAGTACCCGCTGCTCCTGGGTGGAATGGCTCCTCATTTGTCTATCCTTGTCTACCACAAGATGCCATTATTAATTCTGGGGCCAGTGATTGCTTCATGGACATTAAAACAGCCCAGATATTGTGCATTCCTAAACAACCTCTTACAATCCTTCTTGTCAATGGCAGTGACATCAGTTCAGGACCTGTCACCACAGAGACTATACCCATCACTGGATTGGAGATAAACACAAAGAGATATTTAGTTTAAGCCTTGTTCACTCTCCCTTTTTCCCCTTAAATCTGGGACTTCGTTGGCTTTAGCGTCATAACCCCAACATCGATTGTGCTTTGCAATAAGGCGAGGAAAAAGTGGTCAATCCTGTAGAACCAATGTTTTCCACAGACTTTGGAGTCTTTTCTTCATACTCCCTCTTCTGAGATCTCTGAAATACCAATACCATATTGTGCTTTCAGTAAAGTATTCAACAAACAGGAAGCTAATAAATGACCACCATATTGTCCATTTGATTGCCCAATCGACCTGCTTCCTGGGGCACCAGTACCGTTTGGTTACATATTTCCCCTGAACCCAAACTGAAAACCCTAATGATCTACATAGAGGATAATATAAAGAACAGCTTCATTAGATCTTCCACTTCATCTGCTGGGGCTGGATTATTTTTTGTTGGAAAAATGGACGGTGGTCTCCCCAGTCCATGTGTGGATTACAAATAACCTAACCTAAGTCATGATAAAGAACAAGTATTCCCTACCTTTGATTCCAGAGTTAATGGATCATCTCAGATAAGCACAGCTATACCTCAGCTACCTTTCAACACTTCCTTAATGAAATTGTCCAGGATATGCTGGATATGTTTGTCATGTATGACTTGATTACATTTTGATTTATTCACCTTCTCTTGCCACTCATCGCCAACACATGACCCATGTTCTCTCTCGTTTCCAACAACATGGACTATATGCTAAATTAGAAAAGTGTATATTTGAGATTACATCTGTTGAGTTTTTTGGATATGTGTTAACCTCCGGGAGCATCAAAATAGATTAAAAAAAAGGTGTCAGACATATTAGAATTGCCCATCCCTACTTCAGTAAAAACCATACAAAGTTTCGTAGGCTTCTCCAACTGTTATAGAAAATGTATCCATGGCTTCTCCAAACTCATTGCTCCTATCACCCAACTTACTAAGAAAAACGTTCCTTTTGTTTGGACCCCTCAAGTACAATAAGCATTTGAGCAGGTAAAACAGAAGTTCACCACAGCTCCTATCCTTATTCTCCCAGATCTCCTAAAACCATTCTTTGTTAAAGTAGATGCATCAGAAAGCTGTGGGGGTCATCCTGTCTCAACGAAAAGGAGATGATGCACTTCACCCTATGTGTTTCTTTTCAAAACACCTTTCCCCAGCAGAAATCAATTATAGTGTGGGTGATAGAGAACAGTTGGCCATAAAAATGTCGCTAAAAGAGTGGCGTCACCTTCTTGAAGGGGTAAACCATCCAGATACTGTATTCACAGACCATCACAACCTGGAATATTTACAAGGGAATCGTCATCTCGATCCATGATAGGCTAGATGGGCTCTGTTTTTCTCCTGATTTTTATTATACATCGCTTACAGACCAGGTTCACAGAACGGAAAAGCCGTTGCTCTATCCCGTTTACATGAATCACATACAGAACAAAATTCAGACAACATTCTGCAACCTGGTCACATTTTGGTTACTCATTCGTCTTTGATAAAAACCTTAAGCAACAATGTAAGGATGACTCTTACCTATCCAAATACCCCTTTTTGAACAAAATAAATGTTAGTCACATGGGACAAGATAGCTTTAACCAATAAATTATTATCAGCTACTAACAGTGGTACAGAACAAATCTGTGTGAAGATAGGTGATACAGGAGAACTATCTGAACATAGGGAGAGATAGACAATGGTACGGCATATCTACAGCTCCAGTAAGCATATGGTTAAAAAGACACTGACAGTGGTACAGCATAACTACCATCATCAGTATATAGATAGAGAATGGTACCATCATAGCTCCCATCTATACATAGTTGACCCGGCATACATGGCAGAAAAGTTTAGCTCCCATCAGTATATACAACTGTTGTAGACTATCCATCCTACATTATGATAACTGCAGGTCACAGTTATTGTGTCACTCGGTTTGCTGTTAACTATAGTACCATAATTCTCAACCAGACAAACTACCACAATACTGGTTGAGCCTCATGGGTTATGTAGTTAACAGCAAATGGAGTGACAGACATAAGTTGTGAACTGCAACAATGATAGAGTGGTGGTGGCTAAAATTCTCTTATTAGGGACATAATGATTAACTTTTGACACTCTTGCTGCTAGTAACTTATTTCCTTGGCACTCAGACAGTAATGTAACTGACTGAGCATCATAGGAATTGTAGTCCACAGCAGCTATGATGCAGGTTAGAGAGAGAGGGAGAGAGAAGTTGGAGAGAGTGAAACCCAGGGACGGAGGAAATGGAACAGAAAAGAGAGTTATACAAAAGGAGTGGGTGCGGACAAGATTGACAGTGAGAGGGAGACAGACAAGAGTGACAGAGAGAGAGACAGACTTTATAGTGAATAAAACATTATTAAAACACTGAAAAAGCAATTATTTTACTGTGTTCATTCTGCATGATATAAATTCAGTGTGTAGCCAATTCGAATTCACCTAGAATTCACTGTCACTGATCAGAGAAGCACAGGTATAAATGTAAGAAAAAACATATTGACACAAAGGGAAAGAGACAGAGGAGAGAAAGAGACAGAGAAGGGAAAGAGACAGAGGAGAGAAAGAGAGTCAGAAAAGAGGAGAAGAGAGAATTTAGTGTGACAGTGAGAAACAACATATTGACACAGAGAGAAAGCGACAGAGGAGAGAAAGACAGAAGAGGGAAAGAGACAGAGAAGGGAAAGAGACAGAGGAGAGAAAGAGAATCAGAAAAGAGAGAATTTAGTGTGACAGTGAGAAACAATATATTGACTAAGAGGGAAAGAGACAGAGGTCATGATAAGGGACAGAGGTGATGGCAAGAAGATGGCAAGAGACAGAGGAGATGGAAAGGGAAACTAGATGGTCAGGGAAATAAGATGGAAAGGGAAACTAGATGGTAAGGGAAATGAGATGGCAAGACACAGAGGAGATGGTAAGGGAAAGGAGATGGCAAGGGGCAAAGGAGATGGTAAGGGGCAGAGGAGATGGAGAGAGACAGGGGAGATGGAAAGAGACAGGGGAGATGGAACAGAAAATTAGATGGAAAGAGACAGAGGAGATGGTAAGGGAAATTAGATGGAAAGAGACAGAGGAGATGGCAAGAGACAGAGACAGAGGAGATGGCTGCACAAGAGTGTGACACATAGAGAGAGGCTGCTAGGATACCTGGGATAGGAGAGTCTGTGCAGCAGGAACAGGAAGTACATAAGGAGGTTAAAGTGCAGAGAGGAGGGGGCTGATGCCTGGGGAATCTACCTGCAAGTCAGCTGTTTGATGTGTCTGGAGCTTCATTCAGCCTGGCAGATGTTCTACAAGCACGGACACAGCACCCGCTGGGCAAGATAAGGAGTGCTCCATCTTTCTGTCTGAGTTTTTTTTAACAAATAAACTCAGACAGGGAGCTCAGAACTATGTGCTACATGTCACATAGTCATGCAATTGCCCCCCCCCCCCCCAGATCCGCCGCTGAACTAAGGCAGGGCTGATACACTCAGGTAGTGCTGGAACCCTAGCTAATCTAGGCAGATGCCACTTTGAGGCTGGACAGGGCAGGGCAGGGAAACAAGATACCAAGAACAGACAGGAATGAGCATAAATAATAAACAGGAAAGAAATGTAAGAAAGATACTGAAACAACTAGATACAAATGGGTAAATGATTACAAGGAACCTGACAGTTAAACGCTTCTTTTTGAAAAAGGATGGCATCAGACCAATAGAATCCCAACATGTTGACCCCTTTGAACCCACTAAATTAAAACTTAAATCCTTGTTCTTTCCAGTAGGAGATAAAAAAGTGAGCATATCGAGGAATTCACCAAGATGCTTATGAACAATTTTAAAAAAATGTATACATTGCAGTTCCACAGACATAGTTTACCTGCTACAATGCATGTCTGGGGGCCAGTACATTGGGAGGACCACACATGCATTGAGATCATGGGCCTTTGAGCACTTGGAAAGGATTAGGAACAAAACAAAAAAACAGTGTTCTCAAACACTGTAATAGCTGTCAGTAATTTTCCTTTGAGTCATTTATGGTGCTAGGGGTTGACATTGTCACACCTCATTGGAGGCCCTCTCAAACCGAGTCAATTTTCAGATTTAAGTCCCACAAAAAAAGGAGATACTGACTTAGATTGTCCTGACTTTCATATAGGGATCATACTGTGCATTGTGTATGTTTTATTGATTTCGGTATTGCGAAGAACCAGTGGATTATAGCCCTTTTCTCGTGACCTCTTTTGCCCAGCCTCAGAATGATCAAGTACTGCATATCTAGGATGTAAATAGAAACAGTTGCTCGCTCACTGATTGGCTCCCCTTCACACCAGAGCTGAAACCTGGCTAATTCGGACAATCTGCCACCATTCGCTCTGTGATTGGCCACAAAGTTAAAGGGCTTCCCCAGGACCGAAATGTGGGTAATGTGGGATGTACCAGGGTGTGATCATAGGTCTTCTTGACTATGTGTACCGGTCAGCCAGGCACCCTAAGTGGCTTGACAATAAAGGTTAAGCCTGGCCGCTAGGGTAGCTCTTGGCTAATACGGGGAATAAACCAGCGGGCGGGGCTAAGTGTTGGCACTCTTCCTATTGGTCCCCGTGTTAAAGGGCTTAAGGGGCTACACAAAGAGGAAAATGACAACCCCTCCACTGATTGGTCACCAACTAGTTTGGAACCAAATTCAATTATGGTTTACAATGTATGTAATTAATCATCTTATGTATATTTGTGATGTAATTAATCCTCTTATGTTCCCTATGTGTCATAATAAATATTCCCTCAGGCCACAAACCTCACCAGTAACTGCCAGGCCTGCATCAGGTCCGTCGTGGCACTCCTCTTTGCAGTGCTTCTACAGCCCTCAGAAGGGCCTTCAGCATGCACCCTGCACTTCCCCTACCCAACTTTTCTGGGCACTCATACCAATGCTACATTCCTGAGGACCTGTACCAATTTGGTCCTACCAGGTATATAGTGTATTGTAAGAGTGTTACTCCTGCAACTGGGCTCCACATCAGAACCACGGTACATGATCCTAACACTATGGTTGTACCCACTGTATGTAAACGTAATACTTTTACGTTTCCATTGTTTAATCACCATGTAGATGTTCTACTGTATATATCCCATGTGTTTTGTTTTAATAAATGTTCTTAGTTTTTTTGCTGTACCTGAAACCTGTGTTTGAATGATTATTGGGACAAAGAGCAATGGGGACAGTGACTTTTATTTGGGACTTGATGGTTTTCATAGAAGGCTAAAGTAGATCACTACCCATCCTAGGATATGTCTCCTTACACTGGTTGCAGAGGTGGGATCCTCCTTGGAACTAAGCCTAAGCCTTATTGCTGCAATGGTGCCCAGGAATATACAATGGCAGAGAATTACAAAGCATTGAATGGACAAGATCCCACTAGATTAAAAAAGACTGAAATGATTGCCACATTGGTGGACCTAGATCAAGGGGAAGAGGGACCAAGCAGTCCAGCTTTCCGGTATGCCCCCTTGAGTCCCGGGCACCAGAGGAGCAGGACATTGGTACCCTGAGGGTCCAGAGTCGCCTGGACTGAGTGATGCAGGCGATGGAGATAGAACGGGCAAATGAGCTGATCGCCAGCCTTACGCGAATGGGGGCAGAAATCTTGGGGAGCTTGGGTCCATCCGGTACACAGCCTCCAGTACCAGCCTCAAGGTAACACATCAAACCTTCAAAGCCTTTTGCCAATGGAGACATTGATGGATTCTTACAGTTGCCAGTTGCACCAAATAGCTCCAAGGGAAGGGTCCCTATGCTGGTGGGCAAGCTCTCCGGAAGAGCTGTGGAAACCATCCCAGTGGAGTGGAGCCGAGAGTAGCGGGAGGTAAAACAGAGATTGTTGGCACGATAGTCACTTTGATCAGCAGCCTAATATGGATAGCAGAGAGAGCCGCACTACCAACCAGTTCAGGTTAATGGCAAGCTGCTGGAAGGACTCCGAGACACAGGCGCTCCCCTCACCATGGTCCAAACACAGAAGCTACCCAACCACTGGATTACTAAGTGGATGTACATATGGCTGGTGACCAAGTTTATGAGCTGCCCATGACCCACGTTCACCTCGACTGGGGTGCCGGGGAGTGCATCAGGGGGGTGGGTATCATGCCCAGCCTCCCTGCAGATGTTTTACTAGGGAACGACTTGGAGCAGCTAAAGAGCCACTTTATGCCCCCACTACCACTGACCCCTGGATTTGTCTGGCGTTCACAAGGAGTCAAGCAGCAGACACCTAAAACCTAACCCTGACCCCCATACCCTTGACGAACCCCTTCCATGGTCCCCTCCTGATGATTTAAAAACCCTGTCCCTAACTGATGCCACCGTTTGGTGGTATAGAGAGGGCTGAGTCCGGAGAGTTGGGTAGTAACTCTGATCAGATAGTGTGGAGGGATGGGTTGCTATAACACTCTACCACAGGGAACCCACAAGGACAAGTGGCCGTGCCCCAGTTCCAACTCGTAGTCCTTGTCCGGTACAGAGTCCCCTTGCTGCACCTTGCCTATGAAGCTCCCCTAGCTGGACACCTTGGGTTCATAAAAACAATCCATCGGCTCTCCCAAACCTTTTTTTGGCCAGAATTGTCTCAAGCAGTAGCAACAAATTGTTGTACCTGTGATGTCTGTCAGCGATTGGGTAAATGTAATGACACCTCCCGAATCCCACTCCAGCCCATGGCCATCATAGGCTTACACTTTCAGCAGGTCGCCGTGGACACCATAGGTCCACTCGCTAAACCCAGCAGATCTGAGAAGATCTATTTTCTCACCATGGTGAACTTCTCTGAGGCTACTGCCCTGGCCAACTTCACTGCAGAGAGTGTGGCAGATTCCCTGGTTAAAATATTCACTGAGTAGGGTTTCCACTAGAAATGTTGTCCGATCAGGGCATGCAATTTATCTGGTTAAGCAGGTCTGGGAGCTATGTGGGGTATGAGCGATGCACAGCACCCCTATCACCCGCAGGTAAACGGACTATGTGAGTGGTTCAATGGGACCCTCAAACAGATGTTATGGACGTTTGTCACCCAGCATACTGACTGGGATTTTTTTTTACTCCATGCACTCTTTGTTTACCAGGAGGTCCCCCAAGCCTCTACCAGCTTTTCACCATCCGAGCTCCTGTATGGCCGGAAGGTTAGGGGCCCTCTTAACTTACTCTGAGAGTTATAGGAAGGTAAGACCAACCAGTCGGAGACCCCAGCCACCTATGTGGTGGAGCGAGAAACTGTCCAAAGTACTGGAGCTAGCCCAGGAAAATGTCCAGGGTGGCAAAGAATCTAAAAGGGGATACTATGACCAGGGCACCCAACCCTGAGAGTTTATAGTAGGGGAGAAAGTTCTTATGCTCCAAACCACCAGACAGAACAAGCCGCTGACTGCCTGGGAAGGTCCCTGTACAGTGGTAGAGCCTAAAGGGGAGACAACCTATGCAGTGGCTAAGGGAGCGCAACATCAGAACACCCAGCTCAGCCATGTTAATGCCCTGAAAGCCTAACTAGAGCGTGGGGCTGATATGGTCGCGATCTGCCATCCCCGATCTCCTAGCGGGCACTGAGCAAGCCAGTAGTCTGGAACAGGTTAAGTCATTCCCCAGCTCTCATCCACAGAGCAAGCTCAGCTCCAAACCCTAGTCCCGGGGATGGGACTCTTCTTCGCGGCTGCTTCTTTGCAGTAGCTTCACAGCGACCTCTCACCAGATGGCCAGTTCATCACAGAGAGTTCATCGTGGGACAGTTCATTGCGGGATCATGGACAAGGTGAGTATTATTAGTATTAGGGATTAGTATTAGTGTTAGAATTAGGGATTAGGGGTTAGTATTAGGGCTTAAGGGTTAGTGTAAGTATTAGGAATTAGGGGGATAGTATTAGGGGTATTAGGATTCGGGGAGGGTTAGTATTTGGGGTTTGAAAAGGGGTAACCATTAAGGGGATGTAGTCTATTAGGGGGGTTTAATTTATATGGTGGTTACTCTGATTTTAAGCACTGACTGTCAGCACTTACATTGCCACTGTGAAATAGCCGTGTTGCGTTTCACCACTGACAGTTCAGCAGTCAAACTGCCGCTCTGAACTGTCAGCAGTGAAACGGCCACGCTGAACTGTCATAGACCCCTCAACCCTATGTTCTCAGCTATACCTGGCACAACCCCCCTTGCTCAACATTCCTTTGAGACCCCTGGGCAGCCCAACCTCCGGCAACCCGCTCATATAGTAAACAAGGTGGTGCAGAGCCACATCCGTCAAGAGCTAGACAAGATAAAAACTCTCAGGGTTATTGAGCCATCACACAGTCTGTGGGCATCCCCTGTAGTGCTACTCCCCCAAAAATACGGGACCACCCTGTTCTGTGTGGACTACAGGAAGCTTAATGAGAGAACCACCACGACTGCCTATCAGTTGCCAAGGGTACACAAGCTCTTAGACAAACCCTCCAGAGCTAAGTGGGTATCTCCATTAGATCTGAGCCATGGATGTTGGCAATATCAGACGTGCCCTGTCGAATCAACAATCTTAGCAATATTCTGAGCTTGCCTCTTTTCATGCAGTTTGCTTATTAACATTGTGTCAAGCTTTTTAGCCTTCTCAAAATAGAACTGCTTTATCATATTCATCTTTATGAGATAAAACAAAGCATTGAATTGACAGTGATAAAATAGCATGCCCTATAAGATGGTACACTCTGGAGGGGCATCATCGTTTTTTTTGTTCACTTGCACCATTACAGAGGTGACCTCTCCATTATCATTTCAGACTGGTCACATCCATCAGGGTGGTCCAGACCCAAAATGCCTGGCAAGCTTCTGATGCACGAGGAACACTGAAATTACAGACATACATTTCAGCATATCACAGGCCTCATCAGTTTGACACGGCTGGTGTCCCTGTTGGAAAAGTGAGCCAGGGACCCATATCTGGTCATACCATGATAACCTAAAGCAAGACAAAATAAAGAAATGGGACCCACAGCAGATCAGAAATGGACAGTGCTAAAACCGCCTACTCTATAGGATGGTACCTATTTTGGAGGGGCATCACCACATTGGTTTTAGTTTGCTTCATTTATATTTGTTACCAAAGGGTATACATTTATACGTATTTTTGTAGAGTTCGTTTGAATGTATTCCACTAAGTTTCTGTGTTTTTTCCCCAAAAATAATCCATCTCAGTCAACAAGACCAAGGGATGTATTAAACCTACTAAAGTTGGCCTTTTTAGAATTCAGTGTTTGGTAGGACCCATACCAATTTGCCTTTTTTGAATTATTCTCAAAGGATGTCATGTTATGGTCACTATTCTCTAAATGCTCCCTTACTTGGATGTTAGAGATAAGCTCCTCTATTTTAGTTATTACCAGATCCAGGCAAACTTCCTCTCTGGTTGGTGTCTGTACTAGCTGAGACAAAAAATTGTCATTCATCAAATTCAGAAATGTACTGCATTTAGCAGAATTAGTATTTCCATTTTTCCAATCTAGTTCTGGGTAATTAAAATCCCCCATAATACTATACCCTATTTTAGAAGCCTTTTCTATTTGCATCTATAGCTGTGATTCTTCAAGTTCACCAATATTTGGTGGTTCATAACAAATATCCACTAATAATTTCTGGGCATGTCTACCCCCACTGACTATCTCCACCCACAATGATTCCACATGTTCAGTACTGTCATTATATATATATATCTTCCCTCAAATTGTGCTGGTTTGATTTACAGACAGACCCCTCTACCTCTTTTGTTTGACCTATCTTTTCTAAACAACATGTAGCCCATTTTCCTCTTACTTTTTCATTGGTCCCAATAATCTGTTCACTCTGTCTGCAACATGCCGGACCCGCCACCAGCAAACCATTTGGTTGCTGCGATCAGAGCTGCAGATTACCCTGTCTACTCTCTTAATAATAGAATCCCTGACCACCACAACCTGCTTAGGCTTTACTAGCTTCTCTCTAGAGGGGCTTTACTCCCCTCTATGATAGAGCTGTCATCCCAGCAGAACCATTTTCTCTAGAACATCAACCTCTGAGTCTGCCTCCCCAACATCTTCACTCAAGTGAGCACATTTGTTTGGGTGGACTCAGGACTGGCTGTCCTCTTCCCTCTCCCACTACAACCATGTCTAATGGGTCACCAGCTGTGTGGCTGGTTCCCTTCTCCCTCATATTTAGGTGACCTCACTAAGCTTTACTCAGTGAGCAAGAGACTCCGCTTAAGTTTGTCAATATCCCTCGGAGTTGCAATATGCCTCTCCAGAGCTCCAATCTGTGCTTCCAGTGAGGCCACTTGCTCACACTTGTCACAGCGATATGGACCCCCGGAACTGCTGTTCCAAGTGTTCATACATACAACAAGATGTGCACTGAGTGAGCTCTTCAACCTTGCTCATCAACAGGACTTACCTCTGTGTCTCTAACTCCTGTACTGCACTAAGGAGTACTGTACTCTAACTCCTGTACTGCACTAAGTGCTGGAAATGCAACAATTTTACCCTTTGAAACCAGCAGTCACTTGGAAAAAAGAAAACTCAGCCTGTGAGCCGTATATATTGCTGTCTATATTGGGACCAATCTACAATATACACTATTTAGCTGCACTATCAAAAAAAATTTTGGGCATAATTTGTCTTGTCAATACTGTCTTGTGTTACCAGTGTCTGAGCAGTGAGTTGGGTTATGCGGCAATCCACTCCGTTTTTTTTTTACCAGCATTACGACAAAGTGGATGTACATGTGGCTGGTGGCCAAGGTTATGAGCTACCCATGGCCTGGCAGGGCATCAGGGTGGTGGGTATCACACCCAACCTCCCTGCAGATGTTTTACTGGGTAACGACTTGGGGCAACTAGAGAGCCACGTTATGCCCCCACTACCGCATACCCCTGGATTTATCTGGTGGTCACCAGGAGTCAAGCAGCAGCCACCACCGAACCTACCCAGGGGACAGCGAGTGGGTAAATGTCTGAGCAGTGAGTTGGATTATGCGGCAATCCACTCAATTTTTTTTACCAGCATTACTACAAAGTGGATGTACATGTGGCTGGTGGCCAAGGTTATGAGCTGCCCATGGCCCACGTTCACCTCGATTGGGGTGTTGGGCAGGGCATCAGGGGGTTCGGTATCACACCCAACCTCCCTGCAGATATTTTACTGGGTAACAACTTGGGGCAGCTACAGAGCCACTTTATGCCCCCCACTGCTGCTGACTGGCTTTGTCTGGCGGTCACCAGGAGTCAAGCAGCAGCCACCACCGAACCTACCCAGGGGACAGCAAGTGGGTAAATGTCTGAGCAGTGAGTTGGGTTATGTGGCAATTCACTTTTTTTCTTCTTTTTTTTTTTTTTTTACCAGCATTCCCTTTTAAAATGTATAACTTTTATCTGACATATGAACACCACCATGTTAGTAGTCTGTTCTTCAGTTGCACTTTGTTATATTATCTACTGCCCTGTTTTCCCTTTAGCCATGTAGCAATCTTCTTTTCCCTATTTGTGTGTTATTAGCACATTTTTTGTCTATACTTGTGACTTAGATGACGATCAGATCACATTTTATAACCAGTTAATGCAGAAAACAAGGTAATTACAAAAGGTTCACTTACTTTTTTTTACCACTGTATTTATTCCCAATCAAATAAAGTATGGAACAGTTGTCAACAGTCTAACTGCTAGTGCAGTGATACACCTTTGTTTTCACATGCTACCAACAGAGCAGACCTTAATCAGATCCTCTTGGTGGCATTCAAAAATTAAGGTCTCTCTCTCTGCAATAGCAGAGAAAGACTTTGAGCCCTGACAGGCCCTGATTGGTTGAGGTCAGGACCTCACTCTGATAGGCTAAGAGCCTGTTGTTTGAAACAAACATTTAGTGAAGCAATAGTTAAAAGAAACCTTTAGTGCCACTTTAATTAGCGATGACAGAGAGTGTTGGGGGTAAAGGGAAGTTCAAAAGGCGCACACATTGTCTCACCACTCTGTAAGGTTTTCCATCTAATCTTTTGTAACGGATCATGTACATGAGAGGAAAATGCTCTGGGTATGGCCATGAATGTGGGGCACACCAACTTAGAAGTAACTTTCTCTTTTCTCCAACTAGAGAAGACGCTGTGACATTCTCAGGTGGGTCCGGGCGTACTGTAAGATTATAAGTATATTATGAAGATATATAGTGAATATTCGATTAAGCTGTATACATTTTGTAACAATTTTTACGAACTTTAATACAAATGGCAAGAAAAATACACAAAAAAGGATGCTATGAATCAAACAATGCTGGCATTTAAAATGGTTTTATAGATTTAAAATATAAATGATTATATGCAAACAAATATATACTTTGGAATTCAGGTGATGGTTCCCCTGTCACAACTGAAGGAACCTTTACTCACTGATGTTCTCGATAATGAAAGGAACGAGCAGTGTAACTGAGCCCAATGGGTTGATTGCGGTGACATTAAGCAGGTACGGATAGTCTGAAAACATCTGAAAATCACTAATTAGACAGCTGTGCAGCTCTCGGTCAGACTGGACACACTGATTAGGTGACTCAGAACTGATCAAACCCAACCTATAAAAAAAAAAAAAATAAGATGAGTATAAGTTGAGCTCGGATCAGTAGTGAACATTTTGAATATGAATATGTACTCCTGTTCAGAGGCAGCTCTCTAATAAGTTAGGTGGACGCCTAAGGTCTCGTGCTTGTGGGAGCCTCACAGCTGCCTAACTAGTCTAATTGCCTTCAAGGTGACAGGGGAACTTAACGCTGCCTGTGTGTTATGTGTAATGTCAGTGCCATTGGCATCGGCACTTTAAGGGTGGCATGCCGCCTTTACTGTGATTGTGTTTTTTTTATCTTCGCATGTGGTCCTGCGCTCATGGACTGCACGCAGTTAACTTTATAAGGAGAACCACACCACTCCACCCCCACTGCCAGCAGCAGAAGCTCCAGCCCAACGTGGTCTGTGAGACCACTCTGAACAAGGCGGGTGACCCTCTCCTTCTCCCGGCAGGTGCCCTGCCAGGTAACTGTTTCCCTGCAGCCCTGATGCTCCTTATGTGGATCTCAGTCCTCTATTGCTGGTAATAAATGAGTGAGTGTGTGCTGGCTGGGTGCATCTGTGAGTGGGTGGATGATGGCTGAGTATGATTGCTGGCTAGCAGAGTGTGTCTGCGAGTAAGTGTGAGTCTGCGAGAAACTGTATCTGTGAGTTAGTGTGTGCTGGCTGGGTGTATCCGTGAGTTAGTATATGCTGGCTGAGTTCATCTGTGTGTGTGCTGGCTGAGTGTCTATGGGTGTTTGCTTGCAGAGTGTGTCTGCGAGTAAGTCTGTGCTGGCAGAGTGCTTCTGCGAGTGAGTGTGTGCTGGCAGAGTGCTTCTGTGAGTGTGTGCTGGCAGAGTGCTTCTGTGAGTGAGTGTGCGCTGGCAGAGTGCTTCTGCGAGTGAGTGTGTGCAAGCTGGCAGAGTGCGTCTGTGGGTGCGTGTGAGCTGGCAGAGTGTGTCTGCGAGTGTGTGTGAGCTGGCACTGTGCATCTGTGAGTGAGTGTGTGCGGCTGTGTTTGTAATTGAGTGTGACTGTGTGTGATAAGCTGTTTGGGCACAATAATGGCACTGGTAAGCTGTTTGAGGACAGGTATGGGGGTGATAAGCTGTCTGGGCACAAATATGAAACTAATAACATGTTTGGGAAAAAAGATGTTTAAGGACAATGATGGTGGTGATTTGGGGACAATGATAGCCCTGACTAGCTATTTGAGCACATATATGGCCCTGATAAGCTGTTTGGGGAAAAAGAAGGCAGTCAGATAAGTTGTTGAAGGACAAAGGTGGCACTGATAAGCTGTTTGGGGACAAGATGCACTGGGAAGTTGTTTGGGATCAAAATTGGCACTGCTACAATGTTTGGGGACAGAGATGGAACAAGGCCAAGTCTTTGTGAGTGCAATATGGGTACTGTGGCAGTAAGAGTTCATTAGTAAGTCCTGTGGGTGCTGCAATGTGGTGTTGTGATGTGTGTGTGTCTGATTTGAAATGAATGTGTTTATAAGTTCTAGTGTATCTGATCAGATGTCTCCTAAATGTGAACACTTACATATTTCATTTATATATACATATACACACACACACAAACACACACACACTAATATGCTGATAATATATACACTCATATGCTGATCAGGTACACACACTAGCTCACACTCGTATGGTGATCAGGTACACACACTAGCGCACACATAGTGTATGTGTTTGCTAGTGTGTGTATCTGATCAGCATTTGAGCGTGTTTGTGTGTATCTGATCAGCATTTGAGCAGGTTTGTGTGTGCTATACCAAGCGCTTTTGTTTATAGATATTTGCAGAATGAGACAAATAAAATTCAAGGAGCTGTGAATTCCAAATTGTTGGGATTTAAGGCTGGTCTTAAAAAATGATATTTAAACAGTTCATTTTTTATTATAGCTTGCATACCTTTTTTTAAAGGTGAGTGTCAGTGAGGGTCTCATTTCTGAGTTTCTCCTAAGGCCTCACAAAGTCTAGAGCCACCTCTGCTCCTGTTGAGCCACTTTACCCAAATGTTCGCTCTGTTTGTCTTTATGTGTACTAATGTCATCTAAGAAGTGTGTACTCACTGCAAATTCTGCAATGTTATGAGTTCACTGTGATGGAAGCCCTGGTACCCAAACTGCATACCTCCATCAGAGTCTGCTTCCTTGGGACAAACATCTCTTAGACATAACAAAGCAAAAAAGCTTTACGCGTTTCACAGCGAGGGCGCTTAATAATAAGCTAAATACTAACTAGTAACCAGTGCAATTTCTAAGTGAGTGAAAATAATTGTCCAATTGTAATGGGTGGAACAACATTATAAATGGAATACATAGATTGTAACAATCTGGACAACATTTATACAACAGAAAAGTGACTATATTTCATAGAAACAAAAATGTCAGAAATGACATATTCATTCTTCGTGACAAGGTGGTGTGTCTAAAATATATAAAATACATAATTTGAATAAAAAAAATTCAACATTGTGGAGAGGAGTATTAAATACATTATAATAATAAATGGACGCGCACATAGTAAAAGGTATTTATATTATATATACATTTACAAAAAGTATAATCCATCTAACAAACAAACTTTATATTAGAGGATATAAGATGCTGTGTCATGTTATGTATAATACCATATATTGACTAAAAGTTTGATGAGTAATGAGGAGGAGGGATGTTGTCAGAGGTATTGAACAGTAATCGTGAGACTGGTACATATGAATAAAGCAGAAGCCAAGGATAACAAGATGGATGCAAGCAACCTCCATTTTGTGTCAGTTTTTGGACATCTTGCTGGGTGTTTAAATCTTATTCTGTGTCCCTGAGGATAAAAGAAACTCTTCCACATTCTTAACTCTGTTATCTGAAACCAAATATTTTACTGATAAGTTCATAGTATCACCGGAACAGATAAGGTGGCATTTGTTAGTGGAAGTTTATTACTCTAAGCCACGTCTCATTGTATTTATGCAGACACAGCTCCATACAAGAGGAGAAGAGGGCTTCTCTTCAGCTTGCTAGCCCACCCAAACTGGCAGAAACTGACATACACAGACACACTGAGATTATTTGGATTTTAGATTTGAAGAATCTAATAAGGGCTATTATAAATACACCTAGTTGATTCAAGTCGCTCATAAAATATATAATTATATCACACCTTCTCTAATAAATATGTAAAGTATAATTAATCCTACGTATTAATTAGAATATTGTTTTTATCATTTTATTAGTGTGGTATAAACGTTATTATGAGTTTTAATCTAATGTGGAATGATAAGAATATTGATAAGAATATTTACTCCAATTTGAAATTGTATTTACACTTCTATATTTCACCATATATATTTCCTCACATTTTACTCACAATCTAGGTATACATCATGACATCATCTCATTTAAATTAAACACACCCATTCATTTTTTTTATTGGGTAGAAGTTACAGAGAAGAGGGTGTGAAGCTGAGATAAGGTTTGGTTGATAAGGGGATGTGGAAGATATAGGAGAACGAGACCAGAGATACCTAAAAAGACCTGGGGGGACTGAATTGGGGAGAGCTGCCCGTAGTGGGGTAAGAGATGGGGAGAACGCAGGTACAATAGACATCTCCATACACATAGTATTGAGCTAAGTCCCAGGAGTAACTCCTATTACTCAGTTTTTCAATGGAAGGAGTCTCAACTGCAAACCATCCTATGCTGGTAATGTATAAAGGTGGTAATTTGTTTATAGCATAATCAGAATTTTAATGGATGTAATTAGCATATATATTTGGGTAAATTAAACTTAAATCTCACAATTTCTGGGATCTATATGTTTTAGCCTGGTGTTTATCTGTCATCCTTTCTGCAATAGGAAGCCAGAGGAATATCCTATAGATACTACCAAGAACCATACGTTCTTATAGTCTAGCTATTTACCCAAATATGTAATATCTAATCTCCAGAGATTATCTAAGATTCTCATTCTTAAAGTCTAAACTAGAATACATATATTGTCATTTACCGGTCAGATTAAGGAATAGCCACCTTGAGTAGTTATATGATTTAGTATATTACCTTACCTAAACAGAGTATATGCTGGTAATTTGTAGGTAATTATGGTGTACTATCATTAACTATGTTAACTACTAATCTTTATAAATGTAGGTGTGGTTGTATCTAAATAAAATGCATGGCCATCCTGTGGTCAGAAATGTAGTTGGATAGTAAATTATACTACATGCATGTTGATACAGCTACAGAGCTGCATAATTCATGTTTTATTTCATTCACCTCTGTTATAAGTCATATATGTGAATTATGATTAACATCTATTGATATTGTATTTTGTTGTTACGCTATTTTGCTTATTGTTTGATCTTTATTTTATTTTCAATAAATTAATTATTATTTAATTAATAATTGTTGCATTGTATTTACGTTTGTAAAAACATCATCCAAACTCTCTATATACATAACAAATTCTTTATATGGGTATTTTTGGTCGGACCCATTTATATGAATCATCAATTTTCATATTTTTAATGATTCATTACTAATAACTCATATTCATATTTGTATTGTTATTAATATCCGACAATGTATAGATGTGAAGATGCCAGCAAATTATATAATATCCCAGCACGAAAGAGGAAGGAGGAATTAAAAAGGGTGGGGGAGGGGGGGGAGGCAAGAGAGAGAGGGAAAAGTTGGGTGAAAAACTACTACTTAGGGCTACATAAAAAAAAGAAAACATGTGCATTGAAGTGAAATAACAGTGTGGGGTGAAAATAATGTATGGATAAAAGTGAGAGTTGAACAGGGCCACCGTACCGAATACATTTTCTGGGCCCCATACTCCCCTGACAATATCTCCCACTTGCCCCACCTACCCTCACAAGCATGTTATCCAGGTCTAGTGTAACATGGAGGGTTGTTGGGAGAAGTTGGTAAATATGCCAGTATTTTGCCACTTAGTATGCCAGGATTTTGCCACGCAATATGCCAGGATTTAGCCACTCAATATGCCAGGATTTTGCTCGTTGTATGCCACCTCCCCCTGTTGTTGCTCTCTGGTCGTCTCCTCCGTGCAGTCTTCCCTCCAGCACGAGGGAGAGAAACTCCCATTGCATTTTTTTTTAACTTTATTGAAGCCGTGCTTCTTCAAAAGACAAAAAAAATGTGGAGGTGATTCAGCAATTCCTGACAGATATCTGTGTTATATTGTCAGTAATGCTAGTTTTGGAAAAAATGGTTTTAAAAAAGCTATGTGCTAATTGTATTTATAACATTAAAAAAGCAAAAAGTAATATAAACATTTGGTAATTCAATCTCAGGACCAATATATGAATCTATTTAGCAGGTTTTTACATTTTCTTTTGTAGCTTGGTAAAAGGTTTTACAAATACAAGTCAGGAAAAGTGTTGTTACTATGAATTTTTCACCATTCGTTTCTTTTTTTTCATAATAAAATAAATGATATGAACAAAATTATGGCATCAAAAGAAGGCCCTTCTTGTCCTGAAAAAACCCAATATATAATACGTGTTGGTACAGCAAATGACAAAACTACAGCTAAACACAAACACATCAGAAGTGTAAAAACAGCCACAGTTATTAATGCACAATATTCTGGTCATGAAGGGGTTAAAAAAAACAGGACATGTAATATTCTTTGTTCATAACATGAAGATCCAGAAGCTTACTCTAGGCCATAGATTTCCTCCCATGGACTTTCATATGTCTGGGATATCTCATATAACATTGTTGAAAATGGTCACTAACATCTGTTTCTATATCATTGAGATGTTCTCTCATCCTGACTAAGCTGTCTAGAGGTTTGTTAGGGTTAGAGTTTGTCCTACATTTAGCGATTGGCATCTTGTGCATGAGATTACAGTTAAAGTTAGAGTTAAATATAAAAATAAATGTAAAAAAAATAAGAAGTTATTCCGTAGAGGACCGGTGACATGTTAGGTCATATTTTATTTTAAAAAAAAGACTGCTAGTGGGGCAAGTGCACCCCAGCAGTAGATAGGGGCCTGCAGCAGCTGGATATATCATCCATTCAGATGCAGGATGGAAAGGATAGCTACAATCTGTGTTTCCTACTATAGAATACATTCCCTATGATGCTAAAGTCACTTTTGGCTGGGTGAGCATGATAGGAAATGTAGTCACAAGCATTACATAATAAATACACATTTTAAAGCTGCAATTACCGTATCCTAAATTTGGCCCTGTACCTACAGCATAACCCTAGCAAACCTATACATGTGGGGTACCGCTATACTAAGGGGAAGTTTCTGAAAATATATTGGGGGGTTGTTTGGCAAAAAAACAGAACAACTCATAGTAACATAGTAACATAGTAACATAGTAATTTAGGTTGAAAAAAGACACAAGTCCATCAAGTTCAACCCTTCTACCTATCATTACAGCTTTTGATCCAAAAGAAGGCAAAAAACCCCTAAGGAAGCTATTTCAAATTTTGCCTCCTGGGGGAAAAAATTCCTTCTTGACTCCAAGAGGCAATCAGATTTCTCCTTGGATCAATAAGCTCTTTTATTAATGCTTATTCTATTATTAATAGCCCTGTATGTTCTGCTTTCCTAAAAAAACATCCAAACCATTTTTAAATGCATCTATTGTGGTTGCTAGCACTACCTCTCTTGGCAGTGAGTTCCATAACTTTATTGTCCTAACCGTAAAGAATCCTTTCCTTTGCTGTCTATGAAATCTTTGCTCTTCCAGTCTGAGGGGGTGACCTCTTGTTCTTTGTACCTTTCTGTTAATGAACAGGTCACTGGAGAGCTCTTTATATTGGCCCTGCAAATATTTATATAATGTTATCATATCCCCTCTGAGACGCCTTTTTTCTAACGTATATAAATTCAATTTTTTAAGTCTCTCTTCATAACTAAGATCCTCCAAACCCCTTATTAATTTTGTAGCTCTCCTTTGCACTTTTTCTAGTTCCTTAATATCCTTTTTAAGGACTGGTGCCCAGAACTGTACTGCATATTCAAGGTGAGGTCTTACCATTGATTTGTAAAGAGGCAAGATGATATCCTCCTCCCGTGAATCTATACCTCGTTTTATACATGCCAATATCTTATTGGCCCTTGCAGCTGCTGACTGGCATTGGGCACTGTTGCCAAGTTTGTTGTCTATAATTATTCCTAAATCCTTTTCATTAGTAGTTTTTCCCAGGGAAAAACCATTTAACGTATATGTTGCTTTGTTATTATTTTTCCCATAATGCATAACTTTACATTTGTCTATATTGAACCTCATTTGCCACTTTACTGCCCAGTCCCCCACTCTGTCCAAATCTTCCTGTAAAGAAAAAACATCAAGATTAGTCTTTATTGCCTTACCTAATTTAGTGTCGTCCGCAAACACGGAGACATGGCTCTCAGCACAATGTGGCAGATCATTAATAAACAAATTAAAAAGAAGAGGGCCCAAAACAGACCCCTGAGGTACTCCGCTTAATACCCTTGTCCAATTTGAGAATTTTCCATTTACAACAACACTTTGTGTTCTATCTTTTAGCCAATTTTCAATCCACATACACACATTTGCCCCCAAACCTATTTCTCTCAATTTGTAGAGTAACCTTTTGTGTGGAACTGTATCAAATGCTTTCGCAAAATCCAACTCCTTTAAATTCATCCCAAAATACAAAGTATATGGGGAAAAAAACACAAAAAAATGAATCAAAGATTGTTAGTAAAATTACAGGATGATAAGTGTCAAAATACCCTAGGATGTCTACTTTATAAAAATGTGTACATGCGGGCAGGGGCGGATCCAGAGTCTGATCTCGGGGGCACATGTCCATCTATTTTTTCCTCTCTCCCATGTCCGTGTGTCTTTTCCTCTCTCCCATGTCCGTGTGTCTTTTCCTCTCTCTCATGTCCTTCTTTCACGATCCTCTCCCTTCCCATGTCTGTCGCACTCCTCTCACTCCCCGTGTCCCTCTGTCTCTCTTCATTCCATGCCCGTTTCTCTCCTCTTCCTTACCCATGTCTGTCTTTGTATCCTCTTCTTTCCCATGTAAGTCTGACTCTCCTCTCATTACCCAGCTATCTGTCTCTCCTCTCCCATCCCATGTCTGTCTGTTTCTCCTCTCCCAAGTCTGTCTGTCTCTCCTCTCCCATGTTTGTCTATCTCTCCTCTGCCATCCCATGTCTGTCTCTCCTCTACCATCGCATTTATGTCTCTCTCTTCTCCCTTCCCATTTATATCTCTCTCCTCTCCCCTCCCATGTCTGTCTGTCTCCTCTCCCTTCCCATGTGTCTCTCTATTCTCTACCTCCTATGGATGTCTCTTTGTCCATCTAAACATGTATGTCTCTTCTTCCCAATAGCTGTCTCTTTTCCTCCTCTCCCCCGTCTGTGTTCTCTCCTCTCTCCCCCACTGGTCAGTGTTCTCTCTTCTCCCCCATAAATGTTCTTTCCTCTCTCTCCCCCATCAGTGTTCTCTCCTCTCTCCCCTCCCACCAGTGTTCTCTCCTCTCTCTCCCTCCCATCAGTGTTCTCTCCTCTCTCCCCCGTGTTCTCTCCTCTCTCTCCCCCCCAGTGGTGTATCTTGGTTTTGTGCTGCCCTAGGCAGACAAAATTTGGGCACCCCCCCCCCCACGATGCACACCCATGACATGACCCATAACCCACATTGCACACCAAGGACATGCCCCATCACCCCATTTACATGCCTCCATCACCCAATTACATACACATTGCCAATATTATTTGACATTAATATTCCCCAGCCAATTTGCCCAATAATATGGCAGTATTATTTGCCATTAATAAGCTACAGCCAATTTATCCAATAATATGACAGTATTATTTGCCCTTTAATATGCCCATGCTAATTTGCCCAATAATATGCCAGTGTTATTTGCCATTTAATATGGCCAAGCCACTGTGCTCAATAATATGCAAGTGTTATTTGCCATTTAATATGCCCCTGCTAATTTGCCCAACAATATGCCAGTGTTATTTGCCATGTAATATGCCACAGCCACTGTGCCCAATAATATGCCAGTGTTATTTGCCATTTAATATGCCCCTGCTAATTTGCCCAACAATATGCCAGTGTTATTTGCCATTTAATATGCCCAGCCAATTTGCCCAACAATATGCTAGTGTTATTTGCCATTTAATATGCCCCAGCCAATTTGCCCAACAATATGCCAGTGTTATTTGCCATTTAATATGCCCCTGCTAATTTGCTCACTAGTATTCCAGTGTTATTTGCCATTTAATATGCCCCTGCTAATTTGCCCAATAGTAGGCCAGTGTTATTTGCCATTGAATATGCCCCTGCCAATTTGCCCAATAGTATGCCAGTGTTATTTGCCATTTAATATTCCCCTGCTAATTTTCCCAATAGTATGCCAGTGTTATTTGCCATTGAATATGCCCCTGCTAATTTGCCCAATAGTATGCCAGTGTTATTTGCCATTGAATATGCCCATGCCAATTTGCCCAATAATATGACAGTGTTATCTGCCAATTAATATGATCCTGCTAATTTTCCCAATACTATGCCAGTGTTATTTTCCATTTAATATGCCCCTGCCAATTTGCCCAATAATATGCCAGTGTTATTTGCCATTTAATATGCCCCAGCCAATTTACCCAATAATATGCCAGTGTTATTTGCCATTTAATATGCCCCTCTAATTTGCCCAATAGTATGCCAGTGTTATTTGCCATTGAATATGCCCATGCCAATTTGCCCAATAATATGCCAGTGTTATTTGCCATTTAATATGCCCCAGCCAATTTGCCCAATAATATGCCAGTGTTAGTTGCCATTAATATGCCCCAGTCAATTTGCCCAATAAAATGCCAGTGTTATTTGCCATTGAATATTCCCCTACCAATTTGCCTAATAATATGCCAGTGTTATTTGCCAATGAATATGCCCCAGCCAATTTGCCCGTTAATATGCCAGTGTTATTTGCCATTGAATATGCCCCTGCCAAAATGCCCAATAATATGCCAGTGTTATTTGCCATTTATTATGTCCCAGTAAATGTGCCCAGTAATATGCCAGTGTTAATTGCCATTTAGTATGCCCCAGTAAATTTGCAAATAATATGCCAGTGTTATGTCCCATTAATATGCCCCAGTAAATTTGCCAATGATATGCCAGTGTTATGTCCCATTAATATGCCCCAGACAATTTCCCCCATCTCCCCAGCACTTACCTTTTCCCCTGGTGGCTAGTGGCAGGCAGCATGGTCTCCTCCATGCTGCCTGTTCGGCTCCCCGCCGGTTGTGCAGAGAGGGCACGTGACTGGCGCGCGTCTGACGTCAGAGCGCCGGTCATGTGACCTATCGGCACTTCCCTGTCACAATGCATGGGAAGCCGAACAGGCAGCACACCGTGCAGCCTGGCAGGCAGAGCATTGGTGAGGGGGGATCTTCTAATCTCCTCTCACCTCCGTCTCTGCCTGCAAGCGTGTTTTTTTTATTTTTAAGGGGTGTTCCCCCCCCCCTTTTCTCAAATTGCCCCATTGCCCCCCCCCCCCCCCCCCCCAAGACCTTCCACTGCATGCGGGGGTCATTCAGCAATTCCTGACAGATATCGGTGTTACATTGTCAGTAACACTAGTTTGGGAAAAAAATAGTTTTGAAACAGCTATGTGCTAATTAAAAAAAGCAAAAAAAAAATATATATAAATATTTGGTCTTTCTATCTCAGAACCAATATATGAATCTATTTAGCAGGTTTTTAAGTTTTCTTTTGTAGAAAAGGTTTTACAAAGACAAGTCAGGAAAAGTGTTGTTTCTATAGATTTTTCACCATTTGTTTCTATTTTTTCATAATAAAAGAAATGATATGAACAAAATTATGGCATCAAAAGATGTCCTGAAAAAAACAATATATGATATGTGTTGGTACAGCAAATGACAAAGAAGAAAATTACAGGTAAACACAAACACCTCAGTAGTGTAAAAAAAAAGCCATGGTCATTAATGCACAATATTCTGGTCATGAAGGGGTTAAAAAAAACAGGACATGTAATATTCTTTGTTCATAACATGAAGATCCAGAAGCTTTCTCTAGGCCATAAGGTATGGAAAAGATTTCCTCCCATGGACTTTCATATGTGTGGGATATCCCATATAACATTGTTAAAAATGGTCACTAACATTGGACCCTGCATCTGTTTCTATTTCATTGAGATGTTCTCTCTGTCTAGAGGTTTGTTAGGGTTAGAGTTTGTCCTACATTTAGAGATTGGCATCTTGTGCATGAGATTACATAAATTGCATTCTCTTGATAACTGTTGGCATAATTTGTACTGGAGTAAGTTTTGCCATCTAATAGAGATTTTACTTCATTAGCGTTATTAATATGAGTTCAGGTCTTACATCTTACAAGTGTCCACATTTAAACGTGTGGCGAGTCGGCAAGAAGTTTGGTCATGCGCCACTGGTTAATGGGGGGGGTGGGGGGGGAGGGGCAGAGCTAACAGGTTTGCATGGGATCAGCAGGGGGGACCTAGTTAAGTACACGCCAGTTTAATCTCACTCTAGGGACACGTGATGCAGAGGCCAGGAGCTAGGATGCTTTACAAGGCCTGACCAGGGCGAGTATTCCTGTTGAATTAGAGGCTGAACCGGAGGCACCCTTTGGCAAAACGGTGGATGAAGAAAATAGGCAAAGATAGAGGTCTTTTAAACCCAAGAATGCTCCAGATGGAACCGTGAGTGTACTAAAAGACTGGGAAAGTCTAGGAGCGCCCCTATATGGACTGGTGTAAAAGGTCTTGTTCTCTCTCGCCATTACTTTATAAGCTGTGACAATTTTTACCTAAAGTTCAGCAGCGAACAATACAATCTATACGCGACTCTGCGCTTGGAAAAAATCCTAAATATTCAGAGGTAGAGGCTTAAACTAGGGGACTCCATACTCTGTTCTGAAAGTATATTGTGACAGTTATTAGCTGATATTATGCAGTGAATACTACCGAAACATGACTCTGATGAAATCCACTGCGCTTGGAGAATACCTTAAAGGTACCATCGACACTCTGAGGGGGCAGCTTAACCCCTTTGCATTTTGCCGGGAATACAAAAATATAGTGACAAAAATGGCGCTACCATATTATTTATATACAAATAAAATAAATTAAAGCTGCTCACAGTTTAAGAAAGGCAACCCAAAAACCTATTCCTACAACATAGAGAAATAAAACAAAAACTGGAGCGCTGAAAATAATATATATATTAAGGAAAAATGCAAAAATACGTTTATGCAATCGTGTATTCTTGGTGCTAGAGATATCATCTAGTTTAAATCTGTCTCAGAGATGCATATATATGGAAAAAAATCAGAAAAAACAGTGCAATGTATTATCTGTAGCAATGGCAGATAGAATTAAAGCAGCAGGCTTTACTTAGCAAGTAAATTTGAGAAGATCCGGGCTTTGTGGGAGGACATGAGGTTAACTCTTTGTGATTAGTGGGTTGCACCTATGGCGTGGATATGGACGGATGGGAGATAGACGTGGTAAATCCTGGTACATTAAATCCTGGCGGAATGTCGTTTGTTCTTGTCTGCTTTCTGTTTTTTTTTTTTTTTGTGCACTTTATGAACCTGTATCTATTTTTACGGGTGGTTTATAGCCACTCTGCACCCTTTGTCAGATGTTTGCTTTTGATATTTATGGACAGGGCCGGCCTTAGGGGTGTGCGACCTGTGCGAGCGCACAGGGCGCAACACCCCAGGGGACGACCGCCCGGCCGGTAGATATAAAAAAAAAAAAAAAGTCGGTAGTGGCACTGGCTGGGGGAGATCAAAAGATCCCCCCTCACCAGCCCTCCGTTCGGCATTCTCTGCTTGGTCCGGGGAGGGGGCGGAGCTAACCGGCACAGCGGTGTAGCTCCGCCCCCACCCCGGGAAGCAGAGCAGAGTCTGCTTCACGGGGAGCCCCGGGCAGCATGAGATAGTGCTGCTCGGCTCCCCATGCCTGCATTAAGCATGGGGAGCCGAGCAGCACCTTCTCTTGCTGCCCATGGCTCCCCGTAATGCAGACTGTGCTCTGCTTCCCGGGGTGGGGGCGGAGCTACACCGCTGTGCCGGTTAGCTCCACCCCCTCCCTGGATCCACCTTTTCAGGCAAAGGTAAGGGAGGGGGGGGGGGAGAGAGACAGAACATCGGTTAGGGGGGAGAGACAGAACAGGGGTTAGGGGGGAGAGAGATAGACAGAACAGGGGGAGGGGAGAGAGAGACAGACAGAAGAGGGGTTAGGGGGGAGAGACAGAACAGGGGGAGAGAGAGAGAGACAGACATGGCAAGGAAGAGGAAAGGGACAAACATGGGAAGGGAGAGAGACACAAACATAGGGGGGCGAAAGAGACGGGGGGGGGGGGCGCCACGGGGGAAGCCCGCACAGGGCGCCGGAACACTTAAGGCCGGCCCTGTTTATGGATATATATGTTGAATAATAATTGAATAAAGATTTATAAATTACACAAAGTGGACAAAATAGACACAAGGATGACCCATTGAACTAGCATACGATTTAAGTATGTAAATATGTGTAGGTGTCTGAGTGTCGGAAAAAAAAAGAAAAAAAAAAAAGAATTAAAGCAGCAGGCAATGTAACAGTTATTTAGTATGGTAAACACAAAACGATATGATTGTCAGGTACCACAATAAAAATGTATGAATATAGCAGGATGCAAAAAATATTTAATCTATTAATAAAAATTGTATATAAAAATGTACCAGTAAAATACAGATATAGATATAAATATCTAATACAGCTGTATATAAAATATAGACGAACAAACAAACAAGACTTAGACAAACAGAGGGTGAAAAATACAAATAATATAAAACAATAATTGAAATCAGACAAGCTCGATTAGAATGGCTTACAGGGAGTGTTGGTGGGACCTGATTAAAGGACCCCACATGAAGGGTTTGGGCGTCTAGTGCCCTATTAAAAGGAATTATCGATGTTCCTCCTGCTCCTGGACTTAAAACTCTGGGGTGGCGATGTTTTGAGTGGTTCTTTATAAACATAACAAAAGCAAAAATGTCAGCGATAGCAGCAATCTTATGTGCAGTCATGATTCCACAGAGTAGCCTGTATCCGCTGAGCAGATTCAAGATAAGTCTACAACAAAGAGCGGGGTGGATTCAAAAATAGCAACAAATGTAGCGCTTAACATAGAAACATAGAAACATAGAAACATAGAATGTGTCGGCAGATAAGAACCATTCAGTCCATCTAGTCTGCCCAATTTTTTTTTTTTTTGAGTACTTTTATTAGTCCCCCGTTCCCGGTCTTATAGCTAGGATAGCCTTGTGTCTATCCCACGCATGCTTAAAATCCTTGACTGTGTTTACCTCTACCACTTCTGCTGGCAGGCTATTCCATACATCCACTACCCTCTCAGTAAAGTAATACTTCCTGATATTACTTTTAAATCGTTGCCCCTCTAATTTAAGACTATGTCCTCTAGTTGTGGTAGTTTTTCTTCTTTTAAATATACTCTCTTCCTTTACTGTGTTGATTCCCTTTATGTATTTAAATGTTTCTATCATATCCCCCCTGTTACGTCTTTCCTCCAAGCTATACATGTTAAGATGCTTTAACCTTTCCTGGTAAGTTTTATCCTTCAACCCATGAACCAGTTTAGTAGCCCTTCTCTGAACTCTCTCCAAAGTATCAATATCCTTCTGGAGATACGGTCTCCAGTACTGCGTACAATACTCCAAGTGAGGTCTCACCAGTGCTCTGTACAATGGCATGAGCACTTCCCTCTTCCTACTGCTAATACCTCTCCCTATGCAACCAAGCATTCTGCTAGCATTTCCTGCTGCTCTATTGCATTGCCTACCTACCTTCACCATGGGTCACCTTGAGAAAACGGAAGGAATAGCACTACACATTTCGCACAGCTGGCTTCATCAAGGTGCATATCCGTTCCCGGCAATGGACATACCTGACACTTCCTGCAGTGACAGTGCTGATCTGCTATTGCCTCGATGTCAAGGCAATAAGCAGCACCGAAATTCAGGGTCTGTGGCACCCACAATCTTTCCACGGAGCGATCGTGGGTGTCATATTGCAGGAGCAGCATGCACTCTTGTGTTCAGAGCTTCGGAGTGAAAAAAAATTAACTTCCGACGCTCTGAATATGTTGCCTATAGGCAGTCAAGCTTAAATATAGTGTTAGAGTTAGAATAGTTTTTAGGGTTACAATTAAATTAGGGTTAACATAATCGATAGGGTTAAAATGTAAAAATATTAAGGGTTAGCATAAAGGATAGAGTTGGGGTTAAATTTAGGGTTCGGGTCAAAAGTTCAATATAGAAAAAAAACAAAAAACACTATTTTTTTTTGCCCCAGCCCTTGTCACCAAGGGAAAGTCAAGGTCAAAATCACTAAGGAGTTATACAAGGGAGCTCCATACACTGTACTGCAAGTATAGCGGCAGGTCACCGTCTAAGTGACTATAAAGGTGAATAGTTAACATCCGAAGGATATTCAGAAATTCCGGCAGAAAGAGGAAGAAAAGATAATCGAGGTACATAACTAATGGGGCGGTGATATATGCACCACTGAAGGTCCTAACTAACTATACCTGTTGGGGATCAGGAATACGTTCACACTATAGGTGGAGAAAGGGGATAGAACCCAGTTAAAACTCGCCTTTAAACAAGATTTACTGACTGGCCATAAGAGCAGGGCCGGCGCCACCGCAAGGCAGCACAGGCGGCCGCCTTAGGGCGCTGCAGCTGGGGGGCGCCAGCGGGGGTAAGAAAAAATAAATTTAATAGATGTATATATTTTTTTTTTTTATTTACATACGAAAATCGGAAATCCTAAAAGTTCATCTGTGGCTGTGGCGTGCTTGTTATTCAGCACTATGCAGAATTCAGAGCTACGTGCTGTAACGGTCTCACGAGGAGTACTGTAGGCGCGTGCAGTGAGTTCTCCCGCCTTGGATAGGGCCTCAGCCACCCCTCTAATGGCTCCAGTTGAGAAGTGGTCTGGGGATGTCCTCTCCATGGGCATAGATCTCCGACCCAGAGGATGGCTGAAAACCAAGAGGGTCCCACCACCAGGAAAATAGCCAGATGCGCAGCTCTGCTGCTGGGGGCGGCAGTGATATTTGCTCTGCAGCACCCTGTGATCGCCTGGAATGGTAAGGAGAGGGTCTCCCTGGGGTGCATCCTGCAGTCTCACACTCATTTCTGCTGCATGCTCCTTCTTTCAATGGCTATATGAAGTCACCTTCATTTTGCCAGGCCCATGCTGGGGGCACAGGGGTTAATTTATGATCCACGCAGGTGACCATTCCAGCAGCTGGCAACCTGCACAGCCAGAGCCCCTAAAGAGGACCACCATTATGCTCTTAATGAGTTAATAATATCCGTCCTATAGCTGAATTCTACCATTGTGTGCATGATACAGTGCCCTGCATGGGTTATTTTTTTTTAACCCCCCCCCCCTCTCTCCGCCAGGCAGCATGTGATTTTATTCTGTACTGTGGGTGATCTTCCCCTGCTCATGCAGTCATGCCGGGTTTAACCCTTTAGATTCTGCTAGGCCATACCAGATCTTTCTCTGGGACTCGGGAGTTTAAGAGTTAACGATCTGTCAGAGCTATTGGGTTTGCAATTACATTGTGATCGCCCATATTTAAAAAAAAAAATCAGATTCCTTGTGTTATACTGAGAGTCTACATTGGAATGTGCCATCAATATTGTATGTGTGTTATATAGCTTGCCTTGTGTACCATAACATATCTTTTACATATATACCTGACCATTTATATCCTATAGTGTGATGTGATTTTTTGGAATTATTTTCTTCAAAAGGTACCATGTGCAATTGTGATCACAAACCATCCACTAGCAAGCTTTCTTTACAATATAGCAAAGATTCTGGGGGGGGGGGGGGTCTCGGAAATATTTTTTCAAATAAATAATATACAAACTTATGTTGAGAATGCTTTATTCAATTTATTAATGCTTATCAGAAACCCACAATTGAGCCAGGGATGTCTTCCAATTAGCCACCTGAAGATGGCCACTTGTTATCTACATGTGCTCTATAGGGTAGTAATGATTTTTATGATATAGTACTCCTAAATATATGTTTTTTATTACCCATTACCCTTCATGGAGGAAGTGTGCACCTGAGTGCACTGTGATGGTATATCCCTGGCTTAATGGTGTGTGTCACTTCTGTGGTAGGAGCAGGAGAATGAATTCTATCAGCCACAATGCTTTCTGTCTAGGTTTTTAAATCCATAAAATCTTTAAAGACGACAATCCTGAGAGATTTATTATCTAAAAGGTTAAACACCATTCCCACTACTGTACAGTTACATGAGACATTTTTCTGAGATAGTTTTGCTTCATTAAAATTGGTTATCTAATTCGGAATATATTCCACCGGGCAGCTCCATAAACTTGTCAGACTCTCGCATTTGCCTTAAATTTGGAAAAAGAAATTGAGCATAGCACAAACCTGTGTACAGCTAGTGTCTGCTTTAAAGAGGACTTCAGTGGATTGATAAGTATTTTTTCCCCCCTTTCTATAAATGTCACTTGTGCCCCATGGTATTTATTAGAATTCAAGCCAATTGTGGAACCAGGACTGACTACAAAATAATTATCAAAATCAGATAGTGACTGCATCAAAGAAAATGGGCCCCAGGAGCTTGCAATCAGACTGGGTTAGCTAAGTGAATGATGTCTTGAAATAATCAAGTCTGAATGAAGTAATCTTTTTTTTTGGGGGGGGTCTCGTGGTGAGGATGTAGGTTGAATACCCCAAATCCAGTATAACGAGCATACTGAGGGGCGATATCCTGGCATATTGAGAGTCAAAATCCTGGCTTATTAAATGGCAATATCCTGGCATATTAAGTGGCAATATCCTGGCATATTAAGTGGCAATACTCTGGCATAATTATTGGCAATACTCTGGCATATTAAGTGGCATTATCCTGGCATATTCAGTGGCAATACCCTGGCATATTAATTGGCAATATCCTGGCATATTAATTGACAATACCCTGGCATATTAAGTGGCAATACCCTGGTATATGAAGTGGCAATAGAGTGGCAAAATCCTGGCATATGGAGGCGCAAAATCCTGACATATTGAGTGGCAAAATCCTGGCATACTGAGGGTCAAAATCCTGACATATTGAGGGGCAAAATATTGGCATATTAAATGGCATATTGAGTAGCTAAATACTGGCATATTGAGTGGCAAAATAGTGTCTCAGGTTATGTATGTCACTGTGTGTGTGTAAGTGGTAAGGGTGTGTGTAAGTGTGTCACTTTCTGTGTAAGGGTGTGTGTCACTGTGTCAGTGTAAGTGTGTCACTGTGTCTGTGTAAGGGTGTTTGTGTAAGCGGTAAGTGTGTCTCTGTTTGTGACTGCAAGGGTGTCTTTGTGTTTAATGGTTTCAATGTGTGTTAGGGTGTCAATGTGTGACAGATTTAGAGCATGCGAGTTGAATATTTAGATGTATTTATTTTCCACACTATACATTATACTTTTATATATATAAAATATATGGAGGGTTGGTAGTATGGGAGTCGTGGCGGGTCAGAGGAGGGGGGCACCAAAATGCACCTTCGCCTGTGTAGACGAAAATCCTTGCACCGGCCCTGCATAAGAGTGAGTCATAAATATCTGCGAGTACCCAAGGGAACTGAACCCCCCTCCAAGCAGTGAATATGGCCACTAGAAAGCACAACGAAAACAAGCAGGAGAAGAAGAAAGAGAAGAAACAGGATCCAAAGAGGCTCTCCAACTTCTTCTCCCAACAGACTAAGAAGAAGAAGAAGAAAGAAAAGCTGACACAGGATACGAAAGACTCTCAGAATGTAGATAAAGTTTCAGTTAGAGACCTTTCGGACTCTTCATGGCTAGAACCATCAGGGATCACACCTGAACTTCTGAATCAGTGCATGGAAACGCAATGGCAAAGAATTAAATAAGAACTTAATAAACAAGCTCAAGACATAAAGAGTGACATACAAAATATATCTCTAATCTAGGGGATAGACTGAAAGTCACAGAAGAAAAAGTGGAAACTATCTCCTTTCAGGCAACCGGACTAGGTGATCTGATAAAACAACTGGAGATGAAAATAAATGCATTAGAAACAAAATTAGGTGATATTGAAGACAGAGGCAGAAAAAATAATCTACGTTTACGGGGTATTCCAGAAACCATATCTAACATTGACTCATTGAAATATCTGGATGACCTTTTTGTCTACCTGGAGCTTTCACCGAACAAGGAAACAAACTTCTTATTTTTTCAAATAAATAATATACAAACTTATGTTGAGAATGCTTTATTCAATTTATTAATGCTTATCAGAAACCCACAATTGAGCCAGGGATGTCTTCCAATTAGCCACCTGAAGATGGCCACTTGTTATCTACATGTGCTCTATAGGGTAGTAATGATTTTTATGATATAGTACTCCTAAATATATGTTTTTTATTACCCATTACCCTTCATGGAGGAAGTGTGCACCTGAGTGCACTGTGATGGTATATCCCTGGCTTAATGGTGTGTGTCACTTCTGTGGTAGGAGCAGGAGAATGAATTCTATCAGCCACAATGCTTTCTGTCTAGGTTTTTAAATCCATAAAATCTTTAAAGACGACAATCCTGAGAGATTTATTATCTAAAAGGTTAAACACCATTCCCACTACTGTACAGTTACATGAGACATTTTTCTGAGATAGTTTTGCTTCATTAAAATTGGTTATCTAATTCGGAATATATTCCACCGGGCAGCTCCATAAACTTGTCAGACTCTCGCATTTGCCTTAAATTTGGAAAAAGAAATTGAGCATAGCACAAACCTGTGTACAGCTAGTGTCTGCTTTAAAGAGGACTTCAGTGGATTGATAAGTATTTTTTCCCCCCTTTCTATAAATGTCACTTGTGCCCCATGGTATTTATTAGAATTCAAGCCAATTGTGGAACCAGGACTGACTACAAAATAATTATCAAAATCAGATAGTGACTGCATCAAAGAAAATGGGCCCCAGGAGCTTGCAATCAGACTGGGTTAGCTAAGTGAATGATGTCTTGAAATAATCAAGTCTGAATGAAGTAATCTTTTTTTTTGGGGGGGGTCTCGTGGTGAGGATGTAGGTTGAATACCCCAAATCCAGTATAACGAGCATACTGAGGGGCGATATCCTGGCATATTGAGAGTCAAAATCCTGGCTTATTAAATGGCAATATCCTGGCATATTAAGTGGCAATATCCTGGCATATTAAGTGGCAATACTCTGGCATAATTATTGGCAATACTCTGGCATATTAAGTGGCATTATCCTGGCATATTCAGTGGCAATACCCTGGCATATTAATTGGCAATATCCTGGCATATTAATTGACAATACCCTGGCATATTAAGTGGCAATACCCTGGTATATGAAGTGGCAATAGAGTGGCAAAATCCTGGCATATGGAGGCGCAAAATCCTGACATATTGAGTGGCAAAATCCTGGCATACTGAGGGTCAAAATCCTGACATATTGAGGGGCAAAATATTGGCATATTAAATGGCATATTGAGTAGCTAAATACTGGCATATTGAGTGGCAAAATAGTGTCTCAGGTTATGTATGTCACTGTGTGTGTGTAAGTGGTAAGGGTGTGTGTAAGTGTGTCACTTTCTGTGTAAGGGTGTGTGTCACTGTGTCAGTGTAAGTGTGTCACTGTGTCTGTGTAAGGGTGTTTGTGTAAGCGGTAAGTGTGTCTCTGTTTGTGACTGCAAGGGTGTCTTTGTGTTTAATGGTTTCAATGTGTGTTAGGGTGTCAATGTGTGACAGATTTAGAGCATGCGAGTTGAATATTTAGATGTATTTATTTTCCACACTATACATTATACTTTTATATATATAAAATATATGGAGGGTTGGTAGTATGGGAGTCGTGGCGGGTCAGAGGAGGGGGGCACCAAAATGCACCTTCGCCTGTGTAGACGAAAATCCTTGCACCGGCCCTGCATAAGAGTGAGTCATAAATATCTGCGAGTACCCAAGGGAACTGAACCCCCCTCCAAGCAGTGAATATGGCCACTAGAAAGCACAACGAAAACAAGCAGGAGAAGAAGAAAGAGAAGAAACAGGATCCAAAGAGGCTCTCCAACTTCTTCTCCCAACAGACTAAGAAGAAGAAGAAGAAAGAAAAGCTGACACAGGATACGAAAGACTCTCAGAATGTAGATAAAGTTTCAGTTAGAGACCTTTCGGACTCTTCATGGCTAGAACCATCAGGGATCACACCTGAACTTCTGAATCAGTGCATGGAAACGCAATGGCAAAGAATTAAATAAGAACTTAATAAACAAGCTCAAGACATAAAGAGTGACATACAAAATATATCTCTAATCTAGGGGATAGACTGAAAGTCACAGAAGAAAAAGTGGAAACTATCTCCTTTCAGGCAACCGGACTAGGTGATCTGATAAAACAACTGGAGATGAAAATAAATGCATTAGAAACAAAATTAGGTGATATTGAAGACAGAGGCAGAAAAAATAATCTACGTTTACGGGGTATTCCAGAAACCATATCTAACATTGACTCATTGAAATATCTGGATGACCTTTTTGTCTACCTGGAGCTTTCACCGAACAAGGAAACAAACTTCTTATTTTTTCAAATAAATAATATACAAACTTATGTTGAGAATGCTTTATTCAATTTATTAATGCTTATCAGAAACCCACAATTGAGCCAGGGATGTCTTCCAATTAGCCACCTGAAGATGGCCACTTGTTATCTACATGTGCTCTATAGGGTAGTAATGATTTTTATGATATAGTACTCCTAAATATATGTTTTTTATTACCCATTACCCTTCATGGAGGAAGTGTGCACCTGAGTGCACTGTGATGGTATATCCCTGGCTTAATGGTGTGTGTCACTTCTGTGGTAGGAGCAGGAGAATGAATTCTATCAGCCACAATGCTTTCTGTCTAGGTTTTTAAATCCATAAAATCTTTAAAGACGACAATCCTGAGAGATTTATTATCTAAAAGGTTAAACACCATTCCCACTACTGTACAGTTACATGAGACATTTTTCTGAGATAGTTTTGCTTCATTAAAATTGGTTATCTAATTCGGAATATATTCCACCGGGCAGCTCCATAAACTTGTCAGACTCTCGCATTTGCCTTAAATTTGGAAAAAGAAATTGAGCATAGCACAAACCTGTGTACAGCTAGTGTCTGCTTTAAAGAGGACTTCAGTGGATTGATAAGTATTTTTTCCCCCCTTTCTATAAATGTCACTTGTGCCCCATGGTATTTATTAGAATTCAAGCCAATTGTGGAACCAGGACTGACTACAAAATAATTATCAAAATCAGATAGTGACTGCATCAAAGAAAATGGGCCCCAGGAGCTTGCAATCAGACTGGGTTAGCTAAGTGAATGATGTCTTGAAATAATCAAGTCTGAATGAAGTAATCTTTTTTTTTGGGGGGGGTCTCGTGGTGAGGATGTAGGTTGAATACCCCAAATCCAGTATAACGAGCATACTGAGGGGCGATATCCTGGCATATTGAGAGTCAAAATCCTGGCTTATTAAATGGCAATATCCTGGCATATTAAGTGGCAATATCCTGGCATATTAAGTGGCAATACTCTGGCATAATTATTGGCAATACTCTGGCATATTAAGTGGCATTATCCTGGCATATTCAGTGGCAATACCCTGGCATATTAATTGGCAATATCCTGGCATATTAATTGACAATACCCTGGCATATTAAGTGGCAATACCCTGGTATATGAAGTGGCAATAGAGTGGCAAAATCCTGGCATATGGAGGCGCAAAATCCTGACATATTGAGTGGCAAAATCCTGGCATACTGAGGGTCAAAATCCTGACATATTGAGGGGCAAAATATTGGCATATTAAATGGCATATTGAGTAGCTAAATACTGGCATATTGAGTGGCAAAATAGTGTCTCAGGTTATGTGTGTCACTGTGTGTGTGTAAGTGGTAAGGGTGTGTGTAAGTGTGTCACTTTCTGTGTAAGGGTGTGTGTCACTGTGTCAGTGTAAGTGTGTCACTGTGTCTGTGTAAGGGTGTTTGTGTAAGCGGTAAGTGTGTCTCTGTTTGTGACTGCAAGGGTGTCTTTGTGTTTAATGGTTTCAATGTGTGTTAGGGTGTCAATGTGTGACAGATTTAGAGCATGCGAGTTGAATATTTAGATGTATTTATTTTCCACACTATACATTATACTTTTATATATATAAAATATATGGAGGGTTGGTAGTATGGGAGTCGTGGCGGGTCAGAGGAGGGGGGCACCAAAATGCACCTTCGCCTGTGTAGACGAAAATCCTTGCACCGGCCCTGCATAAGAGTGAGTCATAAATATCTGCGAGTACCCAAGGGAACTGAACCCCCCTCCAAGCAGTGAATATGGCCACTAGAAAGCACAACGAAAACAAGCAGGAGAAGAAGAAAGAGAAGAAACAGGATCCAAAGAGGCTCTCCAACTTCTTCTCCCAACAGACTAAGAAGAAGAAGAAGAAAGAAAAGCTGACACAGGATACGAAAGACTCTCAGAATGTAGATAAAGTTTCAGTTAGAGACCTTTCGGACTCTTCATGGCTAGAACCATCAGGGATCACACCTGAACTTCTGAATCAGTGCATGGAAACGCAATGGCAAAGAATTAAATAAGAACTTAATAAACAAGCTCAAGACATAAAGAGTGACATACAAAATATATCTCTAATCTAGGGGATAGACTGAAAGTCACAGAAGAAAAAGTGGAAACTATCTCCTTTCAGGCAACCGGACTAGGTGATCTGATAAAACAACTGGAGATGAAAATAAATGCATTAGAAACAAAATTAGGTGATATTGAAGACAGAGGCAGAAAAAATAATCTACGTTTACGGGGTATTCCAGAAACCATATCTAACATTGACTCATTGAAATATCTGGATGACCTTTTTGTCTACCTGGAGCTTTCACCGAACAAGGAAACAAACTTCTTATTTTTTCAAATAAATAATATACAAACTTATGTTGAGAATGCTTTATTCAATTTATTAATGCTTATCAGAAACCCACAATTGAGCCAGGGATGTCTTCCAATTAGCCACCTGAAGATGGCCACTTGTTATCTACATGTGCTCTATAGGGTAGTAATGATTTTTATGATATAGTACTCCTAAATATATGTTTTTTATTACCCATTACCCTTCATGGAGGAAGTGTGCACCTGAGTGCACTGTGATGGTATATCCCTGGCTTAATGGTGTGTGTCACTTCTGTGGTAGGAGCAGGAGAATGAATTCTATCAGCCACAATGCTTTCTGTCTAGGTTTTTAAATCCATAAAATCTTTAAAGACGACAATCCTGAGAGATTTATTATCTAAAAGGTTAAACACCATTCCCACTACTGTACAGTTACATGAGACATTTTTCTGAGATAGTTTTGCTTCATTAAAATTGGTTATCTAATTCGGAATATATTCCACCGGGCAGCTCCATAAACTTGTCAGACTCTCGCATTTGCCTTAAATTTGGAAAAAGAAATTGAGCATAGCACAAACCTGTGTACAGCTAGTGTCTGCTTTAAAGAGGACTTCAGTGGATTGATAAGTATTTTTTCCCCCCTTTCTATAAATGTCACTTGTGCCCCATGGTATTTATTAGAATTCAAGCCAATTGTGGAACCAGGACTGACTACAAAATAATTATCAAAATCAGATAGTGACTGCATCAAAGAAAATGGGCCCCAGGAGCTTGCAATCAGACTGGGTTAGCTAAGTGAATGATGTCTTGAAATAATCAAGTCTGAATGAAGTAATCTTTTTTTTTGGGGGGGGTCTCGTGGTGAGGATGTAGGTTGAATACCCCAAATCCAGTATAACGAGCATACTGAGGGGCGATATCCTGGCATATTGAGAGTCAAAATCCTGGCTTATTAAATGGCAATATCCTGGCATATTAAGTGGCAATATCCTGGCATATTAAGTGGCAATACTCTGGCATAATTATTGGCAATACTCTGGCATATTAAGTGGCATTATCCTGGCATATTCAGTGGCAATACCCTGGCATATTAATTGGCAATATCCTGGCATATTAATTGACAATACCCTGGCATATTAAGTGGCAATACCCTGGTATATGAAGTGGCAATAGAGTGGCAAAATCCTGGCATATGGAGGCGCAAAATCCTGACATATTGAGTGGCAAAATCCTGGCATACTGAGGGTCAAAATCCTGACATATTGAGGGGCAAAATATTGGCATATTAAATGGCATATTGAGTAGCTAAATACTGGCATATTGAGTGGCAAAATAGTGTCTCAGGTTATGTGTGTCACTGTGTGTGTGTAAGTGGTAAGGGTGTGTGTAAGTGTGTCACTTTCTGTGTAAGGGTGTGTGTCACTGTGTCAGTGTAAGTGTGTCACTGTGTCTGTGTAAGGGTGTTTGTGTAAGCGGTAAGTGTGTCTCTGTTTGTGACTGCAAGGGTGTCTTTGTGTTTAATGGTTTCAATGTGTGTTAGGGTGTCAATGTGTGACAGATTTAGAGCATGCGAGTTGAATATTTAGATGTATTTATTTTCCACACTATACATTATACTTTTATATATATAAAATATATGGAGGGTTGGTAGTATGGGAGTCGTGGCGGGTCAGAGGAGGGGGGCACCAAAATGCACCTTCGCCTGTGTAGACGAAAATCCTTGCACCGGCCCTGCATAAGAGTGAGTCATAAATATCTGCGAGTACCCAAGGGAACTGAACCCCCCTCCAAGCAGTGAATATGGCCACTAGAAAGCACAACGAAAACAAGCAGGAGAAGAAGAAAGAGAAGAAACAGGATCCAAAGAGGCTCTCCAACTTCTTCTCCCAACAGACTAAGAAGAAGAAGAAGAAAGAAAAGCTGACACAGGATACGAAAGACTCTCAGAATGTAGATAAAGTTTCAGTTAGAGACCTTTCGGACTCTTCATGGCTAGAACCATCAGGGATCACACCTGAACTTCTGAATCAGTGCATGGAAACGCAATGGCAAAGAATTAAATAAGAACTTAATAAACAAGCTCAAGACATAAAGAGTGACATACAAAATATATCTCTAATCTAGGGGATAGACTGAAAGTCACAGAAGAAAAAGTGGAAACTATCTCCTTTCAGGCAACCGGACTAGGTGATCTGATAAAACAACTGGAGATGAAAATAAATGCATTAGAAACAAAATTAGGTGATATTGAAGACAGAGGCAGAAAAAATAATCTACGTTTACGGGGTATTCCAGAAACCATATCTAACATTGACTCATTGAAATATCTGGATGACCTTTTTGTCTACCTGGAGCTTTCACCGAACAAGGAAACAAACTTCTTATTTTTTCAAATAAATAATATACAAACTTATGTTGAGAATGCTTTATTCAATTTATTAATGCTTATCAGAAACCCACAATTGAGCCAGGGATGTCTTCCAATTAGCCACCTGAAGATGGCCACTTGTTATCTACATGTGCTCTATAGGGTAGTAATGATTTTTATGATATAGTACTCCTAAATATATGTTTTTTATTACCCATTACCCTTCATGGAGGAAGTGTGCACCTGAGTGCACTGTGATGGTATATCCCTGGCTTAATGGTGTGTGTCACTTCTGTGGTAGGAGCAGGAGAATGAATTCTATCAGCCACAATGCTTTCTGTCTAGGTTTTTAAATCCATAAAATCTTTAAAGACGACAATCCTGAGAGATTTATTATCTAAAAGGTTAAACACCATTCCCACTACTGTACAGTTACATGAGACATTTTTCTGAGATAGTTTTGCTTCATTAAAATTGGTTATCTAATTCGGAATATATTCCACCGGGCAGCTCCATAAACTTGTCAGACTCTCGCATTTGCCTTAAATTTGGAAAAAGAAATTGAGCATAGCACAAACCTGTGTACAGCTAGTGTCTGCTTTAAAGAGGACTTCAGTGGATTGATAAGTATTTTTTCCCCCCTTTCTATAAATGTCACTTGTGCCCCATGGTATTTATTAGAATTCAAGCCAATTGTGGAACCAGGACTGACTACAAAATAATTATCAAAATCAGATAGTGACTGCATCAAAGAAAATGGGCCCCAGGAGCTTGCAATCAGACTGGGTTAGCTAAGTGAATGATGTCTTGAAATAATCAAGTCTGAATGAAGTAATCTTTTTTTTTGGGGGGGGTCTCGTGGTGAGGATGTAGGTTGAATACCCCAAATCCAGTATAACGAGCATACTGAGGGGCGATATCCTGGCATATTGAGAGTCAAAATCCTGGCTTATTAAATGGCAATATCCTGGCATATTAAGTGGCAATATCCTGGCATATTAAGTGGCAATACTCTGGCATAATTATTGGCAATACTCTGGCATATTAAGTGGCATTATCCTGGCATATTCAGTGGCAATACCCTGGCATATTAATTGGCAATATCCTGGCATATTAATTGACAATACCCTGGCATATTAAGTGGCAATACCCTGGTATATGAAGTGGCAATAGAGTGGCAAAATCCTGGCATATGGAGGCGCAAAATCCTGACATATTGAGTGGCAAAATCCTGGCATACTGAGGGTCAAAATCCTGACATATTGAGGGGCAAAATATTGGCATATTAAATGGCATATTGAGTAGCTAAATACTGGCATATTGAGTGGCAAAATAGTGTCTCAGGTTATGTGTGTCACTGTGTGTGTGTAAGTGGTAAGGGTGTGTGTAAGTGTGTCACTTTCTGTGTAAGGGTGTGTGTCACTGTGTCAGTGTAAGTGTGTCACTGTGTCTGTGTAAGGGTGTTTGTGTAAGCGGTAAGTGTGTCTCTGTTTGTGACTGCAAGGGTGTCTTTGTGTTTAATGGTTTCAATGTGTGTTAGGGTGTCAATGTGTGACAGATTTAGAGCATGCGAGTTGAATATTTAGATGTATTTATTTTCCACACTATACATTATACTTTTATATATATAAAATATATGGAGGGTTGGTAGTATGGGAGTCGTGGCGGGTCAGAGGAGGGGGGCACCAAAATGCACCTTCGCCTGTGTAGACGAAAATCCTTGCACCGGCCCTGCATAAGAGTGAGTCATAAATATCTGCGAGTACCCAAGGGAACTGAACCCCCCTCCAAGCAGTGAATATGGCCACTAGAAAGCACAACGAAAACAAGCAGGAGAAGAAGAAAGAGAAGAAACAGGATCCAAAGAGGCTCTCCAACTTCTTCTCCCAACAGACTAAGAAGAAGAAGAAGAAAGAAAAGCTGACACAGGATACGAAAGACTCTCAGAATGTAGATAAAGTTTCAGTTAGAGACCTTTCGGACTCTTCATGGCTAGAACCATCAGGGATCACACCTGAACTTCTGAATCAGTGCATGGAAACGCAATGGCAAAGAATTAAATAAGAACTTAATAAACAAGCTCAAGACATAAAGAGTGACATACAAAATATATCTCTAATCTAGGGGATAGACTGAAAGTCACAGAAGAAAAAGTGGAAACTATCTCCTTTCAGGCAACCGGACTAGGTGATCTGATAAAACAACTGGAGATGAAAATAAATGCATTAGAAACAAAATTAGGTGATATTGAAGACAGAGGCAGAAAAAATAATCTACGTTTACGGGGTATTCCAGAAACCATATCTAACATTGACTCATTGAAATATCTGGATGACCTTTTTGTCTACCTGGAGCTTTCACCGAACAAGGAAACAAACTTCTTAGAAAGATGTCACAGATCGATCAAACCAGCAAAACCAGCAGGAGTGGCAGAGCAGCTGCCCAGGGATGTAATCATATGTTGCCATTCCTTTCAGTTTAAAACGCTCAGAGCTCCACCCCCACCCTGCTTCACAGGGAGCCGCGGGCAGCATGAGTATGTGCTGCTCATGCTCCCCATGCTCAGTGATAATACAGGGTATCAGATTTCTGATCCCCTCACAGATGCAACAGAACAAGAGGAGGGGGGAGAGATGGAAGAAGGGGAGGGGGACAGACAGAACAAGGGGGGGGCAGAACAGAGGAAGGGCAGAGACAGAACCAGGGGAGGGAAGGAGAGACAGAACAGAGGAAGGGGAGAGACAGAAGAAGGGGAGGAGGAGAGACAGAATAAGGGGGGGGGAGACAGAACAAGGGGAGGGGGAGAGAGAGAGAACAAGGGGAGGGGGAGAGACAGAACAAGGAGAGTGGAGGGGAGACAGAACAGAGGAAGGGGAAGGGGAGAGACAGAACAGGGGGAGGGGGGAGAGACAGAACAGAGGAAGGGGAGGGGGAGAGAGAACAGTGAAAGGGGAAGAGAGAAGAGGGGAAAGGGGGAGAGAACAGAGGAAGGGGGAGAAGAGAACAGGAGGGGGAAGAGAAGAGAACAGAGGGAGAGTTAAGAAAATGGAGGGGGATAGAGAGAGAGAACAGATATGGGGGAGGAGGGGGAGAGAGAACAGATATGGGGAAGGAGGGGGAGAGAGAACAGGTATGGGGGAGTTGGAGAGAGACAGACATGGCAAGGAAGAGTAAAGGGACAAACATGGGAAGGGAGAGACACATACATGGAGGGAGAGGAAAAAGACAGGCATGGGGGGGGCACGGGGGAGGACTGCACAGGGCACCGGAACACGTAAGGCTGGCCCTGCCCGTATGAGCAAATGAAAATCTACCAGAAAATGTAATACCAGACCAGAAAAATTAGGCGGGACTCCCATACACTGAAGCTCTCAGAAAGAATAACATCAAATAAGTGTGGGAATTCCCTACTAAGGTAATTGTGATACAGGATGGTCTGAGAGAGTCTTTGAAATCACTGCAGAAGCCAAAGTTATGGCTATTATAGAAGAACCTGAGTTGAAGTCCCGATGGAATGATTAAGTCTCAGGAGTAGGGGTGGGTGGTGGGTGGAAAAGAAAAGGTTGACACTCCCCCCCCCCCCCTTCTTCCCTCCCTGCGAGGTGAAGGGGTGTAGAACACTGACAGATAAGATACACAAATATACATATTTGTAAGCAACAAACACATTTTTTGCAAGAACCAAATATCGCAAATTATATTGTTTGTTTGTTCTATTGAGCATGTACTCTTAAATAGAATCACCCTTTGATTTTTTCTTTTTTTTAATGTGTTTTTATTCGTGGGGTGGAGAGGATAGATAACATTACGAAACTTTATTTTTTTTTTCCCCTTTTTCTTCTTCTCTCACTTTCACTCAATATGTCACTTATATTTAGGGCTGCACAACTTATGCGCTACTCACTATATATTTATAATTACAATATTTTTCATACGCACTTCCCTATAACTGCAATATACCTAGGGAGACAATTATATAGAGCTAGAGATATGTCTGGTACCGGTTCTGTTGGTTTTTGTATGTAATGTGAATATTTGTATTTTTGATAAAAGCAAAATAAAGATTATTTAAAAAAAAAAAAAAAGATAACATTAAGAAATAAGATTGGTATATAATCAATAGTTAACTGTATGCCTACTGAACGTATGCACTTAACAGGTTTTTGAGATGAGGTTAAAGGTTTTTTTTTCCACGAATCAGAGATATTTCTGGGCTATGTTAATAGGCAAACAATATTGAAAAGTTTATTATAAGTGCACTTGATATATAAGATATGAGCACAGCAAAAGTAGAGTCTAACTGAAATATTAGATTTGTATTAATGGCTCATTTTTTTATAAGGGATGAACACAATTTCGTAAGAATGAAATAACGCCAATCCAACTGTCTGTTGGTTTAATGAGCAAATGCATTTAAGAGGATTGGAGATAAGACATTGATTATATAAGATTGGTATAAAGGACACATTGGTTGCATAAGTGATGAACAAAGTCTTAGTAATGTTTATTTAACTGTTTGTCTGACTACTGAATGTATGTATCTAAGAGGTTTTGAGATAAGAGGACAGTTTTTGCTCTTTCTCCCTTCCTTCCAGTCCAGGATGAATGGATAAACATTTGAACAACAATTTGGTATCAATGGTACATTGGTTGTATAACTGAAGAACACAGTCTTAGCAAGAGTTAAATAATGGCTATTCAACTGTATGTTTGTCAAATGAATGTATGAATTTTAGTGGTGTTGCAATAATATATGTTTTTTTTCCCTTTCTTTCTGGGGTCTTCTTTTCTTTCCTCTCAAGCAGAGGGGATAGAGAACACTGAGAGATAAAAATTAATTTACAACCCACAACTAACACTATCCCACCCATATTGGCAGTGGGGTATAACCCCTCTCAGTGAGTGGATAGTCTCTCTACTATGTGAGCTTCCACACAAAAATTACACCATAAGGGAGGGATAAAAATGGATTTGTAGGTGAGGAACAGAGTTTTAGTAAGAATCAATGAATGTTCTTTCAAAATGTTTGTTTTCAAAGGGAACGTCCGTCCTGAAAAGGTCTATGAGATATAGAGTAAGAGAGTAGTGTTAATAAGACCCCCGGTTACAATTAATTACTATTATAACTGTCAGCTCCAACCGCAACCGCGTCACTTGCAATGGCGCAATATTTGAGTGGAAGCTCACAACGTAGAGAGACTATCCGCTCACTGAGAGGGGTTATACTCCCCTCCTAGTATGGGTGGGATGTTGTTAGTTGGAAATGTTTAATGCTGTATGTTTGGATGTGTGTGGCACGTTCCAGGGGTGGGAATGGTACAGGATTTAGGAGACCCACCGGACTCAAAAGTTTAGGGTAGCTCCTATCAATGCACAGGGCATTAACTTGCCGCAAAAAAGGTCCGTTGTCCTGAGTTACCTGGGCATATCCAATGGTACTCAGGAGACCCATTGGAACATGGCAGATTGCCTCAGATTTAAGTCTAGAAAGTATCCATTGGTCATTTCGGCCACCTTGACTGAAAAAAGGAAGAGTGGTGTATCAATTCTATTCTCGTAGGATTGATCGGTTCAAATTGATTATCAAGAGATCGATCCTGAAGGAAGATATATAATATTAATCTGTAAAATTAATAAAAAACTGTTCACTGTATACGTACCAAACCAGAAACCGACAATCCTGACAAAAATTTAGAAAATTAGACAGCATGCTAATGCTGGGAGACTAACTGCCTCTTAGACCTTAAACTGGATAGAACCAGTAGCTCCGCTGGCCTGGAGAACAGGAACCTAGTAAACAATGCAAAATATTCTGAGAGCTGCTTAAGATCTGTCCTATTGGACATTTGGCTGATGTTCCACCCTGTAGAGAAGGACTTTACCTGCTCTTCCAAATCTTACTTGACATATTCTAGAATAGATCTCGTCCTTGCTGGACTGTCCATTGCAGAAAGAATAGAGAAGACATTCATTATAGACATGGTCAGATCACAATAGGGGAATCGTGGACATAAAAATCAGTTCTCGCAACATGAACCGAATGGAAAATGAATGAGAATCTCTTAAAAAAGAAAGATAATGTTGAGTACATCAGAAAGATGGCAGACATTTTCTTCCAAGAGAATAAAGATGAAGAAGTAGCCACCAAGGTCACTTGGCTTTTAAAAGTGTCATGAGAGGGTACCTAATACAATTAGGAGCAAGAGAAAAGAAAAACAGATATAGAAAAATGGCCGAATTATATATAGCACTAGAGAAGGTATCAAGTCAGAATAAAATACTTCCAACTATGGAAACAACAACAAAAATTATAGACATAAAAAAGAGATAAATGATGTACTGATCAAAAGAGCTAACAACAATCTGAAATACTTAAATGGTTCTATATGGGGAATAAAGCAGAAAACTTAATGACAACTAGAATCAAAAAAGAGAATACCCAAAAATGTATAGTTAGAATTAAAAGTAACAACATGCTCACAATAAAGGAACTATTTCAGCCTTTAAGAACTATTACAGTGCTCTGTATAATATTTCATAAAGTGCCTCTAGATCCGAATGTAAAGAGTACCTACAAAACAAAAATCTACCACAAATCTCATCAGAGCAGCTAGAACTTATTAATACACCTGTTACCACAGAAGAGGTGGCTCAGGCTATAGACCATCTACAAAAAATAAGTCACCAGGCCCAGACGGATACAATAATGTATTTTATAAATTACTGAAGGATAATATGGTGCCCTTTCTTACGAAGACCTTTTGCCTGTGATGGGGAGTCAGTCCCAGACGAGATGATTCAAGTCCTGATCCCAAAAGCAGGGAAAATGAAAACGTAACAAATGATCGACCCATCTCTATTCTCAGTGTAGATTTGTAGCTTTACTCAACAATCTGGGCCAACAGACTAAAACTAGTGATCCCGACAATTATACGTTCTGACCAAGTCAGCTTTTTCCCAGACAGGAAAGCCTTGAGCAATGTTAGAAGACTGATAGATATATTGGAGGAAGTAAAGATTCATAGAAGACCTTTTTAAACCCTATCATTAGATGGGGAAAAGGCCTTCAATAGTGTCAGTTGGAATTAGCTGGGGGAGGCATTGAGGGCCTTTGGGATAAAAGGAAGAATATATGATGCAATAATGCGATTATATACATCACCTACTGCCAGAGTCATGGGCACCAGTTTTAGATCAAGCTGGTTTTCTCTAAAATAACGGGACCAGACAAGGGTGCCCACTGTCTCCACTCTTACCGTATTTGCTTGATTATAAGACGACCCTGATTATAAGACGACCCCCCAAACTTTGGATATTCCTTTAGGAAAAAAACGAAAAGCCTGAATATAAGACTACCCTATGGGAAAAAAGTTAAACTTGTATATATTCACATGTAAATTGCTTTTTTAATAAAAAAATTATATCAAAACTGCATTTCTTGTTTTTATTTCCTTTTTATGTGCCAATGCTGCCTCTCTCTTTCCTTTGCCCCAGCTTTGTCTCTCTCCCCCTCCCTTTGACTCCCCCCACGCCTCTGTCTCTTCCCCCCTTGTTTCTCTCTGCCCCCCTCCCCTTGTTGCTCTGTCCCCCCTCCCTCTGTCTATCCCCCCTTTGTTGCTCTGTCTCTTCCCCCTCCCCCTGTCTCTCTGCCCCCCATCCCTCCCCCTGTCTTCCTGCCCCCCATCCCTCCCCCTGTCTCCCTGCCCCCTCCCTCCCCCTTAACTATAACTAGATCCCTGGTGGCTAGTGGGGGCAGCTGGGGGATGTCTGCACGATACGTGCAAACATCCTCCATGCTGCCCGACATGGCAGTCTATTATGATGGACAGCTGGTCCGTCATAATAGACTGCTGTGTGGGGCAGCATGGAGGATGTCTACACGTATCGTGCAGACATCCCCCAGCTTCCTGATTCTCCCTGGTGGCTAGTGGGGCAGCAGAGGAGGTCTGCGCGATGAGCGCAGACCTCTCCTGCTGCCGTCTGGCACGATCGCCGGGACTTCTGTGACGAAGCTGGAAGTACCCGGCTTCATCATAGAAGCCCCGGCGGATGTGCCGGACGGCAGCAGGGGAGTCTGCGCTCATCGCGCAGACATCCCCTGCTGTTAGAGAGGGGGATCCAGGTCCCCTGCAGCTCTGCTGGGGACCTGGATCGCTGTCTTATAATCTGACCTCAATTTGAGGTCAGTTTATAAGAAGACCTCGATTATAAGACGAGGGGGAATTTTCAGAAATTTTTTTCTGAAAAAAACCTTGTCTTATAATCGAGCAAATACGGTATTACGTCCGAACCACTGGCTATTTCAATAAGGAACAATCAGGGAATTAAGGGTATAGAAACTAAGCAAAGAGATCTGAAACTGAACATGTATGTGGACGATACCATACTTACCCTGTCAGAGCCTCTGGTGTCAGGGTATAAGCTAAACCCCTAGAAATCGATAGCAATGTCATGCAATATGACCCGGGTTGAGAATGATTTACTTTCTGAAAAGTATGGTTTTGCATGGGCAAAGGAGTATATATCGTACCTTGCAGAAATATCTGTCCAGATCCCCCAAAAATTATTGAAATACATTTCTTACCCTTGCTGAGAAATACTAATAAACAACTAAAAGATCGGGGTTTTCCTGGTGAGGTCGATTAAACACCCTAAAAGCTTATATCCTTCTCATTTGGAACTATCTTTTTTTAAATTATGCCCTTAAGAATTCCAGCAAGTTGGTTAAAATGGTCTCAAACGTTGTTTAATAGATTTGTCTGGCAGGGTAAAAAACCCTGTATTCATTTTAAGCGTTTGTCCTTGACAGTACAACAGGGGACCTTGGTCTTCCCAATTTAGAAGAGTACCATTGGGCGAGCCTGCTGGACAATGCGGTAGAGTGCAAAAGAAAAAAGAGGGGTGGTTTTGGTTAGAATGTGAGAGGTTAAAGATAGAAGATAGAACATTTGTCAAGGATACTATAATGCAGGGTATTGTGATGGGAGACCTAGAGTTGGCCTGATCCAGACTGAAGAAAAAGTTAAAACTGACAAGTAAAATCCTTGAGTAAACACATCTGAGAGTCATAGCACTGAATAGATAACATACATTTGAATAGATGGTATGAAGCAGGGCTGAACCAAGATCTGATGGACTTGGGTGAGATAAAAAAATCTTTGAGGCTTTGTCCACTGATAAGAAATTACCTAGCTCTTAAATCTTTACATATCTGCACATCAAGGGATATTGTCAAAGGCATCTCTGTCATAGCTCAGATGGCAATACTGAGACCCTCAGAGCTCTGATAAGATAAGGAAAATCAAAGGGGATGGTTTTCCAGCTGGTAAAGCTAATTAGATCTACAGAGAAGGCAATAGCCTTTCTAGTTATGAGACCAATGGCTACACTCTCTCAACCTGGTGTACAAGCACATCCATTGTTTAAATTTAGCGGAAACACATTTTAAGTTACTGAACAGGATGTACCTGGTCTCCACAAAGCTCGTGAGAATGTATCCCGAGAAGGCAGAAGTGTCCTGGAGATGTGGTGCCACTAAAGCGGATTACCTGCATATTTGGTGTACATGTGGGCCCATTAAGTTAATGTGGACAACGGTGAACAACGAAATAAACAAATTGTGCTATACCAATGCTGCATATAGGTAGAGACCGTTGGCAGATCTGTTTGGCCCCATATAATTCAAGTACTTACAGCCACAAAATAACTAATATCCAGAAGGTGGCTCTCTCCTAAAACACCCATTTGGATGGATGTTAAACAGCAGGTAATTTTCCAGTAAAAAATGGAACAAGGGATAAGGAACCAGTTTGAATTAAAAAGTAGGAAACTGGAATGGCCAGAATGTCTACAGAAATTGACTAATGGGGCCCTTGCAGGGTCAAGGCTTTTCCACCCCCCCCTTGTGGAAATGTGGTGGTTATCTACCCCTTCAAAAAAAAAACACACACATGTGAATGCGCCTGGTATGTATGTAGTATGTATGCACCTTATGTACGGAATTTTTAATACAGTATGTTTAATGACTGTTGTTTTGGCACTAGGTGTAGAGGGAAGATCACTCGCCTATTGATAAGTGATTTTCTCTTTGGAGTCTAGACCTTCTCAATGGAAGTCAACAGTTTAGTTAATCGATACTCTTGTTACTCCTCATCGTGACTGTGTGGTTTTACAAAATGTACTTCTGTTTTTCTGTGATATTTATTACTCTGTAACAGATATTTTTGTATGGACAAAAAAGGGAAAGGAATTTTTTTCTTTCCTTGACTAAAGATTATAAATAAAAAATATTACCTGTGCATTTAAAACAAACACATATTTAATACATATGTCATTTTTTTTTCTTTGTTTGAATTAATTGCATTTAGAAGTAAAAATAAAATTAGGTGTCTGTCTCCAGCATCACTTTTGAGAAATTTACCCAGGATGTAACATTCTCCAAAATCTTCCAGCAACTGTGGCCAGAGCCTTCATGATGATGTCATAAGATACACCTCTGCTCTCTTAATGGCTCCTGTGTATCATAGTGGGCAGGACTAGGTGGCTGTGTACAACTTTTTTTTTTTCTGTCTTCCAACACAAAGAGAGGAGATTGACCTGATCAAACAGGATCATAACTCTGCCCCCTTGGGATGTAATAGTAACATTACCACCCCCCCCCCCCCCATTCAGATACTCCTGGTATCTACCTACAGAAATACAAAATATTGGTGAGTAGTTTTATATGGAAAGGTAAAAAAAATTGTATTTCCACAAATATATTATATAGAAAGAGAACACAAGGTGGTATTACTTTTACGGATACAGTGAGACATAAAAGGGCCAGTATGTTAACAGACATACATCAAATACAAATACAAGTAGCTCGGGTTAAAAAAGAAGAATGGTACAAAATAGAATAATATCTAGCCAGGATAGATAACTTGGAATTCTTGCTGTGGCTGAATCAAAGGGAAGTAGAAAAGATATTCTTCTATACTGACTCTAGAATGCTGAAACACTGTATGGGTGATTGGATGGCATTTAAAAATAAAAAGAGAGAGGAGTGGCTTCCACCTAAGATGGACACTTGAAGGTCTAGCTCCGCATCAACACTGCCTTCTTAAGCTTCTGCTAGAATTCCTGGGTGAATTAACACCCCGAAACTTCACCATTTGTAAGCCTAATGGGACACCCCTCCAACACATGTATTACCGTGAAAAGAGACATCCCTGAAGTGGCTCCAATTTTCAAAAAAGGGAAGTCGAGCTCAGTCAGACCAGGCCCGATGGCAGAAATGGCACCTCCTGCATCCTCTTAGCCTTTATCAACAAAGCAAGACTTGGAGGACATTTTCAACAGATTACAGAGGTGCATAAAAGAGGAACTACTCGTGCAAGTCACTAAGTATGTAAAGGAATTAAAATCGACAGTGAGCGCACATGAAGACCGCATCCAGTCTATCACCACAGACTATGACCAACTAATGCATGATACAGTAGACCTACACAACCAGGTTACCAACAAGGCGATGGCGATGAAGGACATAGACGGAGACCGTCAGCACGGATGCACTCCCTAAAACTTTGTTCCAAATGTTCCACGACAGCATGCTGGATATGCCCCAGGACAAGCTCCTGCTAGATAGAGAGCACAGGGCGCTGCGACCACCTGGCCCAATGGGGTCCCAGCCCAGGCTCGTCATTGTCTGCTTCGATTACCACACCAACAAAGAGGCCCTGATGAATGTTACTTGCTGCAAACCCCTCTGTTATGTGGGAGTGCTCATCCAAATATTCCAAGACCTGGAACCGGTCACTCTGTTCAGATGCCGCCAGTGGCGCCCTCTTACTGAAATGCTGAGGAAAATGGGCATTCAGTATGCATGGGGATTCCCCTTCAAAATGACATTCAAGTACAACGGGAAAACACGCTCATATGCAACGTTCGGCCTTCACGGAACCTGTGACCTCAGATCCAGATCTAGAAACCCCAGGAACCAAGCATGCAACGCATCAGCCCCCCCCCCCCCCGCCCCTCAAGAAACCACTACACAGTATTCCGGTCAAACAAGGTGTTAGGTGTTGATGCACTTGCTGTTTAATTTGTATTCTAAGTTGTGACCAGTCTTTAACTGTTATATGCTCCTGCTAACGGAAGTAATTACACACATACACTCTCTCCTACTATAGTTACTTTGTAAGACCAGTCACTTTGAACACACAGAACGTATTGAATATAACCGAACATATTGAATATATATATATATATATATGAACACACAGAACGTATTGAATATATATACCAAATATAATATGGTTTTGTTATAGGTTATTGTAAATTTGTATATACTTTGCTTTTGCCTTGTCTCCATGCAGCCCCAACCCCCACCCCAACAAGTCACTGTGCCCACTGCCACCTGGGCAAATCACTGCATGTGATACTTACTCCTGATATAACACTCTATCGGGAAACCTAACCCAGAACAGAAGCACCACGTCCCTTGCACTGATCATACTTTCCTTAAATGCCCACAAAAATTTAAGTCTCTTCTCAGACATCTCAAAAAGCAGAAATCCGACATAGCTTTTCTCCAGGAGACACAATTCTCCTCCACCAAACCCCCATCATTAAGAGATCATACATTTAACACTTGCCACATGGTTAACAGCCAGACCAAAAAAGCTAGGTGTAGCTATCCTGATATGGAGAACATGCCCATTCATCTCTCTCTCTCACACACACACACACACTGTCTCTCTCTGTCACACTGTCTCTCTCTCACACACACATAGACTGTCTCTGTCACACACACTCTTTCACTCACACACAATCTCTGTCACTAACACACACACAATGTTGGGGGAAAGATTCTTACAGGAAAAAAAATTGAACCTAGTAAAGTAACAGATCTGTATTGTGGTATAATACTGCATATACCCATCTCAGGAACAATGCTTTTTTAGAAAAGAAAAAAAGTTAGATTGCAGAAATCATGCTACTTAGTGTTACCAGTAGTGACTAGGCTACCCAAAAAACTTTTTGGTAAATAATGGTGTTTGGTGGGTTGGACAGTATAGACATATCTAGTTCCGTTGGCTGGAACTTACGTGCACTGACGACTTTACCCATATTTTGAGTGTGACTTGATGGCCCACCTGTAGATTATCCCAGTTGTTTTAGAGACATGGACAGATTCCCCCTATGATATTAGTAACTTGATAAAACCGAAAAAACCCCTGTATCCATTTCCACTCTACATTTTTTACCTGAGAAATGTATTTTCCAAATCTACCCGCATGTATGACTTCAACCCACAAGATTCTTGGCACAAAACACAAAACAGCACCATTTGCTAGATTTTCATCAGTTTCAGTGCTGCATTAATCCGCTCCCACCTCCCTTTTTTTTTCTGTAGCCCACACTACGTTTACGGTTTTATTCCTATGTGAAAAAATTAATAACATTTGTTTTCAAAAAAAATAAAAAAAAATAATGAATGCGAGAAATTAATAATTAAGTCAGCTGCCAAAATAAAGTAAATACGTTTACTTTCACTGACATTTCAATCCTAGCTCTGCAGTTTGAGTGAATGTGCTTTTCAATACAAAAAATAATAATCACACACACAATCACACACCCAGACACTGTCTGACACACACACCCACACTGTCAGACACACACAGACACCCTCACACAGACAGACACACACAGACACCCTCACACAGACAGACACACACACACAGTCAGACACACACAGACACACACACACACACACACACACACAGTCAGACACACAGACACCCACACACTGTCAGACACACACAGACACCCACACTATCAGACACACACGAACACTTACACACACAGACACTCACTTTACCTTCTAGGGCACCCACCAGCAACCATCATTGGCTCATCTGAGCTCTGGGATGTTACGTGAATTCCGGAGCTCTAACCGCACGTCAAGCAGAGGAGGGGGCGGAGCCGGAAGTTCAGTAACGTGTGTGGTCCAGGAGCAACACAGGACCGCACGAAAGAAGCAGAAAACCAAAAATTGCAGCGGCAGTGAGGGCGGCATGCCACTTCTTAAAGTGCCGACTCTGTTCTCAACCCCGCGAGAGCTTGAGCCTGAGGAAGTCTCAGCGTCCGCGAGGGAAAAACATTTACATTGATAGCCCTGGAGTCTCGGGATACTTTAGCCCCAGAGTTTCCATTCGGGGCTATGGAGGTGGGATTTGGGGCTATTGCCCCAGTAGCCCACCCCTAACGACGCCACTGCTATAAACCGAAATAGAGTCGGTTTATAGAATACCAATAGCATTACAATGCTATTCTATAAACCGAAATAGAGTCCCCATTCATACGAATAGGTCAATTGACCTATTCGTATGAATGGGGACTCTAGTTCGGTTTATAGAGAGCCAATAGTATTACATGTATTCTATAAGCCGAAAGTCTATAAACCGAAGGTCGTTTGGTTTATAGACTTTCGGTTTAAAGAATACATAGAATTACATGTATTCTATAAGCCGAGAGTCTATAAACCGAAGGTGGTTCGGTTTATAGACTTCCGGTTTATAGAATATATGTAATTCTATGCTCTTCTAAAAACCGAAAGTCTATAAACCGAACGACCTTCGGTTTATAGACTTTCGGCTTATAGAATACGTGTAATACTATTGCCTTTCTATAAACCGAACGAGAGCCCCATTCATAAGAAATTCTCGGTTTATAGACTTTCGGCTTATAGAATAGCATAGAATTACATGTATTCTATAAATCGAAAGTCTATGAACCGAACGACCTTCGGTTTATAGACTTTTGCTTTATAGAATACATGTAATACTATTGGCTTTCTATAAACCGAACTAGAGTCCCTATTCATAAGAAATTCAAATGGAGGTCAGATTATAAGACATGGATCCAGGTCCCCAGCAGAGCTGCAAGGGACCTGGATCCCCCTCTCTAACAGCAGGGGATGTCTGCGCGATGAGCGCAGACTCCCCTGCTGCTGCCCGGCACGACCGCCGGGGCTTCTATGAAGAAGCCGGGTACTTCCGGCTTCGTCATAGAAGTCCCGGCGGTCGTGCCGGGCGGCAGCACAGGAGGTCTGCGCTCATCGCGCAGACATCCTCTGCTGCCCCGCTAGCCACCAGTCTGAATCGGGCAGCTGTTCTCTCCTGGTACTCACTTGGCCTCCCTCCTGCATCTCCCAAAATCCAAATGGTCTCCAGACCAACTTAATAACCCTCTGTTAAGTCATGCCTGGCAAGTATAGAAAATCATTCGGAAACAATTGGGCCTAAATTGGGGTTAAATTATAGATTCCCGACAATCACAATCTATCCACTACATTATCTAAAACTCTCAAGCTTTCATTCGTCTATTTTTCCTCACCTCACTGATCTAGACAAATCCAATCCACTAGACAATCTTATCATTGTCAGCACAACCCCAACCTCAAAGATTTCTATAATCTACAGCCTTATACACCCAACTCTAGATCTGGAGTCCCAGGGATCAGGCATGCATTCCTGGACGACAGACATCCCAGAGTATAATTTAGTACAACTCATTGATCTCACTAACCTAGCCTCCAAAACCATGGTGTCCAGATCTTATAGTGAAATGTTTTGGAAACTATTACATAGAGCTTATGTGACACCTAAACTACGTATGCAAAGTGGTTTGGCAGATAATTCTAATTGTCCTAAATGTACACAATCAAATGCCAATCTGTTACACTGTCTTTGATCTTGTACTCACATACAAACATTCTGGAAAGAAATCCACACATATGTTACCCAACAATTACATATCCCGTTTCACCTATCCAAACAGTGGGCCTTATTCAACACACCTTTCTCCGAACAGGACTGTAGCTTGCCATCAAAAATGAAAACCATGTTGTTAATATTGTCTGCCATCTCTAAAAAAGCAATCCTATCACAATGGGTTCATTCCCAAATCCCTTTGTTATCTATGGTGTTGACTAGACTTCAATACTCATTCCTAATGGATTGGTTGGAATCCTCACTATGCAGAAGCATTATATAACTTACTATGGGTTTTGCTTTATCCCTGATTATTTATGTTTGTTTTGTGTATATATGGAATAAAAAAAATTTGAAGGAAAAAAAAAAGAATCTGAGGCGAGGAAGGCATAAGCCTCCTCAGCGCTTTACATGCACTCAGACATATTAAAAAAAATAAAGATTTACTTTACAATCCCCCCAGTGGGTTTAATTACCCCTAGCGGGTTTCAAAACAAAAATGCAGACAGCAAAATGCGCTTCTATTGCCGGATCAATGCAATCGCAATGATCAATGGCAAGGGAGGAGTTATACTGTAATAAATTACAGTAAAAATAATAATTAACCACTAAAAAAATGCACAGACAGCAAAAATATGTTGCTGTGCAAGATCACCGTTTACACTGTGATCAAAGGCAGGGAAGATGTTAACACACAGGGAATGGCTTTGACTAAGAGCCTTTGGGTCTCACAATTTATTAAATTTATATATTTACTGGACTAACTTACTAACTCTCACAATACTGATCGGTGTCTCTCTCACCAAAACGCAAGTGAGGAGAGGGAGGCAGATCCATACTGGTCAGAGTCAATATTGATAAATATTGCTCTGACCAGACAAATGGTGAGAGCTGATTAGACATGTGCATTCGTTTTCGGACGAATGCATTTTCGGACGAAAATAGCATTTTCGTCCATTCGTCCGAAAAACGAATAACGAAAATATTAACTAACAAAATCCGATTGAACGAATGGTTAATAAACGAAAATCATTCGTTCATTCGTCCATTCGTCCATTCGTGCTATTGGCATTCTAAACCGAAATAGAGTCGGTTTATACAATACCAATAGCATTGTACATTCCATAAACCGACATGAATGACTTTCGGTTTATGGAATGCATGTAATGCTATTGGCTTTCTATAAACCGAAATTGAGTTCCCATTCATACGAATAGGTCAATTGACCTATTCGTATGAATGGGGACTCTTTCGGTTTACAGAAAGCCAATAGCATTGCATGTATTCTATAAGCCGAAAGTCTTTAAAACGAAGGACGTTCGGTTTATAGAATACATGTAATGCTATTGCTGTTCTATAAGCCGAAAGTCTATAAACCGAACGTCATTCGGTTTATAGACTTTCGGCTTATAGAACAGCAATAGCATTACATGTATTCTATAAACCGAACGTCATTCGTTTTAAAGACTTTCAGCTTATAGAATACTATTGGCATTCTATAAACCTAACTAGAGTCCCTCCTCATTCATAAGAATTTCTTATGAATGGGGACTCGACTCTAGTTCGGTTTATAGAAAGCCAATAGTATTCTATAAGCCGAAAGTCTATAAACCGAACGACGTTCGGATTATAGAATACATGTAATGCTATTGCTGTTCTATAAGCCGAAAGTCTATAAACCGAACGACGTTCGGTTTATAGACTTTCGGTTTATGGAATGTATAATGTAATGCTATTTGCAATGGCATTACTATAAACCGAAATAGAGTCGGTTTATAGAATGCCATTGCCAATTCCATAAACCGAAATTCGTTCATTATGTCAGTTTATGTATTTTGCTATTGGTATTCCATAAACCGACTCTATTTCGGTTTATAGAATTGCCAATAGCATGAAATGATTTGAATTTAGTATTAAAAAATAACCAATAGAATAGCAATAGGAATACATGTATTACATAAGCCGAAAGTCTATAAAAGAAATTCTTATGAATGGGGCTCTCGTTCGGTTCATAGAAAGGCAATAGTATTACTTGTATTCTATAAGCCGAAATTCTATAAACAGAACGACTTTCAGTTTATAGACTTTCGGCTTATGGAATACATGTAATCCTATTGCTATTCTATAAACCGAACGACTTTCGGTTCATAGAATAGCCATAGGTTTTCATGTATTACATAAGCCGAAAGTCTATAAACCGAAAGTTGTTCGGTTTATAGGCTTTCAACATTTTACTACACGGAGACAAAGTCTCCATTCATAATTTTATGAATGGAGACTCTGTCTCTGTATAGTTAAATGCCGACAGCCTATAAACCGAACAACTTTCGGTTTATAGACTTTCGGCTTATGTAATACATGAAAACCTATGGCTATTCTATGAACCGAAAGTCGTTCGGTTTATAGAATAGCAATAGGATTACATGTATTCCATAAGCCGAAAGTCTATAAACTGAAAGTCGTTCTGTTTATAGAATTTCGGCTTATAGAATACAAGTAATACTATTGCCTTTCTATGAACCGAACGAGAGCCCCATTCATAAGAATTTCTTATGAATGGGGCTCTCGTTCGGTTTATAGAAAGCCAATAGTATTACATTGTATTCTATAAAACGAACTAATAATAATGAACGAAATGAAAATAATGAACGAATTTCGTCTGAAACTAATGCATTAATGAACGAAATTCGTTTTAGACGAAATAAATAACATTTTCGTCCGAATGGACGAAAACGAAACGAAAATTTTAGTTTTGCACATGTCTAGAGCTGATCAAAGCTGTGAACAATATTTTTTTTCTATATATTGAATAATCTACATACATATTAATTTTTTTATATATTTTTAATTATTATTATACACCATGTATTTCCCTTTTTATGCGCATTTATTTAGGAACATTAAAAATAGTTTTTCTCCTTTTAATGTTTTTTAATATATTGTTCATTGCTTTTTAATAGTGTGTAAGCTTATGAGCAGGGTTCTCTACCTCATGTACCAGTCTATACTAGTTTGTCTAACTTAGTATGTAGTTCCCTTCTATGCTCTGTACCAAGCGCTACGAGAATTGGTGGTGCTGTACATATAAATGTTAATGTAATGTAATGTAATATTTATTAATAATGTATTGGATAATAATCTCAGCTGATGTCCCTTCTTTTATTTTCGGTTTTAGCCAATTTCAGTATTAGCAATTCATTTTCATTTATTATATACGAATGGGTTAGTAATCCGCATGCCTTTCATTCAGTTGACTTTCAGATTATATCTATATACTAATTCCAAGCAGACTCCGTTATAAAAGCCGATTTCGGTGTTAATGTTATACAAATTTTTAGGGTTTCACAATATATGAAATTGAGTGTAAACCGAAAGACTTTTTCATTCATGTATAATACATGTTTAATTCGTCCTAACTGCTTAATTGTTTAATTGTCCTAACTGCTTTGGATAACGCTGATTGACAAATCAGTCAAAAGACAAAACAGACAAAACAGAATAAATGAACAGTGACTTTTTTCAATGGAGAAATTCCCCTGATGAAGTCCGTTTGTGGATGAAACACTTTTGTTGGGATATTTTGGATCTTGTGAGCCACCATACAGCAATTCACCTGGAAGTTTCTGATCAGCCCAGACAGCTGATCACGGTTCAAACTGTCTCACAAAAAGAGATTTTTATCGACATTGGACTGTTTTTAAGCTTTCTATGTTTTATAATGGATGTTCCTGTTCACTTTTGAGTCAAAATAAAGCACTTTAAAATCGTGATTTGGATATCCAGTCCCTCACAATCATGGACACCATAATTTCAGAGTGGGGGCAAGTATATAATAATTGTGCAGATTCCACGCTCCTAGGTTATAGGAGCTGTGTTTGTGAGTTTGATCCCCAATTCAATGTTTATATTCAGAAGATCACTCCTTTCAGTACGTATTGCACTAGGATTTTTTTCTTGTTTATATTTTTTCAGGCATTTGCAGCACTAGAAGACTGGTGCTAAGTATCTTTGCATTTATATGTGCACACCTTCACTATTACCGTATTTGCTCGAATATAAGATAACCCTGATTATAAGACGACCAGTAGTGTATCTTCCACAAGGCAAACAAGGCACTTGCCTAGAGCGGCACTTTGCCAGAGGGTGTTAAAGCACACTTCTGGTGCTTCAAACATTTTCACTCCCTTCCTCACTTTTCAGCAAGCTTTAGCTCCTTCCAATTAATCGGGGTGATGGGGGCATGTAATGAACTTGGTGGGGGTATGAAATGAGGGTGATGGGGCATTTAGTGTGCATGCCATGTGGGTGATGGGGGCATGTAATGGGGTGATTGGGCATTTAATGTGTGTGCAATGTCGATTATGGGGCATGTGATGGGGTGATGGGGCATGTCGTGGGTGTGCAACGTGAGTGGGGGGGTGCCTGAATTTTGTCTGCCTAGGGCAGCACAAAACCAAGATACACCACTGAAGACGACCCCTCCAAACTTTGGATATTCCTTTAGGAAAAAAAACTAAAAGCCTGAATATAAGACTACCCTATAGGAAAAAAGTTTAACTTGTATATATTCACATGTAAATTGCTTTTTAATATTTAATAAAAATTATGATATTAAACAAATGCATTTCTTGTTTTTGATTTCCTTTTATGTGCCAATGCTGCCTCTCTCTCCCTCTCCCCCAGCTTTGTCTCTCTCTCCCCCCTTCCCCCCAGTGTTGTCTCTCTCTCTCTCCCCCCAGTGTTATCTCTTTCTCCCTCCCTCCCACGTTGTCTCTCCCTCCCCCCAAACTTCTCTCTCTCTCTCCCCAAACTTTTTTCTCTCTCTCCACCTCCCTCCCTCCTTTTCTCTCTCTCTCCCCCTCCCTCTCACCTTGTCTCTCTCCCCCCACCACCTCACCTTGTCTCCCCCCTCCCCCTGTCTCTCTTTCCCCCTGTTTCTTTCTCCCCCCTTCCCTTGTCTCTCTCTCCCCCCTCCCTCCCTTTGTTTCTCTTTCCCTCCCTCCCCCTCACCTTGTTTCGCTTTCCCTGATGGCTAGTGGGGGCAGCCGGGGAATATCTGCACGATACGTGCAGACATCCTCCATGCTGCCCAACACTTCCGTATATTATGACGGACAGCCGGTCCGTCATAACAGACGGAAGTGTCGGGCAGCATGGATGATGTCTGCACTATCATGCAGTTATCACCAGGCTGCCCAAATATCCCTGGTGGCTAGTGGTGGGCTGCCGGAGGATGTCTGCACGATAGAGCATTTGCTCTGAAAAAAACCTTGTCTTATATTCAAGCAGATACGGTATTTTTTACGTGTGTTTTTGCAACTGTGTGAACTGCCCTTGCTGTGTTTTCAGTTCTCACGTTTATGCACAGTGATACACTTCATGTGAATTTATTTCTACCAAGTCGTTTGTGATTGCACTGTTGCTGTATGTTATTGTTTTTTCTATATGATTTTTTACTAATTTCAGTGGTCACCATGAGGGCATATTTTATATGTCTATGAACTGCGCGCTAATATCACTCTTTTTTGTATGTCTCTTACTCTCAAATTTAGCCTCCTTGATTGGTCTTCGAATTCTGCGATCTTTTGTTCCAAATTGTTTCTCGTTTTGAGTTATCTTGAGCTGTGGTCATTTGGATTTCCAGCTGGACGAGCCTACTTTCCAGATTTTCCAATTTTTGTACAATGTTTCCAACATCTTTTTTCAGTTCTTGGACATTTGATTTAATTTTTTCGAATTGAAGGTCTAGAGAATTTTTGAGATAGTCTTGTATAGAGCTTTGCTCCATTGTTTCACAATATTTTTCAGTCGCATTTAGTGGTTCATTCGTCTTGGATCTGACGGTGTTTCTTCTGCGTGGAGGTTTCCCAAATCCGATTTTGAGGTTGAAGGGGAGAAAAAAGAGAGGTGTTTTTTAAGTTTTGTTTCCTTCTTGTCCTTTTTTGAGGGGAGCTTTGGCTCAGGGGCACGTTTGCCTGCCATGGTGTTTACTTTTCTTCCCTTTCCCCTTTTTCTTTTTTTTTTTTGTAAATCATATTTTATTAGTTTTACATATTAATATGAAATTATAAACATGTAGATTGTAGATAATCGTATCTGAATCATAACAAATTAAAAAAAAAACATTTTTATCACAAACGCTTATGTCTTAAAGGAATGAAAAAAATTATATAGAGGGGGAGGGAAGAGAGAGAGACCAAAAAAAAAAAGGGGGGGGAAAGGAGAAAAAATAGGTAAATGGGGGGGGGAGTCATATATGGAGGGGGGGGGAGGGGGGGATGGGAAGAAAAGGGTATAACAGAGAAGAAGGTAAAGACAAGGAATAGGGAGAAACTCCCAGGTGGGACAGGCCACCTATGGCGTGAAAGCGCCACAAAAAATAAAAATAAAAAACGAGGTAACGGTCAGAAAAAGTTGACCTAGCTCCAATTCCACTAACCAAGGTAGTGTGGAGCTCCTCTGTGGGGGAAACAGAGCCAGCAGCCCCATGGTAATATAACAATACCAACGCTGCACCGCAGCTGCAACAAAGAACTGAACATGGCTTTGGAACTTTCTCTTCCCATTTGTTAATAAAAAAGGGGGGGGAGAAAACCCAGCGAATAGAGCAAACCTATGTAAGGTATGTGCCTTCTGCTATAATATACATTGGACATGTGCCTATTGTTTCAACTATGTAGACGAGGCTTATTAAAATATGTAAAAATTGGGTATGTACAGTGTGTTTAAACAGTCCAGATTGGAGCATAATTAAAGGTGTAGAGGCCATCTCTGGGGATATAGACCCCAATTATAACTTGCGTCCCAGTGGGAATGTCCCGAACCATGACAGGTAGTCGGCTTAGGTGTTGCTAGGCTAGCCAGTCTCTGACGTTGTAGGGTTTACGCAGAGGGGACCGGGAAAAGTAGCAGGTTTCTGCCACTCCGGTACCTGTATGTTAGGTAAGCCCAACCCGCTGAGGAAAGATGGTAAGTCCTTTGGGTGGCGAAGAACATGCAATACGTTGTTCCTTCGGACCTGTAGGGCAAATGGGAAGCCCCAGGTGTATGGAATCTCAGCTGCTCTTAGTTCCACAGTCACCGGGCGTAGGGCCTTACGAGCCTGCAATGTTGTAGGGGAGAGATCGGCAAAAAGCGTGATCTCCTTGTCCAGGATTTTGACCGGTGGCATATGGCGGTAGTCCTTCAAAAGTGCATCCCGATCAGCAGAATAGTGTAAGGTGCATATCACATCTCGGGGTATGACCCCTTTCGGACCTCTCAGTCTCCTGCTGCGGAACACTGTGTCCACTTCGGTTGAATTTGCTGGGGACTTGTGCAGGATCGAATCGAATAGCTGTTCAACTGTAGCGCGTAGGTCTTCATCACCGACTTCTTCAGGGACCCCTCGGATGCGGACATTATTTTGTCGGCTTTTATTTTCTAGCATCTCAACACGTTGTTGAAGTGAGTAGATCTGAAACTCCTGTGTCTGTACGTGTGTATTCAGTGCGTTCACCGTTTCACAGGTTAATGGCATTACCTCCTCCAGGGTAAGTACTTTACCCTCCATCTGTCGCATATCGTGTTTCATCTCTGACAGTTCAGCTTGGAGGGGCTGTAGTGCTTTCTCCACTATCTCAGCAATATCGCTTTTTGTTGGTAGCATGCTGAACGCCATCCTCCAGTCTTCAGGAGGGGTGTTTCGGCTATCAGAGGCCTTCGTGCAAAGTGGAGTGAGGTTTGGTGTGTGACTGGCGGCCATTTTAGGTGGGCCCACGGCATCTCCCGCACTCTGATTTCGTCTGAAAAACGCGGCTGCGGGTGGTGGCGAGTTATCCAGCCTCTTCTTCTCAACCTTGGCAGTGGTATTCTGCCGGTTTTGGCGACCCATAGCAGCGGTATGTAGCCGATTGTTGCTGGAGGATATTTGTTGCTACGGAGCTCTGTTAAAGTGCGTCCACCATCTTGGGCTGCTGGCTCCGCCCCCCCTTTCCCCTTTTTCAACCCTCTTCTTATGTCGATATTAGGATGAAACCTATATTATCATTATATTATCATAGACGTTTGTTGTCGATTCAAACACTTTTGGAATATTTGGACAGTAAGAGCTTTATTTCTTTAGGAGGATCTCAGACCAAATGTTTCTCTGTGATCTCCTTTCTTTCATCCTCTTGCTTATTGTTTGGAGAAGCCGCTGTATATTGGAGAAACCCTATCCAAGGGTATAATATAAGGTTTTCTTTGTATATATATGCTTTAAACCCCTTAGTGACAAGACATTTTCACCTTGACTTTCCCTTGGGTACAATGGTTGTTTTGACATTTCTGGGGTGTTTGTGTTTAGCTGCAATTTTCTTCTTTCTCACATACTGTAACCACACAAATTATATGTTGTTTTTATCATCATAAGAAGGGCTTTCATTATATACCATTATGTTCATCATATCTTATAATTTACTACAAAATAAATTCATAAAATATGACACTTTTTCTAAATTTGACCTAAAATATAATTTACACAAATACAATCATTAAAAAATACCCCATCTAAATAGTTTCTAAATGTTGTCCTGAGTTCAGAAATATGCATGTTTCCATTTTTTTCGGTATTTTTTTGTGAGTTATGGGGCAAAAAACATATATAGTGTTTTTTGTTTTTTTCCTATATTAACCTTTTGACCCCAACCTGAACCCAAAATGTAACCCTAACACTACATTTACCCCAACTCTAACCCTTATGCTATCCCTTAATATCTTTTAATTTTAATTTAATTTTAACCCTATCCCTTATGCTAAAAATGATTTAATTTTAACCCTATAGGCTAATCTAACTATATAACCATTTTTTAGCTAATTAAATATTTATTTTTATTTTTTTACATTGATATGGTGCTTGACTACCTCTAGGGACAGTCAAGTAGCATATTCAGAGCAACGGAAGTGAATTTGCTTTTAATTCCAAAGCTCAGACCACCAGAAATTATAGCCATATTGACAGAGCATGCTGCTCTGTCAATATGGTTCCCACGATCGCTCCTTGGGGCGATCGCACGTACCCCAGAAAATAAATTTTGGTACTCGCTATTACCTCAACATCGTTGATCGTGAAAACCGCTTGATCACCGCAGGACGTGCCAGGCACGTACATTGTCAGGAATAGAATGGTTAAAGAGTTTTTCCAGGGTTTTTCTTCCAAGCTTGATGACTTAAGCCAGACACACCTTCATTAACCACTCAGGATTCTATTTGAACCTAATTTCAACCCACGGGCTTACTTACATGGGGGCCTGTTAGATGTCTGTTAGTGTTAGCTTTTGTTAGATGTCTTTCAGTTTATGGAGGTTTGTAATTATGGAGATAGTTTTTTTCTTTCTTTTTTTTTAAATCTCCAGACCTTGCATCAGAGAGAATTAATTTCTCTATTTTTTTTTAAAATATATATGGTATAAGTATATGGTATAATTGGTTTCTTCAGCACTATCTTGACCTCACCGCGAGCGTGCCCCACTTCACGTCCTATGTCATGCCGTCATTTTCAACTTCAGAGGGCCTGTTCTAATATACAGTATTGCCATTTGGGTTACATGGGACTCCTGCCACATTTCAGAGGTTGATGGATAAGATCCTGAAACCCAATGTGAGTTATGCGGCAGCATATTTTAATGATGTAGTTATACATAGCTGAGACTGGGAATCCCATCTCCCAAAGGTACAGGCTGTCCTTGACTCTATATGCTCTGCTGGTTTAACTGTTAATCCCACAGAGTGTGCCATAGGACTAGAGGAGCCATAGGACTAAAGGAGCCAAATACCTAGGCTACTCCATTCGGACAAAGGCTAGTAAAACCTCAGACAGCCAAAGTAGAAACCATAAAGGGATGGCCATAGCCCCTTACCAAGAAGTAGGTCAGGACTTTCTAAGGACTGACAGGTTATAACAGGAGATTTATCCCAGATTTTGCAACAATTGCAAGCCCCTTAACTGACCTCACAAAAGCAAGGGCGTCTGTGATGGTTAAGTGGTCCACAGAAGCCGATCCATCTATTTTACGACTAAAAGAGGCTCTGTATACACAGCCAGTACTGGTAACACCAGACGTTTCTTTTTTTTCTTTTTTATCTTTTTTCTTTTTTACATATAAAAAATACCGTACAGTTATGAAGCATACACCTTTCTCTTGTAACTACATAGACAATGAAATATACAAACAAGGACATATACAAACAGAGTGGATAAAGGTGAGAAGACGAATATTCCTTACTCCCCCACTCCCTCCCCCTGCTCATACACATATATATACAATATATACACACAGTTGATGGAAATTGTGGTGGCCCCGTATCAGAGTGGTATCTAGACGGCAGAGATGGTATCATTATATATTCTTCTAGTACTCTTTCACCCCATTCGCATAACGTTTTAACTCTTTAAAGAGTCAAATCTAACTTTCCTAGACTGTGTTCCCATACTTGATTTTGTTTAGTTTAATTTTTTATACCCTGATTTATTCGTCTTTCCATTCGGAACTTTCACTTGATTCCAATCAAACGGTTTATTTAGTTTCCATTCCTTGGCTATAACTCTTTTGACCGCTAAGAGTGTATGTATTTTGAGCGCTGTCTGGTGTGTATTTAGCGATGGCCAGTTCAGATATAGTAGTGCCTCTGCCGGCACTCTGGCAAAGCCTATGACATCTGCTCCTTTCAAAAAGTCGAAGGCAGTATGCGAACGTTTTTTTTACTTTTCTACACTGCCACCATATATGTTGGTAGGTCCCGTCTGATTCCTCACATCTCCAGCAGGTCTTCGCAGTTGATTGGTACATCGCCGCTAATCTTGTAGGAGTCAGATACCATTTGTTCATTACTTTATATTGGGTCTCTAGCAAGGAAAGATAATGGACCCATTTATTTGTCTTTTCTAAAGTGTAGCCCCATTCCCTGTGTGTTACGGTAATTTTTAACTCCTATTCCCATTTTCGAATGCTTGGGATATCTACCTTAGCCTTATCCTTTAATCGGATAAAGGCAATAGCCTTGGCGAATAATTTCCTGTTACTTTGGAGCTCAAATAAGTTTGACAGCTCTTTTACTAGGTCCCCCTCTTTTGGGAGCAGATGCTTTTCTAAACAATTTTTTACTCTAAGGTATCTAAAGACATTTGAAGTTGGTAACTTATATGTTTGGGCCATCTCCTGGTATGGCTTTATTACGTTATCTGCCATCACTTGTTTAATAGTTGTTATTCCTACATTTTTCCATTCCACTACAGACAGATCATCTATATTTTGTTCTAATAAATTAATATTCATATGCCTCAGCAATTAATTCTTGATACCCATTTTATCCTTAAGTAGGAACCATGTTGATAGTAGTTGCCCCATTATCATATTACTATCTTTAATTTAACTTTTTTTTTTGGTAGTGTCGACTGGTCATATTAATGAATCTAGATTTCTAACTCCACAGGCTTCTGTTTCAATTTTATACCAAGTTTATTCTTGCAGAGAAGTCTGCTGGGTCTTTAAAATGTGTGCCAATATACTAGCCTCATACTGATGTTTCACCAAGGGGTAACCAGTGCCTCCCTGGGACCATTTGGTACTCAGGGTATGCTCGTTTATCCTTGGTGTTCGCCCTTTCCATACAAAGTTCTTAAAACTCCTCTGCAATAGATCAAGCCAGTGATGGGTATTTTTAATGGGATCATATGGAAGAAGTATGTCCACCTGGGCATAACATATGACCTAAGTACATTGATTCGCCCTAACCATGATAATTCCACCTTTTTCCATTCCTTCAGATTTTTATTGGTTTGGGTTAAAAGGCTTAACAAGTTTGTTTCTATTATATCGTCAATCCTCTTAGGTATTTTAACGTCGAGGTATTCATATACTCCCTTGAGCGTACCCAACTGAAATTTATCCTGAATTTGCTTACTTATATTTTCGTCTACGCTACTAAAATGGGCCATGGTCTTTTTAAAATTCAACTTATAAGTAGAGACCTTGGCATATCTTTCTACCTCTGCCATAAAGTAGTCCATAGATTGGGCCGGATTTATCATTGATACCACCACGTCGTCTGCATATAATGCTATTTTTACGTCTTCCTCTCTAATCTTTAGTCCTACTATGCCCTGATTCTCTCTTACTTTTATCGCGAAGGGTTCCAGTGACAGAACATACAGGATAGGGGACAGGGGACATCCCTTTCTAGTACCATTTTGAAGTACAAACCATTCCAAGCAGAGACCACTGCCTACTACTCTGGCGCTAGGGGAAGTGTAGAGCGCCATTATGGCCCTAAGTATTGCCCCAGTGATACCAAATGCTACCAAAGCTGCCTGCATGTACCCCCACCTGACCCTGTCGAACGCCTTCTCTGCGTCCAGATACAGGGTCAGGAAGGGGACATTCCTCCTATCCACATACTCAAGCAGATCTATCAATCTTCTCACATTATTTCCTGAATCCCTACCCGGAACAAACCCTATCTGGTCTCTATGGATGATAGATCCGATTACCTGCTTCAATCTCCATGCCAATAAAGATGAGTATAGTTTGACGTCCCCATTGATAAAGGGAGATTGGTCTATAGTTTGTCAAGTCATCCTGTGCCTTATCCTGTTTTAGTATAGGCAATATATTTGCCTGTAACATTTCCCTTGGACAGTGTCCAGTATTCATGATCTCTCTAAAAGTATCCAAAAGGTAATCTATTATGTATGATTTAAATGTCTTATTAAAAAAGTTAGTAAAACCGTCTGGTCCTGGTGTTTTATCCTTAGGGATTGCATCACTGAGTTCCATCCTATCGAGTAGCTTATTCAAAAATGCACTCTGATATTCTGATATCTTTGGAATATTAGTGTGAATTAAATAATCTTCAATACCATTTTCTACATTATCCTGTGGTAAACTATATAGTTGTTTGTAGTACTGTTTAAAACCTTCCGCGATATCATCTGGAGATATGAGGACCCTATCTCCCACTTTTAATTTTTTTACCCTATTCAATGGATAGCTCTGCCAAAGGTTTAGATGATAGTCTATTTTGTTTTTTAATTTTGATTAGGTGACCCCTTAGTACTGCCTTATATGCACTCCACCTAACTGCAAGGGAAGTATCCTCTTGAAAAAAAAATCTAGTTGTTTCTGATATATGTTCTTTATTTTCCTTGCTAGAAAGCAAGGCGTTTTCCATGTGCCACGTGTTATTTTGATAGGTAGCCAAACCTTAATTTATTTTCGAAAAAAATAAAGCTATGGTCTGACCAGACATTATCTCTGAGATTTATATGTGGTATCCTCTTTATTATGCTAGCATCCCCCAGAACCAAATCTATTCTTGAGTAGGACTGATGTATTTTTCTAAGCCTCCATAGGTCATAGAGATTAAATCTCTGGATGGCGTTCCTGAATATTCTGGATTTCTTGGTCAGCTTTTTGGATACTTTTTTATTCACATCCAATTTTTTATCCATATCGCTATCTAGTACGCAGTTATAATCCCCCGCTAGCAATAGATGGCCCTGTTTTACCCTTTCTACTTTTTCCAATATTTTATTAATGTTAATATAGGTTCTGTGTTTGGGAGGTAAACATTAACCAGAGTTATCTTTATCTCATCAATCCTGCCCACCCAAATGCAGTATTCGACCCCGGGGTTCAAATTACTCAAAAGAATAATTGCCACCCCCCCCCATTTTTTTCCCCCTGGCATTGAGGACTGAAATATTTGTGGATAGTTTGTCCCTCCCCATCTTATTTTGTCTTCCCTTCTCCAGTGGGTTCCCTGAAAAAATGCCAGGTCTATCTTCTCCCTTCTAAGAAAGTTATATACTCTGCTTCGTTTAATGGGTGAATTAAACCCTTGGGCATTAACTGATACACACTTAACTATAATCCTGTTCAGTATGGCCCAGGGCTTCCAACTCCGTTTTAGTCTTAACATTCTCTACCCACCAATCTCCCTGGGGGACTCTGTTCCCATCAACTATACATAAAATACATTTAGACAATACACAAAAAAGGAGAAGACTCAGCTTCCCTTTAGACCCACAAGACAATACTTCTTCATCCTGAGAAAAGATCTTCAAATTGGATGGATATACCTTATCTGCGCTCCCCTTATATCTGGTGAGTTCAGACATTCTACGAAAGTTCTAAAAATAGAACAACCCAGGCGGAGCTCCCCTGGTCCGCTGACGGGCTGAGACCCCTACTATATTTTCTCTTTTCTCACCCACCTGCACCCCGTATCCCTTATATACCAGCCACACAGCCCTGAAAAGGGGAGAGAAAAAAAAACACCCACAGCATGTTGTAATATCAATGTCTGATGCCAATAAAAACTTTAATTAAAAAAACAAAAAAACACCTCCCAGATTTTTACAGCTGGGGAAGGGCTAAAAAGGAGGGATACAAAGGGGTTTTTCCAACTGTGGAGAAGAGGGACAGGCGGCAGGGAGAGGGCGAGAAGAGGGAAAAGAAAAAATCTACCACAATAATATCCACCACTGAGGTCTTGTACCATAAATCTTAAATATGCTTCCATGTAATAAATGCCCCATTGGTCTTCTAATTACTAACAATACATTTCATTTAGTGATAAATGTGAAACACTGTGCCGTAAAATGAAGGGAAAAAACCCCCAACAAATGAATAACCTTTTCTACAGTAATATCTCCAATTGGACTCTTTTACGATACATCTCAAGTATGCTTTCCATGTAATAAATGCCCCATTGGCCTACTAAATACTAACAATATATTTTATTATAATAAGTATGAAAAACGAAGCCGTAAATTAAATTAAAAGGAAAAGGAGATAAAAAAAAACAAAAAAACACTTATATTTCCCCTCTCTTCCTCCCTGGCCCCCAATCCTCCCCTCCTATTTCATTAACCACCTCGCCCTTTTTCAGCATATTAGTGCTTGTATGTGGCGTCTGAAGTATGTGTCTGAGGTAGGATTGGATGCAGTACTATCCCAAGAAAGTCAAGGTGCAGAGCATCCAATTTTTTTTTGAGTAGAAAGCTAAATGCACAATAGAAAAATTATCCTATAGTAGAGAAAGAGTGTCTTGCTATAAAATGGCCATTAGACAGTCTGAAATATTATCTCATGGGCAGAAAATTCATGTTTATCGCCAATCATGCCCCTTTGACTTGGATGAGCCAGAATAAAGACAAGAATGCTAGGGCAGTGTTTTTCAACCACTGTTGCCTGGTGTGCCGTGGGAAAAATTTAAAAATGTAAAAAAAAATCCCCCGGTGAGCTTTCCTCCGTCTGGGACATAGTCCCAGAATCGGAGGATTAACCTCACGCGGGGGTGAGGGCCGATCAGGAGGAGAGGCTGCTATAGGGAGCTCTCCTCCTGGCCATAGAGATCACAGCGGGATGGGTGCAAGCTCCGCCCCCGTCGCGCTGTTTCAGCTGCTTGCCGGATGTCAGGTGGACGGACATCCGGCAGAAGGTCCTGGATGACGGACCAAGTGTAAGGTAAGTAAAAAAAAAAAAGTGTGACTGTGTATGGGTGTCTAGGTGTGTGTGTGTGTCAGGGTGTCTAGGTGTGTGTGGGTATTACTGGGTTCTGAGTGGCACAATATTCTTGGGCTATGATTGGCACAATATTACTGGGTTCTGAGTGGCACAATATTGTTGGGCTATGATTGGCACAATATTACTGGGTTCTGAGTGGCACAATATTACTGGGTTCTGACTGGCACAATATTACTGGGTTCTGAGTGGCACAATATTACTGGGTTCTGACTGGCACAATATTACTGGGCTCTGACTGGCACAATATTCTTGGGCTATGATTGGCACAATATTACTGGGTTCTGAGTGGCACAATATTCTTGGGCTTTGATTGGCACAATATTACTGGGTTCTGAGTGGCACAATATTACTGGGTTCTGACTGGCACAATATTACTAGGTTCTGAGTGGCACAATATTACTGGGCTCTGACTGGCACAATATTACTGGGTTCTGAGTGGCACAATATTACTGGGCTCTGACTGGCACAATATTCTTGGGCTATGATTGGCACAATATTACTGGGTTCTGAGTGGCACAATATTCTTGGGCTATGATTGGCACAATATTACTGGGTTCTGAGTTGCACAATATTCTTGGGCTATGATTGGCACAATATTACTGGGTTCTGAGTGGCACAATATTACTGGGTTCTGACTGGCACAATATTACTGGGTTCTGAGTGGCACAATATTACTGGGTTCTGAGTGGCACAATATTACTGGGCTATGATTGGCACAATATTACTGGGCTCTGAATGGTACAATATTCCTGGGCTCTGAGTGGCACAATATTACTAGGTTCAAGAGAATTACTTTATATATAGTCAATATAGGCCGAGAGTTACATTTTTTAACATTTTCTAATGGTGGTGTGCCTCGTGATTTTTTTCATGAAACAAGTGTGCCTTTGCCCAAAAAAGGTTGAAAAACACTGTGCTAGGGTGACCAGATGGTTTCAAAGTCTTCAACCGTTCCACTTTACCATAGTACCATAGAACATTGGGCTGGGACTAAACATGGTAATGCTGATGGCCATGCAAGAGTTCATGCACTGATGTCCATGGTCGATCCCTCCACTGGATCTGAGCTATAGGGGAGGATGTGTGACAGAGTGCAAGGTATGGTGCAAAAACGTGTATTTGGCACCAAGAATATTGTATTGTTGTTACTCTTAAGAGTGGGAAAAAAGCCCCAGGAAAATATATTTAAGGTTCTTGCGCCTTTTAATGGTAAAATGTGTGTTCCTGGGGTGGAGTGTCCGGAAGAGCAGGGTGGGCCGGTTCTCCATTCCACTTCTAGGGAGAATGACCATACAAAGTCCAGGCCCGGCTTTGTGTTAGACGTGGCTGCTAGAAGCAGGGTGATTAAGCTTACCTGTGTCTATTAGAGGGAGCTATTTACCAAACAGGAAAGTGATGGTCTGGGCCTAGTGTGTTTAAAAAAATGGAAGGAGAGGTTGACAAGTGTTGTACAGAGTTTATTCTGAAGAATGTTGTGATCTGTGACTTGATGCAACCTTAAGTAAACAGAGCTGTGCATTTGGAAAACATATCATCGCTTCTGGAGATTGCATTGTATTTCGGAGAAAGACTGTGCGGGATCAAAGATCCCAGATAAACCTATGCCAACAGGAACAGGTTTGCCACATATGGTGGAGGCTGCGTGGACTGCACTGAAGAAGTCTAAGGATTTGCAAAAGTAAAACAAACAATTGTCTAAGGATGGACAATAGCAACAGGCCACTACCACACAACAAGAGACTGTTAACGCTTTGCAACAGCTGGTTCTTTCCCAGAAAGAAAATACTGATGCCATGATCAGACAAGCTACATTGGCCCAAGCCGAGGCCACTCATCTGCTCAGAGAAGAACAGCAGCAGGCTACCAAGGTGGTGTGACAGGAGATCCAGGCCTTGTCCGAAAAGCCAAACCAGGACCCTGATGAGATACACCAAGGACCCAAGAGGAGGTTGGAGGTCAAGCAGCAAAGAAAGAGGAAGTTGGAGTGTTTACTGGGGTCTATTATTTACTGATTGGTTGTTTTACTATCAATAAGTTTAACACTTTTGCTGCTGGAGGTTTATCAGTAAAGAAGGTTTATGCAAATACTCGCCTCCTGTCTTTTAATAAAATTTAGATTATTTCTACACCAAGATAGAATAATCCCTAATTACAAGCAAATATATTTACTTTTTAAAAGGGGATAGGCAGTAAAGAGACCCCTACACTGGTCTATCAACTTGTCCCTGCTAGCTTTGATTGCCCAAACAATTGCTAGATTGATATTTAGATTAATCGGCCTAAAGGGGGAAACATGGCAGTCCTATGCAGAGTTGATCTATTTAACCCCTGCAATTCTGGGATGGATGCATGCACCCTCATGCATAAATACACTCATTTAACTCAAGATTATGTGTAGATGTGTCTAGATAGACAACTGCCACTATTCAAAAATGAACTTGAAAAACATTTTAAAGAATTTAACAGATTTTTTTTTTAGGGAAATTTATAAGTGGCAGGGTTTGAATTGGGGGAATTGGGGCATACACTTTATATTTTAGCTTATGAGAATTTGAAATAACGGCACACAGGTACCAGAAGCTATTTTGGGTAAAATTTCTTTGAGGAATGTAAAATATCAAGGAAAGTATAAAAAAAAAAGTTGGTACTAATGGTAATAAGTAGTAAATGTATTTGGTTCAAGTAAGTTAAATATATTTCTTTACTGTTTTTCATATGGTTATTAGAAATTTCAGCTTGCGATTAGGAAGAGGCTGCATAGTTATGCACCAACGGAGTTAAGGGGACCAGGGATACACAGAAGGGTGTGCATTAAACAAGATAAGGAGAATGATTAAAAGATATGGATTTTGATCGGGGGTTTGTTTTGATGATTTTCAATAAGGAAAAGGGGCTGTACCATTATAGTTGGCTGCTCCCTTTTCTTTACTTTTTTATTTCAACTTTTGTCAATAAACATGGGTCATTTGTTTATTTTAGTTATTGGATATAAGTTGACAGGGGAGTTGTGCGCGATGAATCTGATGGGGCCCTGGGGGCTGGAAGTGGGGATGTTGATTAGATGGGGTCTTTGAGATTTCTAACCCTGAATGTTCAGGGTCTAAATATACCCCAACGCAGGCTCACCCTGTTTGACTTATTATTTTGAGAAAAGATTGATATAGCATGCTTACAGGAGACTCACCTTAAAGAGATAGATGCTCACAGATTGAAGTAAAAAAAATTCCCCTACGTTGGATATTCATCAATGAATGAGAAAAAACAGAACAGAATGGCAATTCTGATATCTCGGGATATCAAATATGAGCTGATTTATAAACAGGCTGCTTGTAGATTGAACAATAGACTATTCTCTATACTGAATATGTATGCCCCTAATAAAAGCCCAATGAAGTTTGTTAATAAAACCCTGAATCAGATACACGACTACGTTCAGGGATCATTAGTGGTACTGAGATACTTCAATTGTGTGGCGGATCTAGAGGTGGACAGAAGGGGCACAGTTTCCAGAAAGATCGCCCCCCTCGGAAAGAGGCCTGGAGATTTCCATTGTATGTTGGGGGAGGTTCCAACTATATGATGCATGGAGAGCGTTTAGTCCGCTGGAAAGAGATTATACCTGTTTTTCCAACAGACATAAATCTTACTCTATGATCGATATAATCCTTTTGGACCATTCTATAATCAGCCAGTGTAGGGGAGTATATATATAAAATCGTAGCTTGGTCTGATCATGATTCGGTGGTGTTGAATATTAAAGAGGATAACTCGAGGATAAGGGGTTCATAGAGGTTATAGAATTTTTGTTAAATAGCCAAACTAGCTTGGAAGGTATACAATCTATGACACAAGAATAATTTTCAGCGAAGGATGCGCATTTAACAAGATAAGGAGGATGATTAGAAGATAGGGATTTTGATCAACGGTTTGTTTTGAACATTTTCAATAAGGAAAAGGGGCTGGCCCGTTATAGTTGGCTGCTCCCTTTTCTTAACTTTTTTTTATTTTTGTCAATAAACATAGGCCATTTGTTTATTTTGGTTATTGGATATAAGTTCGTGCAACTAATCTATGGTATACAATCTATGACCCAATAACATTTTTCAGCGAACATAAATAGTGAAATAGTTCTATGGTGTGGTCTGCCTTCAAGAGTGTGGCTCGTGGCCATCTTATTATGCTTGGGTACCTATGGCAGAAATGAATATAGCGCATCACCTTTTGTTTTGATTTATTGATTTGGTGTGGGGGAACACACTTGTGGTTGCAGCTATTATCTTACTCAATACATATTATTCACATTGTGATTATTACATCTAGATACATAGTATCCTTTTTTGTGATTTTAGTTGTTACTATTATCAGCCTCAAACACAGTAATTACCTTATAATCTGGCGCCCGTTTTATTTACTTGAACAGGGTCTCGGTGGAAGAAGTTCGAATAAATGAGATTAAATCACTAAAGAAAGATATAAAGGAACAACTATATATCTGGGCCTCCAGAACCATGAAAAATGCTAAACAAAAATGGTTCTATTTGGGTAATAGGGCCGATAAACTGATGTCTAACCAGCTCAAAGTAAATAACTTAAGAGTAAGGATTTTCAAGATAATAGACGAGCAAAAAACACATTTTTAAATTTTTTATCACGGATTGTATAATCTTTCACTAACTGAAGATATAGACGCAATGAAGGCCTATATTGCCCAAACAGGTCTTCCAAAGATCTCTCAGTAGCAGAGGAATGATTTGGAGGCCCCTTTCTCACTTATAGAAGACACTCTAGTGACTCAAGACTAATAAAGCACCAGGCCCGGATGGCTTCTCAGCTCTGTTTTATAAGAAGGGGGCCGATATCATTGCACCACACCTAGTTGTAGCATTTAATGAGATTAAAGACAGGCGCTCATTCCCAAAGGAGATGCTTCAGGCAGCCATAATCCCGATTCCCAAACATAGAAAATACACCAATTTAGTAAGTAACTTTAGGCCAGTCTCGCTGATAAATCTGGAAACAAATATCTCTTCATCTATTATTGCAGACAGACATTTGTTTCATCCATTATACATAATGAACAAACAGGCTTTGTGAAGGGTCGCCAGGTCACGGGCAACACTAGGAAAATTATTGATCTTATAGATTATATTAATAAACATAACATACCCTCAGTTGTTCTGGCCCAGGAGAATGCCTTTGACCGGGTTTACTGGAGCTTCCTGGAAGAGGTTCTGAAGGCATATAGCTTTTGGGGGGCTTATCAACTCAGTAATGGCTCTTTATACGTCACCTTCCACAAGGATTGCGGGGCCAGGATTGTGCTCATAGTGGTTTGATGTGAAGAATGGGACTAGATAGGGTTGTCCCTTGGCTCTCATTAGAACCCAGGGCAATTAGGATCCAAAGATCCCTGGACATTGAAGGCATATATGTGGTAAGGAGTGTGTGTAAAATAAGCCTATTTGCGGACAATGTTTTACTGACTCTGTCTGATCCAGTAAAGTTGATCAGAAGGGTTCTGGAGGAAATAGATGCATATGGCCGCTTCTCAAACTATAAACTGAATGTAAAGAAAACTCAAGCTCTGAGCATCAATATACCGCCCGACTCTCTTCTTGAACTGATGAGTAAATTTCCTTTTTAGGCAAACTCATTTAATATGTATTTCAGTGTTCTGATTCCTAGGGTTACTAACGATAAAATAAAGAAAAACTACTCCTATTTATTTCTAGATCTTGAACAGAAAATAGGTCGCTGGAAAGGTTTGAATTTGTCATGGATGGGGAGGATGAACTCTATTAAATCATATATCATACCCAAATGGTTATATTTGATGAGAATGATTCCTGTCCCTATATCTGTTACATATTGTAAACAGTTTCAAAACACAGTGGGTAAATATATTTGGGGGGGATAAAAAAATAAGAATTGTCAGGCAGTGGCTGCATAAACCCGGTAATAAAGGGGGTCTTGGATTGCCTTTTGCTAGATATGCTGAGGCTAGTATGTTACAGCATGCTCATAAAATATAAAATATTCATGCCTGAATCTCCTAAAGAAGATAGGTTTTGGATACAGCAAGAGATGGTGGGGCTTACTGCCCTGGAAAGTATTTTATGTTTAAACAGAACTAATACCTTGGGTCTAACTACGGCCTCTGGCAATACTAAATTGACTGGTTCGATGGATAGTTGGCTTGCTTTTAAAAGGAAAGTGGGATTGTCAAATAGGATTGTTAGACCCATAGCAGTTCCTGTCAGTGAAAATTTAATTACAGATATTAATTTTAGCGACAGCTTTAAAGAACTGAATTTGACCTTCTCTCAGCAAATGCAAGGAGAGAAAACAAAGTTGTTTAAAATAGGTAATGAAGGAATTTGGGATGCATTGAAAGGATGCTTTTGGGGTGATGAGGCTCCTTCACTTCACAAGACATCATTTGTTCAGAACATAAGGATGGAATTGAATTTCTTAGAAAAAGTATTTGAAAATAAACCCAGCTCATGTAGGTTGAGGAATTGCAAGACGGGGTTATACTTAATAACCAGGGACACTTTGCAGCTCAGCTTCCAATTACTTACTTTAAGACTGACCGCACCTACTGCCCAAAGCTCCACCCACTCCACATAATTAGCATAATGTAACTCCACCTTATTGTCACAGTGTAGATTATATCACCAAGTTTCCACCAACATTACCATGCATCCATGGGCGTAGGAAGCGGGGGGGGATGGGGGGGACGGATCCCCCCCAGGAAAAAATGTGGGGGGGACAGGAAGGGTGAAATCCCCCCCAGCAACGGGTCCCCCAGCCCCTGCTTGCCGCGTTCACAGCGCATTGCGCTTGTGAACGCTTTTTTCCGGGAAGGCGCATCCGATGGATGCGACGGACGAAATTTTTTTTTAAAAAAAACTGACGCCGGGTGGGCATCTGACTGGCACTATATTACTGGGCTCTGGCTGGCACAATATTACTGGCATCTGGCTGGCACAATAATACTGGGCATCTGACTGGCACAATAATACTGGGCATCTGGCTGGCATAATATTACAGGCATCTGTCTGGCACTATATTACTGTGCTCTGACTGGCATAATATTACAGGCATCTGGCTGGCACTATATTACTGGGCATATGGCTGGCACAATATTACTGGGCATCTGGCTGGCACAATATTACTGGGCATCTGGCTGGCACAATATTACTGGGCTCTGACTGGCACAATAATACTGGGCATCTGACTGGCACAATATTATTGGGCATCTGGCTGGCACAATATTCCTGGGCTCTGACTGGCACAATATTCCTGGGCTCTGACTGGCACAATATTACAGGCATCTGACTGGCACAATATTACAGGCATCTGACTGGCATAATATTACAGGCATCTGACTGGCACAATATTACAGGCATCTGACTGGCATAATATTACAGGCATCTGACTGGCACAATATTCCTGAGCTCTGACTGGCACAATATTACAGGCATCTGACTGGCACAATATTACAGGCATCTGACTGGCACACTATTACAGGCATCTGACTGGCATAATATTACAGGCATCTGACTGGCACAATATTACAGGCATCTGACTGGCATAATATTACAGGCATCTGACTGGTACAATATTCCTGGGCTTTGACTGGCACAATATTCCTGGTATCTGACTGGCACAATATTCCTGGGCCTTGACTGGCACAATATTACTGGGCTCTGAATGGCACTATTACAGGCATCTGACTGGCACAATATTACTGGGCTCTGACTGGCACAATAATACTGCGCTCTGAATGGCACAATATTACTGGCATCTGAAAGGCACAATATTACTGCCATCTGAATGGCACAACAATTATGGCATATGTGTGTGTGTGTGGGGGGGGGGGGTTAACATCGCGATGGATGGCAGGATTGCATGCAGGGGAGGGGGCAGGGTCCAGGGGGCCCAAGCAAATGCTTGCCCAGGGTCCAATCACTATTAAAGACGGCCCTGAGCATACTTGCCAACTCGGGACAGTCCTGCAACGTTTTCTATCCTGGGACTGTCCCGGGAGAATCAGCTCTGCAGCGATCACGGAGGTCACCTGATCACGTGACTTCATCGCACAACGTCATGTGATCATGCGCACGGCTTGTGCGCGTCCTCCACAAGTCACACAGCCCCACACTGGGAGGAACGAGGTAGGAACAGCGACTGTGTCACTGCCAATAATGTACCGTTTTTCTTTTTATCATGGCAGCTTCGGAACGTGATTGATTATTGCAGCTCTTAGGGGCATTTAAAAAATGTCTCTTAGAGCTGCAATAATCAATGACTTCCGAAGCTGCCATAATAACATGTCTCTTAAATCTGCCAATGACTTCTACTAATGATGAGATGATCAAAAAATTAGGGCAAAAAAAAACCCTGGCAAATGAATGTGGGCAACAAAAAACCTGGCAAATGAATGTGGGCAAAAAAAAAAAAAAAAACCCTGGTAAATGAATGTGGGCAAAAAAAAAAAACCCTGGCAAATGAATGTGGGCAAAAAAAAAAAAACCCTGGCAAATGAATGTGGGAAAAAAAACCCTGGCAAATGAATGTGGGAAAAAAAAACCCTGACAAATGAATTTGGGCAAAAAAAAAACACTGGCAAATGAATGTGGGCAAAATAAAACTGACAAATGAATGGGCAAAATAATGTAATTAATAAGTAATGATTGTAAGAGGCACAGACAAACCTGGAACGGAAATTCCCACCTTCCCTGCAATGAGATATAGCTTTGATCCCTGCTATTGATCTACATTTTTTTAAAATGTATTTTTTAAGATAAAAAAAACTGCTCACTTGAATGTGTGTATGTATGAGTATATGTGATAGACTGTATGTATGTATGAGTGTATGTGACAGACTATGGATGTATGTATGTATGAGTGTATGTGACAGACTATGTATGTATGTATAATGTATGTATGTATGTATGTATGAGTGTGTGTGTGACAGACTGTATGAGGGAGTGTGACAGACTGTATGAGTGTGTGTGTATATGTGACTGACTATGAGTGTGTGTGTCTGTGACAGACTGTATGTATGAGTGTATGTGAAAGACCATGTATGAGTGTGTGTGTCTATGTGACTGACTCTGAATGTATGTGTCTATGTTACAGACTGTATCTATGAGTGTGTGTCTGACAGACTGCATGTATGTATGTATGAGTGTGTGTCTGCGACAGACTGTATGTATGTATGTATGTATGTATGTATGTATGAGTGTGTCTGTGAACGACTGGATGTATGAGTGTGTGTGTGTCTGACAGATTGTATGTATGTGTGAGTGTGTGCCTGGCAGACTGTAGGTATGTATGTATGAGTGTGTGTCTATGTGACAGTATGTATATGTGTGACAGGCTGTATGTATGAGTATATGTGTCTATGTGACTGACTGTATATGACTGCATGTGATTGTGTGTATGTGCTGTTGTCTGGCTCCTAGATTTTTTTCCTGGCTCCTAAAACTTAGTTAAGGTTGTCAAGCCCTGGTATAAATGTTACTAGTTATATACATATATTTGGGGTCCACCTTAAGCTTTTGGAAATGCTGGAAATATTTAATATTTTACAGTTTATTTTCTGGTCAGAAATGTAATGTTTGTTTGCTGAGAGGGTAGTGGATGCATGGAATAGTCTTCCAGTAGAAGTGGTAGAGGTTAATACAGTTAAATGAGTTTAAGCATGCATGGGATAGGTATAAGGCTATTCTAGATATAAGATAACGTCAGGGACTAATGAAAGGATTACATTACTGAGAGGGTAGTGGATGCATGGAATAGTCTTCCAGTAGAAGTGGTAGAGGTTAATGCAGTGAAGGAGTTTAAGCATGCATGGGATAGGTATAAGGCTATCCTAGATATAAGATAAGGCCAGGGACTAATGAAAGGATTACTTTACTGAGAGGATAGTGGATGCATGGAATAGTCTTCCAGTAGAAGTGGTAGAGGTTAATACAGTAAAGGAGTTTAAGCACGCATGGGATAAGTATAAGTATAGATTTAAGATAAGGCCATGGACTAATGAAAGTATTACATTACTGAGAGTGTAGTGGATGTATGGAATAGTCTTCCAGTAGAAGTGGTAGAGGTTAATACAGTGAAGGAGTTTAAGCATGCATGGGATAGGTATAATGCTATCCTAGATATAAGATAAGGTCAGGGACTAATGAAAGTATTACTTTACTGAGAGGGTAGTGGATACATGGAATGGCATTCCAGCAGAAGTGGTAGGTTCATACTGATGTATGTTTTATGGTGTACACACATCTCGCTGACTATATTTCATGTAACAGTGATAAAATGCACCTGCCTGATGTAGATGTTGTGCTATGAATGTATCTGTTGTATACCAAGGATCCTGGTAATGTTGGTGGGAACTTGGTGATATAATATACACTGTGACAAGCTTTATTTTTACTGCTGCTATACCCGGCGAGCAAAAATGCTGTCCCCCCCAGATTTTTGGGGGTTCCTACACCCATGCATGCATCCTTGGTATACAACAGATACATTCACAGCACAACATCTACATCAGGCTTATGGATATTATCACCTTTACGTGAAATATAGTAAGACCTGGTGCAGATCTGCTTCAGTCAGAGAGCTGTGTGTACACCAGAAAACATACATCAGTATGAACTCCTGGAAGGCCATTCAATGTATCCACTACCCTATCAGTAAAGTAATACTTTCATTAGTCCCTGGTCTAATATCTAGGATAACCTTATACCTATCCCACGCGTGCTTAAACTCCTTCACTGTATTAACCTCTACCACTTCTGTTGGAAGGCCATTCCATGTATCCACTACCCTATCAGTAAAGTCATATTTTCAATAATCCCTGGCCTAATATCTAGGATAACCTTATACCTGTCCCACGCATGCTTAAACTCCTTCGCTGTATTAACCTCTACCACTTCTACTGGAAGGCTATTCCATGCACCCACCACCCTCGCAGCAAAAAGTATTACGTTTATAATCACAAAACAAAACCTGTAAAATATTAAATATTTCCAGCCTTTTCAAAAGCTTGAGGTTGACCCCAAATATATGTATATAACTTATTTATCCATCATTTGCCATGGTTAATTTATCCATCATTTGCCAGGATTAATTTCCCCACCATTTGCCAGGTTTAATTTCTCCATCATATGCCAGGGTTATTTATCCATCATTTGCCAGGGTTCATTTATCCATCATTTGCCAGGGTTAATTTATACATCATTTGCCAGGGTTAATTCATATATGATTTGCCAGGGTTAATTCATACATCATTTGCCAGGGTTAATTCATACATCATTTGCCAGGGTTAATTTTACATCATGTGCCAGGGTTAATTCATACATCATTTGCCAGGGTTAATTTTACATAATTTGCCAGAGTTAATTTTACATCATTTGCCAGGGTTAATTTATCCATCATATGCCAGGGTTACTTTATCCATCATATGCCAGGGTTAATTCATCCATCATTTTCCAGGGTTAATTCATCCATCATTTTCCAGGGTTAATTTATCCATCATTTGCCAGGGTTAATTTATCCATCATTTGCCAGGGTTAATTCATACATCATTTGCCAGGGTTATTTTATCCATCATTTGCCAGGGTTAATTTATCCATCATTTGCCAGGGTTAATTCATCCATCATTTGCCAGGGTTAATTTTACATCATTTGCCAGGGTTAATTTATCTATCATATGCCAGGGTTAATTTATCCATCATATGCCAGGGTTAATTCATCCATCATTTTCCAGGGTTAATTCATCTATCATTTGCCAGGGTTAATTTATCCATCATTTGCCAGGGTTAATTCATATATCATTTGCCAGGGTTAATTTATCCATCATTTGCCAGGGTTAATTCATACATCATTTGCCAGGGTTATTTTATCCATCATTTTCCAGGGTTATTCTGCCCATTAATGTCACCCTACCTCCACCCCCTTCCCCAGTACTGACCTGTTGGTCCCCGTCGGGTCCTCCGTGTTGTAAGCTTACCTCCTGCATGGAGGAGGGAAGTACATTAGCCGGATACGACATGCTGTCATATAAGGCCGAAGATTTAAAAAAAAAATAAAAAAGATGCTGCTGCTGTGAGCATAGATCACACAGTCGCGCGATCACATCACGTGACCCGCCGCGATCGCTAGACAGCCCGGTTTCCCGGACTGTCCCGCGATCACAATATACGCGGGACATTTGCATAGTTGCCGTGACTGTCCCGGCAGATCCGGGACAGTTGGCAACTATGCAAAATCCTCAATGTTGGCGATGCCAAGGTGCGGAAGGGAACTATGTCCACATATGGTGGAATTGCATGGGAGTTAGGGAAACTTGAAGGGAGTTATTTTTTGCTTTATTGGCTCTATTTCAATGCTGTCTCCCACTAAATGCAGAAAGAGCCCTGTTTCACTGAAATTTGGATTGTCTTCAAAGTGAGGGTCGGAAACTAGGGGTCCAGCTCTTTTTGGCAATGAAACTATGTATAGCGCGTAATTGGAAACAACCAAACTTTTTTGGGTGGAAAGAAGTGAGAGACTTAACGAGACTTAACGAGTCACTTTGGTGAGATGGAAAGGGGATATTTTAGTGCTAATAATAAATTGATCAAATTCTATTAAAGTTTGGTGAGAGAAATGATCTAACTGGGGCTGAGGGGTTTGGGTCTGAGGCATAGGGAGGTTAGGGAAAACAGATGTCTTGAAACTTAACCTTTCCAAAACAGAACTGATTATCTTCCCTCCCTCAAACTCTGTCCTTTCACCTGGGTTCACAGTCACCGTTGAAAATGTTCAACTCTGCTCTCTCCTTCGTTCCTCACATTCAATCTTTAGCCAAATCCTGTTGTCTGCACCTAAGAAACATTGCATTTGCCCGTTCCTCAGTGAAGAGAATACTAGTGCACTCGCGTGTGATCCGTCGCCTGGACTATTGTAACGGCCTCCTGACTGGACTACCTGGCTCGTCCGTCTCCCCTGCAATCTATCCACACTCATCTTTCTTGCACGTTGGTCTGATTTGGCGGCTCCTCTCTGCAACGCCCTCCACTGGCTCCCAGTCTGCTCAAGGATAAAATTTAAAATTCTGTCTTTAACCTACAAAATGCTCCACTGCTCCGCCCCTCCTGACATTGCCTCCCTTGTTAACCGATACCTCCCTGCATGACCTTTGTGTTCCTCAATGGGACTAAACCTCTCCTCCAACCTCATCACCACGTCTTATTCGCGTCTCCAAGATTTCACCCGAGCTGCCCCCTCTCTCTGGAACTCACTTCCGCAGTGCATCCAGCTCTCTCCCTCCTTTTGAAACTTTAAAAAGTCCCTTAAAACTCATCTCTTTAAAGAAGATCCCACTAGAATACCTGTCAATTTACCTCTAGCTGATCCCACCTATCTGGAACACACACAATTCATCTTTGGCCTATCCCACCCACTGCCAACCATCAACATTACTGTACTACAATTACCTTCCCTCTGAAATATTGGGCACCTTAGTAATTACCTTCGTATTTCTGTATGCCCTGAATGTTGCGTAGGTCAGCTAGAGGATATGAAGGGTCAAAGGTTCCATATTTACCCCTTCTGTATCACATTTTCAAATTAAGATGTTCACTCACTAGACATGGAGCATGTTAAAACTGACACGATGATGTTACACTATAAACAGTAGGGATGACCTGACAAGACTGAGTGTCAGAAGAATAGAAAGGGAAAAAAAAAAGAAATAAGGTGTAATATGAAACCATATAATTTCCTTTTCGTTTGGCATTTCTTTGACATACCTCACCATCATCACATTTGTGTTTGTAAATATCTATTTATATGATGTGAGGCTGATTACACAGATTCATCAGAACAAATCCTTTCATTGGAGGCTATTCACTAAAGGTTTTTAAGGTGAGTTGAGGTGAGATGAACATTTCATCTCATCAGTTTATTTTTTATATTGTGCAGGCACAAACCTGTTGTGTTTGCTAAGCGGACAAGGTTTGTCCCTGCAAAATGTATAGCTAAACTGGTGAGATAAAATGTACTTCTTGGCTGCTCTTCTAAGAGCTGCTTTTCAAAGAGTATATTTAAGAGATATTCTGGAGACAGACTTGATTTTTTAACTTGCTGAGATCTTCTTTTCTACTGATACAAGTAAGATTCATTTAGTCAAGTTATTGTGTGGTGGTTTGTACTGATTTCCTGCTTCAAATTGCTAAGGAATTTGAATTGAATACGTAGGTGTTTGTCATTGTTTGGTTCTAATTAGCATAGGCCCACTCAGGTGTTAAAACCTTCCTTGGTGCTTGTAGGTGTGTGTTGTGGGTGTATATAAGGCATAGTGGAAATTAGCTTGGATAATTTAATTGCTTGGCTGCTCTTCTAAGAGTATATTTAAGAGATATTCTGGAGATACTCTGGAGGTAGTCTGAGGTATACAAGAGGTGAGAAAAACTAAAAGATCTTTTTGATTTAAATTCTTAAAATGGCAGATTTGGTTTACTGTGATAATTGTTCTGCATTTGTTTCACATTCCATTTTTTGGAGGTTTGGAGGCTGTCTAATCTGTAGACAGTTCTCAAGATTGCAGCAGGAGATTGCATTTTTAAAGTCCGAGATTTGTAATTTATCTGTAAAACAAACTCGGCCTGAGACTGTTGCGAAGTCACTGCCACAGAGGCCATTGCCACAGAGGCTTCCTAGGAATGGCAGGTGGATTACTGTTGGATCTGGTAGGCTTAGAGTTGTGGATAAAAGGCAGGTCCCGCAGTCTTTTTCAGCACTTTCAGAGTGCAGTGGTGTTGTGGAGGCAGGCTCAGACGCAGAGTTTGAGGAACCACTCTCCTATGTGGCTAAAGTGTGCAAGGAGAAGGTGAGGCCTGATGGAAAGCAGTTGTTGTTGGGCGATTCTATCATAAGAGGTGCGGAGTTGGACAGTATTGGCTTAGTGAGATGTCTTCCTGGAGCTACTGCTCGCAGAGACAGGAGGCGTATTTCTAATATTGTTAAGCAAGCAAATCAGGAAGGAGAATTGGATGTACTGGTTCATCTAGGGACAAATGATTTGGCTTGCAATGAGGTTTCAGAGGTGAAGGAAGCTTTTTGTGTTCTTGCCAATGATATACGGCAGGTTGTGTCCACACTGTCCTTTTCTGAAGTTATGCCTGTGCATAACATTCAGAATGATAGACGGATGCGTATTAGGGACTTCAACTTGTGGCTTGGAGAATGGTGTCGGGAGCAAGGATTTGGCTTTGTTTCTCATGGAAGTTCACTATGGGATAGAAAGTAACTGTACAAAAAAGATGGTTTGCATCTTTCTCAAAAGGGAACGAATGTTCTCAGTGAGCAGTTCAGAGGTTTTGCTAGGAGGTTTTTAAACTAAAAGAGGGGGGCAAAATGGCGATAAAACATCAATCCAATTGCCCCCCAAAAAAGGTACAGAAGTTACCTGTAGTCAGCGTGCTGAAAAATGATAAGCTTAGGGTCATGTCTAATAATGCTCGCAGTTTAGGGAATAAGATCCATGAACTTGTGGCAATATTGGCAACTGAGAATGTAGATTTAGTGGCTGTTACTGAGACATGGTATAATGAAAAACATGACTCGGACATTTCAATACCAGGGTACTCTTTATATAGAAAAGACAGAGAAGGTAAAAAAGGGGGAGGGGTGGCCCTGTATGTGAGTGATAGCTTAAAATGTAACGTCATACAAGTTAGTGAGGCGAACATAGAGTCAGTTTGGGTTACATTAGAATTTGGTAATCATATGGTAACTCGGGTAGGTGTGATTTATAGGCCCCCTGGACAAATAGAGGAGTTAGATAATCTACTAGTTGAGGAAATAGCTAAAATGACAATGAAGGGAGAAGTGATCATCATGGGTGACTTTAATCTTCCTGATGTGAACTGGAAATACAAAACAGCTACTTGCGCCAGGAGTACGCATATCCTAAATTCCCTACTGGGATTATCTCTAAAACAAGTAGTGGAGGAGCCAACTCAAAAGCAGGCCATACTAGACTTAGTGTTCACAAATGGAGATTTGTTATCAGATATTACTGTAGGTGAAAGTTTAGGATCTAGTGATCACCAGACAGTGTGGTTTAATATAAGAACAGTGACGCAGTCACACCACACAAAAACAAAAGTTTTAGATTTTAGAAAAACAGACTTTTCTAAAATTAGATTAGGTGTGAAGGAGTCATTATCAGACTGGAGCAATTTAAATGGAGTCCAGGAGAAATGGGATTATCTAAAAGTTGCACTACTGAAGGCAACAGAAAATTGCATAAGGCTTGTCAGTAAGAGCAAAAAATTGAAGAAACCACTGTGGTACTCTGCAGAGGTGGCTAAAATAGTAAAAAATAAAAAGCTAGCATTTAGTAATTATAAAAATACTCAGAGTGAGGAAGATAGAAAGATCTATAAGAGTAGGCAGAAAGAGACAAAGCAAGCTATAAGAGCTTCCAAAGCACACACAGAAGAGACTAAAGCCCAGTCAGTGAAAAAGGGGGATAAAACTTTTTTAGATACATAAATGAGAAAAGGAAAGTAAAACAAGGATTAGTTAGATTAAAAACAAAAGAAGGATGCTATGTAGAAGAGGATAAAGGCTTAGCAGACTGCCTTAATGAATATTTTTGTTCAGTTTTTACAAATGAAAATGAGGGTAAGGGACCTCATTTAGGGAAAAAGACTAATGAGTCTTTTGATGCATGTAAGTTTACAGAGGAAGAGGTTTTACTTCAGCTGTCTAAAGTAAAGACAAATAAGTCGATGGGACCTGATGGTATACATCCAAAGTTATTAAAAGAACTTAGTGTAGTGTACTAGCAAAACCGTTAACAGATTTATTTAACCAATCATTGTTAACGGGAGTAGTTCCAGAAGATTGGAAATTAGCTAATGTTGTGCCCATTCACAAGAAAGGTAGTAGGGAGGAGGTGGGCAACTATAGACCAGTAAGTCTTACTTCAGTAGTGGGGAAAATAATGGAAACCTTGTTAAAGAATAGGATTGTTGAACATCTAAAGTTGCTTGGATTTCAAGATCAGAGACAGCATGGGTTTACTTCAGGGAGATCATGCCAAACTAATCTTATTGATTTTTTTGATTGGGTAACTAAAATAATAGATCAGGGTGGTGCAGTAGACATTGCTTACCTAGATTTCAGTAAGGCTTTTGACACTGTCGCACATAGAAGGCTTATCAATAAACTGAAATCTTTGAGTTTGGATTTCAATATTGTTGAATGGATTATACAATGGCTGAGTGACAGGCAACAGAGGTTTGTAGTCAATGGGGTATATTCGATGCAAGGTCTTGTTACTAGTGGGGTACCTCAGGGATCTGTTCTTGGACCCATTCTCTTTAATATTTTTATTAGCGATATTGCAGAAGGTCTTGTTGGCAAAGTATGTCTTTTTGCTGATGATCCAAAGATTTGCAGCAGGGTTGATATTCATGGAGGGATAAGCCAAATGGCAAATGATTTAGCTAAACTAGAAAAATGGTCAGAGCAGTGGCAACTGGCATTTAATGTGGACAAGTGCAAGATTATGCACCTTGGGCGTAAAAACCCAAAAGCAGAATAAAGACTATTTGGTACAGTCCTAACCTCAACATCTGAGGAAAGGGATTTAGGAGTAATAATTTCAGAGGACTTGAAGGTAGGTAGGCAATGCAATAGAGCAGCAGGAAATGCTAGCAGAATGCTTGGTTGCATAGGGAGAGGTATTAGCAGTAGGAAGAGGGAAGTGCTCATGCCATTGTACAGAGCACTGGTGAGACCTCACTTGGAGTATTGTACGCAGTACTGGAGACCGTATCTCCAGAAAGATATTGATACTTTGGAGAGAGTTCAGAGAAGGGCTACTAAACTGGTTCATGGGTTGAAGGATAAAACTTACCAGGAAAGGTTAAAGCATCTTAACATGTATAGCTTGGAGGAAAGACGTAAAAGGGGGGATATGATAGAAACATTTAAATACATAAAGGGAATCAACACAGTAAAGGAAGAGAGTATATTTAAAAGAAGAAAAACTACCACAACTAGAGGACATAGTTTTAAATTAGAGGGGCAACGATTTAAAAGTAATATCAGGAAGTATTACTTTACTGAGAGGGTAGTGGATGTATGGAATAGCCTGCCAGCAGAAGTGGTAGAGGTAAAGACAGTCAAGGATTTTAATCATGCGTGGGATAGACACAAGGCTATCCTAGCTATAAGACCGGGAACGGGGGACTAATAAAAGTACTCAAAAAAAAAAAAAATTGGGCAGACTAGATGGACCGAATGGTTCTTATCTGCCGACACATTCTATGTTTCTATGTTTCTACTTCTCACCTCAACTCATCTTTTAGTGAATATCCCGCTACTCACATAACAACTTAGAAGTTACCATTTACAGATGCTGGGTTCAAGATTAGGCTTGCCACCATTTCCTAAAAAAAAAAACAGTCATGGGTACAAAAAGGTGGAGTCCGAAAAGGGAAGGATCCACTCAGTGTTGCATGCCCCTACGAGATTGATCTTCAGGCTCTTCGGTACAGGTACCAGGTACCTGGATCTCCGTTCTCCGGAAGCACTGTGGATATCCTGAAGGACATCCTGAAATTATGTTCCCATTATGCTCAGCCAGTCAAATGTTTAGCTAAACATGAAGCTGTATTCCACATTATTTTAAATGGTACATGCAAATTTTCTCTGGATGACTTGTGGTATTACATTGGGGAATACAAATGCTCAGTCAACCATAAGGTTGGCTAAGCATCATATGGAATATATTCCAAAAGAACTTTAGTGCCAAAGATCAGCTCTATCACTGCAACTTTTTGTAGACTGTATGTACCATGATTATTTAGCTTAAAAAAGGCTGATAATCATGGGAAATCTTGTATCCAACAGCCAATGGCTATATCACTCCCCTTACCTCACTCTACAGAAGGTGGAAGCCTGATCATCTGCAGCCTGGAGTTCAGTGAGTTGCAGGTTCCACTTTCTGGTGGTCAGCCTTGTGAGAGGGGATGGGATCAGTGCTGCTAAGGGGGGAAAAATCAACCTGTATTTTTGGCGATGAAAGAAGGCTTAATACTCCATTACTGCCAAATAGGCCCCCAAATAGCCTCTTGCCACACTAACCTCTCTTTGCTACCACAGACCCCTCAAAGTGTCTTTCTCTGCCACTCTAGGTTCCCCAAACAGCCTTTCTCTGACACAATAGCCCCCAAACAGTTTTGTTATGGCACCATCGCCCCCCAAACAGCCTCTCTCTGTGACCCTAGCCCCTAAACAGCCTATCTTTGCCACCCTAGCCCTACCAAACAGCCTCTCTCTCCCCAAATACACATGTAACAGACGATTAAAAAATACAAACATACATTACGTTACCATTTATTTATATAGCACCAACAATTTACAGAGCGCTTGGTACAAATCTTGGTCCAGATCTTTGGTGAGTTGCATGGTTTTCTGTTTATTTTCAGTACACTGTATTCACATGCAAATTAAAGGGGAACTAAACCAGGCATGCACATTTTGTAGTCACACAAAAGGCTAAATAGTGAATTTTATTGAAATATAATAAGCTTATTGTATTCTGTGGCCTCTTTTTGGTGATCCCTTTAAATGTTACCCTGACATGTCAATGTGCTTGCACAACTGTATTTTTTGCTTACTGAGTAGAAAAAATTGCTTATAAAAAGTAGTTTTATTAACTACACTACCCATAAATGTGAGGCAACTCAAACATGGCCGTAGCAGCAACAGCACATGTTCATATAAAATGTGGCATGTTCCCAACCAAACCTAGATGGATTAATCTACTGAAACACCCTTCATCACAGGGAACCTACCATTGCAAAAAAAATCACAGTTCAAACGTGTGATTAGAGCAACGTACATCGTTGTACAGGTATATCTATTTTTCTGTTGATCTTTTTCCTTCAACCATGCAGTTTAAAGAATTATTCAATATTATAACCAAAAAACAAGTCTCACATGACCATAGTGGGAGTAAACAGGATAGAAACTTTTTTTTTACCTGTAGGTGGTGATGAACGTGGTATGCAAAAGGACATCAGGTCTCAGGTCCCAAGTACACTGAAGCTTTTCTGGGTAGCTCATGGCCCAACATTGGGCTTGAAGCTTTTCTGGGGGATCTGGGAACAAAAGATGTCATAAGCCTATTTATGAAATAAAGGAGAACACTCAAGATACTAACCCTGAGGTTTACGGTTCTTTTGATGTTTACATATTTAATTGAGTTAACATTTCAGTTGTAAAGGTCTATGTGCTAAGAAGTGAACAACGGTGAGTATACAAGACTGTATGACTTTTGTGTGTGTATTGTTACATTATATTGCATAATATTACATGTTGTGACATTTAAATCATATTGAAATGTGCAGTTAATGTTATATGCCCTGAATAATAATGTTGCTGCCTGTAAATATCATAGTGGAAAAAAAAGAAACAGAATAAATTTGGAGTGTAGCTACTAAATGATAGTGAATTTGTTAATTGTGAATAATGTGATTTTTGCTAAATATGTAATGTAATATAAACAAAATGCCCATTTGATAATAATTATAATTAAATTATTACCTATATTGTTTAAAAGGTATACAGTATATTCCTTAATGTTTTTGTTTTTTTCGAGAGAACTATTTTAAATAAACTGTCTTATGGGGAATTCTACAAGAATATTATTAGGCTTACGTCACTGCTCTCCAATTACCTATTTCCAAATGATTGAAATTATCAATCAGTAAGCACATGCTTATTTATGTTTATTTCAATATAAAGACATAAAAATAAAAGGGAAAAGGAAAACAGGGTTATAAGTGCATTGGAGAAATAGACCGGAGGAAGGGGGAATTAATCAGCAGACTAAGAGCTAACTCATTGTATGGAGGTACTGTCATGAATAGGGTCCTGGATGATATGAGACCCTGAGCACCTGAGTTCATAGTGCACAACCGTGATAGGATAGCAGGACATCTGCAGGCTAAGAAAGAATAAACCAAGAAGAGCAGATATGGACAGAGCTGAAAAAAGACGAATGAAAGGCAGAGTCCAGGGCTACAGGACAGACCAAGGAGCAAAGGCAGGGACACAAGGGATCAAATGAGGAGCCGAGATCCTCAGACGCTTCCAAATGCAAACCAAGCTGGACATGGGGATCGGAGAGAGGAGCCTCAGGTGTGGTGCTTCAGGGAAAGAGGATTAGGGAACACAAAAACATAATTACAGAAACTAACCTAATACTCTGAGACAGGGCCGGACTGGCCTACCGGGATACCGGGAAAAATCCCGGTAGGCCGCCTACCCTGGGGCTGTTTTAAGACTTTCGGCGGCCTCGGCCCTTTAAGACTTTCGGCGGCCGCGGACCTTTAAGACTTTCGGCGGCCGCGGCCCTTTAAGACTTTCGGCGGCCGCGGCCCTTAAAGAAATTCGGCTTCAGCCTGCTGAGCGGGAGAGGAAGGTGAGGGGGCTTCTGCTGCGTGCAACCTGAGAGGAAGCTGCCGGACTGCAGTGTAAGGTATATACAGTATGGTGCTGGGGAAAGTGAGTGTAAGTGTGTGAGTGAGTGGCAGAGTGTAAGTGTGTGAGTGAGTGGCAGAGTGTAAGTATGTGAGTGAGTGGCAGAGTGTAAGTGTGTGAGTGCCAGAGTGTAAGTATGTGAGTGAGTGCCAGAGTGTAAGTATGTGAGTGAGTGGCAGAGTGTAAGTGAGTGAGTGGCAGAGTGTAAGTGAGTGAGTGCCAGAGTGTAAGTATGTGATTGAGTGCCAGAGTGTAAGTATGTGAGTGAGTGGCAGAGTGTAAGTGAGTGAGTGGCAGAGTGTAAGTGAGTGAGTGGCAGAGTGTAAGTGAGTGAGTGCCAGAGTGTAAGTATGTGATTGAGTGCCAGAGTGTAAGTATGTGAGTGAGTGGCAGAGTGTAAGTGAGTGAGTGGCAGAGTGTAAGTGAGTGAGTGGCAGAGTGTAAGTATGTGAGTGAGTGGCAGAGAGTAAGGATGTGAGTGAGTGGCAGAGTGTAAGTATGTGAGTGAGTGGCAGAGTGTAAGTGAGTGAGTGGCAGAGTGTAAGTGAGTGAGTGGCAGAGTGTAAGTATGTGAGTGAGTGGCAGAGAGTAAGGATGTGAGTGAGTGGCAGAGTGTAAGTATGTGAGTGAGTGGCAGAGTGTAAGTATGTGAGTGCAGAGTGTAAGTATGTGAGTGAGTGCAGAGTGTAAGTATGTGAGTGAGTGGCAGAGTGTAAGGATGTAAGTGAGTGGCAGAGTGTAAGTGTGTGAGTGCCAGAGTGTAAGTATGTGAGTGAGTGCCAGAGTGTAAGTATGTGAGTGAGTGGCAGAGTGTAAGTGAGTGAGTGGCAGAGTGTAAGTGAGTGAGTGCCAGAGTGTAAGTATGTGATTGAGTGCCAGAGTGTAAGTATGTGAGTGAGTGGCAGAGTGTAAGTGAGTGAGTGGCAGAGTGTAAGTGAGTGAGTGGCAGAGTGTAAGTGAGTGAGTGCCAGAGTGTAAGTATGTGATTGAGTGCCAGAGTGTAAGTATGTGAGTGAGTGGCAGAGTGTAAGTGAGTGAGTGGCAGAGTGTAAGTGAGTGAGTGGCAGAGTGTAAGTATGTGAGTGAGTGGCAGAGAGTAAGGATGTGAGTGAGTGGCAGAGTGTAAGTATGTGAGTGAGTGGCAGAGTGTAAGTATGTGAGTGCAGAGTGTAAGTATGTGAGTGAGTGCAAAGTGTAAGTATGTGAGTGAGTGGCAGAGTGTAAGGATGTAAGTGAGTGCCAGAGTGTAAGTATGTGAGTGAGTGCCAGAGTGTAAGGATGCAAGTGTCGAGTGTAAGGATGTGAGTGCAGAGTGTAAGGATGTGAGTGCCAGAGTGTAAGTATGTGAGTGCCAGAGTGTAAGTATGTGAGTACCAGAGTGTAAGTATGTGAGTGCCAGAGTGTAAGTATGTGAGTGCCAGAGTGTACGTATGTGAGTTCCAGAGTGTAAGTATGTGAGTGAGTGGCAGAGTGTAAGTATGTGAGTGAGTGGAAGAGTGTAAATATGTGAGCGAGGGGCAGAGTGTAAATATGTGAGCGAGGGGCAGAGTGTGAGTGTGTGAGTGAGGGGCAGAGTGTGAGTGTGTGAGCGAGGGGCAGAGTGTGAGTGTGTGAGTGAGGGGCAGAGTGTGAGTGTGTGAGTGAGGGGCAGAGTGTGAGTGTGTGAGCGAGGGGCAGAGTGTAAGTATGTGATTGAGTGCAAGAGTGTAAGTATGTGAGTGAGTGCCAGAGTGTAAGTGAGTGAGTGGCAGGGTGTAAGGATGTGAGTGAGTGGCAGAGTGTAAGTGAGTGAGTGGCAGAGTGTAAGGATGTGAGTGAGTGCCAGAGTGTAAGTGAGTGAGTGGCAGAGTGTAAGGATGTGAGTGAGTGGCAGAGTGTAAGTGAGTGAGTGGCAGAGTGTAAGTATGTGAGTGGCAGAGTGTAAGTATGTGAGTGAGTGGCAGAGTGTAAGGATGTGAGTGAGTGGCAGAGTGTAAGTATGTGAGTGAGTGGCAGAGTGTAAGTGAGTGAGTGGCAGAGTGTAAGTATGTGAGTGCAGAGTGTAAGTATGTGAGTGAGTGGCAGAGTGTAAGGATGTGACTGAGTGCCAGAGTGTAAGTGAGTGAGTGGCAGAGTTTAAGTATGTGAGTGCAGAGTGTAAGTATGTGAGTGAGTGCCAGAGTGTAAGGATGCAAGTGCCAAGTGTAAGGATGTGAGTGCAGAGTGTAAGGATGTGAGTGCCAGAGTGTAAGTATGTGAGTGCCAGAGTGTAAGTATGTGAGTACCAGAGTGTAAGTATGTGAGTGCCAGAGTGTAAGTATGTGAGTGCCAGAGTGTACGTATGTGAGTGTCAGAGTGTAAGTATGTGAGTGAGTGGCAGAGTGTAAGTATGTGAGTGAGTGGCAGAGTGTAAATATGTGAGCGAGGGGCAGAGTGTAAATATGTGAGCGAGGGGCAGAGTGTGAGTGTGTGAGTGAGGGGCAGAGTGTGAGTGTGTGAGCGAGGGGCAGAGTGTGAGTGTGTGAGCGAGGGGCAGAGTGTGAGTGTGTGAGTGAGGGGCGGAGTGTGAGTGTGTGAGCGAGGGGCGGAGTGTGAGTGTGTGAGCGAGTGGCAGAGTGTAAGTGTGTGAGTGAGTGGAACATCTTGACCAGATGTAGCTTACATGATTTATTGTTAAGCCACACCATCGATTGCATTGCTTGCTATATTTTGTCATAATACTGGTGCGGAGTGGAGTGATTAAGAGGTTTTAATATTAAAAAGCAGGGCACCACCACTGTTATATTGTGTATTCATGCACCAGATTTTTGAAGGGACACTGTGAGCTAAAAAAAAAAATCATATGATTTTAAAGAGTCACCTGGGGCAGTTTGTATATTTGACACCCCATCCACCTCCCAACCTAACTTCCTATATATCCCAAATCCTTTTATTTTGTAAGTACAGTTTCTCAGAGACATACACATAATTCTGTATAGCTGTATAAGTGTGTGAGTGACTAGCAAATCGATTGTAATAATGCTGGCATATTAATGGCAAAATAATACTGGCAAATTGGCTCTGGCATATCAAGGGCAGATTGACTTTGACATATTAATGGCAAAGTAATACTGGCATATTCATGGGCAAATTTACTGTAACATTAATAGCAAAATAATACTGGCATAATAATGGCAAAATCATACTGGCAAATTGGCTGTGGAATATTAGTGGGAAAATAATACTGGCATATTAATGAGCAAATTGGCTGTGGCATATTAATGGGCAAATTGGCTGTGGCATATTAATGGGCAAATTGACTGTGGCATATTAATGGCAAAATAATACTGGCATATTAATGGGCAAATTGACTGTGGCATATTAATGACAAAATGATACTCGTATATTAGTGGCAAAATTGGTTGTTGGCGTATTTTAATAGGCAAACTGGCTGTTGCATATGTTAATGACGAAGTGGCTGTTTCATGGTAATTGGTACCTGGCTTATTTTAATTGGAAAAGTGATGCTGTGGCATGTTCAGTGGGGCAAAATAACATGTACTATAGGGGAAAGTGACAATGTGATTTTTTTCTGCAGGGGCAGCTCTGTGGGACAAAGTGACACTGTGGTTTGTTCTGCAGGGGCAGCTCTGTATGACAAAGTGACACTGTGGTTTGTTCTGCAGGGGCAGCTCTGTATGACAAAGTGACACTGTGGTTTGTTCTGCAGGGGCAGCTCTGTGGGACAAAGTGACACTGTGGTTTGTTCTGCAGGGGCAGCTCTGTATGACAAAGTGACACTGTGGTTTGTTCTGCAGGGGCAGCTCTGTGGGACAAAGTGACACTGTGGTTTGTTCTGCAGGGGCAGCTCTGTGGGATAAAGTGACACTGTGGTTTGTTCTGCAGGGGCAGCTCTGTGGGACAAAGTGACACTGTGGTTTGTTCTGCAGGGGCAGCTCTGTATGACAAAGTGACACTGTGGTTTGTTCTGCAGGGGCAGCTCTGTATGACAAAGTGATACTGTGGTTTGTTCTGCAGGGGCAGCTCTGTGGGACAAAGTGACACTGTGGTTTGTTCTGCAGGAGCAGCTCTGTGGGACAAAGTGACACTGTTGCATGCCAAATTGTGTGGGTGCTATATGAGTGCTTGGCAAATGCTGTGGGTACTGAATAGGGTTGCCACCTGGCCGGTATTTTACCGACAGGCTGGTAAGAAAAAATTGGCTTCAGGCCAATGTTAAGTCTATGGAGACAGTACCAAGGCTGGTATTTTTCTGAAGAAAAGGTGGCAAGTTATGGGTGCTGGGATAAGTCCTATGAGTGCAATCTGCATGCTGGGCTAAGTCCTGTGAGTGCAATCTGCATGCTGGGCTAATTCCTGTGAGTGCAGTCTGGGTGCTGGGGTAAATCAATATAGCCACCTAGTATGTACACAAGGTTATAGCTCACACAATTCCCTAATTATATATACCCCTGCACAGGGCAACTCATATAACCTTGTGTACTGGTTGCTATGTGTTGCCCTGTGCATGGGGTATATATCAGAGCAGTACGTTAGTTATAATATTGTGTACATACTGGGGGCATATTTTGCCCTGTGCAGGGGTATGTACCAGTCTTATCTATAAAATAATACACTTTTCAAATGTGTTGTAAAATGCATGGATTGTCCGTTATGAACAAGAAAATAAATATGCAATTCTATGGGGCTGGTATACTATAATTTCCAGGGCTGGTTTTTATTCCCAGTCCGGCCCTGCTCTGAGATTGTATATGTTGAGGATTTAGTTTGTTTATGGCTATAATATGAAGCTTGCCAACCACGTCAAGGTACCCCCCAATTAGACAAGTCCCTTACTATGAACCTAATAATAAATAGATTATATAGACACACAGACAGATAACGCCTTAGGGTGTCACCATGAGGGGGGTGCAACCAGGGTCGGACTTTTCCACCGGGAGAAATACCAGTAGGCTGCCTGCCCTGGAGCCGTTTGCAGCCACTTGAAGAAATTTGGCTGCAGCCGCCAAGAGTTTGATGGTGGTTTGTTGGCGCATGGACACATGCACGCTTCTCCCAGTGCCTGAAAATGTAATCAAGGTCTTCAGCCAGCTTAAGAGGGGGTGTGTGCCTGCGCGCATGCATGGTACACAAAGTTGCGGTCAGCCAGCTGATCGGTCATCACCGGAAGTGACAATCTCACAAATTCGTTTGTCTTGAGTTTTATTTCACAACACCGGATGTCATATCCGGCACTTTTACAGGAAGGAGGGTGATCTAGAGACCGCAGTGTTCTGAGGGAAATGGTAAGTAAAGAAACTGCACACAAAAATGGTGGGACAGAGACTGCTCAAAAAAAGGGGGACAGTGACTGCACAAAAAAGAGGGACAGAGACTGCAAAAAGAAAACTAGGGACAGAGACTGTACAAAAAAAAGGGGAGAGAGAGACTGCACAAATAAAAAGAGAGAGACTGCACAAATAAAAAGAGAGAAAGACCACACAAATAAAACAGAGAGAGACTGCACAAATAAAAAGAGAGAGACTGCAAATAAAAGGAGATGACATTTAAAGCATGAGAGTTGAATATTTAGATTTATTTGTTTTTCACACTATGCATACAGACTTTTTATATAAAATGTATGGAGCGTTGGGAGGCGGGTTTGTGGCACATCAGAGGAGGGGTGCACCAAAATGCACATTCGCCTGTGTAGACAAAAATCCTTGCACTGGCCCTGCACATACCTGTAGAACTGCACAAACTGACAGCTTAATACACAAACGGGTGTGGTAGGATTTAGAGGAACAGAGCAAGAGGAAACTAAGAAAATCTGGAATGATAACAGATAAAGTACAGACAGCTAAGAAGAGGAGAACAATATGATTCTATGACAAGACTGCACTCTAAGACAGGACTGGAACAATATGACTGGGCTGGAACAATACAGGGCGGTCTGGCCTGTAATTTCAGTGCCGCAGGATACCAGACTTAGGCAGGTGCCAGTATTACAGCCAGAATTAGGCAGGTGCTGCACTGGGGCTAAAAACTGAAAGGTTTCAACTCTGTGGCCGAGCAAGGAAGGGTTGTCATTCTGTGGCCAGGCAAGGGAAGGGTTGCCACTCTGTGGCTGAGCAAGGGAAGGAGCAAGGAACAAAGATAGAAACCAAAGGCAGGAGCGAGCATAAGTAATAAACAAAACAAAGCAAAAGCAGGAACAAGCATAGGAAATAAACAAAGGAAAACAAAAATGATATGAAAATAACTGGAAACAGCTTGGATGAGTCTGGAAATGGGTTGAAGCCTGAAAGGTACATAATGCGAGCAGTATAATACTCTCAAGTGGTGTCTCAATGATAAATTAGCTTTGTACCATGCAGAGATGGAGAAATGGAAAATGAGAGGGCTACATGAGTTGTTGGCTACAAAATCTGCAGTCATGGGATTGATAGAAGGGGAGAGATGTTTATAGAGAAAAAAAGAACAAACAAACAAAAGGGTGTCAAATGATTCACGCATATTGGAAATAGTGTGGACATTATAATATCACTGTAATATGTGTGTCAATGTCATCTAACAATAATGCAGTAATTAGAATATATTGTGCTTTCATCATGCTGAAATGTATTGCAAAAGTTGTACAATAAAAAGTATAGTTGGTGTGATTTAATATACATATTGTTGATTCACAAAAGGAGCTTCCCAGGGAAGGTACTCAATAACTGATCATCTTACAGAGAATTTCAATGAGGGAGAGGTATTGTCTAGATGTGTCATGGCAAAAAAAAAAGCCAGGGATAACAGATTTTCATGTTAACTTTCATTTGTTGTAGCTTAATTGCGGTTTTGGTTTCCATGCTTTTAACAAAGACAATCTCTTCTCTGAGTTTTAGTATCATGGAAGGGTGAGCGAATTTCCATTTGCATGCTACAAGTCTTTTAGCGGTTGCTAGAATAGGCATTACGCATCATCCTTTTGAAAGAGGCCAACGCCATCAGGAAGTACCATTTCCATGAAAGGGTTTACATGGTCTACAACAAAGCTTAGGTAGGTGGCACGTATCAAAGTAACATCAACATGAATGGCAGGACCCAAGGTTTCCCAGAAGAACATTACTCAAAGCACCACAGTACCTCTGTCACCTGTCAGTGGTCATAAAGTTATGGCTGATTGGTATACATAGGTCCTTAACAACATTAAAATGTCTTTATACATACCATCCAATTTAGGCTTATTCTCTTTTTCTAAGCCAGAGATTGATTCTTTAAAAATAAGTGACCTTCAACTGAGTTATCAAATTTATTCTCTAACTCCACTATTTTGTCAAATGGAAACCGGTTTTGAGGGAATGTGAATAGCGGTTGTATGTCTGATAATAGCTGGATTAATGGGTGATCATGCTTGGAATCTTAAAAAGGCGTGCATGTTGTCAATATGTGCCATTGATCGGGTCATCGGACGAGGAGTAGCTAGGCCATGAACCATGGGGAGCTTTGGAAAAATTTGTTTGGTTTGGACCCTGTTCTTAATAGTCAAGGAGGCAATATAGGGGGTCTAATCAAGGAAAAACTTTATTTAGTTGCGTTGTGAGCCAAGACATTCCGAATAAGAAAAAAAGCTTTTTCTGAAATACTGTTAGGGATGGCGCCTCTTTTTGTATCCAGAATTGTAGCACTGTTATGTTGATAATATTCTGGCAAATCTAATACGTGGGAATGGTGTGGGGGGAAAATAAAGAGTGCGAAGGTCTGTGTTATTGGAATGTGGATTTCAAGCATGGTCTTGGCGTAATTTTGCACTTGTGCTTGAAATTTACAAATATATTTGCAGTTCCAAAAACAATGGTTCAAGTCAGCTTGGGGTAGGTTACATTTTGGACACAAGTCCCGTGCCTTGTAAATATGTAAGCACTAGAGTTGAGCGGACACCTGGATGTTCGGGTTCGGCAGGTTCGGCCGAACTTCGAAAAAATGTGCGAGTCCGTGCTTGAACTTGACCCCGAACCCCATTGAAGTCAATGGGGACACGCACTTTTGGCCACTAAAATGCCTCTAAAAAAGTCCAGGAAAGGGCTGGAGGGCTGCAAAATGAAGTAAAATGTGGGTAAGAGTAGGACAAGTGCACTGCAAGCAAATGTGGATAGGGAAAAAACCTAAAATAACATAAAATACATACAAAGTACAAATACAGTTGAGCCATAAAATAGCACTAGATGGAATCTTTGATTTTAGCTTTGGAAGAACATAAATCTAAATCTAAAGCATGGCTGCCAGGAGGATCAACATAATTATCCATTTGAGAGAGTGTTGGAGTGCAGGGTATTCTCTTTCAGTTTATACTAAGTGACCCATAGGTTGAGGAGGCGGTGACCGTGGCGGTGTAGGTGGAAGCAGCGCTGGAGGAGGAGGAGGAGGAGGTAGCCAGAATTTTTCAAAGTGCGCTGTAAGCACAGTATTGGACTGTTCTATTTGACTCTCAGATATGAAGTGCACCTCAAGACGTAAATGTACTATTTACCACCCAAAACTATAAGAATTTTTCAAAGTGCACTGTAAGCACAGTATTTGACGTTCTATTTGACTCTCAGACATGAAGTGCAGGACGCAAATGTAATATTTAACACCAACAAATTGCAGTATTTAAAAATGCCTAGATGTTGCCCACTGAGCTAACAGAACAGGATTAAAGTCATGTGCCTGGCACACATGCAGTTGCAAGTGCACTGCACTCTCTGTGGCACTGGGCTCAGGGCAGGGTACAAATATGTAGTATAGCACCCACTAAAATAATCACTGTAATTTGAATAATCGCTGTAGGATTATGCCCCTCAATATGCCAGGATTATGCCCCTCAATATGCCAGTATTATGCCTCTCAATATGCCAGTATTATGCCACACAATATGCCAGGATTATTATGCCACTAAATATGCCGGGATTTTTCCACACAATATGCCAGAATTATGCCCTCAATATGCCAGGATTTTCCCACACAATATGCCAGAATTATGCCCCTCAATATGCCAGGATTATTATGCCTCTCAATGTGCCAGGACTTAGCCACCCAATATGCCAGGATTATTATGCCACTCAATATGCCAGGATTTTCCCACCCAATATGCCAGGATTATTATGCCAGGATTTTCCAACACAATATGCCAGGATTATTATGCCTCTCAATATGCCAGGATTTAGCCACCCAATATGCCAGGATTATTATGCCACTCAATTTGCCAGGATTTTCCCACACAATATGCCAGGATTATTATGCCAGGATTTTCCAACACAATATGCCAGGATTATGCTCCTCAATATGCCAGGATTATTATGCCTCTCAATATGCCAGGATTGTCCCACACAATATGCCAGGATTATGCCCCTCAATATGCCAGGATTATTATGCCTCTCAATATGCCAGGATTATTATGCCACTCATTATGCCAGGATTTTCCCACACAATATGCCAGGATTATACCCCTAAATATGTAAGGATTATGCCCCTCAATATGCCAGGATTTTGCCCCTCAATATGCCAGGATTATGCCACTCAATATGCCAGGATTTTCCGACACAATATGCCAGGATTATACCCCTAAATATGTAAGGATTATGCCCCTCAATATGCCAGGATTATGCCTCTCAATATGCCAGGATTTAGCCACCCAATATGCCAGGATTATTATGCCACTCAATATGCTAGGATTTTCCCACACAATATGCCAGGATTATGCCCCTCAATATGCCAGGATTATGCCTCTCAATGTGCCAGGATTTAGCCACCCTCTTCCTCCCCCCTTCCCCCTTACTTACCTCCTTGCTGCTGCTCTGTCTCCCGGTGCTGCATGTCCGTGGCTGTGAGGGAAGCATTGTGCATTCCCATCCAGTCAATGCACGTTAAATAAAGTTGAACGCTTCCCTCACAGCCACGGACCTGCACCGGGAGACAGAGCAGCAGCGAGGAGGTAAGTAAGGGGGAAGGGGGAGGTTTTTTTTTTTCACGGTTCCGGCGTCCCCTGCTAAGTTGCACCTAGGCGGCTGCCTAGGTCACCTTACAGGTGGCGCCGGCCCTGCTGAACCCCGAACTCGAACACGAACATACAGTGGAATGTCCGTGTTCGGGTCCGGGGTCCAAAAACCGTAATGTTCAGTACGAACCCAAACAGTGCGGTTCGGGTTCGCTCAACACTAGTAAGCACCCCTTCTTGGGGAGATGTATGCCTTGTGAAGCAGCTTAATAAACATGTCACGGTAAGCTGTGGCTTTTATTGTAGTGAGGAGAGTGTTGTGGGCCTTGAGAAGGTCCTCAATATCCATATTAGGGAGGGTGAGTCATATTTGATGGGCTGTCGGAGGATGAGGCATATGGTGGTGGTTAGAGTCTGCGATGAACGGGCTCTGTCATGAGTCGAGTGGAATGTCCCAGTCATCGCACGAAAATTTTGAATTGTTGGACATTATAAAACTGTGCCTGTGCATAGGAAAATGGGGAGATTAGTAAATCTGGGTGTTTCTCTCGAACATTTTAAAGAGACTATATGGATTTGCTTGGGAGGTTTAGAAATGGGCGTATATTGGAGATGGTAGAAGAGGCCCAAGTAATTAATGGGAAGATGGCATTTCCATTATGGAATTTGGCGTTGCGCAAAAAAGGGGCCAATGTAGGGTGTGTGAAGCTCAAATATAGGTTAGAGCGGGTTAGCTGCCAGGCCCGAAAAAGACATAATAATAGCGTGTTGGATCTTATCTTGTTTGGGAGTAGAGCCACTTGGGTGTGTACAAGTGCCACTAGACTTATTGTGGGGCACAATCCCTGGTCAATGGAAGTGTCAGTGTAATATGGGCTATCAGAGAGCCAGTCTAAAACGTAGATCAATAAAGCTTCTATATTGTAGTCTCGTATACTGGGTGCATTTAAGCCACCGTTCTGTATGGGTTGTTGGAGTTTTGATAGGATGATACGGGCTCGCTTGCCTGCCAAATAAAATAAGTAAATAGTGAGTTTAAGGGTTTGATGTATATTTGCTTCACAAGCAGAGGTAGGGTTTGGAGAGGGTAGATGAGATTTTGTGCTTGGCTACTGCAGCTATGGCTTGACGGATCCCCACAGTGGGAGAAATGGTGCGGAGGAAACCTAGTTGGGAGGTATGAAGGACTGATGGTTATATGCCTTGTAATCGGTCTACAACGATTTTGGTGAGGATTTTTATGTCTGAGTTTAGTAAGGTTATAGGACAATATGATTCTCCTAGTTCTTTGTCTTTGTCAGGTTTTAAGATGAGGATTGTTCTGGCTTCTTTCAGGGAGGACATTGGAATTTGGTCAAGGTGGATGTTATTAAATAGAGAGACAAGTGTGTCTAATATGTCAGATTTAAGTATTTTGTAATATTCTGAGAAGAACAAATCTGGGCTGGGTGTTTTGTGGTTAGGTAGGGAGGTAATAGTGTGTTTCACCTCTTCAAGTGTGATTGGTCTATTGCGTTGTTCATTGGATAAGCGCTGTAGATTGGCATGTTGGAGTGTGGTTATTCCCAAGTGGAAGTCGTCCCCCTGATCGTGAAACAGTTCTATGTAATATTTTTTGAATTCTTTAGTTATGGCATGTATATCAGTAAGATATGTGTTACCTGTGCACAATTTAACTATCGAGGTGCGTAGGCATTTATGTTTGGCACATGAGCATTCTTACATCATCACACTTCTCCTCTCTTACCATGAAGATGTAACATTTTAAACAGGTAATCTTGGCAATAAAAAGTCTTTAAGGATTTTTATCCTGCCCTACCACAAAAAGCCCAGTGGCCACCATTCCTTTAATTGTTTATTAGTATGAATTAAGAAAGAAATAAAATTTAGCTCTATTAATTTTTGCAGGGTCTGGGCAGATTTTGATTCCTAAATAGTTTTTAAAATGTTTGGTGCAAACAAACCCAAATTCATTTATGTCTTTTATACTCTGTGGCATATTGTTGACTAATGCAATGGATTTCCCCAAGTTTACTTTTATCGCGAGCATTTAGAATAGTCTTTGATAGCTACTATTAAATTAGTTATGGATATCAAGAGTTCTTGTAGAGTTAAAATAAAATTGTTGGTGTTTCAGAGTACTTTATTCCCTGGTCTTGCTTAATAGAAATGTCCAATGGCTCAATTGTAAGTAAATACAAAAGAGTGAATGGGGGACACCCCTTTTTAACTCCATTATTAAGTCTAAACCATTTTGAGCTTAAGTCACTCCCCACTACCCCTGCCTTCAAAAAGTTCAAGATATCCTCCAAGATCCTATCTCTAAGTGTTATGATTAAGTGTGGAAACACAGGAAACATGCACGTCCTTCCCACTATTTTTTTTTATTGCTGTGCATATATATCTATGATTTGTATCACTGCCATTTAACATCACCCCTTTTTTATCATGGATTTTGGAGTGCCAACTCTTTTTATTTTGGAGTGCCAACTCTTTTTATTTTGGAGTGCCAACTCTTTTTTAACACCTATTTTACAAGAGTTAATAGGTTAAAATAACATAGCTGCTGGCAGGAAACTTCTATTTCTATTTTTTGCCAGAAGGTTGCTAAGACAGGGCACCTCCACAATATGTGAAGGTAGTCTCCAATGCCCACTAGACACCTCTAGCCTGCATTAGATTCACTGGTTAAAAATCTCCTCAAATCCATTGAAACTTTGTACCAGCACGTCAGTAATTTGTAGTGTGTTTCCTGGGTACAGGTGGCTGTGCAGCATTTATGGGTGATTTTCCTCCATTGTGCTAATGAGAATAAAATATTGAGCTCTCGCACCCACAGGTGAGCATAGTATGGTAGGTAGTCTTGTGTTTGGGTGCGGAACATTCTATATATTGTGGAGAGCAGGTGGGGTGGGGTTGCATCTTGAGTGCAAAGATCTTCAAACTGTGTGGTTTCAGATGGTAGCGTGTGTGTTTTAGCTAAAGTTGTTATGTAATGTGTTCGCTGGTGATAGATTAAAATGTGAAACGGGGACTGTTTTGGTCCAGAGTTAAGCTCATTCATAGGCTTGCATCTCCCATTTGTTATAAAGCCTGTGGAGGTCTCTCTCTTGGGGGGACGGGGACAGCACACCATTGTGTTAACAAGTGTCTGCTAAGGCCTGGGCTGAAAACTAGGGTAGCAGTAAGGTAGGGAACTTAGTGAGAGTCCTTTCTGTTATTGTTTTGTTCCACAACTTTATGGCTGGTGACATGGTTGGTTGGGTTGAATCGGTGCAAAATACAGTAATACACGGTGATTGGGGAGGGATACAGAAGAAAATAGGGGAGGGAGAGGTAGGGTAATCGGTGCAAAAGCAAAGGTGGGATGGGAGCCATGGTATTATTGGGATGGGTGCAGATAATGGTATGATAAATTTGTATTTTACGAAAATAAGTTGTTATTATTTTTTTTAGTTATGTAGCAATGCAGTAAGAAATGGTGATTGGGGAGGGATACAGAAGAAAATAGGGGAGGGAGAGGTAGGGTAATGGTATAGGGGACCCATAAATAATAAGCATCCAGTACAATGAAATTGTTGAACACCTGACAGACATAGCAATCTTGGGCTAGGGTGTAACTTGCAGCATAATAAAAGCAGTACATGTAATTGCAATGGGAAGAAATAAGGGGGCATGAGCCAAGGATCTCTTCCTTCCAAAACAGTAGCCGGTGGGAAGGGAAGCTCTAGGGGAGGTTGCGGGTGTAAGTCACTGTCTGTGGAGTTTGTTACATACATAACAAGAAAAAGTTATATACAGTGTGGTATCAAGCAGAATCTAGTGAAAGCAAAGGCCTCTTGAAGTGCTTTTCTAGGGGGGGAATAACCCATATTAAGTCAGAACATGTGTATCAGCTGAGCAAATTCCGAGGATGTGAACTGCAGCCAGTAGAACCACGTGTCCCTGTATGTAGCCCCTTGCAAAGAGGAAGAAAGGCATAACTCTTTTCATAGTTCCTCCACTTTTAGAACCCATTCCGGAAATTAAGATGTCATCTTTCTGGTCCGTAGATACATACATACTTAAGTATTGTTTTAAGACCTGATTGGTCCTTTTTGCCTGACCATTAGACTGTGGGTGATGGGATGATGAAAAGTGTAGACTAATCCCTAATAGCTTACACAACGCCCTCCAAAACCTGGAGATAAACTGAGGCCCTCTGTCGTATATATGGTTTGGGGAATACTATGCAAGCGTACAATTTCCTTCACAAAAATGTCAGCCAAGGACGATGAAGAGTGGAGTTTAGGGAAAGTGATAAAATGAGCTTGTTTGCTGAAGAGGTCAACCACCACCAAAATCGTGTTGGTTTTAGAAGGTGGCAGATCTGTTACAAAATCGATGGCAATGGTGCTCCATGGTTTTTCAGGAACAGGTAAAAGATGGAGGAGGCCCTGGGGTTTGATACGGGATATTTTATGACGACCACACACCCTACATGTGTTATGGGCACTTGCAGAAATGACAGGTTTTGTTTCCCTCTATCTTCCACCTTGTTACTTACAGTGGAAAATGTTGTTGCTTCAACTGTGTTCTTTCTGTTATCAAACTGGCTTCAGGCCCAGCTTCGCGAGTAAGATGTTTAGACTATAGACGCCATTTTGTCCTGCTAGGCCAGGACATGTGCATCATTATTTTGTCATGGCCTTGACTGTTTGCCAAGAAATCAAGACTAAAGGTTAATTAATATTTTCTTGATTGACCGAGATTTACCCCAAAGTAATCCATAGTTACCTGTTTTAATTTTTCCTTCCCATAAATGACTGGAAGTAAGGTTATCTAAAATCTATGCAAACACCAATTATCAGTTAGTTGACACAGAATGAGGAGACTATGTTGATGCGACGGCATTAACACAAGAATGAGAGATTAACCTGTAAACAACCAGGAGGGTATGTGATTTGATTTTACTTATTGCAAGCATATACATTTAACTTTATTTACTCTGCTTTTATTATGGATTTTTAAGCTGTTTTTATACATTGTCTATATTTATGCTGCTCTTAGGGCCCCTGCATTCCTATCTGTTTCATATGCCATAGTGTGGAATTCAATAGCATATTGGGCTACAGATCTTTTGCCTTGTTTTAATTCCATTAGGTTGGATTCAGCTCATTCCCTTCTTCCAGGACTATCAAAGACTGCACGGAAGGCATTAATGAATATATCTGCGTCTTCAAAGATTGGTGAATTTTGCTCCATGAGTGGGAATGCCCAGGCTAATGCTTCACCTTTGAGCAAATTGATGATAAATGTCACCCTGTTGGTGACATGAATATTTGAGGTTGCGTTCTGAAATGGAGGGAACACTGGTTTAAAAAACCTTGACATTCTTGAGGATTTCCAGAAAATCTTTCAGGCACATGCATTTTTAGGGCTTTAGGAATTGCCCTGTCCCTGCAGTGGGAGCAGGAGGCATACTGGAAGCCGCAATTTGTGGAGCATTGGCGTTTAGGTTTCTTAAGAGATCAGATCGCTAATACTGGATCATGTGAGTCTTGTCTGGATGTAATTCTGGCCGCGTCTGCGGGATCCATGTTAAAGGCCTGTGTTAACTGTAATCTTTCTGATGTGGAAGATAGGATCCGCGATGCAGATATGAGAACAGACACTCTCAAATAAACAAGACAGATAGTGAGGATGTTTCAACTTAATGATAACACATATATAATCCCCCACACCATTATAGCTATGTAAAACCACTCCCAAATTCCCTACCACTTCCCCCCATGCTCTTGGAGCAACAGCAGTAGCATCAATTATAAGTACAATTTAGCAGACCCGAGTTGAATGAGGAATGCATTTTGTATTGATTTGGATCAAAGCAAACTTTGCTTTATTGTCTATCTACTCCTTCCAAATTGATCAACTAATGCGCTCTCCCCTAGAAGTAATTCACACCGGAGACAAAGTTTCTGATCAGTGAAAAACCTGAGGCAAACCTTTATTTCTCAGAGTGGGGGATTCCTTTTAAAGCAGGAATACGTCACAGTACAGTCATAGTTTAAAGATACAATATACGTTCAACAATTGGCTAACAGTTGGAGGGGTCTTCTTTAAGCCCACCCTACAGAATGTGATGTCATCTTTATAGAGTTCTCCCACCCACATTCCAGCTCCATCTTGGTTACACGATGGGAGGAGGAGTGAGTAGTTACTGAACAAAGAGGGGCTCCAGGGGGAACAGTTACTGTTACTTTAACAGTGATTCTCCATTTTGATTCACGTGGCATGCAATAACTTGTACAAGAGAAAGGGGGGGAGTTAGTACCAGAAGCTGGTCTTTATAAGAATGTGTTACATGAGACTTGCTCCCTAGCAGGGGGGAAGGGGTAGCTTGGATGGGAGGAGTTTCCATAGGAAGTAGTTTATTTGAGCACATGTGTAAGAGATTAAACAGACAAAGGAATGCAAGCTTATACGTAAGCATCTGTAAGAAATTATGACCTTTAGGGAAGTGTGCCAAATAAGACATAAACACAAATATATAATAGTAAAAGAGACATTTTGTCCATTACAGTATGAGTGTTCTTATACGATTTGACAGGAAACTGGCATCAGGGGTTTTAGTATTTCAATTCAAGACTAAATATTAGAATAACAATTGATTGCAAAACTTGTTGTGTTAATTAGGTATAATTAAAATCAATATTTGATAGGAACTATACCCTTGTTGCATGAAATCCCACTTACAGAATTAGATAGACTGTCAAGAGGGGATAGACACATAATTAATTGAGGGAAATGGTGCTGAGATTGAATATTTAATTATATTGAACACTTTAAATGAAATGTACTATTAGTGTAAGATTACTTTTCCCAATATTTTGGAAGGTATAATGGAAAGGCTGATTCCCAAAATGTTTATTGAATAATTGTACCTAATAATTTAAGTTAATGTTTGTATTATACTTTTTTTTATATATGGAATAAAAATCCTGAAACATAGGGAGAGAAAGGAAAAGGGGGAAAAAGGTTAAAAAAATAAAAAATGAAGAGATAAGGGGAAAGTGGTGAAAGGATGAAGGGGAAGGAAAGGGAAGGAACGGTGAGGGAAAAGAAAAGAAAAAGAAAATAAATTCAGCTAACACTGTATGAGAAACAGCCTCTGTAAAGTTTTTCCGCTTTTTCTTTTTGCTCATGTTTTTAGGAGTTCTTTATGAGACTTCCTTGTTGTCTGTACGGTTCTTTTTGATGTATAAAATAAAAATATTTAAACAAAAGAAAAAAAAATCGAAAAGCTCTCTCTATTAACATTCTTTCGGCGTCAATATATGTATGTCTCGATACTGGAGGAGAACAGAGATACCGACCTGGCCCGAGATTAAGGCTGAGATAAACTTTCAGGCTAAGGCCGAAAAATACTTTTTTCTAAGGGCTAAAAACAAGGTGGGCAAAGAAACATATGAAAAAATCTGGGCAAAGTGGTTAGCTCTACCTACTTGATTTACCCTGTCTGATGGGTTTGCTTGTACACTGCTTACATCTGGTTATCCCCTGCGAGAGTGGACGGACTAAGATAAAAGTAGTGGACAGGCCCCCATAGACCTAACCAATGAAATATAACCTGTCAATCCCCCCCCCCCCCCCGCCACCTCGCCCTAACCCAGAAATAACAGAAAAACATAAAAATCCCAGCAGATTTTAGATGAATGGTTGAATGAATGGTGACTATATGTGACTGTAGCTGAAGATTTATTTTAGACAGTGGGGAAGCACAATTAGAGGTCATAACATGCGGAGCAAAGACAGAATACTATAAAAATAACAGACTGGGAGGTCATACTGACGTATAAAGGGGAGATACTTGAAATACCTCAATAACAGTTATGTAAAACCTGTCTAATGCCGAACAAGTAATGTCGATATGTCCCTGCTCCTTTTCAATTGTCTTTTGTATATGTTTACTGAAAATAAAAAAGAATAAAAAATAAAAATAAAAAAACCTAACTTTTTATTAAATACAATTAACATAAATATACACATATAACTGAACTGACAAGTAATTTAAATTAAAACAGTGAAGTGAAAATCTGTGAAATAAAATAAAACTGTCAAATAAAAAAACTAAAAAAGAATTTCAATAAAAAATGGGCTTAGTGGGAGCGTCATGACGCCAGACGTGGTGTAAGCCCTCCCAAGACCTGCTCCCGCATCCTCCACCTACCCGAGAAGTGGTTCAAGCGAATCAGTGGGAAGCCCGGACATGAAGAGTTGAGGAAACCCGATTTTCACTTCAGGAGGACGGGAGATGAAGTAGCACGTAAACACAGAGCAGAAGGAGGGGGTGGCAGGAGAGAGCAATTAAACCCAGCAGACAAAGATTGGTATACAGAGCAGCAGCAAGAAGCCCAGGAATAATGGAACTAGAGGAAGCAACCTGCATCCTAGTGAAAGATAAATAGTGTAAATTTATTTTCTCTTTTCCTTTTTTATGCTAGGGTTGTAAAACATATCCCTGTGGTTAGTAGTGTATGTACCGCGAGGCAAACAAGGTGCTCGCCTAGGGCGGCACCTTGTTTAGGGCGGCACTTTCCCAGAGGTTGTTAAAGCACACTGGTGCTGTAAACCCTTCTGGTGCTGCAAAGATTTGTACTTTTCCCTTCCCACCCCCACCACTCTTTTCGTTCTTCGCCTCACCCTGTGCTGTTTGTCATGATCTTGCTCCCTCACTTCCCCTCCCTTCGTTCCCCGTCAGACGTGCCAGTGTAAAGTCTCCGCCCCCCTGCCTGTCAAAGTACAGCGGAAGGTAAGCTGGTTCAAATGGAAAAATGAAAACAGTGGTTCTGAGTATGAGTGTGATGGGATTCTGTGTGTGTGACTGAGTGTGATGTGAGGCTGTGTGTGTGACTTAATTGGGTAAAGTGAATTAAATAATAATATGGTGATTGAAAATGCCAGCCCAGCTAAATTCAGGAGCCACAGAAATTGTATTACCTTTGTGATAAAATTCAATAATACTTGTTTTTTAAACTTTCAAATGTCATTCCAGAGTGCAAAAAAATGTACAAAATAAACGCACATTAAAGCTGAAAATTAAACTGTATAAACAAATACTATTTTTAATTGTGATCCTTCCAACATGACCTCGACTGTTTTATGCAAAAAAAATTGTACATCCAACATCTTCCAGGAGCCAATTAGAGAGATCTGAGAGATCTGCTGGAGTGCCCACTGCACATTTGCAGGACAACAGTGACACCAGTGATTTCACACAAGTATTAAAACAACCCTCTACATTTTAGTGTGTGACTGAGTGTGATGGGAGTCTGTGTGTGACTGAATGTGATGGCAGTCTGTGTGTGTGACTGAGTGTGATGTGAGGCTGTGTGTGACTGAGTGTGATGGAAGTTAGTGTGTGACTGAGTGTGATGGAAGTTAGTGTGTGACTGAGTGTGATGTGAGTACATTATACTTGCTGGCTAGATGCATTAACTTGTCATTATCGAGACTACATTCAATAAAACTTTTCTGGTTTATACTGCAAGTGTCTTCTAGCCCCATTTACATATTGGGAGCCTTTTTGTACTTTAACCCCTTCGTGACGTTGGGACGTTCTATGCAGTCCTGACTTTAAGTGCCTTAAAGTCGTTAGGACGGCATAGTACGTCCTGTACTAAACAGCTCATCGCGGCTCCCCACGATGAGCTGTTTTCGGATCCCGCTGCAGACACTTACAGCGGAATCCCACCTGTCATATGAGGCCACTTTGAGTGGCCTCAGTCTGACAGGGGAAATGTAGCCGGTGCTCAAAGCGAGCACCGGCTACATTTTGCTAAATCGCGCTGTGCCCGAACTTCCGGGTTCGGGCACGCCTCAGTGACGTCATTTTTTGGCAGGGACCCACGGTCTATTAAGACCCTTATCGGGTCTCTGCCAGAGTGTTCCTGGCTACCAATCACCTTGTGATCGGTGGCCAGGAACAAATCGTGACGTTTTGGTGCTTGCGTCGTTTGGAACGCAAGCACCATGCGTCACGAAGGGGTTAAACGCCAATATTTATATATTTGCAGCATGACAAACAGTGCTGCCACACAATTATATGACCGTGTGACTGAGTGTGATGGGAGTGTGTGTGTGTGTGTGACTGAGTGTAATGGGAGTCAGAGTGTGTGTGATGGGAGTCAGAGTGTGTGACTGAGTGGGATGGGAGTCAGAGTGTGTGTAATGGGAGTCAGTGTGTGGCTGAGTGTGATGGGAGTCACTGTGAGTGTGATGGGAGTCAGAGTGTGTGTGATGGGAGTCAGTGTGTGTGACTGAGTGTGATGGGAGTATGAACGTGATGTGAGTCTAAATGTTATGTGTGATGTGGGGTCATGTAATGGAGGTGATGGGGCATGTTGTGGGTGATGGGGCATGTCGTAGGTGTGTCAAGTGGTTGTGCAGCTTGGGTAGGGGGGTGCCTGGACTTTGTCTGCCTAGGGCTGCACAAAATCAAGATGCACCACTGCCTGTGGTGTCTAGAGCATAATCCCCACTGGCAGAAAGGACTTTATAGGGGAAATACCTGAACAGAATGGGAACAAAAAAAAAGGTTGCTTGCAAACATTGAATAAAATAGGGTGAATAAAAAGCAACTAAGGGTTAACAGACCATTTGATAACCATTTGAACAGGACTGAAAAAAGGTTGCTAGTAAACACTGAAAAATTAGGGTGAATCAAACCAGGAAAAGGCAACTAAAGGTTAATAAAGTTTAAAGAAACAGACCATCTGGCAATAACTTGAAAAGGTGGCCACTATATCCTATATATATATATATATATATATATATATATATATATATATATATATATATTTTTTTTTTTTTTTTTTTTTTTTTTATTAGAAAAGTACAAAATATTCATGTATAATATCTAGTATAAGTAAATGTAATACAAACATATAAGTAGGACAAACAATTTTTACAAGAACAAGACAAACTTACATGAATTCCGTATGGCGGTAGTGCGGCCAAAAGTACTTTTATTTCAAGTCTGTCAGAACTTCCTCATCTCCTTTGCTGGGGTCGTTGGGGGAAAGTATGGGGTGTCTATAGCTTATGTTGTCTTTTGCCTCCCTTCTCTCCTATCTAATCCCATCCTCCTTCATTTAGAATTTTGACCCATTGGTCCCATTGTTTACATTTTTTACTGTTCCAAATAAATTGCGTCACAATTCCCCTCAATTTTCATTGAGAAAAATTATATATATAATTTATGTATTTGTCTTTTATATATATGTATTTTTTTGTGTGTGTGTAGTGTTAGTGCATCACAGACTGTCCAGCAATACAACCCATACATACACAGCCACACACAAATACACATACATACAGTCACTCTTATACACACACACAGTATCACACTTACACACACATAGAGTCACATTTACATACACAGTTACATTTACACAGAGTCACTTACATTGATTTTTTCATTGAGAGAAAATTATACACATACACAATATATATAAATATATATCAATATATCTTGATAATGGTTCCTAAGGGAACCAAAACGTTGATTATGATGCTTTGTGGCACTATTATTTGAATATATCAACACTTTTTCTTACTACTAGCCCTGTGAGTGCATGGTTCAAAGTTTTTTTTTGTATTGGTAAAGCTAACTTCTGTTGGATTTTTGTATATATATATATACACACACATATATTCAGTGGCGTCACTAGGGTTGGTGTCACCCGGTGCGGAAACTCATGGTGTTACCCCCCTTGATTTCCTCCATACAATGCCAAAAATATTCCTTAGTAATGCCAGTTAGATGGCAGTTAGATTAACTATGCCACACACAGGAGCCCCATAACTTATGCAACACCAGAGCCCCATAAATTATGCCACACCAGTGCCCCACTATTTATGCCTCACCTCTGCCCAATTAATTATGCCACACATACAGGTGCCCCATAATTATGCCACACACACACACAGGTGCCCCATAATTATGCCACACAAAAGAGTCCCTTAATTATGCCACACATGAGGCCCAATAAATATGCCAAACACAAGCACCCCATAATTATGCACACATGGGACCACCATTAATTATGCAACACACAGGAGCCCCACGAGGTGACAATTGTACAATTATAGATACCAGTAATATTGTGCCAGTCAGATACCAGAAATATTGTGCCATTCAGATACCAGTAGTATTGTCCCACTCAGAGCCCAGTAATAGTGTGCCAGTGAGATACCAGGAATATTGTGCCATTCAGAGCCCAGTAATATTGTGCCAGTCAGAAGCCAATAATATTGTGCCAGTCAGAGCCCAAAAATATTGTGCCACTCAGAGCGCAGTAATTTTGTGTCAGTCAGATGCCAGGAATATTGTGTCATTCAGATACCAGTAATATTGTGCCAGTCAGAGCCCAGTAATATTGTGCCAGTCAGATACCAGGAATATTGTGTCACTCAGAGCCTAGTAATATTGTGCCACTCAGAGCCCAGTAATATTGTGCCAGTCAGATACCAGGAATATTGTGCCAGTCAGAGCCCAGTAGTATTGTCCCACTCAGAGCCCAGTAATATTGTGCCAGTCAGATACCAGGAATATTGTGCCAGTCAGATACCAGGAATATTGTGCCATTCAGAGCCCAGTAATATTGTGCCAGTCAGAGCCCAAAAATATTATGCCACTCAGAGCCCAGTAATTTTGTGCCAGTCAGATACCAGGAATATTGTGTCATTCAGAGCCCAGTAATATTGTGCCAGTCAGAGCCCAGTAATATTGTGCCAGTCAGAGCCCAGTAATATTGTGCCAGTCAGATACCAGTAATATTGTGCCAGTCAGAGCCCAGTAATATTGTGCCACTCAGAGCCCAGTAATATTATGCCATTCAGAGCCCAGTAATATTGTGCCAGTCAGAGCCCAATAATAGTGTGCCAGTCAGAACCCAGTAATATAGTGCCAGTCAGAGCCCAGTAATATTGTGCCAGTCAGAGCCCAGTAATATAGTGCCAGTCAGAGCCCAGTAATATAGTGCCAGTCAGATACCAGGAATATTGTGCCAATCAGATACCAGTAATATTGTGCCAGTCAGAGCCCAGTAATATTGTGCCAGTCAGAGCCCAGTAATATAGTGCCAGTCAGAGCCCAGTAATATTGTGCCAGTCAGAGACCAGTAATATTGTGCCAGTCAGAGCCCAGTAATATTATGCCATTCAGATACCAGTAATATTGTGCCAGTCAGATACCAGTAATATTGTGCCAGTCAGATACCAGTAATATTGTGCCAGTCAGAGCCCAGTAATATTGTGCCAGTCAGATACCAGGAATATTGTGTCACTCAGAGCCTAGTAATATTGTGCCACTCAGAGCCCAGTAATATTGTGCCAGTCAGATACCAGGAATATTGTGCCAGTCAGAGCCCAGTAGTATTGTCCCACTCAGAGCCCAGTAATATTGTGCCAGTCAGATACCAGGAATATTGTGCCAGTCAGATACCAGGAATATTGTGCCATTCAGAGCCCAGTAATATTGTGCCAGTCAGATGCCAGTAATATTGTGCCAGTCAGAGCCCAAAAATATTATGCCACTCAGAGCCCAGTAATTTTGTGCCAGTCAGATACCAGGAATATTGTGTCATTCAGAGCCCAGTAATATTGTGCCAGTCAGAGCCCAGTAATATTGTGCCAGTCAGATACCAGTAATATTGTGCCAGTCAGAGCCCAGTAATATTGTGCCACTCAGAGCCCAGTAATATTATGCCATTCAGAGCCCAGTAATATTGTGCCAGTCAGAGCCCAATAATAGTGTGCCAGTCAGAACCCAGTAATATAGTGCCAGTCAGAGCCCAGTAATATTGTGCCAGTCAGAGCCCAGTAATATAGTGCCAGTCAGAGCCCAGTAATATAGTGCCAGTCAGATACCAGGAATATTGTGCCAATCAGATACCAGTAATATTGTGCCAGTCAGAGCCCAGTAATATTGTGCCAGTCAGAGCCCAGTAATATAGTGCCAGTCAGAGCCCAGTAATATTGTGCCAGTCAGAGACCAGTAATATTGTGCCAGTCAGAGCCCAGTAATATTATGCCATTCAGATACCAGTAATATTGTGCCAGTCAGATACCAGTAATATTGTGCCAGTCAGAGCCCAGTAATATTATGCCAGTCAGAGCCCAGTAATATAGTGCCAGTCAGAGCCCAGTAATATTGTGCCAGTCAGAGCCCAGTAATATTGTGCCTGTCAGATACCAGGAATATAGTGCCAGCCAGAGCCCAGGAATATTATGCCAGTCAGATACCAGTAATATAGTGTCAGTCAGTGCACAGTAATATTGTGCCAGTCAGAGCCCAGTAAAATTGTGCCAGTCAGAGCCCAGTAATATTGTGCCAGTCAGAGCCCAGGAATATTATGCCAGTCAGAGCCCAGTAATATAGTGCCAGTCAGAGCCCAGGAATATAGTGCCAGTCAGAGCCCAGTAATATAGTGCCAGTCAGAGCCCAGGAATAAAGTGCTCGTTTTCAACAACCCTCCTCCCCTCCTTTCCCATTACTTACCGAGTAGCTGCTGCTCCGTGTCCCCTGCCGGACCTCTCCATGCAGTCTTCCCTCCTGCACGGAGGAGGGAAACACAGTCACCGGATGTGACGTAACGTCAAATCCGGTTGCTGTAATTTTTTGGGGATTTTTTTTCTCTTTTTTCCGGCGGCCATATCTAGCGGATGCGGCTGCCAGAAAAAGAAAAAAAAATTAATCAGCGCGATGCGGGGGGTGCCTGCAGCAAGGGGTGTCACCCCCGCTGGAGGTGTCACCCGGTGCAGTCCGCCCCCCCCCCCCCTCGGGTCGCCACTGACTTACATACACAGAATCACTTACATGCACACAGTCACGTACACGCACACAGAGTCACTTACATCGACAGTCACCTACACATACACACAGGGTCACTTACACATACACACAGAGTCACTTACATGGACAGTCACTTACACATACACACAGAGTCACTTACATGCACACACAGAGTCACTTACATGCACACACAGAGTCACTTACATACACAGAGTCAGTCACTTACATACACAGAGTCAGTCACTTACATACACAGATTCACTTACATACACATAGTCAGTCACTTACATACACAGAGTCACTTACATACACAGAGTCAGTCACTTACATCCACAGTCAGTCACTTACATACACAGAGTCACTTACATACACAGAGTCACTTACATACACAGAGTCAGTCACTTACATACACAGAGTCACTTACATACACAGAGTCACTTACACACACACAGTCACTTACATACTTAGACTTCTTTATTTTCTTGATACCGGGCATATGGGCTGCTTCATCATGCAAGAAGTGGTTCCTTTTTTAATCTTCCCTCCCTCTGACCCGTGCGCATGATGTCACGTGCAGGGCAGAGGAGGGATTATGTGCTGGGCATGCACTGCAGCGTTCTGCAGGGGAACTTAGTTCCCTGACGCTGCTTCTAGTAACGTGCGGTTGGAGGTGCGGTTACAGCTGTCATGCGGGTGGCACCTCGATGTCGCACGTTGGACGCCCCTGCCATAAGGCATTGTTGAATCAAATTTGACTTAATCTTTTGCCATATAATTGGGTCAGATGATCTCCAATTTTTTGAAATTTCCAGTTTAATTGTCGTCATTAAGTGAATAACAAATTGTATTTCGTTCGCTGATTTTTTTGGGAAGTTTAAGTGTAACAAGTGTTAAGTGTAACAATGCTTTTTCAGGGGTAAGTTTCCATTCTATACCTAACAACGTGTCATTTTTTGGGAAATGCCCTGCCAGAATCTATTGATTATTGGGCAACCCCACCAAATATGTATATAGTCTCCTTTGGTATTTCCACATCTCCAGCAATTAGTAATATTTACATTAGATATTTTGGCTAGAGTTGTGGGAACTAAGTACTATTTATACATGAACTTGAACTGAAGTTCATTTACATTTAGGCAGTGTATTATTATTGTAAGGTTTAAAGTCCTTTTCATCTATATCTATTTGTAGGTTTAGTTCTTTTCCCCATTTTTTTTACAGCCTTCGGGACGTAAGGTACCTTTAATTCCTTAATTACAGTTGGAGATCTTGTAACTATATCCTATATCTTAAAGTGTTTAAAGGAACAGACCATCTGTCAATAACCTGAAAATCTAGCCACTATATCTTAAAGTGTTTAAAGAAACAGATCATCTGACAATAACCTGAAAAGGTGGCCCCTATATCTCAAAGTGTTTAAAGAAACAGACCATCTGACAATAACCTGAAAAGCTGGCCACTATATCTTAAAGTGTTTAAAGGAACAGACCATCTGACAATAACCTGAAAATCTGGCCACTATATCTTAAAGTGTTTCAAGAAACAGAGCATCTGACAATAATCTGAAAAGGTGGCCACTATATCTCAAAGCGTTTAAAGAAACAGACCATCTGACAATAACCTGAAAAGCTGGCCACTATATCTTAAAGTGTTTAAAGGAACAGACCATCTGACAATAATCTGAAAAGGTGGCCACTATATCTCAAAGCGTTTAAAGAAACAGACCATCTGACAATAATCTGAAAAGGTGGCCACAATATCTCAGAGCGTTTAAAGAAACAGACCATCTGACAATAACCTGAAAAGGTGGCCACTATACCCTAAAGGTTCATAAAAGCTGAACAACGTCAGTAAGGGAAAGCTTTCGTAGAGGACTGGGGGGGGGGTGTGTGTTTTAAATCATACTTGCATATATCAGAAAGTCTGAGAATAAACTTTGAAAGGAGATACCTAAGGGGAAAGGAAAAATAAAGGAAAAAAAGGGACATCTACATAATCAGCAACTCCTGTAAGGGAAAAAAAAAGTCTCCCTAAAGCTACCTAAGATTAAGAAAGGAAAGAAAAGAAAGGAACCCCACCAAAATACCAGAAATATTTGCAAAGTTTTATGCTAAGCTGTATAATCTTGAAGCAGATCCAGACGAATACCAACCTACTACAGAAGAAATAAAATAATTCTTAAGTAAAATAAATTGCCCACAGGTATCGGAACAACAAAAATTATAGTTAACAGAACCAATTTACATACTGGAAATAGAAACAGCGATCAAGAATCTACCAACAAAAAAAGCTCCAGGCCCAGATGGCCTACCAAATTCATATTATAAAAAAATTTCAAAAATGTTGATACCGTATTTAAAAAGTGTTTATGAGACGTGCTGCTCCTCAAGACAGCTTCCAAGATCAGTACTGGAGGCCTTTATAGTGACCATCCCAAAAGCGGGTAAAGACCCGGGGGATTGCGCCAACTATAGACCAACTGAATTGCTGAACACCGATGCTAAGATGACAAAAGGCCTTGGCCTCGAGAGTTCAGCAGATCTTGCCGGAACTGTTACATTATGATCAGGTTGGCTTTGTTAAGGGGCGCCAAACAACAGATAACACTCGAAAGTTTATGGATATTATCCATCATGCACAAAGGTCAAGAGTACAGTGTTTACTGTTAGCACTTGACGGGGAGAAGGCGTTCACTCGTCTGCATTGGGGATATATTGAGGCTGTCTTGAGGAGTTATGGATTCCCAGCAAGTTTTATAAACTCTATAATGGCCCTATATTCGAGGCCCACAGCTAGGGTGACATATAGGGGTTTTCATTCCCGGCCAATCGAGATTTCCAATGGCTCTAGACAGGGTTGTCCATCGTCACCTATCCTATATGTACTTTCCCTAGAGCCATTGGTGATAATGATCAGGAGACACCCAAAAATTACAGGGTATAGATTCTCACCATATAGGGAAATAAAAATGGCTCTTTTTGCGGATGATATTCTGGTGGCCCTCTCCAACCCAGAAGGGGCCCTTCCAAATTTCATGGAAATATTGAAGCAGTTTAGTAAAATAAGGAATTCAAAAATAAATAAAGGTTTGATTGGAAAAAGGGAAGTATACTTTATTTGGTAATAAGCTTAATGACAGACCCAAAGAGATTAATAGAAGTTAAAATTTAGGTAATTAGTGGAAAAAAAATAAAATAAAAAATAGCAACATGGTCGAATCTAAATCTCTCCTGGCTAGGCCGAATAGCAGCAATTAAGATGATGGTCCTTTGTAAGATATTATACTTGCTATACCAATTGAGATTCCTTCCTATTTCTTAAAAGAAATTCAAAAGCATATAAACAACTTTATATATAAAAATGCTAAGACATGAATTTCAAACACATGGCTTATGCAGGAAGAAAAATGAGCAAGAAAGACGTATGCACTAAAAGGATCCAGTAAGATCCAATAAAGATAACAGGAACAGATATAAGTGCTAGACAAAAAGGGGAAAGCAGTATGCCTTATGCGTTTCGCGTGAACACACGCTTATTCATAGGCTTGTGCAACCAAGGAAAAGAGGGGGACTAGCTATCCCAAATATAGCCTTTTATTACATGGCTGCAGGGACTGGTGCTGCAGGAGGTACTGCTGCTGGAGGGGGATATTCTGCAGTGGGGCATTTCAGAGGAGGCTGATGCTGGAGGGGGTTGAAGAAGCTGCACTTGAGGGTGAGGGGGTGGAAGATGCTGTAGTGGTGGATGAGGGTGGAAAATGCTGCACTGGAGGGTGAGGGTGGAAGATGCTGCACTGGAGGGTGAGGGGGTGGAACATGCTGCACTGGAGGGTGAGGGGGTGGAACATGCTTCACTGGAGGGTGAGGGGGTGGAAGATGCTGCACTGGAGGGTGGGAGTGGAAGATGCTGCACTGGAGCACTCACACACAGCCACACACACTTACACTATGCCAACCTCATACACATACACTCAAACACACCAGGCTGAATTAAAAGCATTTTGTATTTAATAGTTTTGCCATGCCATAGGCCAGGGGTGTCCAAGTTTTTTCTGCAAAAAAGAAATGTATGTGTGGGCCACATATTGATTTTTTCATTGAGAGAAAATTATACACATACACAATATATATAAATATATATCAATATATCTTGATAATGGTTCCTAAGGGAACCAAAACGTTGATTATGATGCTTTGTGGCACTATTATTTGAATATATCAACACTTTTTCTTACTACTAGCCCTGTGAGTGCATGGTTCAAAGTTTTTTTTTTGTATTGGTAAAGCTAACTTCTGTTGGATTTTTGTATATATATATATACACACACATATATTCAGTGGCGTCACTAGGGTTGGTGTCACCCGGTGCGGAAACTCAAGGTGTCACCCCCCTGGATTTCCTCCAATACAATGCCAAATAGATTCCTTAGTAATGCCAGTTAGATGGCCTATTAACTATGCCACACACAGGAGCCCCATAAATTATGCCACACCAGAGCCCCATAAATTATGCCACACCGGAGCCCCACTATTTATGCCTCACCACTGCCCAATTAATTATGCCACACACACAGGTGCCCCATAATTATGCCACACACACACACAGGTGCCCCATAATTATGCCACACAAAAGAGTCCCTTAATTATGCCACACAAAAGAGTACCTTAATTATGCCACACATGGGCCCGATAAATATGCCACACACAAGCGCCCCATAATTATGCACACATGGGATCGCCATTAATTATGCAACACACAGGAGCCCCACGAGGTGACAATTGTACAATTATAGATACCAGGAATATTGTGCCACTCAGAGCCCAGTAATATTGTGCCAGTCAGATACCAGTAATATTGTGCCATTCAGATACCAGTAATATTGTGCCACTCAGAGACCAGTAATATTGTGCCAGTCAGATACCAGGAATATTGTGCCATTCAGATACCAGTAATATTGTGCCAGTCAGATACCAGTAATATTGTGCCACTCAAAGCCCAGTAATATTGTGCCAGTCAGAGCCCAGTAATATTGTGCCAGTCAGAAACTGTAATAGTGTGCCAGTCAGAGCCCAGGAATAGTGTGCCAGTCAGAGCCCAGGAATATTGTGCCAGTCAGAGCCCAGTAATATTGTGCCAGTCAGATACCAGGAATATTGTGCCACTCAGAGCCCAGTAATATTGTGCCAGTCAGATATCAGGAATATTGTGCCAGTCAGAGCCCAGGAATAGTGTGCCAGTCAGAGCCCAGTAATATTGTGCCAGTCAGATACCAGTAATATGGTGCCAGTCAGAGCCCAGGAATATTGTGCCAGTCAGAGCCCAGTAATATTGTGGCAGTCAGATACCAGGAATATTGTACTTGTCAGAGCTCGTGACACAGAGACTTGAAATGCAACTGGAATTTAATTCTCAGAGAGATATATGAAATTTTGCTATCCGGATCAAATAAACTGGCACTAAAAATGTCTATTAGAAGTCTTGCTAAATAAACATGCCATGCATTACAAAGCTAACACATGGATCATGGCCGTCTAAGCAACAAGGCTTGCAATCTAATTGCATCCACAAAACAGAAGACTGCACATAACATTACAATGGGGGGCGGGGGACAATAGGAAAAAAAAAACCAGTAGGATTTAAGGCTATGAATCTAAATAATCACCAAAAATATATCTATACCGTATAGTATTTAAACACAGATTTCTGTGATACCTTTTTTCTTCTTTAAATAAGTGTTTACAATAATTTAAACTGGACTTTTAATTATTGTTTTTCTTAATTTCTATGTTTTTCAATTTTTCAGTCCTCAGAGACACACTTACGCACAGTCACACACACACACAGTCACACACATACACAGAGTGTCCCACATACACATAGAGAGACACAACACACACACAGGGAGACACAACACACACATAGAGTCACACACACACACACATACACACACAGTCACATACATACACAGAGAGTCACACACACTTACACAGAGAGTCACCCACACACACACACACACACACACACACACGTAGATTTCTTTCTTTGTTTGTTTTTACTGGGGCTGTGGGATCCAGGGCTGTGTCCCTGTTCAGTGCAGTGGTTCATTCTTATCTTCCCTCCCTCTAACCCGTGCGCATGACATTGCAAGCATTGTTTTTCAGCCTTAATAAGTTTAGCTACAACACACATTAACAATAAATGAGAGTACATACAACATTTCCACAAAATACAGTAGCATAATCCCAGCTGGCAAACTTTGTTGGTTTGGAACTGTCCTGTGCAAACATGACGTTGTGGGACGTGAGGGGCCAGACATCTGAGAATGAAGTTCGAACCGCGTGATAGCCAACTCAAATTGGGATTGTCCTGCATAAGACGAGACATGCCATGATCCAATCTCCAATTGGACCGCCCCAGTGTGAGTGACCGGGCATTCACGGATAACTCTACCTTTCAAGCACTGGTGCCTCACTTCACTGTTTAGGCATATGTGCAGTAATACATTTATATTATATTCTGCCACATTAAAATGCAGTGACTCAAATAGACACACTTTGGGGACTATTCAGTAAAAAAAAAAAATGTACTGCAAATTCACACATTAGAGCTGGATACATAGGAAAGTTGCAGAATATTTCTACCTTGACCATTAATATTCAATTTACATTTTAAATTACCAAATTACAAATAATGTAAGCAAAAGATGCATATTCATGAAATAATATTTACGGGTCTGTGAGATCCAGGGCTGCTTCCCTGTTCAGTGCAGTAGTTCATTCATATCTTCCCTCCCTCTAACCCATGCGCATAACATCACACGCAGGGTAGAGGAGGGATAATGCACTCCATGTGATTTGCAGCATTCTGTGTGGGAACTTAGTTCCCCACCGTTGCTTCAAGCTACACATGCAGTGAGCGGTGTGGGAACCGCCAGCGCAGATGAAAGCCACATCACGGTGAATTTAAATGTATGTATTTAAAAGAAAAAAATATCTTCTCATACCCTACATGGCTGCCAGTATGGGACAGGGAATTCAAATCCATAACCTCTCTGAGCAAAATGCATGGGTTGACATAGAAGACTTAATGGTGACACCGAGAAGGTTCTGTGAACATATGGTTACCAAATAAATATAAAAATACAGAAATACAGACCACACTACCCCCACAAGAGTTGACTCAAAGAATATGGGGGCAATATGCAAAACCCAATAAAACAGTACATGAATGCTCGTTGGCAACCCCACTGGGTATGTTCGAAATCCTTATCCCGCAATTGGATTGGAGAAAATGGAGTCGAATCCAATGGGTATATCATTTGAAGAGATAGTGGAGGAGTTCAACTTTCCCCAAACAGAGTTCTTTAGATATTTACAGATGAGACACTATCTACGAAGTATCCATCAAAAAATAAATCAATGTTTAGCGTAGACCGGAAAAATTATAAACTAAAACTTTGCATGAGGAAGGAAAAACAAAAAGTGCTGTCTACTTGCTATGATGTCTTGCTAAAACAGGAAGCTCCGGAAAAATACCCCTTTATGGAGCAAAGAGAATAGAGATAGGGAAAACCTTTACAAAGGAGCAATGGGATGCAGTGATGGCAGCATATGGAGAGGTTTCCCATTGTGTTAACCATTTAGAACTTAATAGGAAGATTCTGTATAGATGGCACTTTGTCCCCATGAAAATTGTACCCAAGAGCAGAAAAAAAATGCTGGCGGGGGTGTAAACAGGAGGGTACAAGTATCCATATATGGTGGACCTGTCCACACATAAAAAAAGCTGTGGCAATGGATATATAATATCTTATATGGAAAGATAGGAATAAGATTACCTTGGACAACAGAAGTAGCAATACTAAATATGCTCCCTGCCAAAATAACATCAATAAACAGAATAGTAATAGAGCAGGTCTTCATAGCTGTAAAGACTCTGTTGGCGAGGAAATGGAAAACACGACTTATCCCCACATATGGAGAAGTCATACAACTACACCCTGTTCCAAATTATTATGCAAATGATATTTTTCTCATTTACCTAAATAATTGATGTAAATAACAGTCAGCATAATTCTCATGTTATCAACTATTAAGAGTACAATTCAAATTTTATTAAACAAACCTCCTAATGATAACAGTATTTTTTTCAAACATAAAAAACTTACAATGCACTATTCCAAATGATTACGCACAGTAAATTTCAAATCACTTTATAGGTTGTAAAGAACTGAAAATTGTCATTTGTTGTGTTTGCAGCATATTTACTAAAATCAAAAGCTATTTCAATCAAACCTATAACAACATTTTAACTTTTTAAACATTTTAACAGGTCACGTTACATTTTAACATAGGACCACTTATTTGATAGCAGCTTCACAAGTCTTGCATCCATTGAACTTGTGAGTTTCTGGACAGTTTCTGCTTGAATTTTTTTGCAAGATGTCAGAGTAGCCTCCCAGAGCTGATGTTTGGATGTAAACTGCCTCCCATCCTCATAGATCTTTTACTTGAGGATGCTATAAAGGTTCTCAATAAGATTGAGGTCAGGGGAGGATGGAGGCCACACCATGACTTTCTCTCCGTTTATCCCCCTAGCAGCCCATTGATCCCCAATCCCCATTGATGCAGACATATTCTTTGCAGCATGAGATGGTGATTTATCATGCATGAAGATGATTTTATTACGGAAAGCATAGTTTTTCCTTCTGTACCAGGGAAGAAAGTGGTCAGTCAGAAACTCCACATACTTTGCAGAGGTCATCTTTACTCCTTCGGGGACCCTAAAGTGGCTGACCAGCTCTCTTCCCATGATTCCGGCCCAAAACATGACTCCACCACCGCCTTGCTGACGTCACAGCCTTGTTGGAACAGGGTGGCCGTCCACCAACCATCCACTACTCCATCCATCTGGACCATCCAGGGTTGCACGGTACTCATCAGTGAACAGGGCTGTTTGAAAATTAGCCTTCATGTATTTTTCTGCCCAATGCAGCTGTTTCTGCTTGTGAGCATTGGTTATTGGGGGCCGAATAGAAGGTTTATGCACAGTTGCAAGACTCTGGAGGACTCTACACCTTGATGTCCGTTGGACTCCAGAGGCACCAGCAGCTTCACATATCTGTTTGCTGCTATGAATGGTATTTTAGCAGCTGCTCTGTTGATCCGATGCATGGATCTGGCAGAAATCTTCCTCAATGTGCCTTTATCTGCACAAACCCGTCTGTGCTCTGAATCAGCCACAAATCTCTTTGTAGTGCGATGATCACGCTTAAGTTTTTGTGAAATATCTCATGTTTTCATACCTCGTCCAAGGCATTGAACTATTTCACTCTTTTCGGCAGCAGAGAGAACTTTTTTCTTCCCCATATTGCAGTCCTCCTTTATTAGTTTTTCCTTAAATTGGGCTCACCAAGCAATCTAATTATCACAGGTGTCCAAGATAGTTTTCAGTGATCAAATGAGCCCTGAGACACAATGCCATCCATGAGTTAAACTGAAAAACAAAATATTTAATCTTTTTGACACTTAAATAGAATTTGCATAATAATTTGGAACAGGGTGTAGTGGAGGAAAATCTGATCATGGAAAAACTACACTATAATAAGATAGGAGCCATGGACAAATCCGATCGCATTAGGGACACATGGAAGAAGACTATAAATAAAATAACAACAGGAACAGATAGATAGAGGAGCGAGGTATAAGAGAGGTGCAAAAGGAAACTAACTTGAGAGACATTACTAGGAACGACATAAGAGTGGAATAGGATTATGAAGGCCAAAAGGTATGGATGGTGAATGAATGAGAGGAAGAGTACGAGTGAGGATGTGAATGAGAGAAAATTGGAAATGCAAGGAGGTAGTAAGAGTAGGGTAAGAGGTAGACATGTGCATTCGTTTTTGGACTAATGCATTTTCGTCCGAAAATAACATTTTCGTTCATTCGTTTGAAAAATGAATAACGAAAATGCTAAGCTAACGAAAGCCGAATGAACGAATGGTTAATAAACGAAAATCATTCGTTCATTCGTCCATTCATAGTACTATTGGCATTCTATAAGATGAAATAGAGTGGGTTTATAGAATACAATAGCATAGTACACTACATTCAATAAACCGACATAATGAACGACTTTCGGTTTATGGAATGCATGTAAGTCTATTGGCATTCTATAAACCAAAATACTATACTATAGTACTATAGCACGAATGGACGAATGATTTTCGTTTATATTAAACCATTCGTTCATTCGTTCAACTTCTTAGCTTTCTATAAACTGAAACAGAGTCCCCATTCAAAAAATTTTATGAATGGGAACTCTAGTTCGGTTTATAGAAAGCCCATAGTATTACATGTAATCCATAAGCCGAAAGTCTATAAACCGAACGTTCGGTTTATAGACTTTCGGCTTATGGAATACATGTAATCCTATTGCTATTCTATAAACCGAAAGTTCGGTTTATAGAATAGCATTAGGATTATATGTATTCCATAAGCCGAAAGTCTATAAACCGAACGTTCGGTTTATAGACTTTTGGCATTTGTAATGAATGTAATAGTACTATTGGCTTTCACTACACAGAGACAGAGTCTCCATTCTCTTTCATTACAAATGCCGAAAGTTTAGATACCGAACATTCGGCTTATAGACTTTCGGCTTATGGAATACATATAATCATATTGCTGAAAAGCCTATAAACCGAACGTTCGATTTATAGACTTTCGGCTTATGGAATACATATAATCCTAATGCTATTCTATAAACCGAACGTTCGTTTAGCAATAGGATTACATGTATTCCATAAGCCGAAAGTCTATAAACCGAAGGTCGTTCGGTTTATAGACTTTCGGTTTATAGAATACATAGAATTACATGTAATTCTATGTATTCTATAAACCGAAAATCTATAAACCGAACGACCTTCGGTTTATAGACTTTCGGCTTATAGAAAACGTGTAGTACTATTGCCTTTCTATGAATCGAACGAGAGCCCCATTCATAAGAATTTGTTATGAATGGGGCTCTCGTTCGGTTTATAGAAAGCCAATAGTATTACACGTATTCTATAAAACGAACTAATAAAACGAAACGAAACTAAAATAATGAACGAATTTCGTCTGAAACGAATGCAGTAATGAACGAAATTCATTTTAGACTAAATAAATAACATTTTCGTCCCAATGGACGAAAACGAAACGAAAATGTTAGTTTTGCACATGTCTAGTAAGAGGTAACAAATGAAAAAACATGCACACAAGGTTAGTAAATAGGAATTCTCTAGGGACCCTAACCCTAATAGAATTTGGTCAAAATGGATTGAGCACTTAAAATATATTGTAAAATGCGGGAAAAAAAAGGAGAAAGGAATGACCTGGAAACACATGAAAAGGATAAAGAAATAAATCTATATTCATGTGATCTGGAGTCTGAATGTTATAAAAAGGGCTTAGTGTTTTAGATAAACCTATTAAATAACATTTAATGCACATACGTTTAATAAGCGTGCAGGTAAAACTTTACCCCGAACTTTTACAAGCCAACAATGGATTTACCATTTTGATAAGATTTTTTTGATAAATAAAAAAGGGTTTATTTTTTGTATATATAGGGTAAGATTTCAGCAATGCATCATACATATCTATGTAGCCCATAATATTATAACTGAGAGAGGAGGATTTTCTATACTTCCCTGGCAATATCTGTTACACATGGGAACATGTTGCTGATATAATTTTAGATTTGTATATTGTTTACATATTTTTGGAGTAGATGAGGAGATGGAGGTTTATTTTTTATAGAACCATCTAGAGTATTTTTCAGATTTATATTTAAGGTATGTGTGTAGTATATTGTAAGATTTTCTATTTTGGGAAAGATTTTTACTTACAGAAGTAATATGGATTCATTATTTTATGCTAAGATCTATCCATAGAAATCCTGTCTTTACCGATGTATTTTGTGTTATTTATAACTTCTATATAACATATATTGTATCATGTGTTGATGCAGTCTATATTTGTTATATATCTTGCCAGTATGAATAACAAAAACTGTATAGTGTAGATGAGAATGGGTTTTTTTTCTGTAAATTACAGCAGGTTGCCCTTTACATGTAAACTTGTCTTATTTTTTTTTTTTTAACAGAGGCTTGTTTGCATACAAACGGGATTGTGGAGCAATATTTAGCAATTAGCATGGAGCTGAGGATGAAAGGAGTAACCAGCCAATGAGGAGTCATGTAGTTGAGTAAGTCTGAACAGGTGAAGCCTGTCTGATATGCAACCTATTCTTTTGGATTCTGCATGCCTCTTTTGAGCCAAGCTCCCACGGATCTCCTATTGGTTCCAGTGTTTTTAGATGCAGCACAGTGAGATAACTATGGATGTCATTAGGATAATCTTGAGTCTTCATTCAGGTGGTGTACGTAGGGTTGCCACCTGGCTGGTATTTTATCGGCAGGCCGGTAAAAAATTGGCCTCAGGCCAATGTTAAGTCTATGGAGACAGTACCAAGGCCGGTATTTTTTGAAAAGGTGGCAACCCTAGGTGTAGGACTGAGCAATGTTCTCAGATTTATTAATTTGCAAAGTGTTTTACCAAGAACAATACATTGAGGTATTCAAGTATGTCCTGGGGACCAAGTTCAGAATGATATCACACAGTGTTTTACTTTTAACAACAGGGTAAAAAAATACATAGATTCATACATATATTTTAACAGGAAAGTTGGGGTTAGAATATACCACAGTGTCAATTTGCCCACCAGAACTAACACAGTGTCCCTTTGTCCAATTGAACTGCCCCTGCAGAACATGCCACAGTGTCACTTTCCTCCATAGTACATGTTATTTTGCCCCACAGAACATGCCACACTAACACTTTGGCCACCGGCAATTTGCCCATTAAGATGCCACAGCCAATTTTCCCATTATGCCACTATTAGCCTGGCCATTAATATGCCACAGCCAGATTGCCAGTTAATATGCCACAGACATTTTCCCAATTAATATTCCACTATTAGCCTGCCCATTAATATGCCACAGCCAGATTGCCAATTAATATGCCACTATTAGCCAGCCCATTAATATGCCACAGCCAGATTGCCCATTAATATGCCCATTATTTGCCAGTATTATTTTGCTCATCATTTACCAGTATTATTGTTTCCATTATTTGACAGTGTTTTTTAATCCATCAATCATTTGCCAGTATTATTTCATCCATCAATCATTTGTCAGTGTTATTTTATCCATCAATCATTTGCAAGTGTTATTTTATCTATCAATCATTTGTCAGTGTTATTTTACCCATCAATGATTTGCCAGTGTTATTTTATCCATCAATCATTTGCCAGTATTATTTCATCCATCAATCATTTGTCAGTGTTATTTTATCCATCAATCATTTGCCAGTGTTATTTTATCCATCAATCATTTGCCAGTGTTATTTTATCCATCAATCATTTGCCAGTGTTATTTTATCTATCAATCATTTGCCAGTATTTTATCCATCAATCATTTGCTGGTGTTATTTTATCCATCAATCATTTGCGAGTATTATTTTATCCATCAATCATTTACCAGTGTTATTTTATCCATTATTTATCAGTGTTACTTTGCACATAATGTCACCCGCCCCCCTCCTTCCCCAGTACTCACCTCTTGGCTGCTACGTGTCCCCGTCGCATCCTCGGTGCGATGGGGACACGGAGCTCACACAGCTACGCTTTTGGTTAAGTGACGTCGCGTGTGACTTCACGTGACCGGGTAACCCGCTGCGATCGTGAGACAGCCCATTTTCCTGGGAATGTCCCGCGATCGCTATATTTGTGGGACATTTACATAGTTGCCGGGAGTGTCCCGGCGAATCCGGGACAGTTGGCAACTATGTGAAATCTGGGAGCCAACTTCAAATATGTGTAACCCTCACCCGGTGGACAGAAAAAGCTACGCGTTTCACGCCACACACTCGGCCTTGACAGAAGTGCCTTGATGAAGCGACGAGTATGTGGCACAAAACACGTAGCTGGGAGGAGGGGTCTGCCAAACATTTTTGAGGCATATACAGCCAGACTTGTGGTGCGTGTTTTTTTTATTCATGGTTACAGATAGTAAAGGGCTCTGCTGGATCTGTGATTGTAGGACATGCATGAAGTGAGCATGCTGCTCAGACATAGGGTAACTTTCCAGAGAAGTGGTTATGCACTATGCAAGCTAGGTGGAGAGGGCGGTGGGAGGCAAGCGTCAACCAGTTTAGTTCTTTTAGAAATTATTTAATTTGCACATAAAGTGTTACACAATTAATATAAGATATTTATTTTTCTTTGTATGCACTCCTATGGTTTCACTTTGTTGGTTGACGGAACTATACACAAAATATAGGGTAGCACTCTAAACATATGTACCATCAATGGTAAGACCTCACCTTGAGTCAAAGTTGCATTTATATACGTTAAAAAAACAGCGTACTAGAGGAAATATGATAACATTATTAGAGTTGACCGGACACCTGGATGTTCGGGTTCGGCAGGTTCGGACGAACTTCGAAAAAATGTCCGGGTCCGTGCTCGAACTTGTCCCCGAACCCGAACCCCATTGAAATCAATGGGGACACAAACTTTTGGCCACTAAAATGCCTCTAAAAAAGTCGTGTAAAGGGCTAGAGGGCTGCAAAATGAAGTAAAATGTGGGTAAGAGTAGGACAATTGCCCTGCAAGCAAATGTGTATAGGGAAATAACTTAAAATAACATAAAATATATACAAATTACAAAAAAAGCTGAGCCATAAAATAGCACTAGATGGAATCTTTGATTTTAGCTTTGGAAGAACATAAATCTAAAGCATGGCTGCCAGGAGGATCAACATAATTATCCATTTGAGAAAGGGTTGGAGTGCAGGGTATTCTCTTTCAGTTTATACTAAGTGACCCATAGGTTGAGGAGGCGGTGACCGTGGCGGTGTAGGTGGAAGCGGCGCTGGAGGAGGAGGAGGTAGCCAACACTGTTTTTTATTTGTTTTTTTTTTAAATTGGGGTAGCCCCCAAAATATTGGGACATATAACAACAGAAAACAAAGAATAAGTGCACTTGAGTATAACATTGACTGGGTGAGGCCGGTATAAATGTCTATTCTGCACAAGGTACAGAGAAGTCTGGTGGGATCCATGCCTGGTTCATCTTACTAAACGTGAGCTTTTCCACGTTGGCTGTGGACAGGCTGCTGCGCTTGTCTGTAATAACGTCCCCTGACGTTCTAAACACACATTCAGACAATACACTGGCTGCAGGGCAGGCCAGCACCTCCAAGGCATAAAGGGCAATTTTTTTTGTTTTTTTGTTTATTGGACTGCAAGAAATGCACCGCAAGACGTAAATGTACTATTTAGCACTCAAACAATTCGAATTTTTCAAAGTGTGCTGTAAGCAAAGTATTGGACTGTTCTATTTGACTCTCAGATATGAAGTGCACCGCAAGACGCAAATGTACTATTTACCACCCAAAACTATTAGAATTTTTCAAAGTGCGCTGTAAGCACAGTATTTGAGGGTTCTATTTGACTCTCAGATATGAAGTGCATCGCAAAACACAAATGTACTATTTACCACCCAAAACTATTAGAATTTTTCAAAGGGTGCTGTAAGCACAGTATTGCACTGTTCTGTTTGACTCTCAGCTATGAAGTGCACCACAAGACGCAAATGTACTATTTGGCAGTAAACAAAAATAGAGTACACTGCGCCTTTAACTGTGAAGGGAGTAGCAGCACAAAAACACAACCAGTGCTTAACTCCTGGTACATAAAATACACACAAAACAAATAAGTGAAATCGTGCGCTTCCCAAAACACTAAACACTGTTATTTACCCTTATAGGAGGCAATATTCTCAGTATATGATGTAAGGGGAATAAAAACAAACACAAAATAAAGTAATATAGTGTAGTATATTAAGACTAATAAGTGGACCAAAAGACATATAATATATGAGGGTTCCACTCACATCTTCCTGAGCAGTACCCTGCTACAGAATACAAAAATATAAAATCTTACATAAAAGCAAACAGCAAGCAGCTGCAAAGTGCATGTAGTTCCAGACTTGTAAGGTGCATGAAGTTCTAGTAGAATGCTCTTCTCCCACACACAACGCTTTTCTCAGGAGAAAGCCTGAATAAGGAGAAATGCGTTGTGTGTGGGAGAGGAGCATTCTACTAGAACTTGACGCACCTTACAAGTCTGGAACTACATGCACTTTGCAGCTGCTTGCTGTTTGCTTTTATGTAAGATTTTATATTTTTGTATTCTGCATTATTAATGAAAGTTTTACTGAAGATTTATCTACTTCCTCCCCTGTCCTATTCTTTATGACCTCGAGGATCATCTGATAACACCTGTGAATTCAAGACCCCTAGATGGGCTCACGAATACCCATGACACTGAGCAGGGTACTGCTCAGGAAGATTTGAGTGGAACCCTCATATATTATATGACTTTTGGTCCACTTATTAGTTTTAATATACTACACTATATTACTTTATTTTGTGTTTGTTTTTCTTCCCCTTACATTATATACGGAGAATATTGCCTCCTATAAGGGTAAATAACAGTGTTTAGTGTTTTGGGAAGCGCACGATTTCACTTATTTGTGTTGTGCAAATGTACTATTTACTACCCAAAACTATTAGCATTTTTCAAAGTGCGCTGTAAGCACAGTATTTGACGGTTCTATTTGACTCTCAGATATGAAGTGCACCGCAAGACGCAAATGTACTATTTACCACCCAAAACTATTAGAAATTTTCAAAGTGCTCTGTAAGCACAGTATTTGACGGTTCTATTTGACTCTCAGATATGAAGTGCAGGACGCAAATGTAATATTTAACACCAACAAATTGCAGTATTTAAAAATGCCTAGATGTTGCCCACTGAGCTAACAGAACAGGATTAAAGTCATGTGCCTGGCACACATGCAGTTGCAGGTGCACTGCACTCTCTGTGGCACTGGGCTCAGGGCAGGGTACAAATATATAGTATAGCACGCACTAAAATAATCACTGTAGTTTGAATAATCGCTGTAGTTTGCAGATTCAACACCAGAATTGTTTTTAATCTGTCCCTCACAGCGGCAGCATCCTCTCCCATCACTAAGAAGAGCTCATGTGATTTGCGTGTACGTGACTCCAGCTTATATATAGAGGCTGGGTCACATGCTGCACTGGCCAATCACAGCCATGCCATTAGTAGGCATGGCTGTGATGGCTTCTAAGGGCAAACAAGTCAAACGCTTGTTGATTGGCTGCCCTGAAGCCTTTCAGAATGCGCCATTAAATCGCTGAAGCCCGAACTCCAACCTGAACATACAGTGAAATGTCCATGTTCGGGTCCGGGGTCTAAACAACGTAATGTTCGGTACGAACCCGAACAGTGCGGTTCGGGTTTGCTCAACACTAAACATTAGATAAATAAGTATAGGGCCAATAAAAAGAATTCTACAGTGACCTGTTAACAGAAATGTACAAAGAGCATGATGTCATCCCCTGAAACTGAAAGAGCAAAAATTACACATACACCAAAGGGAGGGATTCTTTGTGGTAAGGACAATAAAGATGTGGAACTCACTGTCCATCTATTTCCCAGGGCCATCTTTACGGTCATACAGCTTATCACTCCAATATATATCCTCACGCAGGTCACCAGTGCCATATTTGTTCACAAACTGCGTGTCATAGTCAGTTACACACACACACACACTCAGTCGCTCACTGCTTACCGCACACAGAATGACGTCACACTCAGTATCACACACAGGCTCACATCACATTACATTTAAAACAACAGTTTTTTCCCTTTATTTTATCTCCCTACCTGCTGCTGCCATACATTTCTCTGGAAGGTTGAAGCCAGTGAGCGTATGGAGGCGAAGATTTTACTCTTGTGCTTCCGAGGGGAGGACTGGGATGAAAAGTGTGTGAAAGTGTGTGGCAGGGCGTGAAGGGTTGCAAACTTGCAGGGAGGGGTACAGAGGGAGCCATAGCATGCAAACCGGCAGTGGGGGAGGGAGGAAGAGAGTCAAAGAGGGACAGGAGGGAACAGAAGGGTGGAATGAGGGGCGTTATTTGCAACCCTTCTGAAAAGTGCCTTGTTTGCTTGTCTGAAGATACAGTACTGTGTAAAGGAACCACATGATAAACTGAATTAGGACATGGGGGTGCCGATTTTAAATATGCTACCACACACATGTAGGGTTGCCACCTTTTCTTAAGAAAAATACCGGCCTTGCTACTGTCTCCATAGACTTAACATTGGCCTTATTCCAATTTTTTACCAGCCTGCCGGTAAAATAACGGCCAGGTGGTAACCCTACACATATGTTCAGTGTACACACAAACATTAATTCAAGTAATATCCTAGTGCAGAGACTTGTGACTCTGGTTTGAGTATTTTTCATAACTGCCTCAGCAGTAGTTGTATTGGCATAATATAATCGATCCCTATACATTTTTTGTTTTGCTTTTTTCTTTTAAGGAAAGATGTAGGGAGTTAAAATGTTTTACCATGCATGTGTGCTCCTCCTTAAGTGACTACTGAATTGAAACAATTCATTAAAATAAATAGAAACTTACATTATGCAGAGATAATCCCAATTATTACATAAAATAACAACAAATTGCAGTGTACAGAGATTACTTAGCCTGAACTAAGGCGGTTATAAATAACAGAAGAAGTAAAGTATAATGGAAAGCTCAAACTTACATCCAAGCTTTAGCTCGGTCTGTGCCACAATATGTTTGGTCCCGATGACATGGCAGCTATAGTTGCCTCCCTGATCTTTCTTTACATTGAGCAGAGTAAGGTGAGTTCCATTTGTGTATGTGCTGGCAGTGTCCTCAATCTTTCTCCCATTCAGTTGCCATTCCACATCCCTTAATGTAGTATTACATTCAAATATTAAATCTGCTCCCACTCGCTCATACTTTATGGAAAATGAAGCAGCACCTGAAAGGGGAAACAAAACACCAAATAGTCACTTCCAATATATAAGTGTGCATACACTATAAACTGGAGATCTCTTTAAATAGAATTAAGTCAATCAAACTGTTCATTTCTCTCTACATGACTTCTTTTGCATTATCCAACATATTTAGCATTTATTAACCTTGTCCCAAAAAAACATGTTTGCTATTTCTATGCCTGCGAGGGAGAAAAGTAAATCTCATGTGCAATCATGTACAGGTATAAAACTGTCTAAATATATTTGACCAGGTAGGCTTACTCTCTTTGGCTCTCCTGAACTATAGGCATCCAAACCACACTACATTAACTTTTCCAGAAATGCGAATAATATCCAGATACGCAGTGTTAAATATACAATGGCACAAGAATTTCTTATGAATGGGGACTCTAGTTCGGTTCATAGAAAGCCAATAGTATTACATGTATTCCATAAGCCGAAAGTCTATAAACCGAACGACGTTCGGTTTACAGACTTTCGGTTTATAGAATACATGTAATGCTATTACTATTCTATAAACCGAAAGTCTATAAACCTAACGTCGTTTGGTTTATAGACTTTTGGCTTAAGGAATACATGTAATACTATTGGCTTTCTATAAACCGAACTAGAGTCCCCATTCATAAGAATTTCTTATGAATGGGGACTCTAGTTCGGTTTATAGAAAGCCAATAGCATTACATGTATTCCATAAGCCGAAAATCTATAAACCGAACGCCATTTGGTTTATAGACTTTCGGTTTATGGAATGAGCAGGTCAATTGATTCGTCCGAACGAATAAAACAAAACGAAAAAAATGAACGAATTTCGTCTGAAACTAATGCAGTAATGAACTAAATTCGTTTTAGACTAAATAAATTAAATTTTCGTCCGAATGTACGAAAACTAAACAAAAATTTTAGTTTTGCACATGTCTACTGCCCATGGCCTCTGGTAGCCTATATTTTTATTTAATGGAGCCAACTTGTGGCTGCTGGACCTGGGGGGGAGAAGGGAGTCAGTCATTTTAATGTTATTAGGGGGATGCAAGAGGACTTGGGGTGACTACACCCAGCTCCGTCTTTCTTCATGGGCAACCTGACAATTGCCCCATGTGATTTTTTTGGCTTTTTTTTTTTTAAAAAACACAAAATTTGCTAGAGGGGGGGGGGCGTGGCCGGACGTCGAGGAGAATGGTCGCATAGAGAGAGAGCTCTGTCGCCTCCCGATAATATAAGCTAAAATTAGCCCCTCTTCCCTCATCATGGGGAAAAACAACAAGAAAGAATCTGAAGCTGGAACACCCAGGGGTAAATATAGGCAAGCTTCAGTCTCCCTGCGAGAGTAGTTCCACACACCACGAGATCTAACTATACAGCATGAGGCCTCCTCGCCCTCTGACTCCAGAGATACAAATGATAGTGGGCAAGAACTACACCCTGAGACTTCAACCGCGACACAACTGCCAATCCAGGAGGCTATACTTCAATTATTCTCGTCCGCACCGTGGCGAGCTGATTTCAGAACGTTGATCACCGAATTAAAACAAACGGTGAAAGAGGAAATGGCGTCGCTGAGATCAGATTTGGCGGGCTTAGAAAAGAGAGTCTCCAGGCAGGAGCCAGACTCGGCCTTGCAAACAAAAACGACAACTCAACTATCACAACTCACCACACGACACTCGCTATATCTGACAGAATACCGGCGGAGACTGGAAGACTTGGAGAATAGGAGCCGGAGACACAACATTAGAGTTAGGGGTCTTCCTGAAACGCTTACAGCTCCAGAAGACAACATAACACTCATACTTACCTGTATATTCAACGACATCCTCGGCAGGCCCAGACACGCTGTGATACAGATGGACCGGGCACACAGAGCATTACGCCCCAGAGGTCCTCCCCCAGCTCCACCAAGGGACATTATCTGCCACATAGTAGATTACCACCTCAAGGAAGATATTATGAAGAGAGCTAGAGAGGTGGGCACGTGAACACGGAGCTCTCATTCTATCAGGATGTATCAGATATCACTCTACAAACCCGACGACTTCTATGGCCTTTGACATGGGAGCTCCAACGCCACAACCTACGATATAGCTGGGGTCACCCATTCAGTTTGAATGTTCGATGCGACAACACCACCCACACACTCAGATACTACTCTGAGCTCCCGAGATTTCTGGAAGAACTCGACTTACCACATGTGACGGTTGAAGATTGGAGTCTGCCTGAGCTACCCCAGAGAAGAGGAGTGGATACACGCCGCCCAAGGCCGAGACTTCAGTACCCACAACGGCCGATACACACCCCCACACCTGCGGACGCAACACGAGCACCGACAAGACGTCAGGAGTTGGACAGGGAGGAATAATCGGTCCACAAATCGTGAGTACTTTGATTGTTTCCCCTAAACCACCGGAGGAGACTTTCTCTACTGTCTGACCCGACCTACAGGCAATACGCCAAGGTCCCTGGTTCGGCCCTATCTAATCGTTCACAATTTTAAGAATGGACATATGTCGGTTTTTCCCCCACCAATCATACTACCCTTGAGATTCCTACAAAGGGCCTAGCGATTCCATATTATCCCCATATTTTGGAGGTGGACCACCTATTGGACTGATTTTTCGCCAAGATGTATGCCAGGCTTGAAGACCCTACTCCATCACCAGTGAGGTCAAATGGTTAATATATTTTTAGCTACTGTATTATGACATAGGCCTGAATATGTACTGCGATATGTTTATTTACATGGAAACCCTGGGGATATCACAGGTTCCCTACCCACCAGTTCACTCATCATATTGCAGATCGGGAGCGGTGGGGGAGGGGAACCCCGGGTTGAGTCTTCGATCCAAACCAATAGGAAGATATGATATAACATCTCCCATAAGCTCTAGATACGAAGAAAGGGAAAAGATAGCCGTCCAGGTTGAGAACCCTGGGTTGTACACCCCCCCCTTACCTCCCTTACCTGACATACCACACCCCATAAGCGCAGGTAGCCGGTAAGCGCGCTCTATATAACCAAACAGAAGATCGACATCTATAGTGCCAAACCGCATAAATTACCCCACAAGAAAAGTTTAATTGTTTGTTTATTATGTTAGAGGAGATATTCGCAAAGGGAGGCGATGGATGTCCCTCCTTACAATGGATAGAAATTGTGTATTGTTTTACACTAAATTGTATGATTGTTTAGTTTTTAAAATGGTCGTTGTTCCTTGGCGACTGACACTCACCCCCTCACTAGGAGCACCAGATATATTGGGGCGGAGCTCACGAATTTGAAGGTTTTCTCAGCTCGTGTTCGTCCATATTCCCCAAGGGTAGCTCGCAGTGTTTGTATTTGTTACAGTTTTCTAAATTCTTTAATCTTTTTTGTTGTTTTTTTTTTTTTTTTTCTTTCTTTCTTCTCTCTTTCTTTTCTCTTTCTTTTTCCCTTCCTCTTTTTCCCTGTTTTCAATCTACTGCCCCTTCCCCCCTCCCGCTCTCTAATTGGAAGAAGGAATGAGTTTTGGGATGACGAGAACACATTCCACCCGATGCTCGCCGAGACCTCTCAACGTAGTATCTTATAATGTTAAAGGTCTCAATGTACCCGAGAAAAGGTCCCACTTACTAAGGGAACTGAAATATCTAAAAGCTGCAGTGGTGTTTCTACAGGAGACTCACCTTAAAGCTGCATCCTGTCCTCAAATCACCAATAGTACCTATCCTTTGGTTTTTTTTAGCAACAACCCGACAGCCAAATCCAAAGGTACCGCCATCCTTTTTCATAGACATACCCCCTTTGTGGAAAAAGCTTGTATTAATGATGAACATGGTCGATATGTCTTTGTGAAAGGCTCCATAGCAGATGTCATGCAGTGGCGTAGCGTGGGTTGTCAGCACCCGGGGCAAGGCAAGTAATTTGCGCCCCCTAACCCGTGGATTTTAGCACTCGAGTCTCTTCTACTAGATTAGTTAAAGAAACCCTTACACCCCAAGCACATGTATTGTTTGTTATGAAAATACTTATGTAATTAAAGTAAAATGCATCTAAATACAAGTTTATTTTCCAACACTTTATTGAGTGCGAACATGCATTACACACATTCTCCACATTTTCAGCAGGTCTATGAATACAAATATACACATGTAGTGTGGGCACCCTCAGGGTACTAAAGTGTCAGGAAAACCGCTTTGTTTTCCTGACACTATAGTGATCCTTTAAGAGTTTAAGGGGTTATTTTGGGCTGGGGAAGCCAAATGGTTATACACCTATGCTTTAAACCAGGAGTAGACATCCTTTTACTGGTATCTGACTGGCACAATATTACTGGCATCTGAATGGCACAATATTACTGGTATCTGACTGGCACAATATTACTGGGCTCTGAGTGGCACAATATTACTGGTATCTGACTGGCACAACATTACAGGGCATCTGAATGGCACAATATTACTGTTATCTGACTGGCACAATATTACTGACACCTGACTGGCACAACATTACACGGCATCTGAATGGCTCAATATTACTGGGCTCTGAATGGCACAATATTCCTGACATCTGACTGGCACAATATTACAGGCATCTGACTGGCCCAATATTACTGGGCTCTGAGTGGCACAATATTACTGGTATCTGAATGGCACAATATTACTGGGCTCTGAGTGGCACAATATTACTGGCATCTGAATGGAACAATATTACTGCTACCTGACTGGCACAATATTACTGGGCTCTGAGTGGCACAATATTACTGGTATCTGAATGGCACAATATTACTGGTATCTGACTGGCACAATATTACTGGGCTCTGAGTGGCACAATATTACTGGTATCTGAATTTCATAATATTACTGGGCTCTTAATGGCACAATATTACTGGTATCTGACTGGCCCAATATTATTGGGCTCTGAGAGGCACAATATTACTGGTATCTGAATGGCACAATATTACTGGGCTCTGAGTGGCACAATATTACTGGCACCTGAATGGCACAATATTACTGCTATCTGACTGGCACAATATTACTGGGCTCTGAGTGGCACAATATTACTGGTATCTGAATGGCACAATATTACTGGTATCTGACTGGCACAATATTACTGGGCTCTGAGTGGCACAGTATTACTGGTTTCTGAATGGCATAATATTACTGGGCTCTGAGTGGCACAATATTACTGATATCTGAATGGCATAATATTACTGGGCTCTGAATGGCACAATATTACTGGTATCTGACTGGCACAATGTTACTGGGCTATAGTTGTTCAGTTGTGGCTATATTTAAGTTAATCGGCATTATCAGGGATTTCTCAATGTTTAGTTTATAATTAGACACTTTGCTATATTTATCAGATATTTATAGATAAGAGTGGGTCTTATAAATTCTTTTAAATATACTCTCTTTCTTTACTATGTTGATTCCCTTTATGTATTTAAATGTTTCTATCATATCCCCCCTGTTACGTCCTTTCTCCAAGCTATACATGTTAAGATGCTTTAACCTTTCCTGGTAAGTTTTATCCTTCAACCCATGAACAAGTTTAGTAGCCCTTCTCTGAACTTTCTCCAAAGTATCAATATCCTTCTGGAGATACTGTCTCCAGTACTGCGTACAATACTCCAAGTGAGGTCTCATCAGTGCTCTGTACAATGGCATAAGCACTTCCCTCTTCCTACTGCTAATACCTCTCCCTATGCAACCAAGCATTCTGCTAGCATTTCCTGCTGCTCTATTGCATTGCCTACCTACCTTCAAGTCCTCTGAAATTATTACTCCTAAATCCCTTTCCTCAGATGTTGAGGTTAGGACTGTACCAAATAGTCTATATTCTGCTTTTGGGTTTTTACTCCCAAGGTGCATAATCTTGCACTTGTCCACATTAAATGTCAGTTGCCACTGCTCTGACCATTTTTCTAGTTTAGCTAAATCCTTTGCCATTTGGCTTATCCCTCCATGAATATCAACCCTGATGCAAATCTTTGTATCATCAGCAAAAAGACATACTTTGCCACAAGACCTTCTGCAATATTGCTAATACAAATATTAAAGAGAATGAGTCCAAGTACAGATCCCTGAGGTACCCCACTAGTAACAAGACCTTGCATCGAATATACCCCATTGACTACAACCCTCTGTTGCCTGTCACTCAGCCATTGTCTAATCCATTCAACAATATTGAAATCCAAACTCAAAGATTTCAGTTTATTAATAAGCCTTCTATGTGCGACAGTGTCAAAAGCCTTACTGAAATCTAGGTAAGCAATGTCTACTGCACCACCCTGATCTATTATTTTAGTCACCCAATCAAAAAAATCAATAAGATTAGTTTGGCATGATCTCGCTGAAGTAAACCCATGCTGTCTCTGCTCTTGAAATCCAAGCGACTTTACATGTTCAACAATCCTATCCTTTAAAAAGGTTTCAATTATTTTCCCCACTACTGAAGTAAGACTTACTGGTCTGTAGTTGCCCGCCTCCTCCCTACTACCTTTCTTGTGAATGGGCACAACATTAGCTAATTTCCAATCTTCTGGAACTACTCCCGTTAACAATGATTGGTTAAATAAATCTGTTAACGGTTTTGCTAGTACACCACTAAGTTCTTTTAATAACTTTGGATGTATCCCATCAGGTCCCATCGACTTATTTGTCTTTACTTTAGACAGCTGAAGTAAAACCTCTTCCTCTGTAAACTTACATGCATCAAAAGACTCATTAGTCTTTTTCCCTAAATGAGGTCCCTTACCCTCATTTTCATTTGTAAAAACTGAACAAAAATATTCATTAAGGCAGTCTGCTAAGCCTTTATCCTCTTCTACATAGCATCCTTCTTTTGTTTTTAATCTAACTAATCCATGTTTTACTTTCCTTTTCTCATTTATGTATCTAAAAAATGTTTTATCCCCCTTTTTCACTGACTGGGCTATAGTCTCTTCTGTGTGTGCTTTGGAAGCTCTTATAGCTGGCTTTGCCTCTTTCTGCCTACTCTTATAGATCTTTCTATCTTCCTCACTCTGAGTATTTTTATAATTACTAAATGCTAGATTTTTATTTTTTTACTATTTTAGCCACCTCTGCAGAGTACCACAGTGGTTTCTTCAATTTTTTGCTCTTACTGACAAGCCTTATGCAATTTTCTGTTGCCTTCAGTAGTGCAACTTTTAGATAATCCCATTTCTCCTGGACTCCATTTAAATTGCTCCAGTCTGATAATGACTCCTTTACACCTAATCTAATTTTAGAAAAGTCTGTTTTTCTCAAATCTAACACTTTTGTTTTTGTGTGGTGTGACTACGTCACTGTTCTTATATTAAACCACACTGTCTGGTGATCACTAGATCCTAAACTTTCACCTACAGTAATATCTGATAACAAATCTCCATTTGTGAACACTAAGTCTAGTATGGCCTGCTTTCGAGTTGGCTCCTCCACATCAGTTCACATCAGGAAGATTAAAGTCACCCATGATGGTCACTTCCCCCTTCAATGTCATTTTAGCTATTTCCTCAACTAGTAGATTATCTAACTCCTCTATTTGTCCAGGGGGCCTATAAATCACACCTACCCGAGTTACCATATGATTACCAAATTCTAATGTAACCCAAACTGACTCTATGTTCGCCTCACTAACTTGTATTACGTTACATTTTAAGCTATCCCTCACATATAGGGCCACCCCTCCCCCTTTTTTACCTTCTCTGTCTTTTCTATATAAAGAGTACCCTGGTATTGATATGTCCCAGTCATGTTTTTCATTATACCATGTCTCAGTAACAGCCACTAAATCTACATTCTCAGTTGCCAATATTGCCACAAGTTCATGGATCTTATTCTCTAAACTGCGAGCATTTGTAGACATGACCCTAAGCTTATAATTTTTCACTACAGGTACCTTCTGTCCCTGTTTTGGGGGGCAATTGGATTGATGTTTTATCGCCATTTTGCCCCCCTCTTTTAGTTTAAAAACCTCCTAGCAAAACCTCTGGACTGCTCACTGAGAACATTCGTTCCCTTTTGAGAAAGATGCAAACCATCTTTTTTGTACAGTTACTTTCTATCCCATAGTGAACTTCCATGAGAAACAAAGCCAAATCCTTGCTCCCGACACCATTCCCCAAGCCACAAGTTGAAGTCCCTAATACGCATCCGTCTATCATTCTGAATGTTATGCACAGGCATAACTTCAGAAAAGGACAGTGTGGACACAACCTGCCGTATATCATTGGCAAGAACACGAAAAGCTTCCTTCACCTCTGAAACCTCATTGCAAGCCAAATCATTTGTCCCTAGATGAACCAGTACATCCAATTCTCCTTCCTGATTTGCTTGCTTAACAATATTAGAAATATGCCTCCTGTCTCTACGAGCAGTAGCTCCAGGAAGACATCTCACTGAGCCAATACTGTCCAACTCCGCACCCAGTGCTGTATTTACCGCGAGGCATCCTAGGCGGATGCCTATGGCGGCAAATTTTGGGGGGCGGCAGCGCCCCGCAGCACTGGAAAAAAAAAAATTAAAAAAAAAACCCCCACCGCGCTTGCAGGCAGAGACAGAGGTGAGAGGGGATCGCAAGATCCCCCCTTACCAACGCTCTGCCTGCCAGGCTGCACGGGGAGCCGAACAGGCAGCACAGAGAAACCTCCGTGCTGCCTGTTCGGCTCCCCGTGCAGTGTGCCGACACGGAAGTGCCGACAGGTCACGTGACGGGCGCGCTGACGTCATACGCGCGCCTGGTCACGTGACCTGTCGGCACAATCGCCGGGAAGCCGAACAGGCAGCATGGAGGGACCATGCTGCCTGCCTGCCAGGGAAAGGTAAGTACTGATGGGAGACTGTGTGTGTGTGTGAGTGACTGAGTGTGATGGGAGTCAGAGTGTGTGTGTGTGTGTGTGTGTGTGTGTGTGTGTGTGACTGAGTGTGATGGGAGTCAGAGTGTGTGTGATGGGAGACAGTGTGTGTGACTGAGTGTGATGGGAGTCAGAGTGTGTGTGATTGGAGACAGTGTGTGTGAATGAGTGTGATGGGAGTCAGAGTGTGTGTGATTGGAGACAGTGTGTGTGAATGAGTGTGATGGGAGTCAGAGTGTGTGTGATGGGAGACTGTGTGTGTGTGTGTGTGTGTGTGACTGAGTGTGATGGGAATCAGAGTGTGTGTGATTGGAGACAGTGTGTGTGACTGAGTGTGATGGGAGTCAGAGTGTGTGTGATTGGAGACAGTGTGTGTGACTGAGTGTGATGGGAGTCAGAGTGTGTGTGATTGGAGACAGTGTGTGTGACTGAGTGTGATGGGAGACAGTGTGTGTGACTGAGTGTGATGGGAGTCAGAGTGTGTGTGATGGGAGACAGTGTGTGTGACCTGTGTGTGATGGGAGACAGTGTGTGTGACTGAGTGTGATGGGAGTCAGAGTGTGTGTGATGGGAGACAGTGTGTGTGACTGAGTGTGATGGAAGTCAGAGTGTGCGTGATGGGAGTAGGAGTGTGTGACTGAGTGTGATGGGAGTAGGAGTGTGTGACTGAGTGTGATGGGAGTGTAAGCTTGATGTGAGTCTGAATGATGGGGCATGTCTTAGGTGTGTAACGTGGGTGTGCAGCTTGGGTAGGGGGGTGCCCGGATTTTGTCTGCCTAGGGCAGCACAAAATCAAGATACACCCCTGTCCGCACCTCTTATGATAGAATCTCCCAACAACAACTGCTTTCTACCAGGCCTCACCTTCTCCTTGCACACCTTAGCCACATAGGAGAGTGGTTCCTCAAACTCTGCGTCTGAGCCTGCCTCCACAACACCACTGCACTCTGAAAGTGCTGAAAATGAATTCTGGACAGCCACAGACTGCGGGATATTTGTAAAAATATATTTTGTGTAATTCATGCGCAGAGGAGGGAGAACCCCCCCATCAAACCTTAAATAACATAAGTTATATAAGGAGGGACATACACATTTACATTATATTCTAATTATCATACCATTCTCTCCTCCCCTCCCCAAATCCCTCCCTCCCTTCCTGTGTTTAGTATCTCCTCTCCTTCTTTGAATATGTGGTGCTACAAGACAGTACTAACACATCAACAATAATCATCATAAAGTGTTTCCCTAATTCCCCTTTAGCCAGTTATAAGCCTTCAGTGGTGTGTCAAATGTTACCGAAGAGTTCTCATGATGAACAATCAATTTTGCTGGAAAACCCCATTTATATTTTATATTTTTTTCCCTCAAGCGAGTTGTTATCTCATGGAATGATCTTCTAAAGGATCTGGTATTTCTGGACAAATCAGGTAAACATTTTAAATGGTTGTATTCTCTTGGGAACATTGACACATCCCCGAATGCCTGATAGAAGCTCTCTCTTGTCTTAAAAGAGTGGAATCTAATAATGGTATCTCTTGGAGCGGAGTCTGGAATGCCCTTAGGTCTTTGAATACGGTGAATGCGTTCAAAGGGGATTTCAGTTGTATATAGCCCTATTCAAAGGGCAAAGAAAAAGTCCATAACGTATTTTTCCAGATCTTGCTGTGGCACATCTTCAGTTACTCCTCTAAATCTGAGGTTTATTCTTCTCTCCCTATCCTCTTGGTTTTGAATATTAATTTCCATCGTTTTAATTTTGCTATTCATAGCGTCTATGGTAACATCTGTTTGATCTAACTTTGTCTGGACATTGATCATTAGCAGTTCGTTCTTTTCAATTGTCTGTTCAAGGCGTTTAACTTCAGATGTGATATCTTTGGTGTTTTTCTCCATATCTTTTTTAAGTTGCTGGAATTGTGAGTCTAGGTATTTCTTTAAAGTGTCCAAGTTCAGAATCCTCAGAGGTATCCATGGTAGTTTTATTTGTCTTAGTTACCCCTACTATTATAGAGGTGTCAATAGTTTCTTGTGAGATATATATATAACGATTTGGCTGACATTGGTGAGAAGATTGATGCCAATTTTCTATCCTTGTCAGTTTTTTTATTCTGGTTTTTATCCTTCTTTTTTCTTTTGCGTTTTTGTTTCGGCTCTTCTATTCACCATTTTAGAAACTTTTACTTCTTTATACAGCCTTAATATCGAGACTCACACGTACAGCTTATACTCCTCCGTTGAAGCAGCCAGCCAACACCAGTCTCTCCGCATCGTGGCCCAGTAAACAGCCGGAGAGCTAGCAGCACGGTGGCTCACCGGGGAATCATACGCACCAAAGGCAAGGGCTGATCTGGCAGCTAGTTTCTGTGGTTTCCCATCTCCCATCAGACCGCCCACGTAACGTCGACGTGCTACATCACTACGTCCCTACCTCATGGCATTAGGCCAATGTTCAGTCTATGGAGACAGTACTAAGGCCTTTATTTTTCTGAAGAAAAGGTGGCAACTGGTGTTGAGGATGCTGCAGCTGTGAGGGACAGATTAAAAAAAAATTATGGTGTTGAATCTGAAAACTACAGCGATTATTCAAACTACAGCGATTATTCAAATTACAGTGATTATTTTAGTGGGTGCTATACTACATATTTGTACCCTGCCCTGAGCCCAGTGCCACAGAGAGTGCAGTGCACTTGGAACTGCATGTGTGCCAGGCACATGACTTTAATCCTGTTCTGTTAGCTCAGTGGGCAACATCTAGGCATTTTTAAATACTGCAATTTGTTGGTGTTAAATATTACATTTGTGTCCTGCACTTCATATCTGAGAGTCAAATAGAACCGTCAAATACTGTGCTTACAGGGCACTTTGGCAGGGGCTGATTAAATTGCAAATACTGGCATATTATTGGGCAAATTGGCTGGGGCTGATTAAATGGCAAATACTGGCATATTATTGGTCAAATTAGCTGGGGAATATTAATGGCAAATAATATTGGCAATGTGTATGTAATGGGGTGATAGAGACATGTAAATGGGGTGATGGGGCATGTCTTTGGTGTGCAATGTGTGTTATGGGTCATGTCGTGGGTGTGCATCGTGGGTGCCCAAAATTTGTCTGCCTAGTTAAACACTATATATTTACTTTCACTTTCTTTTTCTAGAATAATGGGACTAGTGACTTGTTTGTGATAATCTCTTAATTGCACTAAAAAGTACAGTATTGTGTAAATTAAAAGATTATCATTAACAGTAGTGTTGAGCGAACCCGAACCGCACTGTTCGGGTTCGTACCGAACATTACGGTGTCTGTACCCCGGACCCGAACACGGACATTCCACTGTGTGTCTGTGTTGGAGTTTGTGGTCCGGCGATTTAATGGCGCATTTTCAAAGGCTGCAGGGCAGCCAATCAACAAGCGTTTGACTCGTTTGCCCTTAGAAGCCATCACAGCCATGCCTACTAATGGCATGGCTGTGATTGGCCAGTGCAGCATGTGACCCAGCCTCTATATATAAGCTGGAGTCACATACACGCACATCACATGAGCTCTTCTTAGTGTAGGGAGAGGATGCTGCAGCTGTGAGGGACAGATTAAAAAAAATTCTGGTGTTGAATCTGAAAACTACAGCAATTATTCAAACTACAGCGATTATTCAAATTGCAGTGATTATTTTAGTGGGTGCTATACTACATATTTGTACCCTGCCCTGAGCCCAGTGCCACAGAGAATGCAGTGCACTAGCAACTGCATGTGTGCCAGGCACATAACTTTAATCCTGTTCTGTTAGCTCAGTGGGCAACATCTAGGCATTTTTAAATACTGAAATTTGTTGGTGTTAAATATTACATTTGCTTCCTGCACTTCATATCTGAGAGACAAATAGAACCGTCAAATACTGTGCTTACAGCGCACTTTGAAAAATTATAATAGTTTTGGGTGGTAAATAGTACATTTGCGTCTTGCGGTGTATTTCATATCTGAGAGTCAAATAGAACCATCAAATACTGTTCTTACAGCGCACTTTGAAAAATTCTTATAGTTTTGGGTGGTAAATAGTACATTTGCGTCTTGCGGTGCACTTCATATCTGAGAGTCAAACAGAACAGTGAAATACTGTGGTTACAGTGCACTTTGAAAAATTCTAATTGGTTTGGGTGCTAAATAGTACATTTACGTCTTGCGGTGCATTTCTTGCAGTCCAATAAACAAAAAAAATACAAATAAAAATTCTTGACTATTGGCGGTTACATTGTCGCCTGACATAAACCATCTGTTACTTTGGTGGGTGACCGCAAAGAATGAGGAGAGCGTCAAATAAGGGATGTGGCCCTGGTCCTGGTGCTGCTGGTGTTGGTGGAGCTCCTGTTGCAAGTAGGGGATGTGGTCGATCTGTGCCAGCTATACGCACAAGTGAAACACCTTCCTCAGGTGCTAGTACGTTATAGAACCTTCAGCGTTATTTGGTAGGCCCGAATGCCACTCTTAGAATGGTGAGGCCAGAACAAGTACAAGCGATAGTGGCTGACAGTTCCTCCAGTTCCTTCACATTGTCTCCCACCCGGTCCCCTGCTGAAAGCTGAGAGTTGACACCTGCAGCCCATGGCCATCTGTCTTTCACCTCACCCCCTTGCAAATCAGCCAAGCAGTCTGAGCCACAAGTCATGCAGCAGTCTCTTTTGCTTTTTGATGACTCTTCTGGCGGGGTCATCAAACCTAGCCTTCCCCCAGAAGTGGAAGAGATTGAGTGCACTAATGCTTTTTGCCTCTTGTTGCCTCCTCCTCCAACTCAGCTTCTTCCTTCTCCTCTACCACCTCCTCTACCACCTCCTCATCCGGTCAGCGTAACACCTTCATCACCAACTTCAGTACAGCCAGGGGGAAACGACAGCAGGCTCTTTTAAAACTCATTTGTTTGGGGGAAAAACACCACAGCGCGCAGGAGCTGTGGACGGGCATGGAACAACAGATCAATGAGTGGTTGTTGCCACTGAGCCTCAAGCCTGGCATGGTCGTGTGCGAAAATGGACGAAATCTCGTAGCAGCTCTGGGCCTAGCCGGTTTGATGCACATCCCTTGCCTGGCGCATGTGCTGAATTTGGTGGTGCAGAAATTCCTGAAAAACTACGGGCCTTCTGTACGCACTTTAGGCGTTTTCACCCTGCTGCTGCTCGCCTGTCTGTGCTGCAGTGTAACTTAGGCCTTCCCGCTCACCGCCTCATATGTGACATGCCCACAAGGTGGAACTCCACCTTGCACATGCTGGAGAGATTGTGTGAGCAGCAGCAGGTGATAGTGGAGTATCAGCTGCAGCACACACTAGTCAGTGGTACAGCACCACTTCACCACCAATGAGTGGGTCTCCATGCGAGACCTGTGTGCCATTTTGCACTGTTTCAAGTACTCCACCAACATGGCCAGTGCCAAAGACGTCGTTCTCAGTCTTACTATCCCGCTTGTATGTCTCCTTGAAAAAACGCTTAGGGCGATGATGGAAGAGGATGTGGCACAGGAGGAAGAGGAGGAGGAAGAAGAGGGGTCATTTCCACGGTTATCAGGCCAGTCATTCACAAGTGGCTTGGAGGGTGGGTTCTTGCACCAGCATAGACAAGGTACACAACTGTCAAGCCAGGGCACAGTTTTGGAGGATTATGATGAGGAGGAGGAGGAGGAACCGTGTTCACAGCAGGGTGGCACCCAACACATCTCATGGGCATCACTGGAGCGTGGCTGGGGGGATACGGAGGACACAGATGATACACCTCCCACAGAGAACAGCTTGTACTTGCCTCTGGGCAGCTTGGCACACATGAGCGACTACATGCTGCAGTGCCTGCACAACGACTGCCGAGGTGCCCACATTCTAACTTGTGCTGATTTCTGGGTGGCCACCCTGCTGGATCCCCGTTACAAGGACAACGTGCCCTCCTTAATTCCATCACTGGAGCGCTGCTGAGGGCAATCCAAATGACACTGGGGGCTCAATGGAAGCACAAGGCGAAGGCAGAGGAAGAGGTCGCCAACGCAGCTGGGGCACCGCCAGCACCTCAGAAGGCAGGGTTAGCATGGCCGAAATGTACACATACTACATACCTACACGTACTGACTGATGGGTCTGCCCCATTCAACTTCTGGGTCTCCAAATTGGGCACATGGCCTGAACTTGTCCTTTATGCCTTGGAGGTGCTGGCCTGCCCTGCAGCCAGTGTATTGTCTGAAGGTGTGTTTAGCACGGCAGGGGGCGTTATCACAGACAAGCGCAGCCACCTGTCTACAGCCAACATGGACAAGCTCACGTTTATTAAGATGAACCAGGCATGGATCCCATTGTGCACTCCAACCCTCTCTCAAATGGATAATTCTGTTGATCCTCCTGTCAGCCATGCTTTAGATTTAGATTTATGTTCTTCCAAAGCTAAAATCAAAGATTCCATCTAGTGTTATTTTATGGCTCAGCTGTAATTTGTATGTATTTTATGTTATTTTAAGTTATTTCCCTATCCACATTTGCTTGCAGGGTACTTGTCCTACTCTTACCCACATTTTACTTCCTTTTGCAGCCCTCTAGCCCTTTCCATTACTTTTTTAGAGGCATTTTAGTGGCCAAAAGTTTGTGTCCCCATTGACTTTAATGGGGCTTGTGTTCGGGGTCAAGTTCGAGCACGGACCCGGAAATTTTTTCGAAGTTCGGTCGAACCTGCCGAACCCGAACATCCAGGTTTCCGCTCAACTCTAATTAACAGTAACTGAATTGAACACACCAGAACCCCAGCACACATAGCCATTTGGATTCTTGCAAGAAGGGTGTCAGTAACTTAAGTGAACACACCAGGTATATCCAATCTAGAGGAAACTGCTAGCAACTCTCTTGAATGTGACCTTATTAATTGACTATGCCTTTTAGCTGCATGTGTTGTGGTAACCATTTATTATTTATTTTCTTTACTCCCACCTCCACAACCTCTAACATATAGCCACATTTTTGCCACATTTTATTGCCTTTATGCTCTGCTAGGTTTTCTTATCTACGTTGTTTTAAAATGCCCAAATCCCCCCCCCCCTTTCCTTCACCCCTGTCTGTATAAAGTGTCCAATAAGAATATCCTTCTCTCAACAGAATCCCAGCACACATAGCCATTTGGATTCTTGCAAGAAGGGTGTTTAATCCCTCCCACCCCACAAATCACTTTACTAGTTTTACCTTCCATTCTATGCTTTTTTCTCTTGTCTAACCTGCCTTACTGACAGTATGAATAGCCAAATATAATATATTATTATGTTTTCTTTATGCTTGGCATTACTAAGCCATTTTCCCACCCACCCCAAAACACAAACCCCTGCCTTGAAAAATAATGTAGTGATCCACCACGGACTGTAAACGTGCATTTCCTAGTGAGTGCTGGTGGAGAGTATTAAAAAACACTCCACCCTCTCCATCTATTCAACATAGGTTGTCAGTGAAAGCTCAGGGGAAGCAGCTCTGTAAATTTGTGTTCATTCTTCCTCTTGACCTGGCAAATGACATTGAAATCAACCCTGGCCCCTATCCTAGTACAAATGTCAACTTCTCTTTTAATAAGGGCCTCTCCTGTGTCCATTGCAATATACGCAGCCTTCTACCCAAAATTGATGAACTAAGATCATGGTGTCAGGAGTACAAACCTAAAACTCTTGTTATCACTGAATCCTGGTTAAGCCCTAGAACCCCAGACTATGGAACACAAATACAGGGTTATATCTGCTCCAGAAAAGACAGAAATAAGAGAGGAGGAGGTATTCTATAAATACATGACACACTAAATTTCATAGACATTTCTTTATCAAGTAAACATGTGCAAAACTAAACTTTTCGTTTAGTTTTCGTCCAATCAGACGAAAATGTTATTTATTTCGTCTAAAACGAATTTCGTTCATTACTGCATTCATTTCAGACGAAATTCGTTCATTATTTTCATTTCGTTTTATTCGTTCGTACGAATCAATTCACCTACACATTCCATAAACCAAAAGTCTATAAACCGAATGTCCATGGCTTATGGAGTACATGTAATGTTATTGGCTTTCTATAAACCGAACTAGAGTCCCCATTCATAAGAAATTCTTATGAATGGGGACTCTAGTTCAGTTTATAGAATTATGATGTGGGCAACAGAGAACTATTAGCCATAAAAATGGCATTGGACGAATGGAGGCATCTACTGGAGGGAATTCAAAACCCTATTAGCATCTTGACTGACCATAAAAATCTACTGTACATAGAAAATGCTAAAATGTTGAATCCCAGGCAGACCAGAGGGGCCTTATTTTTAATTCTGTTTAATTCTTTGTTACATAAAGACCTGGGTCATAAAATTGCAATGCAGATGCTCTTTCCAGATGTTTTCAGGCCAACACTACCACTTCCACTGGGGATACTGTTGTGCCAGCCTCCAAAATCATTGCTTCCGTATCCTCCTCCCTCCTATGGAGAATTGCTAAGTCCCAGTACCCCAGACCCAGTAATTTCCATCCTCCTATTGGTCGTTATTTTGTACAACCCAGCTTTAGGAAACAGGTCCTGTCCTGGGCTCATGCATCCGCAATACCAGATTTCTCATTGACCGTAAATTTTGGTGGCCCTCCTGGCAGTTCGACATATGGGATTTTGTCCAAGCCTGCACTGTATGTGCTAGATGCAAATCTCTGAGATGAAATCCCACTGGCTTACTATGCCCTCTACCCATCCCTAAGAAATCGTAGACACAGATCGCCATGGATTTTATTGCGGATCTTCCTTTAGCCCAGGTGATGACCACCATACTTTATTTTCCAAGCAGGCTCACTTTGTCGCTCTTCCCAAATTGCCCTCTGCATCCCAGCTGGCCAGTGTTGTCATGAAGGAGATCGTCCGGTTACATGGGGTACCCCAAAGTATACTTTCTGTCTGTGGTTTCCAGTTTGTGTCCCATTCTGGAGGTCGCTCTCTGCTCAGCTGGGCATTCGGTTTTGCTCCTCTCATCATCCTCAAACTATTGGTCAGACAGAGAGGACCAATTAGGTCCTGAAGCAGTAATTACGGTTGCATGTTAAGGAGGATCACTCTACTTGGCCTATTCACGTCCATCTTGGAACTGTCCTATAAAAGTGCCTTTCATGAATAATTGCAGAAATCCCAATTCTGTGCAGATTTTGGCTACGAATCTGCATTATGTCCTGACCCAGGTTCGCTCTCGGAGGTTCAAACCCCTGATCTACACCTCCAAGATTTACAATCCTTATTGGGCATCAATTTCCTCACAACTAACACAGGCTCAAGGGAGTATGCAGAACATAGCAATCCCCAGTGTGAGTATAGCTATCCCCATCCAGTCAGGAGATAGGACTACATATTGAGGGTCAAGAAGATCTCAGGATTTTAATCAAACACTCTGCTTTTATGCCCATTTTCCAGTCATAGGACCACCCACAGGGTTTTGAAGAACAACCAATCAAAACGTACAATACACTCAGACACTCCCAGCAATTACAGCAAAATCCCCCCCCTCTGTCTGTGATACAATTATCTCCACACAATAGACTAACTTAATTATCACAGGCAGAAAATATACAGTTTTTACACAATATTAATAACTTTCAAAGTATGCATCACATTCACATAAAACATACATTTTCAGGATCAGCATACTTTAAATATGAAGATAACTAAAAATCAGACAATTCCACCCAGTAGTTCAAAAGTTAGCTGGAAGTCTTTTATGACCGACCGCAAGCACATTTTCCTAGTCTGGGGACTCTGGGGACACCGTCTTGAAGGGGCATTGTTCCGATTTTCACCATGCCCCAAAAATGTGCTTAAAGGGCCAGCACCAGTCCCATAAAAGTCCATAAGCCCCAATACAGCTTCTTAAAGGGCTATACACAGTCCAATACAAGTCCATAGGCCCAAATAGCATTTTTAAAGGGCCATACACCCCAGGGCCATAGTCACAGCAGAGGAGGCTGGCAAGCAGGCCTCTCCAGGACCAAGTGGCAAAGGGCATTTTGTCACACAGACCTCTTGAGAAGGAAGTTCTGACACAACCTTCACTATATTTATGGAAAAAATGGAAAAAAAACCACAGAAAAGGTCTCACACAAGAAAAACTACTCAACACCTTGGACCGTTTGACCCAAATTGTTCCATGGCTGACAAAGCACTGGTTAAGGGAATGGGCTCAACTATGTCCATGTCTACTAGGCAACACCAAAGCTGCTCTCCTCATATTGGATGTCAAACTCTCTGAACTGACGTCTAAGGAACTGGGTCCAGAAGTCAAGGGTCTACTCTTTGGCAACAAGTTCCTCAAAGACCTTAATCAACATGATCACATCTTCACATCACTAAAAAAATCCAGACATCTATGAGATGGATCTTTCATGCAAGGGACCAATTTTCCTCTAGAGCTGGTCTGCAGAGGGGCCATGCCACCAGTCAACCTGCATTCATCGACAACAGGTCACATTTCCCACATATCTCATCAGGCTTCTGTTTTCAAAACCATGCCCCATTTTCCTGTGGCACCTACCATGGCAGAGGCTCTTCCTTCTTCATGGCAGACCAACATCAGGTAACCTAATCGTGCCAACATACCGATCGCAGGCAGACATACCCATTTTCTTCCATAATGGACCAGATTTTCTCAGGACCACTGGGTCGTTCAGACCAGAACATCATTGGTTTCACTTAGAATTCTCTTCCTCAGTGTGACAGCTCATTACCCCCGTCCCATTCACACGTGGTATCCTTAGTTCACAACAAACTTTCTTCACTTATGGGGCAACAGAACTTTTGCTAGGGTTCCCTAATTTTCCTAAGTGCCTTTGTTGTGGTGAAGAAGAAAACTGGAGATTGAATCCCAGTTATCATCTTGCGTGTGCTCAACATTCAAGTCACATAACGCCACTTCAAAATGGAAGGTATTCACCTCCTTCCTGATCTATGCCAGTAACGCAATTGGTTTTCTCTCCTCTACCTGAAGGATGCCTATCTTACGATTCCCATCCATCAGGAAGACAGGAAATTCCTACAATTCCCTTGCGAAAGTCACCTATGGCAATTTACATGCCTACCATTTGGTTTGAGCGCAGCCCCCCGGGTGCTTCACAAAGCTCCTAAAACCAGTCTTGAAATTCCTACATGCTCGGGGCATCCAGTCCATCATTTATCTAGACAACATTGTTCTGATGGCTTAGGACTGGTTTTCTCTTTGCAGGGACAGGTTACCCAGGACAAGGACCTTATATTTGTCATCAACGAGGAAAAATCATCCATAAACCCCACTCAGCCGGTGCAGTTCCTGGGTTTTATGGTAGATTCGGTATCGGCAGTGCTAGACCTTCCACATTAAAATGACCAACAAAGTTTACTTACCTTTTCCCCCTGTTTTCTGATGCCTAATGTCTGAATCCCTTTATGGAACCTGTAGTTTCAGTTCTGAAATTGTTGGCCCACTTGTACACTCAGGGTAAATCATATCACACACTCAACATCACTGTACCCCACGTCCTTGTTCACAGTTCAGGAGTTGGTACAAAACAATCTATAGACTCCTATGAAGTATTAACCCCTTCGCAACAATGGACATGTCAGGCACCTTCAGCCAGGAACTCCATTCCCGACAATGGACATGCCTGACACATCCTGCGGTGAAATTATCGGTTTTCAAAACCGGCTCTGGCGGTGCTGGTCTATTGCCTCGATGTGGAGGCAATAGCAAGCACCGCAATTTGGTCTCTTTGGTCTCTGGGTCACCAACTCATCAAGACTGATACCCTCTGAGACCTTCTAATACAAACTCCCTCATGAATCAATGTATATGTGTGATTAAACTGCTCATTGTTTGGGTACTGGTCACTATCTACGTGCAAGATTGAGTAAACACAGCACTGCAAGAAATACGGATCTCTCTGCAAACAAACTAAATAGTCAGCCTCTGGGTACTACCCCATGTCCCCCCATTTTGGGACTGGGTAAAAGGTGGATCTGCCGGATCCAACCGGATCCTCCCAGATAAAAACATTTTCACTTATAAATGTATGTTATCATTGCATATTTAATATATATAGATCTGGATCCTTCCAGCTCTGTGCATATTTCACATTTACACATCCGGATCCACGAATATTTCACATTTACACAGCCGGATCCACGCATATTTACCATTTACACAACTGGATCCACAAATATTTCACATTTACACAGCTGGATCCATGCATATTTCACAATTTCACAGCCGTATCAAACCATATTTCACATTTACACAGCCGGATCCAGGCATATTTCACAATTTCACAGCCGGATCCACGCATATTTCACATTTAAACAGCCGGATCCACGCATATTTCGAATTTAAACAGCCGGATCCACGCATATTTCACATTTACACAGCCGGATCCACAAATATTTCACATTTACACAGCCGGATCCATTCATTTTTCACATTTACACAGCCGGATCCATGCATATTTCACATTAACACAGCCGGATTCATGCATATTTCACATTAACACAGCCGGATCCATTCATATTTCACATTTACACAGCCGGATCCAAGATTATTTCACATTTACACAACCGGATCCATGCATATTTCACATTTAGACAGCCGGATCCACACATTTTTCACATTTACTCAGCAGGATCCACAAATTTTTCACATTTACTCAGCAGGATCCATGCATATTTCACATTTAGAAAGCCGGATCCACAAATATTTCACATTTACACAGCCGGATCCATGCATAATTCACATTAACACAGCCAGTTCCACGCATATTTCACATTTAAACAGCCGGATCCACGCATATTTCACATTTAAACAGCCGATCCAGAAATATTTCACATTTACACAGCCGGATCCACAAATATTTCACATTTACACAGCCGGATCCATGCATATTTCACATTTACACAGCCGGATCCATGCATATTTCACATTAACACAGCCGGATCCATGCATATTTCACATTAACACAGCCGGATCCAGGCATATTTCACATTTACACAGCCGGATCCAAGATTATTTCACATTTACACAACCGGATCCGTGCATATTTCACATTTACACAGCCGGATCAAAGATTATTTCACATTTACACAGCCGGATCAAAGATTATTTCACATTTACACAACCGGATCCATGCATATTTCACATTTAGACAGCCGGATCCACAAATTTTTCACATTTACTCAGCAGGATCCAAACATATTTCACATTTAAACAGCTGGATTCATGCATTGTTCACATCTATACAGCCGGATCCATGCATTTGTCACATCTATACATCCGGATCCACGATTATATCACATTTACACAGCCGGATCCAAACATATTTCACATTTAAACAGCTGGATTCATGCATTGTTCACATCTATACAGCCGGACCCATGCATTTGTCACATCTATACATCCGGATCCTTGCATATTTCACTTCTATACAGCCAAATCCTTGCATATTTCACTTTTATACAGCCGGATCCTTGCATATTTCACATTTATACAGCCGGATCCTTGCATATTTCACATCTTGCATATTTCACATCTACACAACCGGATCCTTGCATATTTCACATCTATACAGATGGATCCTTGCATACATCACATTTATACAGCTGGATTCATGTATTATTGACATCTTTACAGCCGGATCCATGCATTTGTCATATCAATACATCTGGATCCTTGCATATTTCACATCTATACAGCTGGATCCTTTCATATTTCACATCTCTACTGCCGGATCCTTGCATATTTCACATCTATACAGCCGGATCCTTGCATATTTCACATCTATACATCCATATCCTTACATATTTCACATCTATACTGCCCGATCCTTGCATATTTAACATTTATACAGCCGGATCCTTGCATATTTCACATCTATACAGCCGGATCATTACATATTTCACATCTTGCATATTTTACATCTACACAGCCGGATCCTTGCATATTTCACATCTATACAGTTGGATCCTTGCATATTTCACATCTATACAGCCGGATTCTTGCATATTTCACATCTATACAGTCGGATCCTTACATATTTCATATCTACACATCCAGATCCTTGCATATTTCCCATCTACACATCCAGATCCTTGCATATTTCCCATCTACAGAGCCGGATTCTTGCATATTTCACATCTATACAGACGGATCCTTGCATATATCACATCTTCTCAGACGGATCCTTGCATATTTCACATTTATACAGCTGGATTAATATATTATTCACATCTATACAGCTGGATCCATGCATTTGTCACAACTATACATCCGGATCCTTGCATATTTCACATCTATACAGCTGGATCCTCGCATATTTCACATTTATACAGCCGGATCATTACATATTTCACATCTACACAGCCGGATCCTTGCATATTTCACATCTACACAGTTGGATCATTGCATATTTTACATCTACACAGCCGGATCCTTGCATATTTCACATCTATACAGCCGGATCCTTGCATATTTCACATCTATACTGCCGGATCCTTGCATATTTCACATTTATACAGCCGGATCCTTGCATATTTCACATCTACACAGCCGGATCCTTGCATATTTCACATCTACACAGTTGGATCCTTGCATATTTCACATCTATACAGCCGGATCCTTGCATATTTCACAGGTACACAGCCGGATCCTTGCATATTTCACATAGACACAGCCGGATCCTTACATATTACACTTCTACACAGCCGAATGCTTACATATTTCACATCTACACAGCCGGATTCTTGCATATTTCACATCTACACGGCCGGATACTTGCATATTTCCCCTCTACACAACCGGATTTTTGCATATTTCACATGTACACAGCCGGATCATTGCATATGCGAAATATGCAAGGATCCGGCTTTATAGATGTGAAATATGCAAGGATCTGGCTATATAGATGTGAAATATGCAAGGATCCAGCTGTGTAGATGTGAAATATGCAAGGATCCGGCTTTGTAAATGTGAAATATGCAAGATGTTAAACATGCAAGGATCCGGCTGTATAGATGTGAAATATGCAAGGATCCAGCTGTGTAGATGTGAAATATGCAAGGATCAGGCTGTATAGATGTGAAATATGCAAGGATCCGGCTGTGTAGATGTGAAATATACAGGTAAAAAACAGAATGGAGCAGGATAGTGGGTTCCTTTTAGAAAAAAAATAAAACACAAAATAGTGCAATATGCAATAAACACAGGAGGGATCTGGTAATTGAGGTACTATATGCACTCACTAGTGTAGGCAAATAATATTAATATCTGCTGTGTTGTCTTCAAAGTGATATTTAATAACATTAGTCTGAAAAAAAGAACAGAAAAACACACATGTGCAGGACCAAAAACAATGTTGGATTAACCCCTGCTGTGCAGAATCAGACTCACAAGATATATAAGTTAAAAGCGCATAAAAATTCCAATGAAGTACAGGTACACAATACGACCGTATTTTCTTGGAGGTGTAGAAATGATCAGGAGGCAGCAGATGTGTCCATCAATCAGAAAGAGGACTGCAGCCAAAATTTGTAGTCTCTACACGTTTCACGGGAACCTCTGTCGCCGCTTCATCAGGAGAGAATTTAGAAGATGACTGGACTTGTCTTGAATCGTGGTTTATATGTGGTTTGAAAGTCTTTGAGACTTTGATTCTACACAGCAGGGGTTAATCCAACATTGTTTTTGGTCCTGCACATGTGTGTTTTTCTGTTCTTTTTTTCAGACTAATGTTATTAAATATCACTTTGAAGACAACACAGCAGATATGAATATTATTTGCCTACACTTGTGAGTGCATATAGTACCTCAATCACCAGATCCCTCCTGTGTTTATTGCATATTGCACTATTTTGTATTTTATTTTTTTCTAAAGGAACCCACTATCCTGCGCCATTCTGTTTTTTACCTGTATACTTTATGAGTATTCTGGAGAGTGCTTCAGAGGGCTGCGCTTAGTGTGGTACCGCAAGTATCATTTGCACCTATTTTTGCACTTTGTATTCTTTTGCACTACTTTTATCTTTAGATGTGAAATATGCAAGGATCCGGCTGTATAAATGTGAAATATACAACGATTCAGGGGAGGGGTATGTAGATGTGAAATATGTAAGAATCCAGCTGTTTAGATGTGTAATATGCAAGAATCCAGCTGTAAAGATGTGAAATATGCAAGGATCCGGCTGTATAAATGTGAAATATGCAAGGATCCGGCTGTATAAATGTAAAATATGCAAGGATCTGGCTGTGTAGATGTGAAATGCGTAAGGATCCGGCTGTGTCGATGTGAAATATGCAAGGATCCTTGTCTGTAAATGTGAAATATTCGTGGATCCGGGTGTATAAAGGTGAAATATGCATGGATCCGGGTGTGTAAATGTCAAATAGGTGTGAATCCGGCTGTGTAAATGTGAAATATTTGTGAATCTAGCTGAGTAAATGTGAAATATTCGTGGCTCCGGCTGTGTAAATGTGAAATATTATTTGATCCGGCTGTGTAAATGTGAAATATGTGTGAATCCTGCTGTGTAAATGTGAAATATGCGTGGATCCGGCTGTGTAAATTCGAAATATACGTGGATCTGGCTGTGTAAATGGGAAATATGCGTGGATCCGGCTGTGTAAATGGGAAATTGGTGTGGATCTGGCTGTGTAAATGTGAAATATTATTAGATCCGGCTGTGTAAATGTGAAATATGCGTGGATCCGGCTTTGTAAATGTGAAATATGCGTGGATCTGGCTGTGTAAATGTGAAATATTATTGGATCCGGCTGTGTAAATGTTAAATATGCGTGGATCCGGCTGTGTAAATTCGAAATATGCGTGGTTCCGGCTGTGTAAATGTGAAATATTATTGGATCCGGCTATGTAAATGTGAAATATGCGTGGATCCGGCTGTGTAAATGTGAAATATGCATGAATCCGGCTGGGTAAATGTGAAATATGCATGGATCCGGCTGTGTAAATGTGAAATATGCGTGGTTCCGGCTGTGTAAATGTGAAAAATTATTGGATCCGGTTATGTAAATGTGAAATATGCGTGGATCCGGGTGTGTAAATGTGAAATATGCGTGGATCCGGGTGGGTAAATGTGAAATATGCATGGATCCGGCTGTGTAAATGTGAAATATCCATGGATCCGGCTGTGTTAATGGGAAATATGGGTGGATCCGGCTGTGTAAATGTGAAATATGTGTGAATCCTGCTGTGTAAATGTGAAATATGCGTGGATCCGGCTGTGTAAATTCGAAATATACGTGGATCCGGCTGTGTAAATGGGAAATATGTGTGGATCTGGCTGTGTAAATGTGAAATATTATTGGATCCGGCTGTGAAATGTGAAATATGTGTGAATCCGACTGTGTAAATGTGAAATATGTGTCGATCCGGTTATGTAAATGTGAAATATGCTCGGATCCACGACTATATACATTAAATCTGCAGCGATAACATACAAGTGAACATGTTTGGATCCGGGAGGATTTAGCTAGATTCGCCTTTTACCCAGTTCCCCCCATTTTTACATTGGGTGCTAGAGGGTTTTTAGCCACAAACTGTGTCTGGCAGCCCTTTTTTGTGCTCCACACTCTGTAGGTAGCAAGTTCCCCTCCCTTGGGTGACCCCTTACCTGCTTTTTCTTCATCTCACTCTTTTCTTCTCTTATCCCTCTCAACTTTTTCCCCCATTTCCAAATCATTATGTTCCATTTCCTTCTCCTTTTTAAACTTTTTATTTTCTGTTCCTGTGATGTATATATAAGTTGTTGCCTTATCAGGATCGTAAATTCTGGTGGGTTTGCTGAACAGCACACAGAAACAACACGGTGTACAATATTAATTGCAGCAGTGAACTTCTGCAGGTAGATTTTCTGTTTTTAGTTGTTACCTACTGTTCCTGAAAGCACTGTCCAACCTATAATTCGGTAAGATAAAAATGCTGTTTCACTGCCTGATGGATATTCCACATTTGCTCACTAGAGGTGACCATATGACAATTTTGTTCTGCATAGAACCTTTACTGTACACCAATAGTCACATTTCTATTGATTCGTTTCTTAAGTCTTAACTTCAGTAACATAGAAAAGTTATAGTGCTTACCTTTAGCAAAAAAAAAAAAAATGAGTCTATTGTATTTGTAGTAAATTATAAGATATGATGAACATAATGGTATCTAATGAAAGCCCTTCTTATGACAATAAAAACAACATATAATTTGTGTGGGTATAGTATGTGAGAGCTAAACACAAACACCCCAGAAATGTAAAAACAGCCCTTATCACCAAGGGCAAGTCAAGGTCAAAATGTCTTGTCACTAAGGGGTTAATTTGGCTAGATCACCTCCCTCTAGGTACACCTCGATTTGGGACATCTCTCAGTTTTCCATTTGTGAAAACGATTTACTGGATAATGGTCTCCTTTCTTTATGTCAACAGTCTGCATGGAAGCATTGTTACTATGTTTAGTTTCATTTCGCTTAGTTTTGGACATTTGTGCCTTTGATGTTGATTTGTTTGTTTTCTCTACAGAGGGTATATCTATCTCTCATAGAACTTAAAACAATTCATCCTTGGTATCTTATCCATATCCTATCCATATTTTTGTGATAGACTTTACGGGGCTGGTTGTTTGTCTAGCTATCAGGCCTGCTTTGCTTCAGATGGTGGCGCAGTGGATCAAGTGGATCCTTAGTTTGGCAGGCATCAATGGTGTTTTTCTGTGCACATTAAGTTTGAGAAGCAGCAGTAGTGGCTGCTCTCGAAATTTCCTGTCAGATATTTTATCACTGGCCGATTGTTCTTGTTCTCACGCTTCGTTATCTCTTATTTCTAGGCATTAAAATTGCAAATATGAAGCCTCCTGTCTTGCCATGAAACCGGGGTTTCTTCTAGCCTTGAGATAAAAACAATCAAAATTGTATTAAAGCCAGGAGGTGAGTATATCTTTCCCCCATTTGCTGTTTCCCTGCCCTGTTTAACTGTATTATTTGATGTGTTTGGTAACTTGGTTATTTATTTGCTGTATACTATTGTTATTGCTTATACAGTTTGCATTCCCAGTGTTTTCTATTTTCTTCTAGTTTGATTTCCTTCATTGGTCATCCCCTCTGGTTTGTTTAAAAGTTGAACTGTGTTTTATTGAAATGGATGGGATGCTTCCGGATTGGCACACCAAAGAAAGAGGAAGAAGGGAGAGTTTGATGAAGGTCTTATGTATCCTGCTGCACTCTGGTTATTTTACTTTACACTGTTTCTTTGCTTCTGAAAGTTTACAGTAAAGAAGATAATTGTCAGGCCTCAGGTTCCTCACTTACCTTGCCCAGGTGGCCTCCATCACCACGTGCAAGTCCTACTCCCAGACGCCTACGTCACATTGTAGCGCGGCCACGGTGTAGGCCGCATCCCAGGTCTCGAGTATAAGGGAATCAGATCGCAGGTAACGTGAATGTCCATGTGCAACTCAGGGGGTGTGGCCACCTTGCGGATAATGCTGTGTAATTGGTGGAGTCTCGGTGGGTGGAGAGGGAGGTGGAATATTTACCTCTCCGCCTCTCTATACTCTGTATGTGATGGAGGCGGATCCCAGGTGCACAGGGGAGGGGTTCCTTGATGGATGGCTCTATAAAACCCCTGCAAGCCCTCTAGACCATGCTTACTTGTTGAGCTGTGGTGCCGGTTCTCAGTCCCATTCCTTCCTTATTCCTGAAAGTGCTGATTATTCTGAATTCCCGTGTACTGACCTTTGGCTTAACCCTGACCTCCTGTATCTCTGTTACCTGACTTGGATTTACCTAACCACCCTTGAACCTTTGCAGCCTGCCTTGACCCACTGGACCGTTATATGATCACTCTTTGCTTTTTCCCTCCTGTTGTGAAGCCAATAAAGAATTGTGACCAACTTCAAGTGTCTTCCTCTCCCTGCGCTACGCTCTCTCCGCTCCAGCCCTACAGTAATGCAAATACTTGCCTGCTGTCTTTAATACAATTTTGATTATTTCTACACCAAGGGTACAGAATGCCAAATATATTTCCATCCAAACAATATTGTTTAGATGGATATATACAGATTAGCCATAACATTATGACCACTGACAGGTGGCAAGCAGGTGGAGACCCGGGCAATGTTGTGATGGGAAACTTTGGATCCTGCCATTCATGTGGAAGTTACTTAGGTACCACCTACCTAAGCATTGTTGCATACCATGTATACCCTTTCATGGAAATGGCATTAGCCTCTTTAGGGAGCATAATGCAATCTGCTACAAAGCAAAGTTGGTTCAGGAATGGTTTGAGGAACACAATGATGACTTCAAGGTGTTGACTTGGCCTCCAATTTCCCCAGATATCAATTCAATAGAGCATCTGTGGGATGTGCTGGACAATCAAGTTTGATCCATGAAAACTCCACCTTGCAACTCACATGACTTAAAGGATCTGCTGCTAATGTCTTGGTGCCAGATACCACAGCACACCTTGTGGTCTAACAGCTTCGACGGATTAGGGCTGTTTTACTATCAAAAGGGAACCTACACAATATTAGGCAGGTGGTTGTTATGACTATATATATATATATATATATATATATATATATATATATATATATATATATACATATTAGACACGCCATAATGACAACTGATATATGTAGATACTCATGCCTGTTTGTGTAATCTCATCGTCATGATCATGTATATAAACATACGGTTTCCTTGAATGGCAGAAATACCATTTCACTGGTATTCTGAATGTATGTTAAATGTCATTACATTACAATCTGTAGAGCATCACTGAAAATATCTACATATCTGCAGGCCTTAAAACCATTCAAATAACAAACTTAGGCTGAACAGTTCTGTGAAAGATACATGAATGAGTTCTTTGCCACTGCACATGAAGGTCAACAGTATGTAAAAACTTCATGCATTCAATGTATAAAGTGGATAACGAGGCATAGAGCCAGCCATTAAAAACCTTATTTGCATATCTTTTCCTAGAATCTATTGCAGCAGGTTTATATATACTAGGGATTTCTGTGGAAAATACAAGTCTGTAACTAGAGTTCTCCAAAAAAAAAAAATATAGGGCATGCTACTGTTATCATAGACTTAACATTGAACTTACTGCTGCCTTTACCCCACCATAACTGATGTTCTGTGTGCTTAAGTAAACTTATCTTATGAGGAAACAAACAAACAAAACACATATTTTATCCACGTTAGGGAAGTGCCTATTAAAAACATTAAGCAAACTTTTAATTCTCATGCATACAACTAGTTTTCATGAAAGGCTAATGAAAATCCAATTTCCTTCAATATGTAACAATAATGAGATTTACATTTTTACATCAAAGTGTGGAATTACCATTAATTAGCAGGGAAATAAAATAAAGATATTCCTGGAGTATTTCAAGATCTGTAAAGGACTTAATGTGGCCTGAAATTACAATATAGTTATACAAATCAGGCATTAATAGCTGCAATAGAAAGATAAGCAGAAAAATATTTCTCCGCTATCATTGCAAGATTTTTGCAACTCAACTGCAGTGAACTTGCCAGCCCACATTTAATGAATACCAACTTTATTTGATTCACAAAGTTGCTTCTCTTAACATTTACTCTCATAAAAATAATTCTGGGTGAATACAAAAAGAGAATACAAATGATCCTCATACTACTTTTCCTACCATTACATTCCAGGAATTCAGCATTGGACATCAGTAAGTGGATCCAAAAAGTGACTTTCCAAATCATTCTACAGTTCCTAAAGACGATTGTGGTTCCTGGTAAAGTAATCAAATGCAGAGAATTATTGAAAATAATCAAATGCAACAGTGACTAACACATACCCAATGATTTTTGTAAATATGCTTTATTGCTTGGCTCCAAATAAATTCCCATGATATTTAACTCTACTAGTTACAAAAGAATTAACTGTGTTGAAGCTTTAAATCTCAAAGCAACTACTACATTTCTAACTAGCCATATTTTTTAAAAAGAATGCTATTTTCACTAGATTTATGCACTTCAGTCAATGTACCACATTACACTGTTTAGTGAATGGACTCATACAGAGCTGCTGCAAATAAACAAACAACTTTGTACTGTAGATCTGACAGAATTTCTCCTTCTGTCCATGTACCATTTGTGCTGTAGAAAACCCTCACTTAACATTTTATGACATATATCTTTTTTTTAAACTTAAAAAGGCAGAGTAGGCCGATATGCACTTACTTTTTAGGAAGACAGCTCCTGAACTATTTGCAAGGCATTTGAGTCAGGGTTTTTTATTCGAATCAGAAGGGCGGGGAATTTCCATATAACATAGCATAGATGGATATTTGTTTCACTTCCTATTAAGTAACAAGAATTCATAAAAAAAAAGTAAAAAGTCTTTTGTACCACTTCCACAAACCAGCAAAGAACTTGTTCATGCTTAAAGTCCCCCCTTCACATGTACTTGATGCAACATATACACTATTTATGGACACAAGTATTTGGACACATGACCATTACACCAACAGGGACTTTTATGACATTGCATTCTAAATGCATAGATATTAACAGGGCCAATCTTGGTGGGTGCACCACCCAGATGCAGAGTTACGGAGGTGGAAGAGGAGCGTTGAGCTGCAGAGCTCAGACCTTGATCACTATGCACTGTGAGAGCAGGAAGCACTGATCAAGGTCTGACATTGCAAGCTGGCTGCCCATGTGCTGCCTTGCCGTCTTCTTGCATAATAATAGCGCTGGCACTGCAGCTCAACATTCTTCTTCCAGTGTGGTCCAGCGGCTCCCGAATGTCATGAGTGGTCATAGAAAAGAGTCTTTGGGGGAATAGGGACATGATTTGGGAAAAGAGTCAAAGACATGGGGGGCTATAGGAGGAGAGTCAGATGCACAGGGGAGACATAGAAAGACATAGAGAGCATAGAGGAACATGGAGAGCTTGGAGGAAAGAGACACATAGGGGGAATCAGGGCCATCTTTAACTGCCCCGGGCCAAGTTACTCCTGGGGGGCCCAAAGCAGCTGCCCCATGGGCTCCCTGCTCTTGTGTGTCCTCTACACAGAGCATCGCGCTGCTGAATTTTTTTTTTTTTATTCCGGCAAGCCACATCCGCTGGATGCGGCGGGCAAAAAATAAAAAATAAAATAAAGAAAAGACCATTGCGACCAGATATGACAGTACGTCATATCTGGTGCCTGTATTTCATTTGGAGGGAAAACTGCCAGCAGGAGACATCCATGAGCACATTAACATTGGCATATTATTAAAGAAAAACCTAACTGTGGCATCTTAATGGGCAAATTGGCTGTGGCATCTGAATAGCACAATAATACTGGCATCTTAATGGACAAATTGGCTCTGGCATCTGAATGGCACAATCATTTTTTGGGAGTGAGCATAAGTCATTTGAGTCTGTGGAAAACGTAGCCAAGCTGGCTAAATTTTTTTAAATTCTATACAAAGACAGCATAATATCCTTAACCACACGAGCGGTAATACTGTGTATACTGTCAGAGGTATTGAACAGTAATCTCGAGACTGGTACATATGACTAAAGCAGAAGCCAAGAACAAGATGGTTGACAGCAGCCTCTATTTTGTTTCAGTTTTTGGACATCCTTCTCTGTGTTCAAATCTTATTCTGTGTCTCTGAGGATAAAAGAAAGTCTTCCACATTTCTTACTCTGTTATCTGAAACCAAATATTTTACTGATAAGATAGGAAGAGGCTAGAATAGACCCCTTGGTCAGTGGTTTATGAAGGTTTATGACTCTAGCCACATTTCATTGTTCCAGCTATGTCCATACATACAAGAGGAGAATGGGGGCTTCTCTTTAACTTGCTAGCCCACCCAAACTGACAGACACAGACACACTGAGATTATTTGGATTTTAGATTTGAAGAATATAATAAGGGTTATTATAAACACACCTAGTTGATTCTAATCACTCATTAAAATATATAATTATATCACACCTTCACTCAAATATGCAAAATAGAATTAATCCTGCAATATTAATTAGAATATTGTTTTTATTGTTTTATTAGTGTGGTGTACTTTTTTATACGTTCTAATGTGGAATGATAAGAATAAGAATATTGATAAGAATATTTACTCTAAATTGGAATTGTATTAACACTTCTATACATTTCAACATATATATTTTATCACATTATACTCACAATCCAGGTATAGCTATAAATCATGACATCAAATCATTTACATTAAACACACCCAATCACTTTTAATTGGCTAAAAGTTACAGAGAACATGGTGTGAATCTGAGATAAGGTTTGGTTGATAAATTGATACTGGAGGTGTAGAGGGGGACCTGAGGGGACCTAAGGAGAGCTGGTGGAGACCTGGTGGAGACCTGGTGGAGACCTGAGGAGATATTTATTATGGGAGAGCTGCTACTAGTGGGATGAAAGATGGGAATTGTGGCAGAACCAACCTCGCCACTATGTTCTGGAGAAGCCTGGTTGCTTGCCTGCTTGCCTCTGGACTATGGCCCCATGGCAAAAGCTTGTCTTTTCCACTGCAGAATGGCTTGTTTGTGCCTTTCTGCCTGGGTGTTCGGTAGATTGAATCTAATGAACCAACTCACAAATGAACGGACCACCTGGGTAAGGAATGTGCCATAACACTATACGTTAATATTGTTAGTTAGTTCTATTCTGTTAGTATATTGGTTATGTGTAATGTTTAATTCTGTGAGTAGACCACTCTGAAGGTTTATAATGTGACAGTGACTCCAATAGTTTACTTCAACATCCATTGTTCTGTATTAACTGGAGTAACTGGTAAACTGATTATGTTGTGTACATTACTGTGTGTATTGTAATTAGGTCTACTCACTCTATGTTAATTCCTATTTGGTTTGCAGTCTGAATGTCTAATGTTTTCCTAGACCCAGTTAGTTAGAGAACTATGTTTAGTTCCATCCCCCCATTGTATACTAATGTCTATGATGTCATGTGTATGTCTTTTTATAAATCTGTGTTGTTTGACAAATAAAGGAGTTGTTCAATCTTGCTGTACCTAACTGCTAGATGTCCTGTCTATTTTGGTACAAAGAGCAAGGGCCCAGGGAAGACTTTCTGGGTGCTTTTCTGAGAGCTTTAATTGGGGGCTAAGGAGGTGATTTCACACAACGGACAGAGGGTCTACTACGTCCGGTAGACGGTCCGTTACAGGAATGTGTTAGAAAAGGGCTGAGTCTCTCTCCTTCTGGGGAGAACTCAGGAATATGACGTTTTTAATTGCACATGTTCACTATAACAATAGACATCTCCTTACACATAGTATTGTGGTACTTTGTTTCTAAGATAATGTCAATTTTTATGGATTTAACTAGATTATATATTTGGGTAAATTAAACTTTATGTTTTAGTCTGGTGTTTATCTGTCATCCTTTCTGCAGAAGGAAACCAGAGGAATATCCTACAGATATTACCAAGAATCATAAATTCTTATAGTCTAGATATTCACCCAAATATTTAATATCTAATCTCCATTGATTATCTAAGATTCTTATTCTTAAAGTCTACACTAGAATACATACATTGTCATTTACCGGGCAGATTAAGAAATAGCCACCTTGAGTTATATGATTTAGTAATATTACCTTACCTAAGCAGAGTATATGCTGGTAATTTGTAGGTAATTATGGTGTACTATCATTAACAATTTTAACTACTGATCATTATAGGTGTGGTTGTATCTAAATAAAATGCATGGTCATCTAGCGGTGAGAAATGTAACTGCATAGTAAATTATACTACATGTTGACACAGCTACAGAGATGCATGAATCATGTTTTCTTTTATTAACCTCTGTTATAAGTCATACACGTGAATTATGATTAACATCTATTGATATTGCATTTCATTGTTACATTATTTTGTTTATCGTTTGATCATTATTTTATATTCAATAAATTAATTATTATTTTATTAATACATTTTGCATTGTATTTACTTTTTTAAAAACGTCATCCAAACTCTCAATATACATAACAAATTCTTTATATGAGTATTTTTGGTCGGACCCATTTATATGAATCACAAATTTTTCATATTTTGAATGATTCATAATTAATAACCCACATTCATATTTTTACGGTTATTAATATTCAACAATCCCATAAGATTAAGATGGTAACCAGCATAGTAGTGATAAGTCTATAATATTACATTGAGCCCTCTCTATACCAAACCAACCAGACTCCTGATCTCGGGCGCTCAGGGGATCTATTGTCATCTGTGGCCCAGTGTGTTACAAAGAGTTTACCAAGTACTAAGCTATTACACTATATCCAGTGAACCAGCAGACTTCCACAAACTTCCACAAAAGATAACGTTCAATGCGTTGTTATTATAGTACCAGTGAAATTTATGGCCACTTTAAGTATAGGCGATAAACCTTCCACTGATGTGTGACCGAGAAATAAAATTGGAGAGCTCTGATTATCAGAATAGTTATGTCAGCCACTCTGTCTGCATCTAAATCAATGCTTGCTCTACTAGACCACAGCCTGTTAGAAATTAGCATGTATTTGTCTCAGTGTCTGGGCCAAGGTACTCCATCATATAGGGCTTACAGCTACACTATTACAAAATGTTACAGTGCATCTGATCAGCTCGATCATTCTACAATACAGGAGGATTGAGAAGCCTATTTGACACTCAAATCAAGATGGCTCAACAGGCATCCGGCAGACCGCATACGTATAGAGGCTCACCGGTACAAGACACCAGCATGCAACTCTGTTCCAAAGCTCTCTTCCAGCGTGTTCCAACAACCCCCCCCCCCTCTCACATTGTATGGTGTGATATGTCATCTTCCACATTAAATCGATATTTTAGTGTAGAGATACTCATCGAGGTGTTTATTTTCCTATATTCCTCAAAGACATATGTTTTGGAAATGTGGTGTTAGGTCTATTAGCCCAGTGGATTAGCCTGCTTTGGGTTTACCTGATAAATAATGGTACATAATGGCTGCAAGACTGTGTTTGTGTGAGAAGGAAGTAAAGAGGATTGGCTACTGTGCAGGTTTAATACGTATGTGAGACCACACAGGTTGTTGTGACATTTTAATGTGACACTGGGGTGTTTCCGTATTCAAATATTTTTTCTTACAGGTGTGAAATATGTGGCCAGGATAATTGACCATTTCGTTGTTTACTGGTCCAAGTCTATATCTTCAGTTAGACTGAATGGGCTGTGTGTGTGTTTGAAAATGTAATTTATAATTGTCATTGTCTACTTTATATATAGGATTATTTATGCTGGATTGTTGTTTATGATTTATTGTTATGTTGCCTTTACTACCCACTACATCTGTGCCAGTAATGTTTTTATATGGTAAGACGGCCTGGTGGTTGAATCAAGTAAATAATTGGATCTGCACTTCTCTTCAAGGTAATGCCGGGTGCACGAGGGACCGTCACTCAAGCTCAATTGTCAGAGAGGAAAAAGTCCAGGGACTCAGCACACCGTGTTAAAGGAGTTTTATTTCGCACAAACGGGACGTTTCAGCTCTGTGATGAGCTTTTTTCAAGTCTGGTAACATGAGTGTGAATCACATATATATAGGGTTCCGACAGGAACCCTTTTTACAAGGGCTTCTTGTAAAATTATATAAACCTCCCATTTAATGTTATTAGTGGGGTCTCCATTATTGACCATGTCCCAGAGGCGTAACTAGAAACCACCAGGCCCCGGTGCAAAAATTGTCTCAGGGCCCCCGGACCCAACCATGCAACTCCACCCCAGAAATGCCACTTACATGCCTCCCAACTGTTCCGCTTTGTGCCTGGCCTTGTCTTATATCTAGGATAGCCTTATACCTATCCCATGCATGCTTAAACTCCATCACTGTATTAACCTCTACCACTTCTGCTGGCAAACTATTCCATATATCCACTACCCTCTCAGTAAAATAATACAAACTTTCTGACCTCCACTGTTTTAACCTCTACCATTTCTGCTGGAAGATGCTGCGCCTTTAAAACCAGCATTTTAATTGCTCTCTGGAGCGATCAAAATGTCGCCTGCGTTTTTTTTTAGTATTGCACGATGCTTCCACATGGCAGCATATTAGCAATACCATTTGAGCACTGAAAGTGAAAAAAAAAATTGCTTTCAGTGCTCGTTTTGGTGCAGTATGGACTAGGTCTGTCCTGTGTCATTAACGCCTCGCGACACAGGATGGACCTAGCACGTCCTATGTCGGCAAGGGGTTATAGGAACCGGATCACCTACGCACTGCTTATACTGTGAACAGAGAGAATAAAAAATAATAGAAAATGATCTATAAATTGTGTTAGCAGAATTGCAAGCAAACGCCTAAATTATGAGACAAATGTATTCTAAATGTCTGTGGAGTGTCCTGCTTATGACATCACCTGTGGCCTCCTATGCAAATTCCACATTCCCTATTACAAACCCCTCATTGCATTAGTAAATATCCTTCAACAATTATAGTGTCTAATATGCTCTTTACACAGGCAGGTCACGCTACAGAGTCCAAAAATATGTTTACATTAGTTCTGTCCCAACAAATCCAAAGAGGACAGAAAATAACTCCAAACAGGCAAGTTTGAAGTAGAAGGTTGGTGCTTACTCATAAACTGATTACTCATAGTCTAGGATTAAATGCTAACCAGAGGCGCAAAACGCACCAAAGACTTTTTTTTACCACCAAAGTTTTTATTGGTCCTTATATGGAAAAAAAACTTTAAGGATTATTCATTATCCAATTTTACCTTCTACTATGGATTTTTCTGTGGCTGACTCTTTCACAATTCAGAGATAAGTACTGTACCATGTAATCTAAAGTAAAAGATTTGCCTCATCATTTTTTGACTGAACTCTTCCTATGTCGTATTAATGCATATATATATATATATATATATATATATATATATAAGTTTAATAGTGTCGTTACTGCTGTAGCAACAGTCCTTCATATCACTCACTCTGTTGCCAATGCGAACAGCAAGCATTTGCAGTGAGTTAGAGAAGAGTGAGGTCACGATGTGATGTCATAATGGCAACTGCTGCTGATAACTGCTTGAACTTTTTTTTTCTCTCAAACACACCCAGAGCCAGGGGCGTTGCTAGGTCTTCGGATGATCTGGGGCTAGAGCCCAGATGAGCTTGGTCACACACAGGGGCGTACCTAGAGCATTTGGCACCCGGGGCGGACCCTGAGTGTTGCACCCCCCCCCCCCCCATAATAAAAATGTAAGAAAACACCCACAATTTTTTCAGTGTTTGAAAATTGTACAATTATAGATACCAGGAATATTGTGCCACTCAGAACCCAGTAATATTGTGCCAGTCAGATACCAGTAATATTGTGGCTTTCAGATACCAGTAATATTGTGCCACTCAGAGCCCAGTAATATTGTGCCAGTCAGATACCAGGAATAATGTGCCATTCAGAGCCCAGTAATATTGTGCCAGTAAGATATCAGTAATATTGTGCCACTCAGAGCCCATTAATATTGTGCCAGTCAGATACCAGTAATATTATGTCATTCAGAGCCCAGTAATAGTGTGCCAGTCAGATACCAGTAATATTGTGCCAGTCAGATACCAGTAATATTGTGCCACTCAGAGCCCAGTAATAGTGTGCCACTCAGAGCCCAGTAATAGTCTGTCAGTCAGAGCCAAGTAATATTGTGCCAGTCAGAGCCCAGGAATATTGTGCCAGTCAGAGCCCATTAATATTGTGCCAGTCAGATACCAGTAATATTATGTCATTCAGAGCCCAGTAATAGTGTGCCAGTCAGATACCAGTAATATTGTGCCAGTCAGATACCAGTAATAGTGTGCCACTCAGAGCCCAGTAATAGTGTGCCACTCAGAACCCAGTAATATTGTGCCAGTCAGAGCCCAGGAATATTGTGCCAGTCAGGGACCAGTAATAGTGTGCCACTCAGAGCCCAGTAATAGTGTGCCACTCAGAACCCAGTAATATTGTGCCAGTCAGAGCCCAGGAATATTGTGGCAGTCAGAGCCCAAAAATATTGTACCAGTCAGAGCCCAGTAATATTGTGCCAGTTATTGCCCAGGAATATTGTGCCAGTCAGAGCCCAGGAATATTGTGCCAGTCAGAGCCCAGTAATAGTGTGCCAGTCAGAGCCCAGTAATAGTGTGCCAGTCAGAGCCCAGTAATCGTGTTCCACTCAGAACCCAGTAATATTGTGCCACTCAGAACCCAGTAGTATTGTGCCAGTCAGAGCCTGGGAATATTGTGCTAGTCAGAGCCCAGTAATAGTGTGCAAGTCAGAGCCCAGTAATATTGTGCCACTCAGAACCCAGTAATATAGTGCCAGTCAGAACCCAGTAATAGTGTGCCAGTCAGAACCCAGTAATAGTGTGCCAGTCAGAGCCCAAGAATATTGTGCCACTCAGAGCCCAGTAATAGTGTGCCAGTCAGAACCCAGTAATAGTGTGCCAGTCAGAACCCAGTAATACCCAGACACACACACACACACACACACACCTAGACACCCATACACAGTCACACTTTTTATTTTTATTTTTTACTTACCATACACTTGGTCCGTCATCCAGGACCTTCTGCCGGATGTCCGTCCACCTGACATCCGGCAAGCAGCTGACACAGCGCGAGCGAGCTCCCTATAGCAGCCTCACGGTTCCGGCACCCCCTGCTAAGTTGCCTAGGTCGCCTTACAGGTGGCGCCGGCCCTGCCGATCCCCGAACTCCAACACGAACATACAGTGGAATGTCAGTGTTCGGGTCAGGTGTCCAAAAACCGTAATGTTCAGTACCAACCTGAACAGTGCGGTTTGGGTTCGCTCAACACTAGTTATGTGAACCAGTCACCTTTTAGGTTTGCTTTATTAAAATTACCCTCAGAAAACAAAAATCTTGTGTGTCTCAAACTGTGTTTTAGGAGATACTATAGCTGTATGGACGTGGATTACAAGTTTGAATTTGCAAAATGCATCAAATCATATCCAAAACCAAAGGAAAGCAAGATTTAAAATATTAGCCTATTACTAAACTAAAATTCGTTAAATTGGATTATGTTACTTTTCAACTAGAAAAGTATTTTTATTGGTAAAATGATAAATTTTTGTCTACTATTTGCTGCTTTTTGCTCCACCATAGTGTAGAAAATGTTTAGAGTTTAGAAAATCATGCTTTTAACCTGGGTTGGACAAATATTTGTACACTGTAGGAGCCAAGCAGAACAAGGAGCCAGGAAAATGTTTCATTGTTTTGATGGAAAACAATCCCAAAAAATTAGGAGCCAGCACTAAGAATCCAGACTCCTAGGATTAGCGATAACAAAACCTAATGTCTAGGTACCTACTGCCATCCAGTCAGTATTTTACTGGAAGGCCGGTAAAAAAAAACTTGGCTTGTGCCCAATGGTCTACGGAGGCAATAGCAAGGTTGGTATTCTTTTGAAGAAAAGTTGTCAACCCCAAATATAAGGGGGCTGAAAACTTGGCCCTAGAAATTGAACAAAATTATTTACAGCTTTCATAAGGTCATTTTATGGTCCACAACTTTTCCCTTAAATACCAAAGGAATACTAAATGATGAGTTTGCCGCCATCTTACTTGTATATGTATTGAGTCTAATAGGAGTGATTGTGCAGTAAACAGAACTAATATTTATTTGAGAAAATTGACATTGACATAATAGCACACAATGGTGTCAAACCAAGATATCAAGGTCGGAGGGAACGCTTTTATTCTTATATGGTTATAAGTCTAGCCTCTTTTAGAGAACCAGTACATTCTCAACTTAGCATAGCTACCTATCTAAGTGGGGCAAAAAAATGGCATCCTTTGAGGAAGAAGAAAGTACTTTATATTAATTCCTGAAAAGACCTTAGACTTTATTAAACATCAAGCAGTTTTACAGGGTTCACGCCTTAAAACTTGCTTCCTATGCTCGTTTTTACCACTGAGCATTTTAAAGGCACTGCGCCTTTAAAACCAGCATTTTAATTGCTCTCTGGAGCGATCAAAATGTTGGTTGCGTTTTTTAAAGGAACCGGATCACCTACACACTGCTTATACTGTGAACAGAGAGAATAAAAAATAATAGAAAATGATCTATAAATTGTGTTAGCAGAACTGCAAGCAAATACCTAAATTATGAGAAAAATGTATTCTAAATGTCTGTGGAGTGTCCTGCTTATGACATCACCTGTGGCCTCCTATGCAAATTCTACATTCCCCATTACAAACCCCTCATTGCAATAGTAAATATCATAGTAACATAGTAACATAGTAATTTAGGTTGAAAAAAGACACAAGTCCATCAAGTTCAACCCTTCTACCTATCATTTCTGCGTTTTGATCCAAAAGAAGGCAAAAAAAACCCTAAGGAAGCTTTTTCGAATGTTGCCTCCTAGGGGGAAAAAAATTCCTTCTTGACTCCAAAAGGGCAATCAGATTTCTCCTTGGATCAAAAAGCTCTATTATTAATGCTCATTCTATTATTAATACCCCTGTATGTTCTGCTTTTCTAAAAAATCATCCAGACCATTTTTAAATGCATCTATTGTGGTTGATAGCACTACCTCTCTTGGCAGTGAGTTCCATAATTTTATTGTCCTTACCGTAAAGAATCCCTTCCTTTGCTGCCTATGAAATCTTTGCTCTTCCAGTCTCAGGGGGTGACCTCTTGTTCTTTGTACATTTCTATTAATGAACAGGTCCCTGGAGAGCTCCTTATATTGGCCCTGCACATATTTATATAATGTTATCATATCCCCTCTAAGACGCCTTTTTTCTAAAGTAAATAAATGCAATTTTTTAAGTCTCTCTTCATAACTAAGATCCTCCAATCCCCTTATTAATTTTGTAGCTCTCCTTTGCACTTTTTCTAGTTCCTTAATATCCTTTTTAAGGACTGGTGCCCAGAATTGTACTGCATATTCAAGGTGAGGTCTTACCATTGATTTGTAAAGAGGCAAGATGATGTCCTCCTCCCGTGAATCTATACCTCGTTTTATACATGCCAATATCTTATTGGCCCTTGCAGCTGCTGACTGGCATTGGGCACTGTTGCCAAGTTTGTTATCTACAATGATTCCTAAATCCTTTTCGTTAGTAGTTTTTCCCAGGGAAATACCATTTAACGTATATGTTGCTTTGTTATTATTTTTCCCATAATGCATAACTTTACATTTGTCTATATTGAACCTCATTTGCCACTTTCTTGCCCAGTTCCCCACTCTGTCCAAATCTTCCTGTAAAGAAAAAACATCAAGATTAGTCTTTATTACCTTACCTAATTTTGTGTCATCAGCAAACACTGAGACATGGCACTCAGCACAACGTGGGAGATCATTAATAAACAGATTAAAAAGAAGAGGTCCCAAAACACACCCCTGAGGTACTCCGCTCACTACCCTGGTCCAATTTGAAGCTTTACCATTTACAACAACCCTCTGTGTTCTATCTTTTAGCCAATTTTCAATCCAAATACATACATTTGCCCCCAATCCTATTTCTCTCAATTTGTAGAGTAACCTTTTGTGTGGAACTGTATCAAATGCTTTAGCAAAATCCAAATAGATCACATCAACTGCCACACCTAGATCTATATTTTTACTGACCTCTTCATAGAATGTTATTAAGTTTGTTTGACAAGACCTGTCTTTCACAAAACCATGTTGACTTTTACTAATTATATTCTGATTCAAGATGTATTCTTGAGTGTACACCTTTAGCAATCCTTCAAATAATTTCCCCACTACAGATGTCAAGCTCACTGGCCTATAATTACCAGGCAGAGATTTTGATCCCTTTTTAAATATTGGAATGACATCCGCCTTTCGCCAGTCTGTTGGCACTGTACCTGAACTGAACGAATCCCTAAAGATCATAAATATTGGTCTGGCCAGAATTATGCTTAACTCTCTAAGGACCCTTGGGTGTATACCATCTGGCCCTGGGGCCTTGTCTATCTTAACAGAGTTTAATTGCATAAACACTTTTTCCTGTGTCAGCCAATCCCATGTTTGTGGTGACTGTTCCGTAACTTCCGGTAGCAGGGGCTCATCCATCTGTTCTTCCTTAGTATAAACCGAAGAAAAAAAAGTATTTAAAATGTCTGCTTTTTCTCTGTCCTCACTTGCCAAATTTCCCATTTGGGATAACAAGGGCCCAACATTTTCCCTCTTTAGCTTTTTTCCATTTATATACTTATAAAAAATTTTGGGGTTAATTTTACTCTCCTTGGCAATCTTTTTCTCGTTTTCCAATTTAGCCATTTTAATTGCCTTTTTGCAGGCTTTGTTGGCATCTTTGTATTTTATAAATGATAATGTTGATCCCTTGCTTTTATAATGTTTGAATGCCATTTTCTTGTTTTACATTTCCTGTTTCACGGTACAGGTAAGCCACATTGGTTTTGATTTGTGTCTTTTGTATTTGTTTCCCAAAGGTATATATTGGGATGTGTACTTTTGTAATGTGTGCTTAACCCCTTGGCGACACAGGACGGACTAGGTCCGTCCTGTGTGCCGAGGCGTTAGTGACACAGGACGGACCTAGTCCGTCCTGTGTCAAAACGAGCACTGAAAGCGGAGTTTTTCCGCTTTCAGTGCTCAAGCGGCATTGTAACGATGCTTCCGTGTGGAAGCATCGTACAATGCTAAAAAAAATGCCCGTCGGCATTTCGATCGCTCCGGAGAGCGATCGAAATGCCGGTTTTAAAGGCACAGTGCCTTTAAAACGCGGGCATTTAAAAAATGAGCATAGGAAGCGAATCTTTCGCTTCCTATGCTCAGAAAGTGTTTCTGATTGCCTCGCAAGTCGAGGCAATCAGAAACACAAAAAAAAAATGCACGATCTTGGTCACTAAGTGACCAAGATGGCGCTGCCCTTCTAAGGGCAAGAGCACAGGAGGCAGGAAGTACCTGCTTCCTGTGCTCTCTGGCTGTCACACGATTGCCTCTTCACAGAGGCAATCAGTGACTGCCAGGCACACTGACAGGCAGTGGGGATGCTCTCCTGAACATCCCCACTGACTGGTCAGATCAATATTAACTCTATATTGATCTGACCAGTTATGATCTGCCTCCCTCTCCTCACATTTTTTTTAGTGAGGGAGAGAGACAGATCAAAGTTATAAAAGTAATTAAAAGTTAAAAAAAACAATAAATACACAACACACAAATAATAAAACAATAAAAAAAAATTTATTAAAGCAATTCCCTGTGTTTAACCCCTTCCCTGCCACAGATCTTGCATAAGCAGTGATCGTGCACATCAGCGCATTTATTTTTGCTGTTTGTGCATTTTTTAGGGGTTAATTTTTTTTGTACTGTAATTTATTACAGTACTAAAAAGGCTCTTCTAAGAGTTATTAACCCCTTCTTTGCCGTCGATCACTGCTTACGCAATGATATTGACGCCAAAGCAATTTTTATCTGTCTGCATATTTTTTTTTTATTTTTTTTTTACACATACCCGCTAGGGGATTACATGTAAAGTAAAAATATTTGAGGTTTTTTTTTTAAGCTGCCTGAGCGCATAGCGATCAGTAACAGCGAATTAGTGGCAAAGGCGTTTGGTGATTTCTCAATTAAGCTCACCATTCGCCCTGGTCAGATCAAAATGAATCGGATCAATATTCACAAATATTGATCTGCCTCCCTCTCCTCACTTACATTTTTGTGACGGAAAGAGACAGATCAGTATTAGTGATATAAAATACAATTTTATAAAATTGGCAGGTTTTATGAAAGTCTTTCACTGTGTATTAACCCCTTCCCTGCCATTCATCACTGTGTAAGCAGTAATCTTGCACAGCAACAGTATGTTTTGCTGTCTGCACTGTTTTATGGATTAATTTCTTTGTACTGTAATGTATTACAGTACTAGATAGGCTCTTCTAAGAGCTATTAACCCCTTCTTTGCTCGAGATCACTGCTTACGCACTGATTCTGAGGCCGCGGACTCAGGGTTCGATTTTGACCCTATTCAGCTTTCTGATACATCATCTAGCGATGTATCGGTGGCTGCTGAGCCCTTGCCACAAGTAGTGATGGGGGTCTACAGATAAAAAATATATGGTTTGGTGGGGGTAAATTTCATTGGCTGGCTTCAAAGATATATCCCATAAAGGACACGGACGCAGGTTGACTACATGTCAAAATTCCAAGTTGGAATTTTGAGATGCGCATCTCACAAATGTTGCCTTCTAGCCAAAAACAAACCAACAAACCTATGCATGGGTGCTATCCCTGTACTCGGGAGATGTTGCTGAAAACATATTGGGTTGTTGTTTGGCAGTGACATATACCAGAATCTGTGAATTCATGCCTGAAGTACAATGCATGTGGAAAAAAAACTCCCAAAAAAGTACTACCACAAACTTTTACAAAGGCTGGTGGTAGAATTAGTACCTATACAGTATTAAAATACCACCATTTGAAATACCTTAGGATGTCTATTTTCCAAAAATATATGGTTTGATGGGGTAAAATTCATTGGACGGCTTCAAAAATGTTCCAAATGGAACATGGGCGCAGGCTGACTACATGTCAAAATTCCAGGTTGGAATTGCGCACCCCCTAAATGTGGAATTTTAGACCCAATACAAACCAACAAACCTATGCATGGGGGGTATCCCTGTACTCAGGAGATGTTGCTGAACACATATTGAGGTGTTGGTTGGCAGTGGCAAATACCAGAATCTGAAAATTCCTGCCTGAACTACAATGTGTGTGGGGAAAAAATGACATCCCATCCCTTTGACATAGGTTGGTGGTAGAATTAGCACTTGGAAAGTGTTAAAATACCACAATTTTAAATACCCTAGGATGTCTAGTTTTCCAAAATATATGGTTTTATGGGGTAAAATACTTTGACAGGCTTCAAAAGTGTCCCAAATGGAACATGGGCGCAGGCTGACTACATGTCAAAATTCCAAGTTGGAAATGCACCCCCCCCTAAACGTGGCCTTTTAGCCCCCAAATAATCTAACTAACCTACACATGGGTGGTATCCCTGTACTCAGGAGATGTTTCTGAACACATATTAAGGTGTTGTTTGGCACTGACACATAATAGGATCTGTGAATTCATGCCCGATGTACAATGAATGTGAAAAACAAATTACTATCCATAACATTGACATAGGCTGGTGGTAGAATTAGTGCATGAAAAGTGTTAAAATACTACCATTTGAAATACCCTAGGGTGTCTAGTTTTCAAAAATATATGGTTTTGTGGGGTAGAATACACTTTTTGGCTTCAAAAATGTCCCAAATGGGACATGGGCGCAGGTTTTCTGCACGTCAGAATTCCAAGTTGGAAAACCAAAAAGCGCACCTCTCAAATGTGGCCTTTTAACCCCCAAATAACCTAACCAACCTATACATGGGTGGTATCCCTGTACTCAGGAGATGTTGCTGAACACATATTGAGGTGTTGTTTGGCACTGACATATAACAGGATCTGTGAATTCATGCCCAAAGTACTATGTATGTGAAAAAAAATTACTATCCATAACATTGACATAGGCTGGTAGTATAATTAGTGCATGGAAAGTGTTAAAATACTACCATTTGAAATACCCTAGGGTGTCTAGTTTTCAAAAATATATGGTTTTGTGGGATAGAATACACTTTTTGGCTTCAAAAATGTCCCAAATGGGACATGGGCGCAGGTTTTCTGCACGTCAGAATTCCAAGTTGGAAAACCAAAAAGAGCACCTCTCAAATGTGGCCTTTTAACCCCCAAATAACCTAACCAACCTATACATGGGTGGTATCCCTGTACTCAGGAGATGTTGCTGAACACATATTGAGGTGTTGTTTGGCACTGACATATAACAGGATCTGTGAATTCATGCCCAAAGTACTATGTATGTGAAAAAAAATTACTATCCATAACATTGACATAGGCTGGTAGTATAATTAGTGCATGGAAAGTGTTAAAATACTACCATTTGAAATACCCTAGGGTGTCTAGTTTTCAAAAATATATGGTTTTGTGGGATAGAATACACTTTTTGGCTTCAAAAATGTCCCAAATGGGACATGGGCGCAGGTTTTCTGCACGTCAGAATTCCAAGTTGGAAAACCAAAAAGAGCACCTCTCAAATGTGGCCTTTTAACCCCCAAATAACCTAACCAACCTATACATGGGTGGTATCCCTGTACTCAGGAGATGTTGCTGAACACATATTGAGGTGTTGTTTGGCACTGACATATAACAGGATCTGTGAATTCATGCCCAAAGTACAATGTATGTGAAAAAAAATTACAACCCAAAACATTGACATAGGCTGGTAGTATAATTAGTGCATGGAAAGTGTTAAAATACTACCATTTGAAATACCCTAGGATGTCTAGTTTAAAAAAATATATGGTTTTGTGGGGTAGAATACACTTTCTGGCTTCAAAAATGTCCCAAATGGGACATGGGCACAAGTTTTCTGCATGTCAGAATTCCAAGTTGGAAAACCAAAATGCGCACCCCCTAAATGTGGCCTTTTAGCCCCAAAACAAACCAACAAACCTATGCATGGGTGGTATCCCTGTACTCAGGAGATGTTGATGAACACATATTGAGGTGTTATTTGGAAATACCCCTTCACATTTTAAGGTAATGTTTACCTAAATTGCAATATATGTGAAAAATTAAAAAAAAAGATTTTTTGCTGCAAACTTTGGCATAGATTGGTGGTAAAATGGCTACGTGAAATGTGTCAAAATACCCCAAGTTAAATGCCCTGACTTGTCTAGTTTTCAAAAATATGTACATGTTGGGGGTCATTCATGGATTTAGTACAGAAATCAGTGTATCAATGTCACTATCGCTAATTTTGAAAGAAGGGATTTTAAAATAGCTTTGCACCACTTATAGTTCTGGCCCTGTAACATGAATAAAAAAGCACAAAAACATAAAAACATGGGCTATTTCTGAACTCAGGACATATATTAGAAACTTTTTAGCAGTGTTTTTTTGTTGTCTCTTGTACATGAGTATACGATTTTTCAAATAAAAGTCATAAAAAAATAATTTTTTCAATTTTTTTGCCATATTTTATTATTTTTTTTACATCAAATTATATGCTATTATCAAAATATTGGTATCAAAAGAAAGCCCTTCTTATGACGATAAAAACGATATATAGTTTGTGCGGGTACACTAAATGAGACAGAAATAAATTACAGCAAAACACAAACTGCTCAGAAATGTTAAAACAGCCCATGTCACCAAGCGTCGGACAAGCCAAAAAAGTCATGTCACTAAGGGGTTAAAGGCATTCCACTTGTCTTCTGTGTTTAGTCCAGAAAACAATCGTTCCCAGTCTAAATGTTCCATTGATGCCCTTAGTCCATCAATGTTGGCCCTTCTAAAATTAAGTGTTTTGGTGGCGTAGTTACCAATTTGCTTTTTTGCATTAATCTCAAACGAAACCATGTTATGGTCACTATTGCCCAAGTGTTCTCTTACTTTGACGTTTGAGATAAGCTGCTCATTGTTTGTTATTACTAACAGGCATCCATTCTAGTTGGGGTGTCTACTAATTGTGCCATAAATGTGTTATTAAGCAGGTTCAGAAACTTGCTGCCCTTAGCGGAACTAGTTGTGCCACAATTCCAATCTATATCTGGGTAATTAAAATCTCCCATGATTAGAACTTCATTCAGATTTGCAGCCTTTTCAATTTGTAATAAAAGCTGATCTTCTCCATCAATGCTAATATTTGGTGGCTTGTAGCATACACCTACAAGTAATGTGCGATTCTTTTTAGTGTCTAAGCTAATCTCCACCCACAGTGTCTCCACATCAGTTCCAGTTGAACTGCACACCTTCCTTAATACTGGGCTTTAGTTTAGGATTTACATATAGACATATCCCTCCCCCTTTTCTATTTACTCTGTCCTTTCTAAAAAGTGAGTAGCCTTGTAAATTAACTGACCAGTCGTGGGTCTCATCCCACCACGTTTCCGTGATTCCGATTAAATCATACTGTTCAGCACTTACCAGTATCTCCAGCTCACCCATTTTGTTTGTCAAGCTTCTTGCATTTGCTAAAAGACATTTGAGATTACTACCCATTTTCTGTTTAGTTGACAAACACGTAATGCCCGCAGGTTTAATTGTATGTACCTCCCTATGATCTATGTTAACTAGACATGTGCATTCGTTTTCGGACGAATGCATTTTCGGACAAAATAGCATTTTCGTCCATTCGTCTGAAAAACGAATAACGAAAATTTTAACTAACAAAATCCGAATGAACGAATGGTTAATAAACGAAAATCATTCGTTCATTCGTCCATTCGTGCTATTGGCATTCTAAACCGAAATAGAGTCGGTTTATACAATACTAATAGCATTGTACTACATTCCATAAACCGACATGAATGACTTTCGGTTTATGGAATGCATGTAATGCTATTAGCTTCCTATAAACCGAAATTGAGTTCCCATTCATACGAATAGGTCAATTGACCTATTCGTATGAATGGGGACTCTAGTTCGGTTTATAGAAAGCCAATAGTATTCTATAAGCCGAAAGTCTTTAAAACGAACGACGTTCGGTTTATAGAATACATGTAATGCTATTGCTATTCTATAAACCGAACGACTTTCAGTTTATAGAATAGCCATAGGATTACATGTATTACATAAGCCGAAAGTCTATAAACCGAAAGTCGTTCGGTTTATAGGCTGTCGGCATTTAACTATACAGAGACAGAGTCTCCATTCATAAAATTATGAATGGAGACTTTGTCTCCGTGTAGTAAAATGCCGGCTTTTAACTATACGGAGACAAAGTCTCCATTCATAATTTTATGAAAGGAGACTCTGTCTCCGTATAGTTAAATGCCGGCTTTTAACTATACGGAGACAAAGTCTCCATTTATAATTTTATGAATGGAGACTCTGTCTCCGTATAGTTAAATGCCCACAGCCTATAAACCGAATGTTCGGTTTATAGGCTGTCGGCTTTTAACTATACGGAGACAAAGTCTCTATTCATATGAATGGAGACTCTGTCTCCGTATAGTTAAATGCCCACAGACTATAAACCGAACGTTCGGTTTATAGGATGTGGGCATTTAACTATACGGAGACAAAGTCTCCATTCATAATTTTATGAATGGAGACTCTGTCTCTGTATAGTTAAATGCTATTGTATTCTATAAACCGACTCTATTTCGGCTTATAGAATGCAATAGTACTACGAATGGACGAATGAACGAATGATTTTCGTTTATTAACCATTCGTTCATTCGGCTTTCGTTAGCTTAGCATTTTTGTTCTTCGTTTTTAGGGCGAATGGACGAAAATGCTATTTTCGGACGAAAATGCATTCGTCCGAAAACGAATGCACATGTCTAGTATATATTCACATGTAAATTGCTTTTTTAATAAAAAATTATGATATAAAAAAAATCTTGTTTTTATTTCCTTTTATGTGACAATGCTGCCTCTCTCTTTCCCTTGCCCCCAGATTTGTTGCTCTCCCCCGCTTAGTGTTGTCTCTCTCTCACCCTCCCTTTGGCTCCCCCCTCGCTCCCCTTGTGTCTGTCTCTTCCCCCCTTCCCTCCCCTTGTTTCTCTCTGCCCCCCCCCCCACCCCTTGTTATTCTGTCCCCCCCTCACCTGTTTCTTGCTCCCTTGTGGCTAGTGGGGGCAGCTGGGGATGTATGCACTATACATAATAGACGGAAGTGTCGGGCAGCATGGAGGTTGTCTGCACGATTCGTGCAGACATCCCCCAGCTGCCCGATTCTCCCTGGTGGCTAGCGAGGCATTTTGTAACGGCTATTTTGCTATTGGTATTCCATAAACCGACTCTATTTCGGTTTATAGAATTGCCAATAGCATGAAATGATTTGAATTTAGTATTAAGAAATAAATTGAAAAAAGTGGAGAGTTTTAACCCCTTTGTGACGCATGGTGCTTGCGTCCCAAATGACGTAAGCACCAAAACGTCACGATTTGTTCCTGGCCACTGATCACAAGGTGATCGTTAGCTAGGAACACTATGGCAGAGACCCAATCAGGGTCTTAATAGACCCTGTGGGTCCCTGCCCAAAAATTGCAAGCCCTTCGGACGTCACACACGATTTAGAGAAATGTAGCTGGTGCTCGTTTTGAGCACCAGCTAAATTTCCCCTGTCAGACTGAGGCCATTTAAAATGGCCTCATCTGACAGGTGGGATCCCGCTGCAAGTGCCTGCAGCATGATCCGAGCCGCGATATGAGCTGTTTAACACAGGACGTACTATGCCGTCCTAACGACTTTAAGGGACTTAAAATCAGGACGGCATAGAACGTCCCAACGTCACGAATGGGTTAACGTTTGCTCTGGTCATAATCACAGCACAGGCTTGTAGGAGTTAACTGTAATTACATTAATACATGAAAAGAATATAAGTAATATAGTAAAAATTTACAAAATAAAATTTATTTTGAAAAAACTAAATGAGGTTCATAAACTTGGAAGGAAACGGATCACAGTAAAAAGAAACTGTGATCAGCAAGGGAAGTGTTAATACCCCTTTTATAATCGAGGTCGTCTTATAATCTGACCTCAAATTGAGGTCAGACTATAAGACTGGGTTCCAGGTCCCCAGCAGAGCTGCAGGGGACCAGGATCCCCCTCTCTAACAGTAGGGGATGTCTGCGCGATGAGCGCAGATCTCCCCTGCTGCCGCCCGGCATAACTGCCGGGACTTCTATGATGAAGCTGGGTACTTCCGGCTTCCTCATAAAAGTCCTGGCGGTCGTTCCGGGCGGCAGCAGGGGAGGTCTCGCTCATCGCGCAGACATCCTCCGCTGCCTCGTAGCCACCAGGGAGAATCGGGCAGCTGGGGGATGTCTGCACGAATCGTGCAGACAACCTCCATGCTGCCCGACACTTCCATCTATTATGTATAGTGCATACATCCCCCGGCTGCCCCCACTAGCCACCAGGGAGTAAGAAACAGGTGAGGGGGGGACAGAATAACAAGGGGGGGGGGGGGGCAGAGAGAAACAAGGGGAGGTAAGGGGGGAAGAGACAGAAACAAGGGGAGGGGGGCAGAGAGAAACAAGGGGAGGGAAGGGGGGAAGAGACAGACACAAGGGGAGCGAGGGGGGAGCCAAAGGGAGGGTGAGAGAGAGACAACACTAAGGGGGGGAGAGCGACAAATCTGGGGGCAAGGGAAAGAGAGAGGCAGCATTGTCACATAAAAGGAAAAACAAAACAAGATTTTTTTTATATCATAATTTTTTATTAAAAAAGCAATTTACATGTGAATATATACTAGACATGTGCATTCGTTTTCGGACGAATGCATTTTCGTCCGAAAATTGCATTTTCGTCCATTCGCCCGAAAAACGAAAATGCTAAGCTAACTAAAGCCGAATGAACGAATGGTTAATAAACGAAAATCATTCGTTCATTCGTCCATTCGTAGTACTATTGCATTCTATAAGCCGAAATAGAGTCGGTTTATAGAATACAATAGCATTTAACTATACGGAGACAGAGTCTCCATTCATAAAATTATGAATGGAGACAAACGTATAGTTAAAAGCCGACAGCCTATAAACCGAACGTTCGGTTTATAGGCTGTGGGCATTTAACTATACGGAGGCAGAGTCTCCATTCATAAAATTATGAATGGAGACTTTGTCTCCGTGTAGTAAAATGCCCACAGCCTATAAACCGAACGTTCGGTTTATAGGCTGTCGGCTTATGGAATACATGTATTCCTATAGCTATTCTATAAACCGAATGTTCGGTTTATAGAATAGCCATAGGATTACATGTATTACATAAGCCGAAAGTCTATAAACCGATCGTTCGGTTTATAGGCTTTCGGCATTTTACTACACGGAGACAAAGTCTGCATTCATAATTTTATGAATGGAGACTCTGTCTCTGTATAGTTAAATGCCGACAGCCTATAAACCGAACGACTTTCGGTTTATAGACTTTCGGCTTATGTAATACATGTAATCCTATGGCTATTCTATAAACCGAAAGTCGTTCTGTTTATAGAATAGCAATAGGAATACATGTATTCCATAAGCCGACAGCCTATAAACCGAACGTTCGGTTTATAGGCTGTCGGCATTTTACTACACGGAGACAGAGTCATTCGGTTTATAGAATAGCAATAGGATTACATGTATTCCATAAGCCGAAAGTCTATAAACCGAAAGTCGTTCGGTTTATAGACTTTCGGCTTATAGAATACAAGTAATACTATTGCCTTTCTATGAACCGAACGAGAGCCCCATTCATAAGAATTTCTTATGAATGGGGCTCTCGTTCGGTTTATAGAAAGCCAGTAGTATTACATTGTATTCTATAAAACGAACGAATAAAACAAAACGAAACGAAAATAATGAACGAATTTCGTCTGAAACGAATGCACTAATGAACGAAATTCCTTTTAGATGAAATAAATAACATTTTCGTCCGAATGGACGAAAACGAAATGAAAATTTTAGTTTTGCACATGTCTAATGTTAACCCCACCAGCGCTTTCCTCCTCCTTTGCCATAGCTATACCCACCTTCCAATCTACTCTAGCTGCCATTGCTTCATTTTGATCTTGACCCTCCCCCCCAGAGCTTAGTTTAAAAGCTCATCTAACCCTCTAGCCATCCTCGCCCCTAATACCGCAGCCCCCTCATCATTGAGGTGCAGCCCATCCCGTCCAAAGAGTCTGTAGCCGACTGCAAAATCTGCCCAGTGCTCTAAGAACCCAACAATTGTATCCTTCAACAATTGTAGTGTCTAATATGCTCTTTACACAGGCAGGTCACCCTACAGAGTCCAAAAATATGTTTACATTAGTTCTGTCCCAACAAATCCAAAGAGGACAGGAAATAACTCCAAACAGGCAAGTTTGAAGTAGAAGGTTGGCGCTTACTCATAAACTGATTACTCATAGTCTATGATTAAATGCTAACCAGAGGAGCAAAACGCATAAGACTTTTTTTTACCACCAACGTTTTTATTGGTCCTTATATGCCAAAAAAACTTAAAGGATTATTCATTATCCATTTTTACCTTCTACTATGGATTTTTCTGTGGCTGACTCTTTCACATTTCAGAGTTAATTACTGTACCATGTAATCTAAAGTAAAAGATTTGCCTCATAATTTTTTGACTGAACTCTTCCTATGTCGTATTAATGCATCTATATATATATATAAGTTTAATAGTGTCGTTACTGCTGTAGCAACACGTCCTGCTTACCTTAGCCGCCGCTTGACACGCGCTTCTTCTGCGCATGTAATACTTACCACAAGGTCCTGTCCCGGATCCGCTGCTATGGTTCCAGAAAATGTACTCATTAGCTTACGCAGTGCAGCGCATACTCCTCCACACTATACGCTGCCAAAGAATTAGCTATTGCCATAGAAGTCCCTTCGACACGGAGGCGCCATCTTGGTTTTAAATGCTACTTCCTAGTTTGCTTTCCAAGCCTAATTTTCATCACAGGGGCGGAGACTTGCCTTGGAGGGATATTTAAAGGCTCAGTCTGCATTCAACCTTTGCCTGTGATAGTGCCTTGAGCCTTTACTAGCGTTTTTGTACTTCCTTTTCTATATTACCGTTGCCGAACTTTGCTAACCTGACTTTGCCTGTTTGCCGCCTGTCCTGACCTGTTGCCTGTTTTGACTTCGCCTGAACTCTGCCAGCCTCGACTTATCGCCTGCCTGACTACTCTTTTGCCTGTGTCCCTGTTACCTTCGCCTCGGTCCTGTTGCAGCTTCCAGTCATGTTACCTCCACCTCGGTCCTGTTTCAGCTTCCTATCCTGTACCTCCGTTTCGGTCCTGTTACAGCTTCCAGTCCAGTACCTTGGTTTCAGCTTCGATACTCTAGTAGTAGTGCAGAGTGCAAAAGACCTGGGGGAACGAAACCTGAGGCTCAACCATAAGGTGGACTTCCGTCAGGAGGAAGAATTATGTTCTATTGCGGGGTTCGTTGCACTAACCTCTATTTCTCTGCAAAGCGGTTCCAACCTCGCTCCTGAACGTGACACAGTCCTTCATATCACTCACTCTGTTGCCAATGCGACCAGCAAGCATTTGCAGTGAGTTAGAGAAGAGTGAGGTCACGATGTGATGTCATAATGGCAACTGCTGCTGATAACTGCTTGAACATTTTTTTTCTCTCAAACACACCCGGAGCTCTGAAGGAGCTTCAGCATCTGTCCTCGGTTCCATGGTATAGGAATCTATGCCTTACTTGGATGTGTCTCAAGACTTGGAGCTGGACTACCATAAATCTGACCTTGAGCTTTCGAGGTTCTAGCAGGAAAGTTTTTTCTTTGGCAAGCACAGCTACTCGTGTACCCTTTAACAAAGATTGGTGTGTTTGCAGTCGCGGTAGTCTTTCCCCTTTATCCGCGTTTGCAGTTCCGCGAGGGACCCATGTGTGGTGGTTGGAGATTGTGTAATATGCGCCTTTGCGAGCGATGTTATTTTGGATCAGAGATTTCCAGCTGTATTCTTCTTGCTGGACTGCAGCTCTCAACTGGAGGAATACAGTTGGACACCCCTGGTCTATACAATCCTTTAATTCATTGTTTTATTAATCTGTAATATAATTATAGTCTCTTTATTTGCCTCTTAATGCCCAGAGGGAAGGGCAGTCCTTCTAGCCATGGTTCCCCAGAGGTTTCCCCCACAGGGTTTTTTTCCTCTCCTGAGTGCTGAAGGATTACTCTCTGTGAGTCCAGAGGTAGCCCATAGCGTGACCAGCTTTCTGGTTTAATCTGTGATAATATCCAAATTCTGTGGCATTTTATTTATAATAAATGTAAACATTAGTTTATGTCTCCTCTCATGTTGGTTTTATTTCTCTAAGTGTAACCTCTCAAGTAATAGAAAACATGAAGGATGAGGTGGGGTCTGAATATGGTGTGTGTGTGGTGGGGGGGGGGGGGGGGGAGGGGCGGTGTGAAGTAAAAGGGAAATGACTTGTTAAAATCGGAAGTGCTGGGAAAGGATGTTTTGCTAATTAATCACAGAAGAGGGAATGAGCATGTGGTGTTGAAGAGGTAAAATGGATGTACCTATCCTGGTTAAACTCTTTGTTATTATAATATTAGTAGTTTCTGTTATTCAGTGTTTTGCTCTCTTTACTACAATTTTTATCTCTGCCTCAGGTGTACGTCATCCATTTTACCTCTCTGTTTCCCAATTATGTCCTGGGAATGTTACTATTACCCAATTTAATGGTACTCATTTTATCTACCCCGGAAGAATGAAGATTCAACTCTGGCAGAAATGGTATTAATAAGGAAATAAAGGGGAGAAAAGAAGAAGACATATAAAAATGATAAGTTCAGTGTTTCAGTGTTATAACATGTACAGGTACAGGTGGAAATGTCTCATCCTGCTTACACAACCAGAGGTACAAACACTCTGTGTGAGATGCTCAGTCAGTGGCGTCCCGAGGGGGGGGCGGGGGGGGCGGACCGCACCGGGTGACACCTCCATCGCGCTGCTTAACTTTTTTTTCTTTTTTCTGGCAGCCGCATCCGCTAGATGCGGCCGCCGGAAAAAAGAAGAAAAAAAAAAAAATCACAGCAACGGCATGTGACATTACGTCACATCCGGTGACTGTGTTTCCCTCCTCCGTCTGGTGAGCACAGAGCAGCTTCGGTAAGTTGATGGGGAAGGGGGGGGGAGGAGGGGGGCTTGAAACGAGCAGTTTATTACTGGGCTCTGACTGGCACTATATTACTGGGCATCTGGCTGGCACTATATTACTGGTCTCTGAGTGGCACAATATTACTGAGCTCTGGCTGGCACTATATTACTGGGCTCTGAGTGGCACTATATTACTGGGCATCTGGCTGGCACTATATTATTGGGCATCTGGCTGGCACTATATTACTGGGCTCTGGCTGGCACTATATAACTGGGCATCTGGCTGGCACAATATTACTGGGCTCTGGCTGGCATTATATTACTGGGAACTGAGTGGCACTCTATTACTGGGCATCTGGCTGGCACTATATTACTGGGCTCTGGCTGGCACTATATTACTGGGCATCTGGCTGGCACTATATTACTGGGCATCTGGCTGGCACAATATTACTGGGCTCTGGCTGGCATTATATTACTGGGAACTGAGTGGCACTATATTACTGGACATCTGGCTGGCACAATATTACTGGGCTCTGGCTGGCACTATATTACTGGGCATCTGGCTGGCACTATATTACTGGGCTCTGGCTGGCACAATATTACTGGGCTCTGGCTGGCACTATATTACTGGGCATCATCTGGCTGGCACTATATTACTGGACATCATCTGGCTGGCACAATATTACTGGGCTCTGGCTGGCACTATATTACTGGGCATCTGGCTGGCACAATATTACTGGGCTCTGGCTGGCACTATATTACTGGGCATCTGGCTGGCACAATATTACTGGGCTCTGGCTGGCACTATATTACTGGGCATCTGGCTGGCACAATATTACTGGGCTCTGACTGGCACAATATTACTGGGCTCTGGCTGGCACTATTTACTGGGCTCTGACTGTCATAATATTCCTTGTCTATGACTGGCACACTATTCCTGGGCTCTGACTGGCATAATATTCCTGGGCTCTGACTGGCATAATATTCCTGGGCTCTGACTGGCACACTATTCCTGGGCTCTGACTGGCATAATATTCCTGGGCTCTGACTTTCACAATATTCCTGGGCTCTGACTGGCACTATATTACTGGGCTCTGATTGGCATAATATTACTGGTATCTGACTGGCACAATATTACTGGTATCTGACTGGCAGTATATTACTGGTATCTGACTGGCACAATATTCCTGGGCTCTTGCAGGCACAATATTACTGGGCTCTGACTGGCACAATATTACTGGGTTCTGACTGGCACACTATTCCTGGGCTCTGGCTGGCACTATATTACTGGGTATCATCTGGCTGGCACTATATTACTGGGCATCATCTGGCTGGCACAATATAACTGGGCTCTGGCTGGCACTATATTACTGGGCATCTGGCTGGCACAATATTACTGGGCTCTGGCTGGCACTATATTACTGGGCATCTGGCTGGCACAATATTACTGGGCTCTGACTGGCACAATATTACTGGGCTCTGGCTGGCACTATATTACTGAGCTCTGACTGTCATAATATTCCTTGTCTATGACTGGCACACTATTCCTGGGCTCTGACTGGCATAATATTCCTGGGCTCTGACTGGCATAATATTCCTGGGCTCTGACTGGCACACTATTCCTGGGCTCTGACTGGCATAATATTCCTGGGCTCTGACTTTCACAATATTCCTGGGCTCTGACTGGCACTATATTACTGGGCTCTGATTGGCATAATATTACTGGTATCTGACTGGCACAATATTACTGGTATCTGACTGGCAGTATATTACTGGTATCTGACTGGCACAATATTCCTGGGCTCTTGCAGGCACAATATTACTGGGCTCTGACTGGCACAATATTACTGGGTTCTGACTGGCACACTATTCCTGGGCTCTGACTGGCACTATATTCCTGGTATCTGACTGGCACAAAATTACTGGGCTCTGAGTGGCACAATATTTTTGGGCTCCGACTGGCACAATATTACTGGCATCTGACTGGCACAATATTACTAGGCTCTGAATGGCACAATATTTTTGGTATATGACTGGCACAATATTACTGGGCTCTGAGTGGGACAATACTACTGTGCTCTGAATGGCAATATTGCTGGGCATCTGGCTGGTACAATATTACTGGGCTCTGGCTGGCACAATATTACTGGGCTCTGGCTGGCACTATATTACTGGGCTCTGGCTTGCACTATATTAAATGGCCATCATCTGGCTGGCGCAATATTACTGGGCTTTGGCTGGCACTATATTACTGGGCATCTGGCTGGCACAATATTACTGGGCTCTGGCTGGCACTATATTACTGGGCATCTGGCTGGCACAATATTACTGGGCTCTGACTGGCACAATATTACTGGTCTCTGGCTGGCACTATTTACTGGGCTCTGGCTGGCACTATATTACTGGGCTCTGACTGGCATAATATTCATGGGCTCTGACTGGCACACTATTCCTGGGCTCTGACTGGCATAATATTCCTGGGCTCTGACTGGCATAATATTCCTGGGCTCTGACTGGCACACTATTCCTGGGCTCTGACTGGCATAATATTCCTAGGCTCTGACTGGCACAATATTCATGGGCTCTGACTGGCACTATATTACTGGGGTCTGACTGGCATAATATTACTGGTATCTGACTGGCACAATATTACTGGTATCTGACTGGCACAATATTCCTGGTACCTGACTGGCAGTATATTACTGGTACCTGACTGGCAGTATATTACTGGTATCTGACTGGCACAATATTACTGGGCTCTGATTGGCACAATATTACTGGGATATGACTGGCACACTATTCCTGGGCTCTGACTGGCACTATATTCCTGGTATTTGACTGGCACAAAATTACTGGGCTCTGAGTGGCACAATATTTTTGGGCTCTGACTGGCACAATATTACTGGGCTCTGAACGGCACAATATTTTTGGTATATGACTGGCACAATATTACTGGGCTCTGAGTGGGACAATACTACTGTGCTCTGAATGGCACAATATTCCTGGTATCTGACTGGCACACTATTACTGGGCTCTGAGTGGCACAATATTACTGGGCTCTGAGTGGGACAATACTACTGGGATCTGAATGGCACAATATTACTGGTATCTATAATTGTAAGACTGTCACCTCATGGGGCTCCTGTGTGTTGCATAATTAATGGCGGTCCCATGTGTGCATAATTATGGGGCACTTGTGTGTGGCATATTTATTGGGCCCCATGTGTGGCATAATTAAGGGACTCTTTTGTGTAGCGTAATTAAGGGACTCTTTTGTGTGGCAAAATTATGGGGCACCTGTGTGTGTGTGGCATAATTATGGGGCACCTGTGTGTGTGGCATAATTTATGGGGCTCTGGTGTTGCATAAGTTATGGGGCTCTGGTGTTGCATAAGTTATGGGGCTCCTGTGTGTGGCATAGTTATGGGGCTCCTGTGTGTGGCATAGTTATGGGGCTCCTGTATGTGGCATAGTTAATAGGCCATCTAACTGGCATTACTAAGGAATCTGTTTTGCATTGTATGGATGAAATCCAGGGGGGTGACACCATGAGTTTCCGCACCGGGTGGCACCAACCCTAGAGACGCCCCTGGGGCTGGTATAAGCGCAGCTACTCGTGTACCCTTTAACAAAGATTGGTGTGTTTGCAGTCGCTGTAGTCTTTCTCCTTTATCCACGTTTGCAGTTTCGCGAGGGACCCATGTGTGGTGGTTGGGCAGGGTGTAATATTCGCCTTTGCGAGCGATGTTATTTTGGATCAGTGATTTCCAGCTGTATTCTTCTTGCTGGACTGCAGCTCTCAACTGGAGGAATACAGTTGGACAACCCTGGTCTATACAATCCTTTAATTCATTGTTTTATTAATCTGTAATATAATTATAGTCTCTTTATTTGCCTCTTAATGCCCAGAGCGAAGAGAAGTCCTTCTAGCCATGGTTCCCCAGAGGTTTCCCCCACAGGGGTTTTTTCCTCTTCTGAGTGCTGAAGGATGACTCTCTGTGAGTCCAGAGGTAGCCCATAGCGTGACCAGCTTTCTGGTTTAATCTGTGATAATATCCAAATTCTGTGGCATTTTTTTTATAATACATGTAAACATTAGTTTATATCTCCTCTCATGTTGTTTTTATTTCTCCTTTTATTTTCTACCTGATAGACCTCTTTAGCGCCATGGCACCAGATCTTACCCCTATGGAGTTGACGGTCGATCGGGCTCACAGATTGCCCAAACCTAAAAAGACTGCTGAGAAGCAACCGAGGGACGTGATCGCAAGACTCCACTTCTATGAAACTAAAGAAACTTGCATACGTGCGGCGCGGGAGAAAGAAGCGCTACCTGACCAGTATGCCCATTTACAATTCTATAACGATCAATCACAATGGACAATGGCACGCCGTAAAGAATTTGGAGAGGTGACTACAGCCCTCAGAGATGCCTCCATAAGATATGCCTGGGGTTACCCTACAAAGCTATTGGTGTTTAAAGATGGCTTCACTAAGGTTATTGCTTCCCCCGAGGACGGAAAGATATGGTTGGGAAGCACGTCGGGGCCGCATGCCACTTCCTCAACACCGCTGAAGAAACTCGCTGTGGAGTGGACCTCGATCAACGAACGCACCACCTCAGATTGACGAACTTATGTTGTGGTAGGATCGCATGGGGAAGACAATTCTACTATGGGGACTAAAGGCCTGCTCCACAAAACCTGCATGGTTGAAACCCTGAGGACTATTTTTCGTTTCAAAACCAACAGCTTACCAGTTTGCCTTCCTTGCGGGACTCTGTGCATGTGAGATAAGAAATACTGTATTTTATACTTTATAGGTTGTATTTTGTGCTTGGGGGACTTTATATGCAATCATATGTTCCATAGAGGTAGGGGTTTACTAGGGTGGGGAAATGTGTTTTCACAGACTGCAGCCGCCCCTAGTTTATCTTGTTTATATCGTTTAAAAAAAATATATATATATATTTTATTACATAAAACAAGTAAATGAATAATAATTAATAATAAATCTGGGAGGCCCTTGGTAGGAGCGATAGAGTGCTCTCCGATATTGGTGTGATTTTCAAAACCTGTTGTCAGGACCCTGGGAGAAAGGGCTCATGGCACTAACCCCGTTTATGCCAAAAGGTAGAAGTGGGTCTGGGGGCCCATGTTGGGACCAAACCAGACAAATGGCATACCAATCTTTTGTATATATGTTTGATGTTATGGGTTTACAGATGATACATGTAACCCGTATCTGTTCTGTTCTTACTATTCCTCTCTGTTCTTTTTTTTCTGTTCTATCTTTTTTCTTTTTTCTGTATGTTTTTTTTCAGTCAGAATATGTGAATTTTCTATGCTTGATAATGGCCGACTTGAGTCAAAAGAATGGCGAATCCGGAATCTTATTCCCATGTCGATAACTTTTTTATCCCTAAATACTAAAGGCCTCAATTCTCCGTACAAAAGGGCAAGGGCACTACAGGAAAATCTTAAACATACAGCCCATGTAGTGTGCTACCAGGAAACCCGCGAAGTTGCGAAGACTAAAGCAGACCTATTACAGCAAAGGGAATAAAGCAGATTCTTTTCTGGTGAATAAACTAAGGACCCAACAAACTAAACGTAAAATAGCCTACCTGCTGAATGAAACCAACGGCAAAATTATGAACCCCGCTGAGATAAGCGAAGAATTTGCCAGGTATTATAGGGGTCTCTATAATCTTAAGGAGGACAAAGATCTTATACAGCCCACACAAGATTCTATTGACCGGTTCCTGAATGTGCTAGATCTCCCTCAACTTTTAGATAGCCAACACTCTTCTCTTACGTCTCCTATTTTGCAAGAAGAAATTGAAGCGGCAATAAATTCGCTACCTCTACACAAATCTCCTGGCCCAGATGGATTTCCTAATGTCTATTATAAAACTTTCCAAACTGTACTACTTCGTCCTTTAACGGAACTATTTAATAGGTGTATGCAGGCTGGAACCCTGCCGAATGAGATGCTGGAGGCGATGATTGTCACTCTGCCCAAGCCGGGCAAAACTATGGACAAATGCCCAAACTTCAGACCAATATCGCTTCTAAATTCGGACACAAAGCTGTATGCCCGGATACTAGCAAACAGAATTCCTCCAGTTCTACCTACTATTATCCACCCTGATCAGGTGGGGTTTGTCCCGGGTAGGCAAGCTTCAGCAAACACCAGGAAACTGCTGGATATAGTCTGCATGACCCAAAAAAACCAAGAGGCCTGTTTTCTATCACCAACTATCTTTATACTGGCCATGGAACCACTGGCACATGTCATCAGATCCCCCACATCCATTACCGGGATTGCTCTGGAGGGGGAAGAATTCAAAATAGGGTTATTCGCAGACGATGTGATGCTCACACTCACTAAATCAGAAATGTCTCTGCCCCAATTACATGACCTCTTAAAAGCTTTTTCGGAGGCTTCTTACTATAAGCTTAATATAGCAAAGACGCAGGTCCTGCCTATAGGTTACTCAAAACATCGGGTTGGACTCTTAAAAAAAATTCTCACACTGCGTCACTCTCAACTTCTGGCCGATTCTTAAAAGCACGACTGAGGATCTCAATAGATGGATGAAATTGGAAATGTCCTGGATGGCCGAATAAATTTGATCAAAATGATGGTGGTTCCCAAATTTTTGTACCTGCTGAGAATACTACCCATTGCTTACCCAACTCATTTATCAAAGCAGTCCAAAAAAGCTGGAACGATTTCATATGGGTGAATAAACCACCCAGACTGGCCTTGAAACTCCTACAACTTCCACAGAATAAGGGTGGACTGGCTGTACCTAACTTCACGAACTATTACGCCGCTAACTTGGCCAGTCAGGCGCTACTAGTGGGAGCAAACTCCCCCTCAGAACCGTGGAAGAGGATGGAGGAACATTTCACACTCCCACTCTCTCTACCTTCAATGATATGGTCTCCGTCCTTTCCGAAGTTGCAGACTAATAGTATTCTACCCACGACAAAAGCTATGATGGACTCCTGGTCCAAATTGAAGAGGAAACTTTCAACCAAACACATTCTTACTAAAATCAGCTCCACTTATCTTTCTGTCATATATCAATCATAATATTAATCTTGTAAGGACGGGTTCTCCTACCGTGGGTGATGGAGTCCAGATGTAGGAGGTATAGCCGCACACACGTGCAAACAGAGACACTGCCCCAAAGCAGTTGGAGATGGTAACAACTGCAGAGACAGTGAATGGGTGCACGAGGGCAAACAAACTCCGAAGGCAAGGTACACAAGGGTGAGGCAAAATCGTAGTCAAATCCAGAAGCAGAGGTCAGGGCTAGCAGCAAAGGTTCAGAAACGAGGAATCAGGCTAAAGGTCAAAACACAGGTTAAGGTATAAACAGGAAGCTCAGGAGCACTGGTCACAATGAGGAAGCTTAATAACCAAGCAAGGAGTGAGAGGAGGAGTGGTTATTTATAGTGCAGCACAGTAATGCATCTCACCTGGAGAGGATCATACTGGTGGCTGGTGTTGTTGTGTTGCTATGGAGACACCATGGTAACACTATGCAGCTCTCTGTTTAAAGGAGAGGACAGGACCACACCCTCTATGTAGCTGAAAGGAAAGCTACCTAGGAGTGGGGATGTGACAGAGCCCCCCGGCAAGACGCGCCCTCCGGGAGCGTTGAGGTGCTGGCCGATGAGGGTGCCGGCGATGGAATGCCTGAACTCGTTCTGGAGCATGGACATTTTGAGCCGGTTCCCAGGACCGCTCCTCAGGCCCATACCCCTTCCACTGAACAAGGTATTCGAGGCGTCCACGGTAGAAACGAGAATCAACGATTTCTTGGACCTCGTATTCTTCTTCCCCGTCAACCAGCACAGGAGGAGGAACCGATGAGACCGTAGGAAAAGTTGGGGGATACCACGGTTTGAGAAGAGATGCAAGAAAGACCGGATGGATTCGATAGTGGTGAGGCAAAATTAGTTCTGCAGATACGGGGTTGATCATCCGACGTATCACGAATGGACCAATATATTGGGGTCCCAGCTTCCTCGTTGGACAAGACAATTTCAGATGAGCTGAAGATAACCAGACCTTGTCTCCATTTTTGTACGTGGGAGCTGGGGAACGTCTTCTATCGGCATATCGTGCCTGGTACCTCTGGGTTTTCAACAGGTTGTTTTGCAACATGGTAAATGAGTTGATGAGTTGTTGAACCCGAGTGTTGATCTATGGAATTGGACCATGTACTGGTGTACCGGGAAGCATAGATGGGTGAATACCATAATTGGCATAAAATGGTGACATATTTGTTGATTGATGCTTTTGGTTGTTATATGCAAACTCTGCTATTGGAAGATAGGTGCCCCAATCATCTTGTACATATGAGGTGTAGCAACGAAGATATTGTTCAAGAGTTTGATTAGTCCTTTCAGTCTGACCATTTGATTGAGGATGGAAAGCCGTGGACAGTGCTCTTTTTATATGTAGTGCCTGACAGAAAGCCGTCCAGAATTTAGAAGTAAATTGGGTGCCCCTGTCAGATACAATAGTCTCAGGTAAACCATGCAACCTGAAAATATTCTGTATAAACAAAGTAGCAGTCATAGCGGAAGTGGGTAGTTTCTCAGCTGCTATAAAGTGAGCCATCTTTGTAAAGCGATCAACCACCACCATAATAGTTGTGCACTTTTTGGACGGAGGTAAGTCAACAATGAAATATATGGATAGGTCCGACCATGGACGTGAGGGAACTGAGAGAGGGTGAAGCAGCCCAGAAGGTTTCATCCGGGGTGTCTTAGACTGAGCACAAATGGAACAGGCTTTAATATACTGTTCTACATCATGCTGCATAGAAGGCCACCAAAATGTTCTTTTTATCAGATCTACAGTCTTTTTTATTCCACCATGTCCTGCAAGAGGGGAATCATGATGCTCATGTAGTATTTTTTGGCGAACAGCAAGAGGTACATATATTTTATCCTTATGGAGAAGCAGTCCATCATGAGGGAGAAAGGAACATGAAGGAGGTTGTGCTTCTTGTTTTGTTTGTTGCTTCAAATTGTCCCAAAATCCGGAGGTAGTTGCTACGAAGCATTTGGGTGAGAGAATGGGAGAGGGGTTTGATGTATTGTGCATAATATTGTCATACATCCTGGAGAGTGTATCTGCTTTCCCATTTTTGGCCCCAGGGCGATAGGTTATCATCATGTTGAACCGACTAAAGAAAAGAGACCATCTTGCTTGACGGGAACAAAGGCGTTTAGCGGATCGTAGGTACTCCAGGTTCCTATGGTCAGTATAGATGAGAACAGGAAACTTGGCTCCTTCCAGAAGATGTCTGCATTCCTCCAATGCTCTTTTGACAGCCAGTAGTTCTTTTTCACTAACACTGTAGTTCTTTTCAGAAGGTGACAGTTTCTTGGAATAGAAAGCAACGGGATGGAGTTGGTGCTTGAGATCCGTTCTCTGCGAGAGGATGGCTCCTGTAGCCGTATCTGAAGCATCTACCTCTACCACAAATTGTTTTTCTGGATCTGGAAGTGTAAGTATCGGTGCAGAGGTAAATAGAAATTTGAGCTTGTCAAAAGCAGATTGTGTTTGTGATGACCAGTTAAATGTCTGAGTCTGTTTGGTCAAAGATGTTAAGGGTTGAATAACTGAGGAAAAGTTTCTTATGAATTTCCGGTAGAAGTTTGCAAATCCCACAAACCTTTGGATATCTTTTTTACAGGTAGGCGTTGGCCATTCAAGAATAGCCGATACTTTACGGGGATCCATTTGTAGAGTGTGGGGTGTTATGATATATCCAAGAAAGTCAATGGAGTGAACATCAAAAACGCATTTCTCCAATTTTGCATACAAACGATGTTGTCGTAGCCGGGACAATACTTGGAGTACATGCTTTCGATGTTCTTCTAAGGAGGAAGAAAAGATGAGTATATCGTCAAGATAGACCACCATAAAATTATCCAAATAATCCCGAAAGATGTCATTCAGAAACGCTTGAAAGGTTGCAGGCGCATTGCAGAGACCAAAAGGCATTACTGTATATTCAAAATGTCCGTATCTAGAACGAAAAGCGGTCTTCCATTCATGCCCTTCCTTAATCCGAACAAGGTTGTATGCACCCCTTAGATCGATCTTGGTGTAGATACAAGCTGTACCCATGCGTTCCAACAACTCCGGGATTAGCGGTAGAGGATAGCGGTTTTTAATGGTTACTTGGTTTTTTAAGGTTGTCCTCTATGTATTCTTTTTAGATTTGTAATTCAGGCTTGGATAAAGGGTATATACAACCAAAGGGAACAGAAGCGCCTTGTAATAAGTCGATTGGACAGTCGTATGGGCGATGTGGGGGTAAGGTGTCTGCTCCCTTTTTCTCGAATACATCCATGTAGAGAGTATAAGCTGATGGTAACTTTGGAGTCTGTAGATTGGTATACTCATATGCTGGAACAGGAGAACATGAACTGATAGAGACAAGGGGGTTGTTTGTATCTCTTCTACAACTGCTGCTACAATAGGAGGAGGTGAAGGTAAGAGAGCCTACTTCCCAGTTAATGCGTGGGTTATGTACTCTAAGCCACGGGAGTCCCAATATCACTGGAAAAAGGGGAGAATCAACAATTTCAAAATGTAGATCTTCTTGATGGTTAGGTCCCAAGGAAACACGTAGAGAAATAGTTTCATAGGTAATTGGACCTGACTTTAGAGGACTCCCATCCACCAGTTGTATGTGAAGAGGAACAGGCTTCTTTTTTGTAGGAATTTTATGACGGGTCATGAAAGAACGATCCAAAAAGCAGCCACTGGCTCCAGAATCTATCATAGCAGAAACTTTAACATTACTTTTATTCCACTGTAAGAAAATGGATACAGTCAGGTGAGGGCTGCAATATTCCTTGGCAAGTGCATTAGATAACAAAGGAATAAACGTATTGACAGTAGAGTTTGATTTAGCCTTGCAATATTTTATTTCATGTCCTGGTTTGCCACAATGCAAACATAGATTATGGAGTCTTCTATGCATGCGTTCATTTGGAGTCAAAGGTCCACGGACTATTCCTAACTGCATGGGTTCCTCAGGGGATATTGTTGAAGCTGGTCTGAGAGGGAATGTGGAAGATGAGGGAGAATTTGAAACTGACTGTGCAGATTTGGGAGAACCATGTTCCAGGGCTTTTTCCTGTTGTCGTTCTCTGAACCGTCTGTCAATTTGGATCACTAAGGACTCCATGGCTTCTAAAGTGGGAGGTGTGCCCACACGAGCAAGTTCATCCTTCAAGGATTCTGATAAACCCCAGCGGAATTTATCCAGGAGAGCCGGTTCATTGTATCCTGTTTCCAGGGCCAGACGTCTGAAGTCAGAGATGTACTCCTCCACATGCCGTCTCCCTTGCCTAAGATGGTGGAGAGCAGATTGTGCAGAGGAAGCCCTCTGTGGATCATCATACATAGCCCCCATTGCATTAGTGAAGGAAACCCACTTATCCAAAATAGGGCTACGTACACGTAACAGATGATGCGCCCAGGCTTGTGGATCTCCAGTTAACAAAGAAATGACAGTATGAACACGGACAAAGTCAGTGGCATAGGTGTGGGGTTTGAGAGAGAACAGGACTTGACAAGCCATAATAAACTGTAGGTATTGGGCACGATCCCCTGCAAACTTTTCAGGCATAGGGACTTGAGGTTCATACACAGGCATTGTACCTTCTGGTTGTACATAGGGGGCGACAGGAGGAACAGGGTCTACTGGAACAGGAAATCCAGGTTGCAGGGCAGGATCCACAGGAAATGCAGGTTGCGGTGCAGGATCCACAGGAAATCCAGGTTGCGGGGCAGGATCCACAGGAAATGCAGGTTGCGGTGCAGGATCCACAGGAAATGCAGGTTGCGGTGCAGGATCCATAGGAAATGCAGGTTGCGGTGCAGGATCCATAGGAAATGCAGGTTGCGGGGCAGGATCCACAGGAAATGCAGGTTGCAGGGCAGGATCCACTGGAAATGCAGGTTGCGGGGCAGGATCCGCTGGAAATGCAGGTTGCAGGGCAGGATCCGCTGGAAATGCAGGTTGCAGGGCAGGATGCGCTGGAAATGCAGGTTGCAGGGCAGGATCCACAGGAAATGCAGGTTGCAGGGCAGGATCCACAGGAAATGCAGGTTGCAGGGCAGGATCCACAGGAAATGCAGGTTGCAGGGCTTGGACTTGGTTGTGGAACTGCAGTTGTTCTGTCTGTAAATCCTGAATGGAGTAAGTAAGGGCCGTTAGCTGTTGTGTAAGGGCGGCCAGGGTGTCTGTTAATCCTGCGGCCTCCATTTGCAGGCTTGGTTATTTTGTAAGGACGGGTTCTCCTACCGTGGGTGATGGAGTCCAGATGCAGGAGGTATAGCCGCACACACGTGCAAACAGAGACACTGCCCCAAAGCAGTTGGAGATGGTAACAACTGCAGAGACAGTGAATGGGTGCACGAGGGCAAACAAACTCCGAAGGCAAGGTACACAAGGGTGAGGCAAAATCGTAGTCAAATCCAGAAGCAGAGGTCAGGGCTAGCAGCAAAGGTTCAGAAACGAGGAATCAGGCTAAAGGTCAAAACACAGGTTAAGGTATAAACAGGAAGCTCAGGAGCACTGGTCACAACGAGGAAGCTTAATAACCAAGCAAGGAGTGAGAGGAGGAGTGGTTATTTATAGTGCAGCACAGTAATGCATCTCACCTGGAGAGGATCATGCTGGTGGCTGGTGTTGTTGTGTTGCTATGGAGACACCATGGTAACACTATGCAGCTCTCTGTTTAAAGGAGAGGACAGGACCACACCCTCTATGTAGCTGAAAGGAAAGCTACCTAGGAGTGGGGATGTGACAAATCTCAAGCAGTGGGAAAAAGCTGGGCTGCGGAGTATTGGAGACCTATACGAGGGAGAGTCGTTGCTGTCCTTACAAACTCTGCAGGATAAATGTAATATTCCGAAAGGAGAGTTCTTGACATACCAAAGTATAAAAGGGACGCTGGACTCCTTCCCCCCCTTAGACCACACAATTCCAACAACTAAAAAAATAGTGGCTCTATGGAACAAAGCTCCTACAGCCCGGAAATCTCTAACGCATTTCTACAACATCTTGAATACATCATACGACCTGAAAGATATCAATTATAGAAAACAATGGGAGAAGGAACTAAACCGCAAGCTGTCCGATATGCAGTGGATGCAGGCGCTCACGGCTCTGAAGGGTGTTACCACGTGCTTGAACCATATTGAGACCCATAAAAAAGTTTTGTTTAGATGGTACCTTGTCCCAGCAAAACTATACAAATAGTTCAATAGAGACAATGATCTGGTGGACCTGTCAAACTATTAAGGTGTTTTGGAAAGAAGTTTTTTGTCTCATAAATGACATCCTCTCTGCAACGCTAGCGCCTAGAATGTGAGTTATTTCTAATTATTCCAAAATCTATCAATTCACACGCCCAAAGCCAAGCATATATTAATTGCCGCCCAATTCGCAATAGCCAGATCTTGGAAGATCCCCTCTTTTGCATATCTGACACAACCCTGATTTTCCCCTTGGCCAAAACCCGGGTGCTTTCGTATTGTCTTCTCCATCTGATTTTGTCTCGATCTCAAACTTTATGGATAAAGAAAAACTTAAAGTCTCTTGGGGGGATTTTTGGGGAGGTTTGCCCAACTAGGTTGGATCGTTTTCACTATCTCCAACTCCAAAGCTACTTCCACAAAATTCCTGGGAAGCACAATTTGATATGGGAACATACGTATTTTGAAATTCTATGCACGAAATCTCAATTCCCTACGTATGGAGTTTATTTATTGTATAAACTGTTACTGTCAGAATTAGATCATACTCCGTTAAAGTTCCTGGGCCATTGGTAAAGGGTAAAGTTGGATATCGATCAATCGGGTTGGGACAAAGTCTTCACATTAATGCACAAATGCTCTTTGCAGACCAAGGTCCAGGAAACTTTTTATAAATTACTGACTCATTGGTATCAGACTCCAGTGATTCTCAGTAGGGCTTTCCCGGCTCTCCTGGATCTTTGCTGGAGATGTGGAAATGCTACTGGGACTCTACTACATATCTGGTGGGAATGCCCGAAAATAGTCCCGTTCTGGGAGCAAATTCATCAGGTTATTTCTAAATTCACAGACGTTCCCCCTCCATTTCTTCCAGGCCCGTATTCATTTCATTATACTACACAATCGATCTCTAGCTATAAGAAATCAGTGGTCCGCCACTTAATTAACATGGCCAATGTTTTGATCCCTCTTCACTGGAAGGAGCCTACACCCCCCTCCCCATCTTTCCGTGAGTGGATTTTAACGTGACACGTAAATTGAAGGAGCTGGTCTCACATTCTGGGGACAGGATAAATATCTGAAGATGTAGTTTTACTGGCTAGAGTATATCCAGGATCCTGGGACTCGTGTTTTGTTGGAGACCTAGTCAGGTAGATGACCTGCCTACATTTTTCTAACACGGTAAACATATCTACCCATTTTCATAGTTTTCATGTGTGTCGCCTAGGAGTGTTGTAGTTGTCCTTGTCTCGGCTACTATGGAGGTGGAGGTGTATATTACTGCTAAATTGTGTATATATTAAGCATATGGTGATTTGTGGTTCATGAACTGCTGCATCAGGTATCTCGTTGATACCCCCCCCCCCCATCTTTTATTTGTTATTTTCTTGGAAAATTCAATAAACATTTATTTACCCCCCCCCCCCCCCCCAAAAAAAAAAAACCTTTCCTCATTCTTGAAAGATAAGATGAGAATGAATGGCGTGCATATTTTTATGAATTTTACTTGACTGGAGACATATATTGTATATAGTGTGGTGTTCTAGAATTAAAATTTATGGACATGCAGTCTGTCAATGTGTGTTTCAATTTGGGTACAAAAAGTCTCCAGCCAACTTATTTCTGACCTTTCTTAAAATACACAATTAATTTTACTGAGATTTGTTTGCTTGTGTTGATCTTAAAATTACATTCATTGGCTGGAAGTGAACATTCAAACACTCAAACTGTGAATAGTGAAGTGGATTTAAGAAAAAAATAAAATGTTGAAAAGTGAATAACTTATTGTTACTGCAGTTTTGCTGAAAATGTGTGTGTAATCTGGGTCTTGCAGAAATGTCCTGGGTGTGCAATGTGAGGCTAGGGAATGTCCTGGGTGTGCAAACTAGGGGGCTGGAGTAAATCCTATGTGTGCAATCTGGGTGTTGGATAAGTCCTGTAGGTGCAATCTGAGTGCTTGGCAAGACACGTGGGTGCCACAGAAAAGATCTGTGGGTGTTCTAGAAATACCTGTGGGTACAAGCTAGGTGCTGTTGCAAGTCCATCATGCTTTTCTTCAAAAAACGTTACTGATAAATGTGACCACAGGAGGGCCCTATTGGCTCTGATAGGATCAGGATGTTACAATATTTTATGATTGGCTCTGTTAACAGGTAAATTACCACCTAAGATGTCTTCCAGATTATTGACGGTTTTAATAGTTATTGGACTGAGCTATTAGTTGAAATGTTATGCACAGTTTATCCACAATATTGGGTAGAATGCTTTATAGTATGTGTGTTTTCTTATTCCACTGTGTATTTGAAGGGATCAACTGTACTTGGCTCACTATACTGCTTGCTTAAAGGGTCTGTCTGGTGCCCAAAATGCATTTTCCAAATATTAATGTGCATACATTTTTTAAGGATTGTTTATTAATATTATTCACATACCGTATTTGCTCGAATATAAGACGAGGTTTTTTTCAGAGCAAATGCTCTGAAAAATCCTCCTCGTCTTACATTCGAGGTCTTCTTATAATCTGACCTCAAATTGAGGTCAGACTATAAGACAGGGATCCAGGTCCCCTGCAGAGCTGCAGGGGACCTGGATCCCCTTCTCTAACAGCAGGGGATGTCTGCACGATGAGCGCAGACTCCCCTGCTTCAGCCCTGCACGACCGCCGGAGCTTCTATGAAGAAGCCGGGTACTTCCGCTTTCGTCACAGAAGTCCCGGCGATCGTGCCGGGCGGCAGCGGGGGAGGTCTGCGCTCATCGCGCAGACATCCTCTGCTGCCCCACTAGCCACCAGGGTAAATCGGGCAGCTGGGGGATGTCTGCACGATACGTGCAGACATCCTCCATGCTGCCCGACACGGCAGTCTATTATGACGGACCAGCTGGTGGACCCCCACTAGCCACCAGGGAACGAAACCAGGTAAGGGGGGGGGGGGGATGACAGAGGACAGACAGACAAGGGGAGGGGGGGGGGAGGACACAGATAGACAAGGGGGGACAGAGATAAAAGGGGAGGGGTGATAGAGAGAGACAAAGGGAGGGGGAGAAGGGAGGACACAGACAGACAAGGGGGGGACAGACAAGGGGAGGGAGGGGGACATAGAGAAAAGGGGAGGGGGGATAGATAGAGACAAGAGAGAGAAGTTTTGGGGGGAGAGAGAGACAACGCTGGGGGGGAAACAGCTGGGGGAGCGGGAGAGAGGCCGCATTGGCACATAAAAGCAAATAGAAACAAGAAATGCATTTGTATAATATAAATTTTTTATTAAATATTAAAAAGTAATTTACATATATACAAGTTAAACTTTTTTCCTATAGGGTAGTCTTATAATCAGGCTTTTAGTTTTTTTCCTAAAGGAATGTACAAATTCGGGGGGGGGTCGTCTTATAATCAGGGTTGTCTTATAATCGAGCAAATACGGTATTTTCTGTTGATTCTAATAAATTATGTTTCTGTACCATTCGGTTATTTATATATATTTATACCTCACAAAAATCTAATAAAATTATACCATGCTGCCTGTCTCTGTATATGTACTATAATGTACTACCTGTCATTCTATTCTGTACAGCAGATTCCTGTATAGTGAAATGAACTAAACAATACAGCTTGTCTCCTTGCTGACTGTATGGTGATTTGAACTATACTATACAGCAGCGATCTGCAACCAGTATGCCGCAGCACACTGGTGCACCTCTCGATAATGGAAGCTGCATGCCGGTTCCCTGAGACGAGAGCCTGATGTTGACTTAGACAACATCGGCTCTCCTTTCGGAGCCCTGCGCTCCGACATCCTCTGGATGCGGCTGCCTAAAAATAACGTTTAAAAAATAATACATTTAGGCAAATTGGCTGGGGCATATTAAATTGCAAAATAATACTTGCATAATATTGGGTAAATTGGCTCTGGTTTATTAAATGGCAAAATAATACTGGCATAATATTGTGCAAATTGGCTGAGGCATATTAAATGGCAAAATAATACTAGCATAGTATTGGGCAAATTGGCTGGGGCATATTAATGGCAAAATAATACTGGCATACTAATGGGTATGGCTGTGACTGGTTTTGTTTATCTATTTATTATTGTGTAATGCAATGGTTTTGTTTGTCTATTTATGATTTGTAATGCACTGGCTTGGTTTGTGCATTTATCTCTTATGTTCTGTGTATGCACTTGACTCCATAACTTAATTTTTATATATTTTTGCTTGTGGTGTGCCACGGAATTCTGGGAAGAGTTTTTTTCTCCTGGCTAGCTGTATAGTGATATGAACAATACTAACCAGCTTGTCTCCTTGGTAGCTATATAGTGATATGAACTATATTATATAGCTTGTCTCCTGGCTAGCTGTATAGTGATTTAAACTATATTTAACAACTTGTCTCCTGGCTAGCAGTATACTTATATGAACTATACTATACAGCTCGGGATGGGACACTTCATCGTGGCTGCATCCGCGCAGCCGCTTCACTGCCGTCTCTGCACCACAAGACAGCTCGTCGCTGGAGATTTCATCGCGGGACATTTCATCGCTAGGTAAGTTTATTTTAGTATTTTATCTATTTTAGTTTATTTTAGTAACGGTGGTTAGAATTAGGGTTTTGGGGGTTAGAATTAGGGTTTAGGGGGTTAGAATTAGTTTTTAGGGTTCGGGGGTTAATTTTAGTATTAGGGTTCGGGGGTAATTTTAGTATTAGGGGGTTAGTATTAGGGTTTAAATTTTGAAGTGAAGGAAGAATCGATGAAGATCCAGAGGAAAGAATCACGTAGACAACCAAGAATAAAAATATATATACCAAAATTAAATGAGAATGTGAATACAAATATTTATTTACCAAAATACCTGCCATAATAGATACATTCTTATCCCTCCACACCCCACTGGTGGCACTGGTACGCCACAATGCACAGCATGCAAGCATGAACTTACCATGATCAAATTAGACAATTCATTCCTAATATGATTTTTTATTGTTTACCAGTCTCCTTGTCTGAATAAGTCAGAGACATTTATAAAATACACCTGACTGCTTTTAAATAGAAAGCAGAAATCATTTATAAAACAGAGTGCAAAAAAGTGTGAATATTGACAGTTTCATTTGTTATTAAAGGGACACTAAATGTTTTTTTTTCCACTTGTGCTTCTAATAAGCCAGGATTTTGCCCCTCAATATGTCAGGATATTGCCCCTCAGTATGCTCGTTATGCCACCCTCCTCCCCCCTTCCCCAGCCAGCACTTACCTCTGTGCTGCTGTCTCCCGGTGCAGGTCCGTGGCTGTGAGGGAAGCGTTGTGCGCTCCCTTCCAGCCGAGCGGATTCAATAAATTTTGTTTAAAAAAAAAGTTTAAACAAACTTTATTGATCTGCGCGGCTGGAGGGGAGCGCACAAAGCTTCCCTCACAGCCGCGGACCTGCACAGTAGCAAGGAAAGGAGGTAAGTAAACGGGCCTGGGGGCGCGGGCGATTTTCCCGCCCCCCCCCCCTTGGGGCGCCCTAAGGCAGACACCTGTGCTGCCTTACGGTAGCGCCGGCCCTGCATGCCAGTTTATCCTCTGGCCGACAAGGAAACAAGGGTTAAACAACGTTTAATTTTCCTATAATAACTGGCAGGTTATTATTCACAGTCATCTTAAATCATTTATGTCTGTGTAATGTTATTTAATGTTTAACAGCGCATCCTCCTTCAAAGGTTTTGTGATGCATAATATCGAATCCAGTTAGGGTTGCCACCCAGACGGTATTTTACCGGCCCAGCCGGTAATCGTCTCTCAGGAGCCGGAGCAGGCATGTGTTACATACCGGCAATGCAGAAGCCGTTTTTTTCTGATTCCGTCGCCGCCTCTTTAAGGTGCTTGTGTTTCCCCAGCTGGCACTGAGAGTGTTGAGATCCCTGCGTATCTGTCCAGCAGCAGGAAGTTATTTCTCACAGTCACAGTGCACGGAGACACACACACACACACGTGGAGGAGAGGAGGTGAAGGATGATATGCCAGTGGCAGCACAGCACTTGCCCTGGAATGGAAGATAAGATCTGTTTGAATGAAGTGACACCCAGCCCTGATACACACACATTTATAGATGGGTCACATCACATATGAGACTAGGTGTTTACTGTGTGCAATCCATAATACATAGTTGCCAACATTCGAAAAAAATATCCAGGGACACTTTGCAGCACAGTTATCAAAAATGTTCCACACCCACTGCCCCAAAGCTCCGCCCACTGCCCAACCCACATAATTAGCACAATGTAAAGCCTCCTAGTTATTATAGTGCAGATGATATCACTTAATTCCCACCAAACAGGGCCTATTTTAAGAAAAACCTCTCTCCTCATATTAAACCATCATTATGCCAGACCCCCAGCACTGCACCATTATTGTTTTGTTCAGAATATGGAAACTTAAATTTAAAAACATGCAGTTCATAAGTTGAACAGATATAAAAGCACATAGAGCTTCATATCTGATACTTATGCGTACCCCATTAAAACATGCTGTGCCAGTCACAGGCGGTGAGTGAGAAGATATAGTTATGATAAAATAAAATGATTTTGAAAAAAATGCATTCCTTGTTTTTAATATCCTTCCTCTGCCCCCTTACTCCATTTCTCCTGCCCATCTTCCATTATTGCCGCTACATTCCTTTCATTGCACCCACAGCACCACCTTGAACCAATGTGACTTGCCACAGCACCACCTTGAACCCATGTGGCTTGCCACAGCGCCACCTGGCACCCATGTGGTTTGCCACCGCGCCACCTTTCACCGATGTGGCTTGCCACAGCACCCCCTTGCACCCATGTGGCTTGCCACAGTAAGCTTGCACCTAAAAGTCTAGCCAGAGCACCAAGCAGAACAAGCCACAGTGTAAATTTCCCCCATAGCACATGCTATTTTGCCCTACAGAACATGCCACAGCATCACTTTGCCAATTAAAATAAGCCACTGTCCGCTACCAATTAATATGCTATAGTCACGTTGCCATTAACATATGCAAAAGCCAATTTGCTTTATTAAAATATGCCACAGTTTGTCCATTAAATGGGCCAGTTTGTCCATCAATATGCCACTGTTAGTTTGGCCATAAATATGCCACAGCCAGCTTGCCAAATAATATGCCACAATTTGCCCATTAATATTCCAGTGTTATTTTGCCCATTAATATGTCTTTGTCTGCCAATTAATATGTTGCAGCCAATTTGCCCATAAATATGCCAGTGTTAATTTGACCAATAATATGCCACAGCCAATTTTACCATTCATTTGCCAGTGTTATTTTGCTAATTATTTATTGCACTTTATAAGCACTTATACACTGGTTTTTCTTTGTTTTCCTTCTGCGTGTATGTGTGTGTGTGTGTGTGTGTGTGTGTGTGTATATATACATATATATATTTATATATACACACACTCTATATACATACAGAAGCAAAACAAAGAAAACCCAGTGTATGAATGCTTTTAAAGTGGAAAACATGGACTGCATTCTCCCCTTGTATTCCCTTAGAAACATAAGTTTTAATAATAAAGTTTTAATATATTCATGTACCTAAGGAAATACAAGGGGAAAAGGCTGTCCATGTTTCCCCCAGCTCTCTCTAACAGCGTCACCAGCTTATGTCAATTTAGTGTTGCTCACGTTTTCTTTCATAACACTGCTGCACGGCAGTGAAAGGGTCCAGCATGAGGTGGGGATTCCTTTCTGTCTATGCTTACCTGTGCGAGTCCTCCCTCGTGCTGCTTCTCTCTCCCACATGTCTCCGGAGACTGAGCTCCGGTTCTATTAATGCTGCAGAGGTCGCGCGAGGAAGCGTTTTTTTTTTTCTTTCTTAAAGGTCCGGAGAATTATTATTTTTTTCTTCACGTGCCACTCCTGCTCATTTGCCGGGACAGTCCCGGCATGGTGAATTCACCGGGACATGCTCCCAATTGACGGATTGTCCCGGCAAAAACGGGACAGTTGGCAACTATGCATAATATAATATTACTGAGGAGAACTTGGAAAATCACAAAAGTCCCTGATCTATGAACTATTATTATATGCATATTTGTCTTTTTAAATATTATTTGAGTGTTATATATATAATTTATTTAAAAAGACAAACATGCATATAATTATATTTTATAGATCAGGGAGTGGTGTGATTTACCATGTAACCCTTCAGTATTGATGCTTTTATACTGAATCTTGTGTAAAAATGACTGAAGAATATAAATATACAGAGGGAGCACATAAAAAAAAAACAATTCCTCTGGTAACATAGGGCACATTTGTCGTTTTACTCACACACACATATATAAAGACATATATGTAAAAAACAATATCAATATATCATTGAAATGTGAAAAGGGTTTCATTGCAAAGTGCCTTTGGCATAATCTCAGGTCCCACCTATCCCCTACAAATAAAATATGAAATATATATATATATATATATATATATATATATATATATAGACAACCAGGCATGAATGTGCCCTTTGTGCTAAATATATATTATACACATATATATTTCCTATTTTGCTTTTAAATATATGTATATATCTTTATTTATTTCACCTCAGGAAGCGCAGAATAGTACAACATATCAATAACTGTGAGTTATTTGATTACTGCTTATATCTTTTACATTAACCCTTTGATTTCTGAACTTCTAGAGTCATGTGTTACATGCACAACATATGTAGGGGATAAGTGGGACCTGACCTTATGGCAAAGGCACTTTGCAATGAAACCCTTTTCATATTTTAGTGACATAAATATGTTTTATGTTAATGACTTTGTACCACTGTAATAGAGTCTGGATTCTTGTCCCTTCATCTACACATGAGGGGAAGAGACTGACACAAGGGAATATCAGGGAAAGAGACTGACACAAGGGGAGATGAGGGAAAGAGACTGACACAAGGGGAGATGAGGGAAAGAGACTGACAAAAGGGAGATGGGGGGATATTTATATATACACACACTCTATATACATACAGAAGCAACACAAAGAAAACCCAGTGTATGAATGCTTTTAAAGTGGAAAACATGGACTGCATTCTCCCCTTGTATTCCCTTAGAAACATAAGTTTTAATAATAAAGTTTTAATATATTCATGTACCTAAGGAAATACAAGGGGAAAAGGCTGTCCATGTTTCCCCCAGCTCTCTCTAACAGCGTCACCAGCTTATGTCAATTTAGTGTTGCTCACGTTTTCTTTCATAACACTGCTGCACGGCAGTGAAAGGGTCCAGCATGGGGTGGGGATTCCTTTCTGTCTATGCTTACCGGTGCGAGTCCTCCCTCGTGCTGCTTCTCTCTCCCACATGTCTCCGGAGACTGAGCTCCGGTTCTATTAATGCTGCAGAGGTCGCGCGAGGAAGCGTTTTTTTTTTTTCTTTCTTAAAGGTCCGGAGAATTATTATTTTTTTCTTCACGTGCCACTCCTGCTCATTTGCCGGGACAGTCCCGGCATGGTGAATTCACCGGGACATGCTCCCAATTGACGGATTGTCCCGGCAAAAACGGGACAGTTGGCAACTATGCATAATATAATATTACTGAGGAGAACTTGGAAAATCACAAAAGTCCCTGATCTATGAACTATTATTATATGCATATTTGTCTTTTTAAATATTATTTGAGTGTTATATATATAATTTATTTAAAAAGACAAACATGCATATAATTATATTTTATAGATCAGGGAGTGGTGTGATTTACCATGTAACCCTTCAGTATTGATGCTTTTATACTGAATCTTGTGTAAAAATGACTGAAGAATATAAATATACAGAGGGAGCACATAAAAAAAAAACAATTCCTCTGGTAACATAGGGCACATTTGTCGTTTTACTCACACACACATATATAAAGACATATATGTAAAAAACAATATCAATATATCATTGAAATGTGAAAAGGGTTTCATTGCAAAGTGCCTTTGGCATAATCTCAGGTCCCACCTATCCCCTACAAATAAAATATGAAATATATATATATATATATATATATATATATATATATATATATATATAGACAACCAGGCATGAATGTGCCCTTTGTGCTAAATATATATTATACACATATATATTTCCTATTTTGCTTTTAAATATATGTATATATCTTTATTTATTTCACCTCAGGAAGCGCAGAATAGTACAACATATCAATAACTGTGAGTTATTTGATTACTGCTTATATCTTTTACATTAACCCTTTGATTTCTGAACTTCTAGAGTCATGTGTTACATGCACAACATATGTAGGGGATAAGTGGGACCTGACCTTATGGCAAAGGCACTTTGCAATGAAACCCTTTTCATATTTTAGTGACATAAATATGTTTTATGTTAATGACTTTGTACCACTGTAATAGAGTCTGGATTCTTGTCCCTTCATCTACACATGAGGGGAAGAGACTGACACAAGGGAATATCAGGGAAAGAGACTGACACAAGGGGAGATGAGGGAAAGAGACTGACACAAGGGGAGATGAGGGAAAGAGACTGACAAAAGGGAGATGGGGGGATATTTATATATACACACACTCTATATACATACAGAAGCAACACAAAGAAAACCCAGTGTATGAATGCTTTTAAAGTGGAAAACATGGACTGCATTCTCCCCTTGTATTCCCTTAGAAACATAAGTTTTAATAATAAAGTTTTAATATATTCATGTACCTAAGGAAATACAAGGGGAAAAGGCTGTCCATGTTTCCCCCAGCTCTCTCTAACAGCGTCACCAGCTTATGTCAATTTAGTGTTGCTCACGTTTTCTTTCATAACACTGCTGCACGGCAGTGAAAGGGTCCAGCATGGGGTGGGGATTCCTTTCTGTCTATGCTTACCGGTGCGAGTCCTCCCTCGTGCTGCTTCTCTCTCCCACATGTCTCCGGAGACTGAGCTCCGGTTCTATTAATGCTGCAGAGGTCGCGCGAGGAAGCGTTTTTTTTTTTTCTTTCTTAAAGGTCCGGAGAATTATTATTTTTTTCTTCACGTGCCACTCCTGCTCATTTGCCGGGACAGTCCCGGCATGGTGAATTCACCGGGACATGCTCCCAATTGACGGATTGTCCCGGCAAAAACGGGACAGTTGGCAACTATGCATAATATAATATTACTGAGGAGAACTTGGAAAATCACAAAAGTCCCTGATCTATGAACTATTATTATATGCATATTTGTCTTTTTAAATATTATTTGAGTGTTATATATATAATTTATTTAAAAAGACAAACATGCATATAATTATATTTTATAGACCAGGGAGTGGTGTGATTTACCATGTAACCCTTCAGTATTGATGCTTTTATACTGAATTTTGTGTAAAAACGACTGAAGAATATAAATATACAGAGGGAGCACATAAAAAAAAAACAATTCCTCTGGTAACATAGGGTACATTTGTCGTTTTACTCACACACACATATATAAAGACATATATGTAAAAAACAATATCAATATATCATTGAAATGTGAAAAGGGTTTCATTGCAAAGTGCCTTTGGCATAATCTCAGGTCCCACCTATCCCCTACAAATAAAATATGAAATATATATATATATATATATATATATATATATATATAGACAACCAGGCATGAATGTGCCCTTTGTGCTAAATATATATTATACACATATATATTTCCTATTTTGCTTTTAAATATATGTATATATCTTTATTTATTTCACCTCAGGAAGCGCAGAATAGTACAACATATCAATAACTGTGAGTTATTTGATTACTGCTTATATCTTTTACATTAACCCTTTGATTTCTGAACTTCTAGAGTCATGTGTTACATGCACAACATATGTAGGGGATAAGTGGGACCTGACCTTATGGCAAAGGCACTTTGCAATGAAACCCTTTTCATATTTTAGTGACATAAATATGTTTTATGTTAATGACTTTGTACCGCTGTAATAGAGTCTGGATTCTTGTCCCTTCATCTACACATGAGGGGAAGAGACTGACACAAGGGAATATCAGGGAAAGAGACTGACACAAGGGGAGCTGAGGGAAAGAGACTGACACAAGGGGAGATGAGGGAAAGAGACTGACAAAAGGGAGATGGGGGGAAAGAGAGACAGACACGAGTGGAGATAGGGGAAATAGAGAGACACAAGGGGAGATGGGGGGGGGGGGGGGGGGGGAGAGAGAGAGACACAGGAGGAGATGAGGCAAAGTGACAGACACCAGGGGAGATGGGGGAAAGAGACACAAGGGGAGATCTTAACAAAAAACAAATATATACCCATTTCAATTATTTATTTTTACCAGTGAAACCAATATAACATCTCAACATTCACAAATATACATTTCTGACATTCAAAAACAAAACAAAAACAAATCAGTGACCAATATAGCCACCTTTCTTTGCACGGACACTCAAAAGCCTGCCATCCATGGATTCTGTCAGTGTTTTGATCTGTTCACCATCAACATTGCGTGCAGCAGCAACCACAGCCTCCCAGACACTGTTCAGAGAGGTGTACTGTTTTCCCTCCTTGTAAATCTCACATTTGATGATGGACCACAGGTTCTCAATGGGGTTCAGATCAGGTGAACAAGGAGGCCATGTCATTAGATTTTCTTCTTTTATACCCTTTCTTGCCAGCCACGCTGTGGAGTACTTGGACGCGTGTGATGGAGCATTGTCCTGCATGAAAAACATGTTTTTCTTGAAGGATGCAGACTTCTTCCTGTACCACTGCTTGAAGAAGGTGTCTTCCAGGAACTGGCAGTAGGACTGGGAGTTGAGCTTGACTCCATCCTCAACCCGAAAAGGCCCCACAAGCTCATCTTTGATGACACCAGCCCAAACCAGTACTCCACCTCCACCTTGCTGGCGTCTGAGTCGGACTGGAGCTCTCTGCCCTTTACCAATCCAGCCACGGGCCCATCCATCTGGCCCATCAAGACTCACTCTCATTTCATCAGTCCATAAAACCTTAGAAAAATCAGTCTTGAGATATTTCTTGGCCCAGTCTTGACGTTTCAGCTTGTGTGTCTTGTTCAGTGGTGGTCGTCTTTCAGCCTTTCTTACCTTGGCCATGTCTCTGAGTATTGCACACCTTGTGCTTTTGGGCACTCCAGTGATGTTGCAGCTTTGAAATATGGCCAAACTGGTGGCAAGTGGCATCGTGGCAGCTGCACGCTTGACTTTTCTCAGTTCATGGGCAGTTATTTTGCGCCTTGGTTTTTCCACACGCTTCTTGCGACCCTGTTGACTATTTTGAATGAAACGCTTGATTGTTCGATGATCACGCTTCAGAAGCTTTGCCATTTTAAGAGTGCTGCATCCCTCTGCAAGATATCTCACTATTTTTGACTTTTCTGAGACTGTCAAGTCCTTCTTTTGACCCATTTTGCCAAAGGAAAGGAAGTTGCCTAATAATTATGCACACCTGATACAGGGTGTTGATGTCATTAGACCACACCCCTTCTCATTACAGAGATGCACATCACCTAATATGCTTAATTGGTAGTAGGCTTTCGAGCCTATACAGCTTGGAGTAAGACAACATGCATAAAGAGGATGATGTGGTTAAAATACTCATTTGCCTAATAATTCTGCACTCCCTGTAAAAGTGTCGTTACTGCTGTAGCAACAGTCCTTCATATCACTCACTCTGTTGCCAATGCGACCATCAAGCATTTGCAGTGAGTCATAGAAGAGTGAGGTCACGATGTGATGTCATAATGCCAATTGCTTGAACATTTTTTTTCTCTCAGACACACCCGGAGCTCTGGAGGAGCTTCAGCATCTGTCCTCGGTTCCATGGTATAGGGATCTATGCCTGACTTGGATGTGTCTCAAGACTTGGTGCTTGACTACCCTAAATCTGACTGTGAGATTTGGAGGTTCTAGCAGGGAAGGTTCTCTTTGGCAAGCGCAACAACTCATGTAACCTTTAACAAAGATTGGTGTGTTTGCAGTCACGGTAGTCTTTCCCCTTTATCCACATTTGCAGTTTCGCGAGGGACCCATGTTTGTTGGTTGGGGAGGGTGTAATATGCACCTTTGAGAGCGATGTTATTTTGGCTCAGAGATTTCCAACTGTGTTCTTCTTGCTGGACTGCAGCTCTCAACTGGAGGAATACAGTTGGACACCCCTGGTCTTTGCAATCCTTTAATTTATTGTTTTATTAATCTGTAATATAATTATAGTCTCTTTATTTGCTTCTTAATGCCCAGAGGGAAGGGCAGTCCTTCTAGCCATGGTTCCCCAGAGGTTTCCCCCACAGGGGTTTTTTCCTTTCCTGAGTGCTGAAGGATGACTCTTTGTGAGTCCAGAGGTAGCCCATAGCGTGACCAGCTTTCTGGTTTAATCTATGATAATATCCAGGCACCTGCTTGGCTGTAAATTCCCCATCCCATTATCTATAGTATAGTAACTAATTCTGTGACATTTTATTTATAATAAATGTAAAGTTAATTTATATCTCCTCTCATGTTGTTTTTATTTCTCTAAGTGTAACCTCTCAAGTAACAGAAAACAAGAAGGATGTGGTGGGGTCTGAATATGGTGTGTGTGGGGGGGTGAAGTAAAAGGGAAATGAATTATTACATTCGGAAGTGCTGGGAAAGGATGTTTTGCTAATTAATCACCGAAGAGGGAATGAGCATGTGGTGTTGAAGAGGTAAAATGGATGACAGGCCCCTGAGACAGATATAAATATTGTAGTAAAGAGAGAAAAACACTTAATAACAGAAAATACTAATATTATAATAACAAAGAGTTTAACCAGGATAGGTACATTCAGATATTCTCTGTTTCCCAAGTATGTCCTGGGGATGTTACTATTACCCAATAATGGTACTCATTTTATCTACCCAGGAAAAATGAAGAGTCAACTCTGGCAGAAATGGTATTAATAAGGAAATAAAGGGGAGAAAAGAAGAAGACCTATAAAAATGATAAGTTCAGTGTTTCAGTGTTATAACATGTACAGGTACAGGTGGAAATGTCGCATTACTGAGCAGAGCAGCATCCTGCTTACACAACCAGAGGTACAAACACTGTGTGTGAGATGCTCCTCATTGGACCAAAGTGACGCATTGGAGCACAGAGTCAGAGAAGAGGAGTAGGCAATACATGTGACAAGCTCCCAGTCACCCAGTCTATGTCAAATTACAATATCCTGATTCCCCCATGAAATCTGGAGGCTATACACAGGGACTGATGCAGTCTGTACCAGACTGGGAATAAAATCCAGCTCTGGAAATAACTGTATACCAGCCCCATAGCACTGCGTCATTATACCAGCCCCATAGCATTACATTATTTTCTTGTTCATAAAAGGGAAAACTGTGCATTTTAAAGCACATTTGAAAAGTGTATTATTTATAGATAAAACTGATATAGTGCAATACATAGGCCCCAGTATGTCCAGAGGGTTATATGAATTGCATTGTGCAGGGGTATATATCAGGGCAGCAGTGCTGTATTCAGCACGAGGAAAACAAGCTAAGTGCGAATACAATGAACCAGAGGAGGATCAAGGGGCCATCTATGTAGGAACTGGAACCTCATCGGCACTCAGGCATTAACTATGAAGGCTAAATTTTAAACAAACTTAATTGAATCTGCATCGGCTGGAGGGAAGCGCACAACGCTTTCTCACAGCCTCAGACCTGCACCAGGGGACAGAGCAGCAGCAAGGAGATAAGTAAGGGGGGAAGGGGGAGGTTTTTTTTTTCACGGTTCCGGCGCCCTCTGCTAAGTTACCTAGGTCGCCTTACAGGTGGCGCCAGCCCTGCCGAACCCCGAACTCCAACACTAACATACAGTGGAATGTCCGTGTTCAGGTCAGGGGTCCAAAAACCGTAATGTTCAGAACCAACCTGAACAGTGCGGTTTGGGTTCGCTCAACACTAGTTATGTGAACCAGTCACCTTTTAGGTTTGCTTTATTAAAATTACCCTCAGAAAAAAAAAATCTTGAGTGTCTCAAACTGTGTTTTAGGAGATACTATAGCTGTATGGATGTGGATTACAAGTTTGAATTTGCAAAATGCATCAAATCATATCCAAAACCAAAGGAAAGCAAGATTTAAAATATTAGCCTATTACTAAACTAAAATTCGTTAAATTGGATTATGTTACATTTCAACTAGAAAAGTATTTTTATTGGTAAAATGATACATTTTTGTCTACTATTTGCTCCTTTTTGCTCCACCATAGTGTAGAAAATGTTTAGAGTTTAGAATTACATGCTTTTAACCTGGGTTTGACAAATATTTGTACACTGTAGGAGCCAAGCAGAACAAGGAGCCAGGGAAATGTTTCATTGTTTTGATGAAAAACAATCCCAAAAAATTAGGAGCCAGCACTAGGGGGTTTTAAGAATCCAGACTCCTAGGTTTAGCGATAACAAAACCTAATGTCTAGGAACCTACTGCCATCCAGTCAGTATTTTACTGGAAGGCCGGTAAAAAAAAACTTGGCTTGTGCCCAATGGTCTACGGAGGCAATAGCAAGGTCGGTATTCTTTTGAAGAAAAGTTGTCAACCCCAAATATAAGGGGCCTGAAAACTTGGCCCTAGAAATTGAACAAAATGATTAACAGCTTTCATAAGGTCATTTCATGGTCGACAACGTTCCCTTAAATACCAAAGGAATAGAGAGCCCGTAAGGTGCTGAGTTGGGGCCCCGGCCCCAACGGGGAGAGCATACACAGAGCATAACCCAGGACTATCTAAAAAAATGCTTTGAGCAGCAGCTTATGGCAATAAAACAAGAGATTGAAAATAGCTGCGCAGAATTAAAAAAAGACATGAGGGAGTTTGGAGAGAAAGTTAAGGGGATAGAGGAAAGAGTGGAACACCTGGAGTTCTCGCATAAAGTACAGATGGATAGCCAGAAATGACAACAACAGAAAATTCAACAACTTGAACAAAAGATTATTGATCTGGAGGACCGCTCCAGAAGTAAAAACCTTAGGATAAGAAATTTCCCCGAAAAAATAAATCAAGATCTGATGCAGGAATTCCTGATGTCCTATTTTAAAAGCCTGGGAGTTCAGATAGATAAAAGTTCAAGCTTCTTGGAAAGATGGCCCAGGATACCCAAACCGGGGAATCTCACCGCAGATATACCTAGAGATACTTTGATATGCTGTCACTCATACATTTTTAAAGAGGAGATCAGAAAAGCGGGTAGGAATCCCCCTCAAGATGAAGAATTTAAAAATATAAAGATCTTTATGGACCTCTCCTATGAAACTAGGAAGAGGAGACGGCAATTTGCACCCATTACTTTGATCTTAAGAGACAATAACGTGAGATACTATTGGTGTTTCCCCACCAGACTTATTGTGGTCCACAATGCAAAGACGGAATTTTTTGATAGTGTATCTCTGGCAAGGGATTGGATTGTAAAAATGGGCTTCCATCAAGAGGCCACAAACACTGAGGAAGAAGGAACAGGGAGGGGTGTGGGAATGTCTTAATGGTGTACTTTAAAGCAGAGTTAAATCGCAATAGAAAAGCAAAAGGGTTGGTAGAGTAAAATAAGGGGAAAAGTGTAACATGAATAACTTAAAAGGTTAATTAAACCTACACATAAGTATAGCATTTATAACACACATTAGAATAGGTAGAAAATAGGAAAAGAACCATTAAAGCACGAATGTAGTCACAAAAAACTTAGCCCAAGCACTTAAGAGCAGCGCCAATTAGAAATAGATAAAAAAATATAGGGCTAGTAGAGCTAAAATAGGGGGAATAAGTATAAATTAAAAGACTCAATAGGGTGATATATACACACATAAAAGAATACTGGGAAATTGCACATGTCGGAAAGGAAGAATATAGAAAGGATATATAATAAGATTGCACGGTAATTATATAAGTAATAAAGGGTTTGAGTATAATGGGGAGGTACTGTAATAATGTAGTAAATAAGGGATAAGGATGGGAGGATAGAAGGGGGAAGGGTCACAGTATTAGTGGTTTGGAAGTTGCAGTACACCGGAGACTGGGTGAGGGCGGGTATAGATTAAACCATGATTCCTCCCGTTTAGGTACACCAGGGCACGAACTGGAAAGACGGGTGGGGGAAAGGGAGGGTGTGGAGGGCTAAAGTAATGGGATTACTCTGCAGTTTCTGAATGAAGTATGTCTTCCCCACCACTCTCCCCATATATCAATGTCGGCCCCCCTTAGCCGGGACCATCATGGAGTCTAGCTGAGAAACTCTGTAAATTGGAGAATTCTGAATTATTTTGTATAGTGATAAAGGGGATTGGGGGGGAAAAAAAGAAAGAAAAAGGAAGTAAAAATGTATCTCCATTATGGTAAAATGTGTGATGTACAGTGTGCGGTGGCACCCGGGTGGGTGTGGACGTCCCCCCCTCCTCCCCTCCTCCCCCTGACCCCGTTCCTTCCCCTTGCGGGCAGGGGTGGGGTTGGGGAGGGGGGGTGGTGGTCTTTGGGCCAGGATGGGTGGGGGATGTGGATGCTGGGACATATGCAGTAGATAAATTGTCGGCGGCTCCTCGCTCATTTTTTGCGACCTCTAAAATAACTCCATAGAATTAACCCAAGGATGGAGTTATACCCTCACATATGGATGAGGGAAGAGTGGAAAGGTACAGCCAGGTATTGTTATTAACCATCAGGAATACAAACTTTCTTTATACGCGAATGATGTCCTAGTAACACTGGGCAATGCGTAAGAAGCAGTAGAGGAACTTATGCAGGTAATAGAGACCTTTGGGCGATACTCAAATTTTAAACTTAATGTAAAAAAAACTCTGCTCTTAACAAAAAATATTCATAAAGAAGTAAGAGAAAGGATAGTGGCGAAATATAGCTTTGTTTGGGTCAAAAAGCAATTTCCATATCTTGGTATACATATAGCAAGGGACCCTGACAAGACTATGGAAGTAAATATTCTCCCTTTGATAAAACGGTTAAGCAAACAGGTGCAGAATTTGAGAAACTCTGAGATATCATGGCTGGGGAGATTGAATATAGTGAGATCTTATTTAGTCCCCAAAATAAGCTACATATTCCGGATGGTGCCTTTGAGCATCCCTAGGCCCTGGCTTTTAATAATACAAACAATGTTGGACAAGTTTCTTTAGCAGAATAAAAAACCCAGAGTTAATAAAAAGATCTTAAATTTAAAGAGTAAAAAAGGTGGAATAGGGATGCCTAATATATTGGATACATACGAAATATGTGGCTTAGCGCATTTATGTGCCAGTCTGAAGGAGAATCAAGCTAATACACCCTGGGCGAAAATTGAAGCACATATGGCCAAAACTAAGGATCTTGAAAAAAAAATTTGGGGACAAAAGAAAAATGGGCGAGCAGATATAGGTATGGTCCTTAAGTACCTTCTAACCGTAAGGAGGAGATGGAAAAAATATCTGGGTATTGAGGACAGGCTCTTAGGAGAATTGCCACTCACGGTGATAGAAAATAATATGGAAGACCTTAATTTAAAGGGGTGGATCATCAAGGGAATTAAAAAAATAAATCAAATTCTACAAAACAACAATCTAAGATCTTTTGAGGAAATTAAATATGAGTATGATCTGCCCCCAAGAGAGTTTTTCGCATATTTAAGAATAAAAAGTTATATTGTAGAAAGATTAGTAAGGGAGAGATCATAAGGTCTGAAAAAGTTTAGCAAAATAATACATAATGGAAATAATAAAAAGCTGGTTTCCCAGTGTGCTAGACTATTTGAAGTATATAAAGAAACCCCTCCTATCCCGGCACGGTCTGCTTGGGAAAGAGACTTACATATTGAGATCAAAAGGGAAGAGTGGATTAAGTCTATCAACGAAGTGGCAAAAGCAATCCATTGTCTTAATCTTGTGGAAAGCCACTATAAGGTCACAAATAGGTGGCATTACGTTCCATCCAGATTAGCGAAAATGTACCCATTAGCCACACCAACATGTTGGAGATGCGGAAACAATAGGGCAGACTACGTACACATATGGTGGTCTTGCCCAAAGTTGGTGGAGCTATGAGGACACATTGAGAAATGTATTAAAGAGGAAATAGGGGTGCCAGTGGCCCCCTCATGCCCCACCTACATCCTACACATAGGGTGGCCAAATATGTCTAGGGAAAAAAGAGAGATAACTATACACATTTTGGTTGCGACCAAACTTGCTATAGCCAGAAATTGGAATACAGTCATCATACCATCGTGGATTACGATAAAAAACCAAGTGGCCATACAGTGTAGGATGGAGGCGGGAATATTAAGGCAAGAGAGTTATGGAAACCCCAGAATAAGCCAGTGGGAGAATTGGGCCCAGAGGTTACGGAACAGATAAAAGTCGGAGTTTCCTTACTTCTCTTCTCTTTCCAGGTCATTAAAGACATCGATTAGGTGGCCTGTTCATCGGCACAGTTACGTTTGTTTTGTCTGTTTGTATTAGTATGTCGGTTTGTGTTAGTATGCCTGTTCTATGCACAGCAGAAATAATATGTCTTATTAGTCCAGAGCGAAAGAGTGATCCACTCCTCCTATTGTGTTGGAGGCAGAGATGGATAGCGGACAGGGATGAGGGGAGGGAGTGAGGGATAATGAGGAGTGAGAAGGTGAATAGGCTCGGGACAACTATTAATGAGGAGCGTACATATCGTAGCCTGCAAATAGGGGCAATGAAAGAGTCTGTACATAGTATTGTCTTATTCTACCCTTCCCTCTGACCATTTAAAGCACTATTACTAATATGTTTGTATGAACCATATATGCATTGTCTGTGTAATGTAATTTTTGATACCTTAATAATAAAAATAAAAAAAATAAAAAAAAAAATACCAAAGGAATACTGAATGAAGAATTTGCCGCCATCTTACTTGTATATGTATTGAGTCTAATAGGAGTGATTGTGCAGTAAACAGACCTAATATTTATTTGAGAAAATTTGACTCTTAATCTCAGTACATAATAGCACACAATGGTGTCAAACCAAGATATCAAGGTCTGAGGGAACGGTTTTATTCTTATATGGTTATAGGTTTTAACCTGGGTTTGACAAATATTTGTACACTGTAGGAGCCAAGAAGAACAAGGAGCCAGGGAAATGTTTCATTGTTTTGATGGAAAACAATCCCAAAAAATTAGGAGCCAGCACTAGGGGGTTTTAAGAATCCAGACTCCTAGGATTAGCGATAACAAAACCTAATGTCTAGGTACCTACTGCCATCCAGTCAGTATTTTACTGGAAGGCCGGTAAAAAAAAACTTGGCTTGTGCCCAATGGTCTACGGAGGCAATAGAAAGGTCGGTATTCTTTTGAAGAAAAGTTGTCAACCCCAAATATAAGGGGCCTGAAAACTTGGCCCTAGAAATTGAACACAATTATTTACAGATTTCATAAGGTCATTTCATGGTCCACAACGTTCCTTTATATACCAAAGGAATACTGAATGAAGAGTTTGCCGCCATCTTTCTTGTATATGTATTGAGTCTAATAGGAGTGATTGTGCAGTAAACAGACCTAATATTTATTTGAGAAAATTTGACTCTTAATCTCAGTACATAATAGCACACAATGGTGTCAAACCAAGATATCAAGGTCAGAGGGAACGCTTTTATTCTTATATGGTTATAGGTCTAGCCTCTTTGACACAATCAGTACATTCTCAACTTAGCATAGCTACCTATCTAAGTGGGGCAAAAAAATGGCATCCTTTGAGGAAGAAGAAAGTACTTTATATTAATTCCTGAAAAGACCTTAGACTTTATTAAACATCAAGCAGTTTTACAGGGTTCACGCCTTAAAACTTGCTTCCTATGCTCGTTTTTACCACTGAGCGTTTTAAAGGCACTGCGCCATTAAAACCAGCATTTTAATTGCTCTCTGGAGAGATCAAAATGTCGCATGCGTTTTTTTTTAGTATTGCACGATGCTTCCACATGGCAGCATATTAGCAATACCATTTGAGCACTGAAAGTGAAAAAAACAATTGCTTTCAGTGCTCGTTTTGGTGCAGGATGGACTAGGTCTGTCCTGTGTCATTAACGCCTCGCGACTCAGGACGGACCAAGCACGTCCTATGTCGGCAAGGGGTTAAAGGAACCGGATCACCTATTCACTGCTTATACTGTGAACAGAGAGAATAAAAATAATAGAAAATGATCTATAAATTGTGTTAGCAGAATTGCAAGCAAATGCCTAAATTATGAGAAAAATGTATTCTAAAGGTCTGTGGAGTGTCCTGCTTATGACATCACCTGTGGCCTCCTATGCAAATTCCACATTCCCCATTACAAACCCCTCATTGCATTAGTAAATATCCTTCAACAATTATAGTGTCTAATATGCTCTTTACACAGGCAGGTCACCCTACAGAGTCCAAAAATATGTTTACATTAGTTCTGTCCCAACAAATCCAAAGAGGACAGGAAATAACTCCAAACAGGCAAGTTTGAAGTAAAAGGTTGGCGCTTACTCATAAACTGATTACTCATAGTCTATGATTAAATGCTAACCAGAGGCGCAAAACGCATAAGACTTTTTTTTCCTTATATGCCAAAAAACTTCAAGGATTATTCATTATCCATTTTTACCTTCTACTATGTATTTTTTCTGTGGCTGACTCTTTCACATTTCAGAGATATGTACTGTACCATGTAATCTAGACTAAAAGATTTGCCTCATCATTTTTTGACTAAACTCTTCCTATGTCGTATTAATGCATATATATATATATATATATATATATATATATATATATATAAGTTTAATAGTGTCGTTACTGCTGTAGCAACAGTCCTTCATATCACTCACTCTGTTGCCAATGCAACCAGCAAGCATTTGCAGTGAGTTAGAGAAGAGTGAGGTCACGATGTGATGTCATAATGGCAACTGCTGCTAATAATTGCTTGAACATTTTTTTTCTCTCAAACACACCCGGAGCTCAGAAGGAGCTTCAGCATCTGTCCTCGGTTCCATGGTATGCCTCACTTGGATGTGTCTCAAGACTTGGAGCTGGACTACCCTAAATCTGACCTTGAGCTTTGGAGGTTCTAGCAGGAAAGTTTCTCTTTGGCAAGCGCAGCTACTCGTGTACCCTTTAACAAAGATTTGTGTGTTTGCAGTTGCGGTCTTACCCCTTTATCCGCGTTTGAGGGTGTAATATGCGCCTTTGCGAGCGATGTTATTTTGGATCAAAGATTTCCAGCTGTATTCTTCTTGCTGGACTGCAGCTCTCAACTGGAGGAATACAGTTGGACACCCCTGGTCTATACAATCTTTTAATTCATTGTTTTAATAATCTGTAATATAATTATAGTCTCTTTATTTTCCTCTTAATGCCCAGAGGGAAGGGCAGTCCTTCTAGCCATGGTTCCCCAGAGGTTCCCCCACAGGGGGTTTTTCCTCTCCTGAGTGCTGAAGGATGACTCTCTGTGAGTCCAGAGGTAGCCCATAGCGTGACCAGCTTTCTGGTTTAATCTGTGATAATATCCAAATTCTGTGGCATTTTATTTATAATAAATATAAACATTAGTTTAGATCTCCTCTCATGTTGTTTTTATTTCTCTAAGTGTAACCTCTCAAGTAACAGAAAACATGAAGGGTGAGGTGGGGTCTGAATATGGTGTGTGTGTGTGGGGGGGGGTGAAGTAAAAGGGAAATACCTTGTTAAAATAGGAAGTGCTGGGAAAGGATGTTTTGCTAATTAATCATGGAAGAGGGAATGAGCATGTGGTGTTGAAGAAGTAAAATGGATGACATACACCTGAGGCAGAGATAAATATTGTAGTAAAGAGAGCAAAACACTGAATGACAGAAACTACTAATATTATAATAACAAAGAGTTTAACCAGGATAGGTACATTCAGATATTCTCTGTTTCCCAATTATGTCCTGGGAATGTTACTATTACCCAATTTAATGGTACTCATTTTATCTACCCCGGAAGAATGAAGAGTCAACTCTGGCAGAAATGATATTAATAAGGAAATAAAGGGGAGAAAAGAAGAAGACATATAAAAATGATAAGTTCAGTGTTTCAGTGTTATAACATGTACAGGTACAGGTGGAAATGTCTCAGTACTGAGCAGAGCAGCATCCTGCTTACACAACCAGAGGTACAAACACTGTGTGTGAGATGCTTCTCATTGGACCAAAGTGACTCATTGGAGCACAGAGTCAGAGAAGAGGAGTAGGCAATACATGTGACAAACTCCCAGTCACCAAGTCTATGTCAAATTACAATATCCTGATTCCCCCATGAAATCTGGAGGCTATACACAGGGACTGTGAAGAGGGAGTGTTTATACAACCTAGCGGAAGTATAGGTACTAAGCGCCTATTAGTGAACTTTAGAATACAAAATAAATTAATAAAGCATACAAACCAGTAAGTTGGTAAATATTGAACCAGAGGTAGACGGTATCCACAAGGGGCCCTTCTGGCATATATCAGGAATTTAACTGATTAGAAACTAATAGTGAAATAGTTAGGTAGCCGCCAGTCTAATAAAAGACACAGTGGGTTAGCACTGTGAAAGAGCAAAAAATGTAAGAAGAAGGAAGACAGCGCTACAAAGTAATATAGAATTGTAAATAATTGAATATGAATGTATTTAAATACACCATAAAAAACACACAATTGGAAGGTATAAAAAATATATAGATTTAATAAATATAATGTAATAAAATAGAATAAACAAACACAGAACCACCTAAGTTGAGAGGTGGAAACACAAAATGCAAATAAATATATCACAATAAACAATATAAATATGTTACTGACAAATACAAATAGGACTAAAAAATAACACTAAATAAAAATAATAACAATAATGGGTAGATAATACACACCATTAAGGGAGAGCCGTTTGAGACGATGCTAGACTCAGGGCAGTGAATCAAGAGCGAAAAAAGAAGCCTGGCCCGGTCTTTCGCAGAAAAAAGGGACGCCAAACAGGGACGCGTTTCGAAAACTTCTTCAGCCTTTGGCGTCCAGACTATACCAGACTGGGAATAAAATCCAGCTTGTATACTGTATACCAGCCCCATAGCACTGCGTCATTATACCAGCCCAATACCATTGCATAGTTATACCAGCCCCCTAGCATTGCATCACTGTACCAGCCCCATAGCATTACATTATTTTCTTGTTCCTAAAAGGGAAAACCGTGCATTTTAAAGCACATTTGAAAAGTGTATTATTTATTGATAAAACTAATATAGTGCAAAACATAGGCCCCAGTATGTACAGCAGGTTATATGAGTTGCCCTTTGCTGGGGTATATATCAGGGCAGCAGTGCTGTATTCAGCACGAGGAAGACAAGCTAAGTGCGAATACAATGAACCAGAGGAGGATCAGGGCACCATCTATGTAGGAACTGGAACCTCATCGGCACTCAGACATTAACTGTGAAGGCTGACTGCAACCAACAAACAAACAGGTAAATTGAAACAGTTGGCTCACCAGAAGTTAAATGAGAAAGCTATTGAAAAACGTATTAAGAAAAAATGAAAAAAACAAATCCCTACAGTGGCTGGGATGCTGGGTGTGCAATATGAGTGATGGGGCATGTCCTGGGGTGCTGCAGTATGGGCAGGAGCAGCCTTTGGGTTATGCAACCTGTGTGACCGCACAGGGCGCAACATCCATGGGGTGCCAGAGGTGCTGGCTGGTGAGCTCCATAGGTCACCAGCCCTCTGCACGGAGGGGACGAGCAGTGGCATCATTAGAGAGGTACTGATTACACTAGGATCAAGGTATCAAAAGGGCAGCACTCCTCTTTAATTATTTTGCCCTCCCCCATTTTTACTGGAGTAGGACCATAGGGGAGGGAAACAAATAATTCAAAGTTATTTTTTTAAGAGGACAAAAAAAAATTGAATTTTTTTAGTGTCCAACAAAAAGAATCCCTAAATCAGAACAGTGGTAAAAAATAAACAAACCTTTCCAATGTATTCTGCTACCTCTGGGTCGCCCCAATATATATCCTGGTTTGGTCGCATAAATGCGATAGAAATGAATACCATAACCATCCCGTTAGCCTTTTTTGCTTCCTTTTCCTGCAGTTTGTATGGGCCAAAAAAAGACCCAGAATTAAGTATACGACCTTATATGGAGGTGGAGGTGTATAATACTGCTAAAATGTGTATACATTAAGCATATGGTGATTTGTGGTTCTTGACCAGCTGCATCAGGTATCTCGTTGATATGTATCAATGTCCCCGTCCCCCCCTGACCCCCCTCCCCTCCTCCTTTACCATACCTACTTCTCTTCTGTACCCCCCTCCCACATCTTATTTTTGTTATTTTCTTGGAAAACTCAATAAACATTTATTTACAAAAAAAACTAAAAAAAAAAAACTTTCCTCAATCCTGAAAGATAAGATGAGAATGAATGGCGTGCATATGTTTATGAATTTTACTTGACTGGAGACATATATTGTATATAGTGTGGTGTTCTAGCATTAACATTTGTGGACATGCAGTGTGTCAATGTGTGTCTCAATTTGGGTACAAAAAGTCTCCAGCCAACTTATTTAAACATGAAAGGTTTCTGACCTTTCTTAAAATACACAATTAATTATACTGATGTAGCCCTGTTGTGATTTTCAGCCATTTAAGAGGATGTAGATATATATATATTGCAGCAGGAGGAGCCAGAGCAGACACAGAGATACATTTCTACATCAAGGGCTGGAGAACTGCTTTTCCCAGGAGGCTGTGAGACAGGAAGTTCCGGGAGTGAAGGGAGTCAGTCAGGGACAGTGATCCAAGAAAGACAGATCTGCGTTGCAGGGGATTTAAGACAGCTTGGATCAGAGCTGTGTGTTTGCCACTGAGACACAGGCTCTATGCAGTAGTGTTTGGAGAGACTGATGTTCGTCTACTGAAACAGGGAGAGACTGTGTTTGGAGCGATCGAACTGAGGCCTGGTCGCAGGGCCGATCCAGCCACCGGAGTAACCCAGCCTGCCCAATTGAGTGAGTGGAGCTGACGGAGGTTATTGCCAGATTCCCCAGACGGCCCCTAGACTATCTGAGATGTCCTGCCGGAGGCTTTAAAAGACTGCATCCATTTCACAGACGTCGGTCTGTGGAGAGAGGGACACTCGCTTCCGCAGACAGCCATCCTACTTTCCTAAGAGACACTAGAAGTGGTGAGCGGCCTTTGGCCATTGCAACAAGTGTATTTCCTACAACTGTCATACATCCAGGGCCCCAACGTTGGCTAGCCTAGGACAGTACTACTGGCCAGTAGTTTAGGGTGGGGTCGATACTGCTAAGTATATAGATATATTACTGTTAATCGCATTCAATCTAAACGTATTATCTCATTCTGTTATTAGTTGTATTATATTAGAGTGGGGAGACATTAAGGGCTTTTGCTCTATCCCACAGTCATTAAATCTGTTATAAAACTTCACAAGGTGTGCTGGTGTGCTGTGGATTCATTGTTTGTGGTGTGTCACAGAGGTGAGACAGAAGACCCGATAATTCAGGGGCTCCTTCGGGGGTGAGCGCTACACGTGGGGGCTCGTCCGGGATTTCTTCTGATACCTCTCGCAAAGTGATAACCGCACAAACGAGCCAGCAATGGATCCAAACACCGCAGCAGAGTGGTGCAAAGAACAAAATGGCCAATTAGGGCTGAGTATAGTAATGGACATTCCTGCTGACAAATGGACAGAGGAACAGATCCGTCAAGCAGTAACTACACTAGCACCTGACCAGAAAGTGTTTGTAATAGACACGAAAATAGATCAAAAAGTCTCCCATACCTATGCCCTATTTTCCATGGAAGAAAGGAGTCCCAACCTGCTTCCAGGGTGATAGCATCCAGCTAGCCGGAGAAGTTAAAGCACGGTTATTCCCTCTACTCACCTCAGCAAGTTGTCTGGAGGGACCAAGCCAGACCATGTCAGACACAGTGGAAGTAACTACCACTTCAGTACCAACCACTAACTACCCCCCAGCTTCCTTCTTCATGGACATAGGAAAACTGGTAGAGAGCGTTAGAAAAATTTCCTCGCCATCTGTGAACTATGGCTACAGGAAGTTGAGAATTTTTTCTGGAGTGCAGCCTGTACCTCCTGGAGAAGAAGAGTATGAAACCTGGATGGAACAGGCTATGCAAGCACTGGAAGAATGGGATGTTCCAGAGGCTCAAAAGAAACAACGCATTACTGAAAGTCTGAAAGGTGTTGCAGCAGAAGCCATCCGAAATTTGAAATTCAGTCAGGAGTCTTGTACAGCATATGACTATCTTCGCATGCTACAAGATGAGTTTGGGCGCACAGAGAAAGCTACAGATCTAATCTTCCTATTTGAACACATGTTTCAACGGGAAAATGAGCAGCTTTCCGAGTATATTCGACGACTAAACAAAATGCTATACCAGATTGTACTAAAGAAAGGAATAGAAGCCAGGGATATGGATCAAGTTAGAATGAAACAGATCCTGAGAGGCGCTCTGAGTTCCGATCCTATCTGGATCCAGTTGAAGACCTTACAAGGGGGTACCTCTTTGCGATACTCTGATCTCATTAAGATGGTAAGGGAGGAAGAGGCTATCCTAGAGGAGAAAAAGAAGGGCTCAGGATTCTCATTTCCTGCTGAGGTTCGAACGCTCAATGTGTCGAATGGGAATTCAGAAGTGGAGCAATTAAAGGCTCAAGTTTCCCAGCTGACGCAAATGCTAACCCTATTGTCTGCAGGTGTCAAGTCGCCCCTTGAAAAAGTCACTTCAGAACCAGTTCCTGAATCTACTACTCAGGTGGTGCCCATCAAGAAACCGTCAAACATCTGCTATAATTGCGGAGGAGTGGGTCATTACCGAAATACCTGTCCGAGCCCATCGAATGCAAGAGGAAGTTATCGACCGGAGGGAAACTACAGAGGGCCCCAGTGAGGGAGCAAACTGGGTGCCCAACTACTGAAGACTGCTCTGATTCCCAGGATACCAATAAGAGGCCCAAGTCTTTACCCAGAGCCTCACCTGCTACGACAAAAAGATCCCCTCCCCTGGCGTCTGTCCTGTGTCAGAGGGAGGCAAGGCACACCCACAACCTAAACACCCGGAAGGGGGAAGAAAACAACCACCACAAGCGAGGAAGAGGGCTAGAGTGCAGCCGACTGGGTCTATGCCTTCTACTACGAAGAAGTTCCCTGACCAGTTGATAGGCCCTTCACCCATTATCCCAGTTCAAGTAGAAGGGGTTTACACGAAGGCTCTCCTCGATTCAGGTGCTCAAGTAACACTGATTTACCGGGATTTCTACCAGAAGCATTTGAAGCATCTACCCCTGATGGAGTTAGAGGATCTCGAAATCTGGGGTATTGGGACTCAGAAGCTTCCATATGATGGGTGTCTACAAGTGAAGCTGGAGTTCAGTTCGGCAACTGTTGGACAACCAGGGGTCTGTGACGCCTTAGCCATTGTATGTCCCCGCCCACCAGGAGCTAATCGAAGTTCTATGATTGTGGGAACAAATACTGATTTGGTGAGACGCCTTATAACTCCATTAGTGACGGAAGAGAGTTCTACTTCAGAGGAGATGCACCCGATGTTGCGGCCAATCTACCAGCGGATTATTCAAGAACAGAGGGCCCCTGCAGAAGTGGGACGGCTTTGGAGATTAGAAAGAGCAGAGAAGGTCTTACAGCCAGGAGAAATGACTAGTTTCCTGGCCTCAGTCAAGTGGAATTGGTCACAACCAGGCCCCTATGTGGTCCTGGAAACTGATCCCAGAAATATGAAGAGATCTGGAGTGGAATTGGTGCCTGAGATAATATCCACCAGAGCTCTACAGCGGGCCCGTGGGAGAGTCTCTGTAAGTGTATGCAATGTGTCAGACTCCCCAGTGACCTTGAAGGCACGGATACCGATTGGACAAGTGGCCACTGCCACACCCCTCTCACCCACTGAATTGATAGATGGAGTAGACAGAGAGATCCCAGCTGAACGATTCTATCCTAAAGATGCCCCTATCTCGCCTGAGTGGAAGAAGCGAATTCAGTCTCAGCTCCTCAAGTGGCAAGATTTATTCTCCAAGGATGAGTTTGATGTGGGGTGTGCTAGGAGCACTCAGCACCGCGTTCGCCTCCAAGATGACAAGCCCTTTCGAGAAAGGTCACGGCGAGTCCCATTGGGAGATCTAGATGACCTAAGGGAACAGCTGGCTGAATTGAAAAGGACCAGGATAATCCAAGAATCCAGGAGTCCTTATGCCTCACCCATCGTGGTAGTTCGCAAGAAAAACGGTTCCATCCGTTTGTGCATAGACTACCGCACCCTCAACCAAAGAACCATTCCCGACCAATACACTACTCCTCGAATAGAAGATGCCTTACAGTGTCTGTCCGGAGCAAAGTGGTTTAGTGTACTTGACCTGCGAAGTGGATATCTCCAGATACCCATGCATCCTGAAGATAAAGAGAAGACTGCTTTCATCTGTCCACTGGGATTCTTTGAGTTTAATAGAATGCCCCAAGGCCTCACAGGAGCCCCAGCAACTTTCCAACGACTAATGGAAAAGACGGTGGGAGACATGCACCTGATCGAGGTACTAGTGTATCTGGATGACCTAATAGTCTTCGGAAGAACACTGGAAGAACATGAGCAGCGGTTGGAAAAGGTCTTGAAGCGGCTCCATGAAGAAGGATTGAAACTGACACTGAGAAGTGTCAGTTCTGTCTGCCTTCAGTCACGTACCTGGGACATGTTGTTTCAGCAGAAGGCATATCAACTGACCCTAAGAAGTTGGAAGCTGTGGCTTCATGGCTGAGACCTCGTAATATTACTGAACTCCGGTCCTTCCTAGGATTCTGCTCATACTATAGGAGGTTCGTAGAGGGGTTTGCCAAGATAGCTCAGCCTCTGAACGCGCTTCTAAGAATGGAAGGAGCAGAAGATGAATCAATGCCCTTTGAGCCGGGTTCATCAGCCCACGGAACTAGGAAGCCTCGTGAATCAATCCAGGAGGAATGGACCGACCAATGTGAAAGAGCTTTCCTCCAATTGAAAGGAAGTCTAACACAGGCTCCTGTCCTTGCCTACGCTGATCCTGCCAAGCCTTATGAACTACATGTGGATGCTAGCAGAGAAGGGCTAGGAGGAGTACTATACCAGGAATATGATGGCCTCCTGAGACCGGTGGTATATGTGAGTCGGGGTCTCACCACTTCTGAGAAGAATTACCCCACTCACAAGTTGGAGTTCCTGGCCTTGAAGTGGACAGTGGTGGACAAACTAAAAGACTACCTGTACGGGGCCAATTTCGTAGTCAGAACTGACAACAACCCACTCACTTACATTCTCACTACGTCCAAACTGGATGCCACTGGGCACCGGTGTTTGGCTGCCCTGTCAGGATTCCGCTTCAGCCTCAAATATCGCCCTGGGGTCAATAACCAAGACGCGGATGCCTTATCCAGGAGACCCTATAGCACAGGGGTCCCAGAAACAGAGTGGACTCATTTGACTCCAGATGGAGTTCAAGCCCTATGCCAAGGGGTGGAGTGCCGAACCAAAGGAATGATTGGAGCAGAGGCCATAGGAGTCATGGCTGCCGGTGTCCCTAAAATGTATTGTAACCCTACACAGCTGAGGAGTGAGGGCCTGCCTACTTTCACAAAGAAGGACCTGAGAGTAGATCAGGCTGAAGATCCTTTGATCGGGTTAACTCTGAGAGCAATGAAAGCGGGTCAAAGAGGGCTCCTACTAACTGATTCACCAAAAGAGGCTCGTCTGGTCCACAAAGAGTGGGAACGGTTGAAACTGCTAGACGGGGTGGTCTACCGAAGGGGCCCCTCGGATGACTTAGACGAAAAGCAGCAGTTGTTCCTCCCAGAGAAGCATAGAGAAAATGTGCTGAAAGCTTTGCATGATGACCATGGTCACTTAGGAGCAGAGAGAACTTTTAAACTGGTCCGAGACAGATTCTATTGGCCCTGCATGAGAACCGAAGTTGAAAGCTACTGCCATTCCTGTCTAAGATGTATCCAGAGGAAAACGTTACCTTCTAGGACTGCTCCAATGAGCCATCTACAGAGTCAAGGGCTTATGGACCTGGTGTGTATTGACTTCCTGTGCTTAGAGCCTGACACTAGTGGACAGGGAAATATCCTAGTGGTGACAGACCACTTTACCCGTTATGCTCAAGCTTTTCCAACCAAAGATCAACGTGCTCCTACTGTAGCCAAAGTCCTAGTAGAAAAGTTCTTTGTTCATTATGGTCTACCTCAGAGGATCCATTCTGATCAAGGCAGAGACTTTGAAAGTCGACTCATCAGGCAGCTCTTGGATCTATTGGGGATTCAGAAGTCAAGAACCTCCCCCTATCACCCCCAGGGTGATGCACAACCGGAGAGATTCAATCGGACTCTGCTCAATATGTTGGGAACACTGTCGATCAGGGAGAAACAGCACTGGAGTCGGCATATCTCTACCATTGTGCATGCTTACAATAGCACAGAAAGTGATGTTACAGGATACTCACCGTACCGCCTCATGTTTGGAAGAGAAGCCAGATTACCAGTAGATTTAGCTTTTGGCCTCTCCCTTGACCAGACGTCTATTGCCTCTCACCAGGGTTATGTGGATAGACTGAGGAGAAACCTGGCTTCTGCATTTGAGAAGGCCCGTTTGACATCCGGGAGTAGAGAACAAAGAAACAAACGGAACTATGACTTGAGGGTTCGGGTACAGGATTTACAGCCAGGTGATCGAGTTCTATTGAGAAATTTGGGTGCTTCGGCCAGGCACAAACTAGCTGATAGATGGAGCTCTCAGATCTATACCGTCTGTAAACAATTGCCTGGCCTGCCAGTGTACCAGATTCGACCAGAGGGAAAGACCGGGCCACTGAAGAATTGGCATCGGAATCATCTCCTACCTCTGAATGAAGCTGTGCGGGTACCAGATCGAGATTAGTCTCCTTCACCCATTCCATCCACTTCCCGTCAAGCACCTGTTACTCGGTCCCAACAGCCACCTTCTACAAGAGAAAGTGAGGACGACAGTGATGAGGAAGATGTGTGTCCGAGTTGGATGTGGCCATCTGAACCTATGGACGTTCATCCAACTATTATGACTCCTGAGCCGGATTTGAGAAATTTGAGACCAGATGCCCCTGAATTTGTGCCTCAAGCAAACGAGGATAATTCTGTACCCTCTCAAGTGGAAAGTCTCTTGCCGGAAACCTCAGTGCTAGAAGATGCCCCTGTTCAGCCAGTTGAAAAGGAAACTGAATTCCCTCAGTTAACACAGCAAGTAGAAGAGGGCTCAGCAGATGAAGGCACATCCGGGTTTTTAGAATCAAGGTCCAAACGACTGGTGCGACCTCCTCAGAGACTCACTTATGACTCACCAGGGAACAGCACAGAGGAAGCTATCACTACTGTACGCAGATCACCCAAAGTGTCCACCCTAACCACAGAGGTATCAAAGGACTTGTGTCCAATCCCGACCATCAGCACACCTTGATGGAGTGTTCCTCTGCCCCCTCCACTTGCTAGACGTTGTCATAGACTGCATCTATCTATGCGCAGTAAAGGTATTCAGATGGTCTAGTATAAACTTTATATGTGCCTTTCATACTGTATATATTGTCTGTAGAACTTACAAATACAGTTTACCCTTTGGGGGGGACCCCAAAGACTTTAAGTAGGGGGAGAATGTAGCCCTGTTGTGATTTTCAGCCATTTAAGAGGATGTAGATATATATATATTGCAGCAGGAGGAGCCAGAGCAGACACAGAGATACATTTCTACATCAAGGGCTGGAGAACTGCTTTTCCCAGGAGGCTGTGAGACAGGAAGTTCCGGGAGTGAAGGGAGTCAGTCGGGGACAGTGATCCAAGAAAGACAGATCTGCGTTGCAGGGGATTTAAGACAGCTTGGATCAGAGCTGTGTGTTTGCCACTGAGACACAGGCTCTATGCAGTAGTGTTTGGAGAGACTGATGTTCGTCTACTGAAACAGGGAGAGACTGTGTTTGGAGCGATCGAACTGAGGCCTGGTCGCAGGGCCGATCCAGCCACCGGAGTAACCCAGCCTGCCCAATTGAGTGAGTGGAGCTGACGGAGGTTATTGCCAGATTCCCCAGACGGCCCCTAGACTATCTGAGATGTCCTGCCGGAGGCTTTAAAAGACTGCATCCATTTCACAGACGTCGGTCTGAGGAGAGAGGGACACTCGCTTCCGCAGACAGCCATCCTACTTTCCTAAGAGACACTAGAAGTGGTGAGCGGCCTTTGGCCATTGCAACAAGTGTATTTCCTACAACTGTCATACATCCAGGGCCCCAACGTTGGCTAGCCTAGGACAGTACTACTGGCCAGTAGTTTAGGGTGGGGTCGATACTGCTAAGTATATAGATATATTACTGTTAATCGCATTCAATCTAAACGTATTATCTCATTCTGTTATTAGTTGTATTATATTAGAGTGGGGAGACATTAAGGGCTTTTGCTCTATCCCACAGTCATTAAATCTGTTATAAAACTTCACAAGGTGTGCTGGTGTGCTGTGGATTCATTGTTTGTGGTGTGTCACAGAGGTGAGACAGAAGACCCGATAATTCAGCGGCTCCTTCGGGGGTGAGCGCTAGACTGAGATTTGTTTGCTTGTGTTGATCTTAAAATAACATTCATTGGCTGGAAGTGAACATTCAAACACCCAAACTGTGAATAAATAGTGAAGTGGATTTAAGAAAAAAATAAAATGTTGTAAAGTGAATAACTTATTGTTACTCCAGTTTTGCTGAAAATGTGTGTGAAATCTTGGTCTTGCAGAAATGTCCTGGGTGTGCAATGTGGGGCTAGAGAATGTCCTGGGTGTGCAAACTAGGGGGCTGGAGTAAATCCTATGTGTGCAATCTGGGTGTTGGATAAGTCCTGTGGGTGCAATCTACGTGCTCTGGCAAGACCTGTAGGTGCAATCTGAGTGCTTGGCAAGACACGTGGGTGCCACAGAAAAGATCTGGGGGTGTTCTAGAAATACCTGTGGGTACAAGCTGGTTGCTGTGGCAAGTACATCATGCTTTTCTTCATAAAACGTTAATGATAAATGTGACCACAGGAGGGCCCTATTGGCTCTGATAGGATCAGGATGTTACAATGTTATATGACTGGCTTTATTAACTGTTAAATTACCCCCTAACATGTCTTCCAGATGACTGATGGTTTTAATAGTTATTGGACTGAGCTATTAGTTGAAAAGTTATGTACAGTTTATCAACAATATTGGGTAGAATGCTTTATAGTATGTGGGTTTTCTTATTCCACTGTGTATTTGAAGGGATCAACTTTACTTGGCTCACTATACTGCAGTCTGGTGCCCAAAATGCATCTTCTAAATATTAATGTGCATACATTTTTTAAGGATTGTTTATTAATATTATTCACATATTTTTTTGTTGATTCTAATAAATTATGTTTCTGTACCATTCGGTTATATATATATTTATACCTCACAAAAATCGAATAAAATTATACCATGCTGCCTGTCTCTGTATATGTACTATAATGTACTGCCTGTCAATCTATTCTGTACAGCAGATTCCTGTATAGTGAAATGAACTATACAATACAGCTTGTCTCCTTGCTAATTGTATGGTGATTTGAACTATACTGTACAGCAGCGGTCTGCAACCAGTATGCCGCTGCACACTGGTGCTCCTCTGGATAATGGGACCTGCATGCCGGGTCCCTGAGACGGGAGCCCGATGTTGATTTAGACAACATCGGCTCTTCTTTCGGAGCCCTGCGCCCCAACATCCTCTGGATGCGGCTGCCTAAAAATAACGTTTAAAAAATTATATATTTGGGCATATAAATAATATATAATTGGCTGGGGCATATTAAATGGAAAAATAATACTGGCATAATATTGGGTAAATTGGCTGTGGCTTATTAAATGGCAAAATAATACTGTAATATTATTGGGCAAATTGGCTGGGGCATATTAAATGGCAAAATAATACTGTCATATTATTGGGCAAATTGGCTGGGGCATATTAATGGCAAAATAATACTGGCATATTATTGGGCAAATTGGCTGGGGCATATTAACCCCTTGGCGACACAGGACGGACTAGGTCCGTCCTGTGTGCCGAGGCGTTAGTGACACAGGACGGACCTAGTCCGTCCTGTGTCAAAACGAGCACTGAAAGCGGAGTTTTTCCGCTTTCAGTGCTCTGATGGTATTGTAACGATGCTTCCGTATGGAAGCATCGTACAATACTAAAAAAAATGCCCGTCGGCATTTCGATCGCTCCGGAGAGCGATCGAAATGCCGGTTTTAAAGGCACAGTGCCTTTAAAACGACGGGCATTAAAAAATGAGCATAGGAAGCGAATCTATCGCTTCCTATGCTCAGAAAGTGTTCCTGATTGCCTCGCAAGTCGAGGCAATCAGAAACACAAAAAAAAAAATGCACGATCTTGGTCACTGAGTGACCAAGATGGCGCTGCCCTTCTAAGGGCAAGAGCACAGGAGGCAGGAAGTACCTGCTTCCTGTGCTCTCTGGCTGTCACACGATTGCCTCTTCACAGAGGCAATCAGTGACTACCAGGCACACTGACAGGCAGTGGGGATGTTCTGCTGAACATCCCCACTGACTGGTCAGATCAATATTAACCCTATATTGATCTGACCAGTTATGATCTGCCTCCCTCTCCTCACATTTTTTTAGTGAGGGAGAGAGACAGATCAAAGTTCTAAAAGTAAAAAAAAACAATAAACACACAACACACAAATATTAAAACAATAAAAAAAAATGTATTAAAGCAATTCCCTGCGTTTAACCCCTTCCCTGCCACTGATCTAGCATAAGCAGTGATCGTGCACATCAGCGCATTTATTTTTGCCGTTTGTGCATTTTTTAGGGGTTAATTCTTTTTGTACTGTAATTTATTACAGTACTAAAAAGGCTCTTCTAAGAGTTATTAACCCCTTCTTTGCCGGTGATCACTGCTTACGCAATGATATTGACGCCAAAGCAATTTTTATCTGTCTGCATATTTTTATTTTTATTTTTTTACACATACCCGCTAGGGGATTACATGTAAAGTAAAAATATTTGAGCATTTTTTTTTTAAGCTGCCTGAGCGCATAGCGATCAGTAACAGCGAATTAGTGGCAAAGGCGGTTTGGTGATTTCTCAATTAAGCTCACCATTCGCCCTGGTTAGATCAAAATTAATCTGATCAATATTCACAAATATTGATCTGCCTCCCTCTCCTCACTTACATTTTTGTGACGGAAAGAGACAGATCAGTATTAGTGATATAAAATAACATTTTATAAAATTGGCAGGTTTTATGAAAGTCTTTCACTGTGTATTAACCCCTTCCCTGCCATTCATCACTGTGTAAGCAGTAATCTTGCACAGCAACAGTATGTTTTGCTGTCTGCACTGTTTTATGGATTAATTTCTTTGTACTGTAATGTATTACAGTACTAGATAGGCTCTTCTAAGAGCTTTTAACCCCTTCTTTGCTCGAGATCACTGCTTACGCACTGATTCTGAGGCCGCGGACTCAGGGTTCGATTTTGACCCTATTCAGCTTTCTGATACATCATCTAGCGATGTATCGGTGGCTGCTGAGCCCTTGCCACAAGTAGTGATGGGGGTCTACCGATAAAAAAATATATGGTTTGGTGGGGGTAAATTACATTGGCTGGCTTCAAAGATATATCCCATAAAGGACACGGACGCAGGTTGACTACATGTCAAAATTCCAAGTTGGAATTTTGAGATGCGCATCTCACAAATGTTGCCTTCTAGCCAAAAACAAACCAACAAACCTATGCATGGGTGCTATCCCTGTACTCGGGAGATGTTGCTGAACACATATTGGGTTGTTGTTTGGCAGTGATATATACCAGAATCTGTGAATTCATACCTGAAGTACAATGCATGTGGAAAAAAAACTCCCAAAAAAGTACTACCACAAACTTTTACAAAGGCCGGTGGTAGAATTAGTACCTATACAGTATTAAAATACCACCATTTGAAATACCTTAGGATGTCTATTTTCCAAAAATATATGGTTTGATGGGGTAAAATTCATTGGACGGCTTCAAAAATGTTCCAAATGGAACATGGGCGCAGGCTGAATACATGTCAAAATTCCAGGTTGGAATTGCGCACCCCCTAAATGTGGAATTTTAGACCCAATACAAACCAACAAACCTATGCATGGGGGGTATCCCTGTACTCAGGAGATGTTGCTGAACACATATTGAGGTGTTGGTTGGCAGTGGCAAATACCAGAATCTGAAAATTCCTGCCTGAACTACAATGTGTGTGGGGAAAAAATGACATCCCAACCCTTTGACATAGGTTGGTGGTAGAATTAGCACTTAGAAAGTGTTAAAATACCACAATTTTAATTACCCTAGGATGTCTAGTTTTCCAAAATATATGGTTTTATGGGGTAAAATACTTTGACAGGCTTCAAAAGTGTCCCAAATGGAACATGGGCGCAGGCTGACTACATGTCAAAATTCCAAGTTGGAAATGCACCCCCCCTAAACGTGGCATTTTAGCCCCCAAATAATCTAACTAACCTACACATGGGTGGTATCCCTGTACTCAGGAGATGTTGCTGAACACATATTAAGGTGTTGTTTGGCACTGACACATAATAGGATCTGTGAATTCATGCCCGATGTACAATGAATGTGAAAAACAAATTACTATCCATAACATTGACATAGGCTGGTGGTAGAATTAGTGCATGAAAAGTGTTAAAATACTACCATTTGAAATACCCTAGGGTGTCTAGTTTTCAAAAATATATGGTTTTGTGGGGTAGAATACACTTTTTGGCTTCAAAAATGTCCCAAATGGGACATGGGCGCAGGTTTTCTGCACGTCAGAATTCCAAGTTGGAAAACCAAAAAGCGCACCTCTCAAATGTGGCCTTTTAACCCCCAAATAACCTAACCAACCTATACATGGGTGGTATCCCTGTACTCAGGAGATGTTGCTAAACACATATTGAGGTGTTGTTTGGCACTGACATATAACAGGATCTGTGAATTCATGCCCAAAGTACTATGTATGTGAAAAAAAATGACTATCCATAACATTGACATAGGCTGGTAGTATAATTAGTGCATGGAAAGTGGTAAAATACTACCATTTGAAATACCCTAGGGTGTCTAGTTTTCAAAAATATATGGTTTTGTGGGATAGAATACACTTTTTGGCTTCAAAAATGTCCCAAATGGGACATGGGCGCAGGTTTTCTGCACGTCAGAATTCCAAGTTGGAAAACCAAAAAGCGCACCTCTCAAATGTGGCCTTTTAACCCCCAAATAACCTAACCAACCTATACATGGGTGGTATCCCTGTACTCAGGAGATGTTGCTAAACACATATTGAGGTGTTGTTTGGCACTGACATATAACAGGATCTGTGAATTCATGCCCAAAGTACTATGTATGTGAAAAAAAATGACTATCCATAACATTGACATAGGCTGGTAGTATAATTAGTGCATGGAAAGTGGTAAAATACTACCATTTGAAATACCCTAGGGTGTCTAGTTTTCAAAAATATATGGTTTTGTGGGATAGAATACACTTTTTGGCTTCAAAAATGTCCCAAATGGGACATGGGCACAAGTTTTCTGCATGTCAGAATTCCAAGTTGGAAAACCAAAATGCGCACCCCCTAAATGTGGCCTTTTAGCCCCAAAACAAACCAACAAACCTATGCATGGGTGGTATCCCTGTACTCAGGAGATGTTGCTGAACACATATTGAGGTGTTATTTGGAAATACCCCTTCACATTTTAAGGTAATGTTTACCTAAATTGCAATATATGTGAAAAATTTAAAAAAAAGATTTTTTGCTGCAAACTTTGGCATAGATTGGTGGTAAAATGGCTACATGAAATGTGTCAAAATACCCCAAGTTAAATGCCCTGAGTTGTCTAGTTTTCAAAAATATGTACATGTTGGGGGTCATTCATGGATTTAGTACAGAAATCAGTGTTACAATGTCACTATCGCTAATTTTGAAAGAAAGGATTTTAAAATAGCTTTGCACCACTTATAGTTCTGGCCCTGTAACATGAATAAAAAAGCACAAAAACATAAAAACATGGGCTATTTCTGAACTGAGGACATATATTAGAAACTTTTTAGCAGTGTTTTTTTGTTGTCTCTTGTACATGAGTATACGATTTTTCAAATAAAAGTCATAAAAAAAGTATTTTTTCAATTTTTTTGCCATATTTTATTATTATTTTTTACATCAAATTATATGCTATTATCAAAATAATGGTATCAAAAGAAAGCCCTTCTTATAACGATAAAAACAATATATAGTTTGTGCGGGTACACTAAATGAGACAGAAATAAATTACAGCAAAACACAAACACCTCAGAAATGTTAAAACAGCCCATGTCACCAAGCGTCGGACAAGCCAAAAAAGTCATGTCACTAAGGGGTTAATGGCAAAATAATACTGGCATACTAATGGGTAAATTGGCTGTGGCTGGTTTTGTTTGTCTATTTATTATTTTGTTATGCACTGGTTTTGTTTGTCTATTTATGATTTGTAATGCACTGGCTTGGTTTGTGCATTTGCTATTTATTTTGCACACTTGTTTGGTTTTAAAGGTAAATAAAGGCATCTATCTCTTATGCTCTGTGTATGCACTTGACTCTATAACTTAATTTTTATATATATTTTGCTTGTGGTGTGCCACGGAATTCTGGGAAGAGATTTTTTTGTGCCCTGGGTGAGAAAAGGTTGATGAGCACTGCTATCCAGCTTGTCTCCTGGCTAGCTGTATAGTGATATGAACTATACAGCTTGTCTCCTTGGTAGCTGTATAGTGATATGAACTATATTATATAGCTTGTCTCCTGGCTAGCTGTATAGTGATTTAAACTATATTTAACAGCTTGTCTCCTTGGTAGCTGTATAGTGATTTGAACTATATTATATAGCTTGTCTCTTAGCTAACTGTGTAGTGATTTGCACCAATTCATAAAGCTTGTCTCCAGGCTAGCAGTATACTGATATGAACTGTACAATACAGCTTGTCTCCAGGCTACCTGTATAGTGATATGAACTATACCATACAGCATGTCTCCTTGCTGGCTGTATAGTGATTTGAACTATATTAAACAGCTTGTCTCATGGCTAGCTGTATAGTTATATGCACTATATTATTTAGCTTGTCTCCTGGCTAGCTGTATAGTTATATGAACTATATTATATAGTTTGTCTCCTGGCTAGCTGTATAGTGATATGAACAATATTAAACAGCTTGTCTCCAGGCTAGCAGTATACTGATATGAAATATATACTGTACAGCTTGTCTCCTGGCAACCCAAATATTGATATGAACTTTACTATACAGCTTGTTTCTTGCCTAGCTATATGCTGATTTGACCTCCATTGTACAACCTGCAATTTTATTCTATATAATAACAAAATACCTGCCATAATAGATGCATTCTTATCCCTCCACACCCCACTGGTACGCCACAATGCACAGCATGCACGCATGAATTTACCATGAACAAATTAGACAATTCATTCCTAATATGATTTTTTCTTGTTTACCAGTCTCCTTGTCTGAATAAGTCAGAGACATTTATAAAATACACCTGACTGCTTTTAAATAGAAAGCAGAAATTAGAAACAGAGTGCAAAAAAGTGTGAAGATTGACAGTTTAATTTGTTATTAACCCCTTAACGACAGGTGACGTGCCAGGCACGTCACGGCAAATCGAGGACTTGCCGACAGGTGACGTGCCTGGCACGTCATGCACTAAATGGAGTAAAGAAAGCGACCAGCGGTCGCTTTCTTTACTCTAACGGTGTTGCTACAATGCCTCTAGGTAGAGGCATTGTGCAACACCCCCCAAATGTGCAGGGGCGCGCTACGATCACTCCACGGAGTGATCGTAGCAGCCATTTAAAAATGGCTGCGCCCGCTGCACACATGTGCTTAGAAAGCGAACGATCGTTCGCTTTCTAAGCATCTGCGGTGTTGTTAAAGTGCCTCGCTAGCGAGGCACTTAACAACACCTTCAGCTGCCCCAGAGCCGATGGTGGTCGCTCTCCTGAGCGACCCCATCGGCTCAGTAGAAGTGAACGCTGCCTATACAGGCAGCGCTTCCCTTCTAATGGCAAGAGCATCGGAAGTGAAAGTATTTCACTTCCGATCCTCTAGGGGGAGCCAATCGATGCCGGGACAACAGATCTATGTGATCTGTGTGCAGGCATGTATGGTAAGTGCTCTGATGAGCACTTACCATACTGTCAAAGGCAATATTAGTAAATATTGCCTTTGACAAGTATTGATCTGCCTCCCTCACCTTACTAGTTATAGTAAGGGAGAGAGACAGATCAGATAAAGTAAAAAAATAAAATAAAATAATAAAAAAAATATTTAATAAAATTTTAAACACCAAGGGCTTTTATAAAAGCCATTTAACCCCTTCCCTGCCATTGATCGCTGTGTACGCAGTGATCATACACAGCAGCACATTTTTTGCTGTCTGCATTTTTTAGGGGTTCATTTTTTTTTTACTGTAATAAATTACAGTATAAAAAAAAGCTCTTTTAAGAGAGATTAACCCCTTTCTTGCTGTAGATCACTGCCTAAGCAGCGATCTGACGCAAATGCAGCAATCTTGCTGCAGAAGCATTTTTAAATTTTTTTTTACTTTTTTATTACACCCGTCACGTGTTAATTATACCCGCTAGGGGACTACGTTTAACGTAAAAAAATTTTTTTTAGCTGTCTGACCGCATGTATAGCGATCAGTAACAGCTGATAAGTGACAAAGGCGGGTTGGCGTTTGCTTAGATGAGCATCACCATTCGTCTGGTTAGATCAATATTTGTAAATATTTGATCTGACCCGTGTAGATCTGCCTCCCTCTCACTTGAGTTTTAGTGAGGGAGGGAGACAGAGCTGTATAATGTAAGTTTTTAATTATAATATATTTAATAGAATTGAGACCCAAAGGCTTTTATAAAAGCCGTTTCCAGTATTTAACCCCTTCCCTGCAATTGATCGCTGTGTACGCAGTGATCTTACACAGCAGCACATTTTTTGCTGTCTGTGCATTTTTTTAGGGGTTATTTTTTTTTACTTTGATTTATTACAGTATATCAAAGGCTCTTTTAAGAGCTATTAACCCCTTCCTTGCCGTATATCACTTCCTAAGCAGCACATATGGTCACTGCCTAAGCAGTGCATATGGTCACTGCCTAAGCAGCGCATATGGAGCAATCTAGTCGCAGAAGGATTTTTTTTTGCTATCAGCATTTTTTTTGTCAGACTCGCTAGGGGTTAGTTATACCCACTAGGGGATTACGTGTATTCCTTTTGAAGCTGTCTGAACGCGTGTATAGCGATCAGTAACAGCCGATCAGTGGCAAAGGTGGTTTGGTGATTTCTCAGATGAGCATCACCATTCGTCTGGTTCGTAAATATTGTTCTGACCCATATGGATCTGCCTCCCTCTCCTCACTTGAGTTTTAGTGAGGGAAAGAGACAGATCTGTATAACATAATTTTTTAATTGTAATAAATTAAATAAAATGTAAAAAAATTGTGAGTCCCAAGGGCTTTTATAAAAGCCATACCCTTTGTATAGTGTAGTGTATTAACCCCTTCCCTGCCACTGATCACTGCACAGCAGAACCTTTTTTCTTGTCTGTGCATTTTTAGGGGTTAATTTTTTTGTACAGTACTACAAAGGCTCTTATAAGAGCTATTAACCCCTTCCTTGCTCTACATGTTCAAATTCCAAGTTTGAAAATCAAAAAGCGCACCTCTCAAATGTAGCCTTTCAACACCCAACAAAGCTGACAAAGCTATGCATGGGTGGTATCCCTGTGCTCGGGAGATGTTGCTGAACATATATTGTGGTATTGTTTGTCAGTGACACATACCAAAATATGTGAATTTGTGTCTAAAGTACAATGTATGTGGGAAAAAATACACAATAAAATGACTACCACAAACTTTGACAAAGGCTGGTGGTAGAATTGGTGCATGGAAAGTGTTAAAATAACACCATTTAAAATAGCCTAGGGTGTCTACTTTTACAAAATATATACTTTTTGGGGTAAAATACACTGTCCTACTTTAAAAAAAAGTCCCAAATGAAAGATGGGCTCAGGCTGGCTACACGTCAATATTCCAAGTTGAAAATGCGCACCTTCACAATGTGGCCCTTTTAGCCCCCAAACAACCCAACAAACCTATGCATGGGTGGTATCCCTGTACTCAGGAGATGTTGTTGAACACATATTGGGTTATTGTTTGGCAGTGACACATACCAAAATCTGTGAATTTATGTCTAAAATACAATATTTGTGAAAAAAAAACACACAAAAATTACTACCACAAACTTTGACAAAGGCTGGTGGTAGAATTAGTGCATGGAAAGTGTTAAAATACCACCATTTGAAATAGCGTAGGGTGTCTACTTTTAAAAAATATATGGGTTGATGGGGTAAAATACACTGGCTGGTTTCAAATATGTCCCAAATGGGACATGGGTGCAGGCGGTCTGCATGTCAAAATTTCAATTTGGAAAACCAAAAACTGCACCTACCAAATTTGGCCTTTTACCCCCCAAACAACCCAACAAACCTATGCATGGGTGGTATCCCTGTACTCAAGAGATGTTGTTGAACACTTAATGGGGTGTTATTTGGCAGTGACACATACCAAAATCTGTAAATTCATGTCTGAAGTACAAGGTTTGTGAAAAAAAACCACAAAAAAATTACTACCACAAACTTTGACAAAGGCTGGTGGTAGAATTAGTGCATGGAAAGTGTAAAAATACCACCATTTGAGATAGCCTAGGGTGTCTACTTTTAAAAAATATATGGGTTGATGGGGTAAAATACACTGGCTGGTTTCAAATATGTCCCAAATGGGACATGGGTGCAGGCTGTCTGCATGTAAAAATTTCAAGTTGGAAAACAAAAAACTGCACCTCACAAATTTGGCATTTTAGCCCCCAAACAACCCAACAAACCTATGCATGGGTGGTATCCCTGTACTCAGGAGAAATAGTAGAATCTATTTAGCATGTTTTTTCGTTCGCTATTGTCGATGAGGAGAAGTTGTTTCAAATAAAAACAAAGAAATTTGTGTATTTTTTTTTTTTTTTACCATATTTTATTATTTTTTTTTAATAATATGATAAGATATGATCAAAAATATGGCATCCATAGAAAGCCCTTTTTTGTCCCGATAAAAACAATATATAATATGTGTGGGTACAGCAAATGACGAAGAAGAAAATTACTGCTAAACACAGCACAGAAATGTTAAAATAGCCATTGTCCAGAAAGGACAAAAATGTTTCAAAGGCTCTGTCCTTAAGGGGTTAAAGGGACGCAAAAGTTTTTTTTCACACAAGTGAAATGTTAGTTGTCCCTAGTATGAGGATGAACTGGTGTGTACTTTAGAGAGTACACGCCAGTTTATCCTCTGACCGACAAGGAAACAAGGGTTAAACAATATTTAATTTTCCTATAATAACTAGCACGCTATTATTCACAGTCATCTTAAATCATTTATGTCTGTGTAATGTTATTTAATGTTTAACAGCGCATCCTCCTTCAAAGGTTTTGTGAATCATAATATCAAATCCAGTATCCACTCCTCCTGTGATCACTCTCTGAGAATGTTTATCATCATCTTCATCACTGCTTGAACATCCAGCATCATCACGGTACTGTAGAGAGTGACCAATTAAGCCTGCTAGGTATTTAACAGCTTAAGGACAGAGCCTTTGAAACATTTTTGTCCATTCTGGACAATGGCTATTTTAACATTTCGGTGCTGTTTGTGTTTAGTTGTAATTTTCTTCTTAGTCATTTGCTGTACCCACACATATTATATATTGTTTTTAATCGGGACAATAAGGGCTTTCTTTGGATACCATAATTTTGATCATATCTTATAATATTATATAAACAAAATATATAAAATATGGTAAAAAAAAAAAATTACTCAAATTTCCTGACTTTTATTTGAAACATCTTCTCCTCATCGACAAAAGCGACCGAAAAAAAAACTGCTATATAGATTCTACTATTTCTCCTGAGTACAGGGATACCACCCATGCACAGGTTTGTTGGGTTGTTTGGGGGCTAAAATGCCAAATTTGGGAGGTGCCGTTTTTGGTTTTCCAACTTGAAATTTTTACATGCAGACAGCCTGCACCCATGTCCTATTTGGGACATATTTGAAGCCAGCCAGTGTATTTTACCCCATCAACTCATATATTTTTTAAAAGTAGACACCCAAGGCTATTTCAAATGATGGTATTTTAACACTTTCCATGCACTAATTCTACCACCAGCCTTTGTCAAAGTTTGTGGTAGTAATTTTTTTGTGTTTTTTTTCCACAAACCTTGTACTTCAGACATGAATTCACAGATTTTGGTATGTGTCACTGCCAAATAACACCCCAATAAGTGTTCAGCAACATTTCTTGAGTACAGGGATACCACCCATGCATAGGTTTGTTGAGTTGTTTGGGGGGGGAAAAGCCAAATTTGGGAGGTGCAGTTTTTGGTTTTCCAACTTGAAATTTTGACATGCAGACAGCCTGCACCCATGTCCCTTTTGGGACATATTTGAAACCAGCCAGTGTATTTTACCCCATCAACCCATATATTTTTTAAAAGTAGACACCCTAGGCTATTTCAAATGGTGGTATTTTAACACTTTCCATGCACTAATTCTACCACCAGCCTTTGTCCAATTTTGTGGTAGTAATTTTTGTGTGTTTTTCCACCCACAAATATAGTATTTCAGACATAAATTCACATATTTTGGTATGTGTCACTGCCAAACATTTACCCAATATGTGTTCAACAACATCTCCTGAGTACAGGGATACCACCCATGCATAGGTTTGTTAGGTTGTTTGGGGGCTAAAGGGCCACATTTTGACGGTGCGCATTTCCAACTTGGAATTTTGACGTGTAGTCAGCCTGAGCCCATCTTTCATTTGTGACTTTTTTTTTAAGCCGGACAGTGTTTTTACCCAAAAATAGTATATATTTTGTAAAAGTAGACACCCTAGGCTATTTTAAATGGTGGTATTTTAACACTTTCCATGCACCAATTCTACCACCAGCCTTTGTCAAAGTTTGTGGTAGTAATTGTATTGTGTATTTTATGTTGTTGGGGGGTTTAATGCCCCGTTAATGCAAAAATGTTAAGAATCACGAAGACATAAAATGCGGACGGTGCATGCTACACGCCATCCATACATATATGTGCGGTGCACCACCAGGGAGGAGGGGAAGAAAAGAAGAAGAAGAAAAAAGGAGAAGAAAAAGAAAGAGAGAGAAAAAGAAAAAAAAAAGGGAAAATAAGGATAATTCCGTCTGCGTAGATCGACATCTTCTCCATCCCTCTAGTTGGATACCCCCACTTGATTGTGTCAACTCCCAACTAGAGCCTTCACTCTCGCCCACATCTCCCACATCTGTCCATACTTAATTCTTGAGACTTCTAATGTGTAAAATGCCCCTTCGGCCTGAAGGTGAAACTCGATTTGGTTCTCAACCTCGGGCCAAGTTGGCATTTCTTGTTTCTTCCACCGGCGTGCCAGCAGGAGTTTAATCACCATCATTATTATAATAGACAGGATTTGTTTTGGAGATTTACTCTTACCCAGATTGAAATGGAAAAGAAACGTTTGGGGGGATAGCGGGATGTCTCTTTGTTGGATAAGATTTATTAATTTGGCAACCCTGTCCCTAATCGGTGCCAGCTGTCTACAGGCCCACCAGATATGGAGTTGGGAACCCTCCTCTCCGCCACATCTCCAGCACAGATTTGAGGCATCGGGAGAGAATTTAGCAATCCGGGTAGGGACAAGGTGCCATCTATAGAGTGTCTTATAATATAGTTCTTGTAAATTGACCCCGTGGACAGCACTTCTAGTATTCTGAAAAGTGCTGTTCCATGTGTCATTCGGAAACGTCCTGCCCAGATCCGATTCCCATTTATTCACTGAGGTAAGTTTATCTTGTGACAGAGTATTCTCATATATTGACTGTAGTTTCGAGATATTATTAGTTCTGCTAAGTTGTTGGAGGAATGTATCCAAAGGAGTACAGTCCACCAGTGGGTTAGATAGTAAAAAGTTTTTTATGCGGAGATAAGTAAAGTATTCCGAGTTATGTAGCCCGAAGGCGTTCTGCAAGAAATCAAAAGAAGCTAGTCTATTGTCATGGATTAAGTTTGCGATCTCAGTCACGCCTGCAGATATCCATTTTTTAATATTAAGGTCTCGAATACCCATTGACAGTGCCCCCAGAGGGGCCAGACCGGTTAAGCCTTGTAGCTGGGAAAACACCCTCTTAAACTTAAACATTCCTCTAATGACATCCAAAATTATGGGGTTTGTAATTTTCAGTTTATTGAAACTAGTTACTGTGCTCCAGAAAAAGAAATAGGGGTTATTTCCCGAACAATCGTTCGGCTTCCATCTGGAGTCAAGATGTATTTTGATTAATCTTGTGTTTCCAGGCCAAAAAACTAGCAAATTGGCATATATCCTGTAATCTGTAGAGGTCTGGGAAACCTAAGCCCCCTCTTTTTTTGTTGCGTTTTAGAGTGTTATTCGCAACTCTAGGACATTTGTTGTTCCATACATATGAAGAGAACAGAGAGGTAAGTTGTTTTAGGTGTTTTGCTGGGGCTCTCATTGGAATCGCTCTCATCAAAAAGAGGACTTTAGGAATAATATATGCTCTGAGAATGTTGATACGTCCCATCCATGCCATTTCCAGGCCTCTCCAACTTGCTAAGAGGGCTCTAAGATCTTGAATTAAAGTCTCGTAGTTGAGATAAAGGGTCTGTCTGAGTTCCTGGGCCACCTGTATACCCAGGTAGCTCAGTCTCCTGTTGGACCACTTAATACTGCCCAGTGTTGAAAGTTCCTGTATTTGTAGTGGAGACAGAGAGAACGTAAGCGCCTGAGTTTTACTAAGGTTCATTTTATAGTTGGAGTAGGCGCTGTATTGATTAATCAGGTGCAGAACCTGTGGAACTGAGATCTCCGGGGTCGTCAAAGAGAGCAGGACGTCGTCTGCATAGAGCGAGATCCTGCTCTCCTGTTCGGGTCGTCCGACTCCCTTGATGGAGGGTGAGTTTCTAACCAGGGCGGCCAAAGGCTCAATGCTTAAAGCATATAGCAGTGGTGCCAGTGGACAGCCCTGTCTAGTCCCATTTCTAATGGGAAAAAAACTAGAGTTAAGAAAGGGTCCCGAGACTCTTGCCCTCGGCGCCGAGTACAGTGCCATGTTGTTGATCATAAAGGAACCGATGATACCGAATGCCTCCAGTGTCTCAACCAAAAAAACCCCAATCGACCCTATCGAAGGCCTTCTCGGCGTCAAGGGCAAGAAACACGGCTGGAACTCCACTCTGTCCCACGTGATGGATAAGATTCAGGACCCTCCTAGTACTGTCTTCCCCCGAACGGCCGGTAATAAAACCGGTCTGATCCGGATGGATAAGTTGTGGAATGACCTTCCCGAGTCTATCGGACAAGATCCCCGAGAAGAGCTTAATATCCAAGTTAATCAGGGATATCGGCTGATATCTGGGGATAAGTGTGGAGTCCTTTCCGGGTTTCGGGATAGGAGAGATGGTCGCCTCCAATAGCTCTGGGGGAAATACTCCCTTATGGGATGTTTCCGCAAAAGTCCTGAGTAGTATAGGGAGAATTTCTAATTGAGCTGTGGTGTAAAATATCGAGGACAGGCCGTCTGGTCCAGGGGATTTACCTTTTTTGAGAGATCGTATTGCACTGATCAACTCTGGCTCCGATATTGGGTTGTTCAGCTCGGAAAGTCTCTCCTCAGATATCTTGGTGAGTCCGAGTTTATTTAAGAAAGTTTTAATCTGAGCGGGAGACTTTCCGGTCGAGGGGAGACCAAATAGCGAGCCGTAGTATTCCGCAAAAGCATTACTTATGTGAGTTGGTGAAAGGCAGGTTTGACCTTTAAAGCATATCTTAGCTATACGCGTCTGACGGGTCCTGAATTTAATCTTGTTGGTGAGGGCTTTGCCAGGCTTCCCCCCGCTCGCGTACCATGATATTTTCAGCCGAGCTATTGCCTTCTTATATTGCTCGTCCAATCTCAATTTAATGGCTTTCTGAGTCTCTTCTATATGTATTATGTTCGAGAGGGTCTGATTTTCCTTGTTAATATTTTCTAACCTGGATAGTTCTATGTATAGGTCTGATAGAGATTTTCCCCATGTTTTATTCAATATTGAACCCATTTTAATCAGCACTCCTCTAATGTAGCACTTGAATGCACACCAGAGTGTCTGGTCACTAACTTCGCCATTGTCATTATTTTTGAAGAATTCCCGTATCTCAGTCTGAACTTTTGATTTATTTGTATCGGATGCCAGAATTGATTCATTTAATCGCCATTTAGACCTGTCCCTATATTCCTGTTTGTCTATGTAGTCTAAGAAAATGGGGGCGTGATCGGACCAGGAGATATTGCCTATTCGGGTCTTTAGGCAGCCATCTAAGTGTGGGGCTCTCATCAGAAAAAAATCAATCCTGGAGTATGACTTATGAGCATTTGAAAAGAAGGTGTAATCCCTAACTCCAGGGTTATATACTCGCCAGGTGTCATAGAGGTTGTTACTCATCATAAAGTGTGTGAAAGATTCTGCACTCTTTTTAACTCTTGAGTCCAATCTGGCCCCCCTAGGTAAGCTTTTATCAAACGAGGCATCTGCTATAATATTTAGGTCTCCACCTAATATGGTGATTCCTTGCTGTATTTTATCGACTCGCTCTACAATCCTCCCCAGAAAACCCAGTGTTCCATCGGAGGGAGCATATACGTTAACCAAAGTATAGAGGGCATTATTAAGTGTACAGATTATAATACAGGACCTGCCATTAGTATCTGTCTCAAGATGAATTAGTTCAAATTTTAATCTTTCAGAAATAATGATTGCCACCCCTCTTTTTTTCCTGTCTGGGAGGGATGATTCATAGACAGTTGGACATTTTTTTAATTTCCACAGTCCGGCAGAGCATAACTTCCAGTGGGTCTCCTGGACTAAACAGATATCCACTTGGTTTCGAGTGATCGAGTCATATAGATAAGATCGCTTCTGTGGGGAGTTTAGGCCCTGGGAGTTGATCAACATGAATTTAATTGACATGGCTATGATCTCAGTGGGTCAGTCCTATCGAAGATGTTAAGAGGGAGATGGGAGCGTCGATATTGCGCAGGAAAAAGTAGAGAAAGAGAAGAAAAGAAAAAGAAGAGAAAGAAAGAAGGGAGAAAGAGAAGAGAAAAAAAAAAAAAAAAGGTTCTGTCCTGCAGGTGCACATGGACAAAGACATACAGTAACAAATACATGCATCCTTCCATTCTACTTGCTGGGGCAGCCCGTTGCCCAACCAAAAGTTTGGTTAACTGGGCCACGCCCTGTGCCAGCATAAATCCCGTAACCACCGCGGGATACTAACTAGTGCCTGGACTGGGTTAGGCGGAGGGGCGACTGCAAGAGAGAGCGTTGTTGTTGGGAGGGAGAGCGCAGAGTGTAGAGCAAATAGAGGGGAAAAAACTGTAGAAGGGAGAAAAAGAAGGAAAGAGAGAAAAAATAAAAAAATTAAAAAAAAGGGAATAGTGCTCGAAAGTTATTATTTATATAGTATTAAAAAAGTGCGTTTTAGTGCATTATTACATAGAGTAATGTGAGGTTATATCCCGCTGAGTGTGTAGCTTTTAAAAGCTATCTTAAGTTCAATTTAGCTAGTATAGTGCAATATAGTAACTCATATTGGAAAAGAGAGAAAAAGGAAAAATATATATATATATGTATATAATTAAACGGTGTACAGTTTTATATATCTTAGTATATTATAGTGCAGAAATATTAAGAAAGTGCATTGTAGTGCATTATTACATAGGGTTATCTTAATAATTGTAAGGTTATATCCAACTAAATATGTAGCTTTTGAGGTCTGTCTTAGGTTCAATTACCTAGTTCAATACACAATAATAGTTCATTTTGGGAGAAAAAAAAAAGACAGTTATTATATAAGTCCCCTCGAAAGTGCTCTCTTTTCATGGATGTTACCAGTGCCTTTAGTAGTCTGCTATTTCTTGGGGGGTATTAAGCCCCAACTAAGCATATAGTCCTTGGCTGTGGCCTGTTGATCGCATTGGTAAGTCTTGCCCTGATAAAAAATTATCAGTTTTGTGGGGAATCCCCATCTATACTGAATGTCTTTAGATCTCAAGATAGCAGTATACTGGTTAAATTCCTTTCTTTCCATTCTGGTATTTTGTGAAATATCCGCATATAGGGTAATTGTAGAGAAATTTGGATCTTGAGTTGGTTTTGTTCTGACTTGTCTCAATAGGAGTTCTTTAATTCTTGCGTTTTGGAAACATACAATCACGTCCCTTGGGACCTCTTGTGGAAGACTGGCTGGTCTAGGGAGTCTATGCAGTCTCTCAAAGGGGAGAGTCCCAATAATTTCCGGTGACAAATATAGTTTCAAGAAGTCGGTGAGGTATGTTTCCAGGTCTATGTTCTTAATATTTTCAGGAATTCCTCGAAATTTTAAATTCCGTCTCCTCGAGCGATCCTCCAGATCGTTAATCTTTTGTTTTAGCATGTTCACTTCTTTTTTAAGCTCAGAGTTGTCTGCCTGGATCTGTAGGAGACCCTCCTGTAGCTGGTCTATTTGACCTGCTTGGGTCGATGGAGAGTCAGCTGGAGTTGTAAGAGATCTGCCTTAATTTCCGCAAGATTTTTGTTGGAGTCAGCCCTAATTTTTTCATAGAGATTATCTAGGGCCGAGGAGAGCATACTTTGAGAGATTGGAGTATTAGAAGAAGTGTCTAACATGCTCTCCTCTGCCGAGGAGTTAGGTAAAGCCTTAGTTGTCTGATCATTGGTTTTTAATAATGATTTGGGGGAATAATAGGTGTTGATTCCAGAGTCTTTTACTGGTTTTTCCTTCTCTTTATCACGTTTAGGAGCCATTTCGCAATTAAGCCGAATATAGGTCTGTTCGTGAATGAATAGAAGGATTTTTCATGTATTGACTTATATAATTTTCAAAGATAGGGTTCCAGTCGAGTCTCAGTAAGTTCTTTTTTTTTTTTTTTTTTGTATTCTATTTTTTATTTTGTAGAGATAACATTGACACAGTGACACATTGGAATAAAGAGAACAAAAAAAAAGGAAAAAAGGATATTCAAATAGATAAAAAATAGAAAAATAAAAAGGCAAGAGAACCTAGACAGTATATACTTATCTAGTGACAGTATTCGCTAAATCGTACTCCATGATATACATCCTATATTCCTTTAATCTCCCCTTGCCCCTCAGACCTTCTTATTAACGAGAGAGGAAAAAAAAAAAAAAAGTATAGAGTCAAAGGAAGGGTTGAAAAAAATAAATAAAAATTAATTAATTAATTAATTTAAAAAAAAAAAAAAATTATAATAGTAAAGGCAAATTTTAGTCATCAAAAGTGGGAAGCGGGGGCAAGAGGTACTTGGCAGAGTGTATTGACTAGCTATGTTCAATTTAGTCCATGTGTCGCATTCATACTGAGGTAAGGATAGGAAGAAGAAAGAGAGAGCTCCCATGGGGACACCAGGGGCGCGGGGCCCAAACGCGTGCCGGCATCCGGGGGCATGGCGAGATCCCATCGGGTCAGGGGAAGGAAAAAAGGAAGCGGGTGGCAAAAAGCGCAGATCAGAGTTTCTAGGGGGTTTGGTCGATTGCTTCACTAGTGGTTAACCACAGCCCCAGGATTTCCTCAAAGAGATCGTAGTAAGGGTTGGCTACAGAGGAACCTTTTTCCATGGAAAGTTGGTAGTCCATCTGGACTCTTATTTCTTGCAAGGAAGGGGTGGGAGTCTCAGTAAGTTCTATATCATCTGTTCGTGCCTCCCAGGCTATATCAGATCCAGAAATGGGGGCCCAGATGATGTGTAGTGCAAGACAGCAGTGATCGTTTGGATCCAAGATGGTAGGAAAAGCTTAGGGCAGCTTATTCGGTGAATTCACTACTAATTTCGGGAGGTATCTTCCATGTTACTTTGAGAGAATTTAATTAAATCTGTGCAGTGCGAAGCATAAGGTTTAAGTATAGCGTGTCCTTGTGTAACAAACCAAAAGATTCAGGTTGACAATCATTCTATACAGAGTTACACAGTATAGTAGGTACTTATAGCTTATCGTTATTTGAAAGTCCGGCCCACAGCAAGTGCGTGTGTTTAAATAGAGTGTATTAGGTGAAGTCAAGCTTCTCAGCACTTCTCAAAGCTCTTTAGAACATTGTTATTTGGTATAGCGTTTAAATGTTTTAGGGCTGCTGGCTGTCTCTGCTAATCCCGCAGAACAAAACCACCAATAAATGAGATAGATATATGGTAGATTTATATAGCGCACTGCGCAGGTCAGTCAGCCAGGGTGTAGTGAGCAGATTTATCTCATGTATCGAGGTGCTCAGAACAAGTCAGGCCAATCTGTTTTTAGTGGAGTGACTCCCACCATAAGTCAATTGAAGACAATCGAGCTAGCCTGAACAGGTGATGTCAGTCTCACGTCGAATTAGTTAATGTAAGGCCAGGAGTCGGTCCAGCGTATGATAAAAAAAATTATTTCATCGGTTAGTACATCCGAGACACATCAGATCTGATATAAGCAGGGTTATTTGTAGATTGTCACATTAATAGACATAACTCAAGTCCTGCAGCAATGCGTGTGGCAAAAAAAAAAAAAAAAAAATTAATAATAGTTTCGTCGGTTAGTACATCTGACGCAGTTCAGGTCTGGTGTAAACAAACTTATTTGTGGGTTGTCACTTTAATAGACATAACTCAAGTCTTGCAGCAGATGCGTGTAATAGAAAAGAATGATTTTATCGATTAGTAAATTTAAGACAGTTCAGGTCTAGTATGAACAGAGTTATTTATAGGTTGTCACATTAGTAGACGTAACTGAGGTATTGCAGCAATAAATTTGCTCAATAGGGTTCAATTCCTTGTCTGAAATTTTTTATTCTGTGGTTGCTCCAGCATGCAGCTTGGAATTTTGACGTGTAGTCAGCCTGAGCCCATCTTTCATTTGGGACTTTTTTTTTTAAGCCGGACAGTGTATTTTACCCAAAAAAGTATATATTTTGTAAAAGTAGACACCCTAGGCTATTTTAAATTGTGGTATTTTAACACTTTCCATGCACCAATTCTACCACCAGCCTTTGTCAAAGTTTGTGGTAGTAATTTTATTGTGTATTTTTTCCCACATACATTGAACTTTAGACACAAATTCACATATTTCGGTATGTGTCACTGACAAACAATACCACAATATGTGTTCAGCAACATCTCCCGAGCACAGGAATACCACCTATGCCAGGGCTTGACAAATTTAATTAAGTTTTAGGAGCCCGCTAAAAAATTTAGGAGCCAGACAACGGCACATCACAAAATCATAAACGCACAGAGACATTCACATACACCCCCCTTACATACACAGCCAGTTACATTGACACACGCCACATATACAGCCAGTTACATTGACACACGCCACATACACAGCCAGTTACATTGACACACGCCACATACACAGCTAGTTACATTGACACACGCCACATACACAGCCAGTTACATTGACACACGCCACATACACAGCCAGTTACATTGACACATGCCACATACACAGCCAGTTACATTGACACATGCCACATACACAGCCAGTTACATTCACACACGCCACATACACAGCCAGTTACATTCACACACACCACATACACAACCAGTTACATTCACACATACATACCACATACACAGTCAGTTACATTCACACATACATACCACATACACAGTCAGTAACATTCACACACACCACATACACAGCCAGTTACATTCACATACACCACCTACACAGCCAGTTACATTCACACATACATACACACACACACGCACAGACCACATACACAGCCAGTTACATTCACTCATACATACACACAGACCACATACACAGCCAGTTACCTTCACACATACATACACACAGACCACATACACAACCAGTTACATTCACTCATACATACACACAAACCACACACAGCCAGTTACCTTCACACATACATACACCACATACAAAGCCAGTTACATACACACATACATACACACAGACCACATACACACATACATACACACAGACCACATACACAGCCAGTTACCTTCACACATACATACAGCACATACACAGCCAGTTACATACACACATATATACACACAGACCACATACACACATACATACACACAGACCACATACACAGCCAGTTACCTTCACACATACATACACCACATACACAGCCAGTTACATACACACATTTTTGTCTTTAAAAAAAAAAAAAAACACAAAAATGGTATTTCTTGTCCTCCCTCCCTGCTGCTTACCTTATTGCAGGGGAGGGGGACATTTATGCTGGAGCCCGATCCTCTTTCGGTTCCTGCTAAGTGCCGTGTTGTCACGTGACACTCGGCACTACAGCGTGTTGCGCGAGGGGGCGGAGCTTACAGTCTGTGTGATCCGCACAGACTTTCTCCCCTCGCGCTGCATGTAACGGATGGCAGCCGGCAAGGGCACACTGTGAAAAACAGCACCCGGGCGCCAGGTCTGATTTCCTGGTCGCCATGGCGACCTGGCGCCCGGGGTTTGTCGAGCCCTGACCTATGCATAGGTTTGTCAGCTTTGTTGGGGGTTGATAGGCTACATTTGAGAGGTGCGCTTTTTGATTTTCAAACTTGGAATTTTGACATGTAGAGCAAGGAAGGAGTTAATAGCTCTTATAAGAGCCTGTGTAGTACTGTACAAAAAAAATAACCCCTAAAAAGGCACAGACAAGAAAAAATGTTCTGCTGTGCAGTGATCAGTGGCAGGGAAGGGGTTACTATACAGGGTACACTATACAAAGGGTATGGCTTTTATAAAAGCCCTTGGGTCTCACAATTTTTTAACTTTTTATTAATTTATTACAATAAAAAACTTATATTATACAGATCTGTCTCTTTCCCTCAGTAAGTGAGGAGAGGGAGGCAGATCCATATGGGTTAGAACAATATTTACCAATATTGATCTAACCAGACGAATGGTGATGCTCATCTGAGAAATCACCAAACCACCTTTGCCACTGATCGGCTGTTACTGATCGCTATACATGCGTTCAGACAGCTTCAAAAGGAATACACGTAATCCCCTTGTGGGTATAATTATTATTTTTTTTTTTTTTATTATGAAAATATCAAAAAGGACATACAACAATAACAAGAAAAAATTGTGTGAGGAGATAGTCCTCACACCAACATGCTCTACCAAATCATACTTGTTTAAGTGGATAAATTCAAGTATAAGTATAATGTATTAAATAATATGATGCCACAAAAAAAGGAAGGATGATTAACAAACAGGCAACTAATACTAAAAATTGACAAACACAGACACACAGACATTGGTGGTGCCAGATCTATGGATTCTCTCAGATTACGATGTCTTGCCACATATACTCACAGTTTTGTGGGAGACTTTATACTTAACTTATCATATCAACACTCGATCTATTTTTCCACGGGGACCAAATTTCTATGCACTTGGTCTTCTTTTTTATAGAAACCTTCCTCCATTCTACAAATAAAGTGTACCTGGGATTGAACTTCTCCCCAATTTATTGCCCCTCTTATCTTCCATTTCCTTGCCATACATATTTTAATTGACATTAGAATACATATTAATAAGTTATTTTGGTGCTTGTTTTTCAGAGGGAGATCCAAATGGAATAAGAACGTTTGGGGTGTCAAAATTATATCTATTCCAAACATCTTTTTAATAGTTGCTATTAGGGGTATGCACGTTTTTTTAATCTCTTCACATCCCCACCACATGTGGTATAATGATCCCATCTTTTTTTCACATCTCCAACAGAGATTCGATTTACTTTTATCAAATTTCTAGATCTTTGTTGGGACCATATACCACCGGTGGAGGATCTTAAAGTATAATTCCTGTAAGCTCATAGAGTGGACAACCTTCCTTATTTGACAATATGCCCTCAGCCATTCCTCATTGCTATACTCTTTCCCCATCTCATTTTCCCATAGTTTTCTTTTTTTCTCCATCTTCTCATCCTTACTTGCTTCTAATAGTTTCCTAGAGATGGTAATCAGTCCTTTCTCATGTTTCTTTTCTAGGAATTCTTCGAGAGTAGGACACTTAACTACCTGCGATGCAGACAGAAGATATGCAATCCTGAGGTAAGTAAATCTCTCTGCTTCGTCTAACCCGAGCCTGTTATTTATTTGAGGGAATGGTAATAATTTATCATTAGTCATCAGTTCTGCTAGAGGGTTATTTAGTACCTTATCCCATTTCTTCAGGTTTAGATCTGCCAGATATACTTTCAGGTTTCCTATTGGGGTTGAGGGGAGAATTTGATCCCTTATGTTAAATTTCTTCTTAAGTTTATCTAGTGTTATAAGAATATTTTTTACTATCAGATTTGGTTGCTGTTGTTTTATTGTGTTCGGTATATTTGTCCAAACCATGTTATAGGGATTGGGAGTTACACTATATGGTTCCTCAATACTAAACCAGTCAGGAGGGAAGCTCCTATATTATTGAATGATAAATAATGTGAAATCATGCATGCCTCGTGCAGACTGTAAAGGTCTGGCATGGAGATTCCCCCCTTTTTTTATATTCCTTGAGAGTGTGCTATGAGCTATTCTTGGTTTTTTATTTTGCCACACATATGCACCAAAGATCTCTTGGCCTGTATTCAAAATATAATTTGGAACCCTTAGGGGAATTGCCCTCATCAGGTAGATAATTTTGGGGACTAAGTAAGAGTTGAGTATGTTGACTCTGCCGACCCATGATAGTTCAAGTCCTTTCCATGCTTTTATTTTTTCTTTAAGTTTCGGGATTAATGAGTCGAAATTACTTTGGGGTATGTTATCCAAATTAAAACTTAATTTAATTCCCAGATATTCTATTACTTGGTTATTCCCTTCCAGTTTTAATCTAGAGTTGATATATTTCCTATCATTTATGGATACATTTTTTGAGATGATCAGACCCTTGTGGGTATAATTAATGCCTAGCGAGTGTGACAAAAAAAAATGCTGATGGCAAAAAAAATCCTTCTGCGACCAGATCGCTCCATATGCGCTGCTTAGGCAGTGACCATATGCACTGCTTAGGAAGTGACCATATGCGCTGCTTAGGAAGTGATATATGGCAAGGAAGGGGTTAATAGCTCTTAAAAGAGCCTTTGATATACTGTAAAAAAAAAAAGTAAACAAAAATTAACCCCTAAAAAAATGCACAGACAGCAAAAAATGTGCTGCTGTGTAAGATCACTGCTTACACAGCGATCACTTGCAGGGAAGGGGTTAAACACTGGAAACGGCTTTTATAAAAGCCTTTGGGTCTCAATTTTATTAAATATATTATAATTAAAAACTCACATTATACAGCTCTGTCTGTCTCCCTCACTAAAACTCAAGTGAGAGGGAGGCAGATCTACACAGGTCAGATCAAATATTGACAAATATTGATCTAACCAGGCGAATGATGATGCTCATCTGAGCACCAAACCGCCTTTGCCACTGATCAGCTGTTACTGATTGCTATATATGCGCTCAGACAGCTAAAAAAAATTTTTTTTACGTTAAACGTAATCCCCTAGCAGATATAATTAACCTGTGACTGGTGTAATAAAAAAGTTTTTAAAAAAAGTAAAAATGCTTCTGCAGCAAGATTGCTGCAGTTGCGTCAGATCGCTGCTTAGGCAGTGATCTACAGCAAGCAACAGGTTAATAGCTCTTAAAAGAGCCTTTTTTATACTGTAATGAATTACAGTAAAAAAAATGAACCCCTAAAAAATGTACAAACAGCAAAAAATGTTCTGCTGTGTATGATCACTGCGTACACAGCGATCAATGGCAGGGAAGGGGTTAAACACTAAAACTAGTAAGGAGAGGGAGGCAGATCAATACTTGTCATAGGTAATATTGCCTTTGACTGTATGATAAGTGCTCATCAGAGCACTTATCATACATGCCTGCACACAGATCACACAGATCTGTTGTGCAGGCATCGATTGGCTCCCCCTAGAGCATCGGAAGTGAAATACATTCACTTCCGATGCTCTTGCCATTAGAAGGGAAGTGCTGCCTGTACAGGCAGAGTTCCCATCTACTGAGCTGATGGGCTCGCTCAGGAGAGCGACCACCATCGGTTCTGGGGCAGCCCGGGGGCACCCGAAGGTGCTGCTAAGTGCCTCGCTAGCGAGGCACTTTAGCAACACCGGAGGTGCTTAGGAAGCGAACGATCGCTTCCTAAGCACGTGTGCAGCCGGCGCAGCCATTTTTAAATGGCTGCTATGATCACTCTGGGGAGTGATCGGAGCGCGTCCCTGCAATTTTTTTTGGGTGTTGCACAATGCCTCTACCTAGAGGCATTGTAGCAACATTGATAGAGTAAAGAAATCTTTCTTTACTCGATTTAGTAAAACAAGACAGAGTTGGGGCGCATGTACCGGGAAGAAAAACAAAAAGCAACAATAGTGCAACACAGTTTAAATATAATTGGATGTATTGTAAATATCTACAGGGGTGCACTCACAAACGGATATTGAAATCAGGCTCATCAGAATATTGTAGTCAGTCGGTTTTAATCATTTCCATCTAAAGTGCTGGACACTTTATTGCAAATTTGCACAAAGCACCAATCTCCTGAGGAAGCCGACAGCAGAGCCGGCGAAATGCGTTGAGAAGTGGATCCAGCTGTTTATTTCTTCAAAGAAAAGTGCCTGAGTGTCTCATCCTGGTGGCAGCAGGAAAGAGGTTTTACCTCTCAGGACTTTTTCACGCAAGTTGCACTTTCAGTGCTATATATTTTGTACGTGTATTCATTGTTTTTATTGCCTGGTTTGTGTTAGCCACTGCGCAATGGTTTTTTAATGTTTTTTAGATGGAAATGATTAAAACCGACTGACTACAATATTCTGATGAGCCTGATTTCAATATCCGTTTGTGAGTGCACCCCTGTAGATATTTACAATACATCCAATTATATTTAAACTGTGTTGCACTATTGTTGCTTTTTGTTTTTCTTCCCGGTACATGCGCCCCAACTCTGTCTTGTTTTTCTATTGCCAAGTGCCCGAGGAGCACTTTAACGGGTGCTGCAGTGCCAGAGGAGGAGTATAATTTAATTACCTTTTCACTTTATTCACTCATTTTGTTCACTGTTTACATTTGGGTTAGTGTCACACCTTCTTTCTTTACTCGATTTAGTGCATGACGTGCCAGGCACGTCACCTGTCGGCAAGTCCACGATTTGCCGTGACGTGCCTGGCACGTCATCTGTCACCAAGGGGTTAAAACACCAGACATTTCACAAATAATATTGAGATAGGATTAATCTCAATTCTCATTGACCAGTTAATTTTATTGAGCTGACAATCACGCAGCAGGACATAGACCAAAATACTAAAAATAGGAAATATTATCCAACTTTGTTTTTATCTTTCCCTATACACACGTTGATTTAAAGCAATTCATTCCTAATTTGGGTTGCTATCAGGAAGTTCTTGCTACCTTTTTAGCTACATGGGGCTATTCACTGAGAAATGAGTTTTAGCTGTTTGACCCAATAGCAAACAAGTGGGTCAGCTGTGTGCGACTCAAGTGCACTTCACTAAGAGAATTCACATTGTGTTAACTACCAAGTCCCCATTTACTGATGTATGTGCTGCCTTGTAGAATGTAACACGTATATTAGGGCAGTGATGAATAGCCTTGGCACTGTGATTGGGAAACACATATGCCATGATGCTCAAAGAAACTTAAGGAACCGTATCACCTAAACACTGCTTATACTGTGAACATTGAGAATAAAAAATAATAGAAATTGCAAGCAAATGCCTAAATTATGAGAAAAATGTATTCTAAATGTCTGTGGAGTCTCCTGCTTATGACATGTTTGCCAGCTTGTGTGAGGATGCTGGGGGGATTAGCTCAGATGAGGCATTTCTGGGGCAGGCGGACTCTCCTAGAGGCCAGGTGAGTAGCCTCCCCAGCACAGTTGGGAGCCAGGACACTAGGAAGGCTAGATAGGTTGTGGTGGTAGGGAATTCTATTATTAGGAAGGTAGATAGGGTAATCTGTCGCCAGGACCCCGAATGCCGAACTGTATGTTGTCTCCCGGGTGCTCGGGTTCGGAATGTTGCGGAACGGGTAGGCAGATTCTTGGGAGGGGCTGGGCATGATCCAGCGGTCATAGTACACATTGGTACTAATGACAAAGTCAATGGTAAGTGGGGGGGTCCTTACAAATGATTTTAGGGAACTAGGAAAGAAGCTAAAGGAAAGGACCTCCAAGGTAATATTCTCGGAAATATTACCAGTACAACGCGCTACGTCAGGGAGACAGCGGGAGCATAGGGAGATTAATGCGTGGTTGCGAAGGTGGTGCAAGCAAGAGGGATTTGTGTTCTTGGAGCACTGGGCAGACTTTGCAGTCGGCTACAGACTCTATGGACGGGATGGGCTGTACCTCAATGATGAGGGGGCTGCAGTATTAGGGGCAAGGATGGCTAGAGGATTAGATGAGCTTTTAAACTAAGCTCTGGGGGGGAGGGTCAAGATCAAAATGAAGCAATGGTAGCTAGGGTAGATTGGAAGGTGAGTCTAGCTATGGGAGAGGAGGAGGAAAGCAGTGGTGGGGTTAACATATAATCCATATAATTAAACCTGCACACATTAAGTGTTTGTCAACTAAACAGAAAATGGGTAGTAATCTTAAATGTATTTTAGCAAATGCAAGAAGCTTGACAAACAAAATGGGTGAGCTGGAGATACTGGTAAGTGCTGAACAGTATGATTTAATCGGAATCCCAGAAACGTGGTGGGATGAGACCCACGACTGGTCAGTTAATTTACAAGGCTACTCACTTTTTAGAAAGGACAGAGTAAATAGAAAAGGGGGAGGGATTTGTCTGTATGTAAATCCTAAATTAAAGCCCAGTATTAAAGAAGGTGTGCATGATGTAACTGGAACTGATGTGGAGACACTGTGGGTGGAGATTAGCATAGACACTAAAAATAATCACACATTACTTGTAGGTGTATGCTACAAGCCACCAAATATTAGCATTGATGGAGAAGATCAGCTTTTATTACAAATTGAAAAGGCTGCAAATCTGAATGAAGTTCTAATCATGGGAGATTTTAATTACCCAGATATAGATTGGAAGTGTGGCACAACTAGTTCAGCAAGGGGCAGCAAGTTTCTGAACCTGCTTAATAACACATTTATGGCACAATTAGTAGACACCCCAACTAGAATGGATGCCTGTCTGGTTTGGTAATAACAAACAATGCAGAGCTTATCTCAAACATCCAAATAAGAGAACACCTGGGGAATAGTGACCATAATATGGTCTCATTTGAGCTTAATGCAAAAAAGCAAATTGGTAACTACGCCACCAAAACACTTCATTTTAGAAGGGCTCACTTTGATGGACTTTGATGGACACAACAGATGCATTTAAAAATGGTTTGGATGTTTTTTTAGGAAAGCAGAACATACAGGGCTATTAATAATAGAATAAGCATTTATAAAAGAGCTTATTGATCCAAGGAGAAATCTGATTGCCTCTTGGAGTCAAGAAGGAATTTTTCCCCCAGGAGGCAAAATTCGAAATAGCTTCCTTTGGGGTTTTTGCTGGGCCAGTGTTTAAAAAACAAAAAAAAACGCGCTTGCAGACAGAGATGGAGGTGAGAAGGGATCGGAAGATCCCCTCTCACCTCCGCTCTGCCTGCAAAACTGCACGGGGAGCCGAACAGGCAGCACAGAGAAACCTCCGTGCTGCCTGTTCGGCTCCCCGTGCAGTGTGACACGGAAGTGCCGACAGTCACGTGATCGGCGCTCTGACGTCAGACGCGCGCCGATCACGTGACCTGTCGGCACAACCGCCGGGAGGCCGAACAGGCAGCATGGAGGGACCATGCTGCCTGCCACCAGGGAAGTCCTCCTGCCACTAGCCACCAGGGAAGTCCTCCTGCCACTAGCCACCAGGGAAGTCCTGCCACTAGCCACCAGGGAAGTCCTGCCACTAGCCACCAGGGAAGTCCTCCTGCCACTAGCCACCAGGGAAGTCCTGCCACTAGCCACCAGGGAAAAAGGTAAGAGATGGGAAAGGGAGGGGGGGGCGTGGGGGGGGGGGGCAAAAACACTGGCATATTATTTGGCAAATTGGCTGGGGAATAGTACATGGCAAATAAGACTGGCATATTATTGGGCAAATTGGCTGGGGAATATTACATGGCAAATAAGACTGGCATATTATTGGGCAAATTGGCTGGGGAATATTACATGGCAAATAACACTGGCATATTATTGGGCAAATTGGCTGGGGAATATTACATGGCAAATAACACTGGAATATTATTGGGCAAATTTACTGGGGCATATTAAATGGCAGAATAACACTGGCATATTGGACAAATCGTCTGGGGAATATTAAATGGCAGAATAAGACTGGCATATTGGGCAAAATGGCTGGGGAATATTAAATGGCAATTAACACTGGCATATTGGGCAAATTAGCAGGGGCATATTAAATGGCAGATAACCTTGGAATATTATTGGGCAAATTGGCTGGGAAATATTAATGGCAAATAATATTGGAAATGTGTATGTAATGGGGTGATGGAGGCATGTAAATGTGGTGATGAGGCATGTCCTGGTGTGCAACGTGGGTTATGGGTCAAAATCCTGGCATATTGAGGGGCATAATCCTGGCATATTGAGGGGAAAATCCTGGCATATTGAGGGGGCATCATCTTGGCATATTGAGGGGAAAATCCTGGCATATTGGGTGTCTAAATCCTGGCATATTGAGGGGCATAATCCTGGCATACTGAGGGGCATAATCCTGGCATTTTGTAAGGGAAAATTCTAGCATATTAAATGGCAAATCCTGGCATATTGTGGGGGAAAATCCTGGCAATATTCGTTATAAAACAAGGAAAATATGGCCGTGGATGGGGAGGCGATTCGATGGTGCAATGGGCCACTTGACTGGATTTGCCCCCCAGGCCTAAGGCTGCCAGCCCTCCCCTGCAGGTCACCCTACAGAGTCCAAAAATATGTTTACATTAGTTCTGTTCTTGGATACCCAGTCGCAGTCCAATGAAATATGGAAAAAATCTACAGTAGAAGGTTGGCGCTTACTCATAAACTGATTACTCATAGTCTATGATTAAACGCTAACAAGAGGCGCGAAACGCGTAAGACTTTTTTACCACTAGAGTTTTTATTGGTCTTTATATGCCAAAAAACTTCAAGGTTTATTCATTATCCATTTTTACCTTCTACTGTGGATTTTTCTGTGGCTGACTTGCACAGTTCAGAGATAAGTACTCTATCATGTAATGTAAAGTAAAAGATTTGCCTCATCATTTTTTTTTCCAATGTCCGAGAAATGCATATAAAGTTTAATAGTGTAGTTACTGCTATAGCAACAATCCTTCATATCTCTGCAAGCCCTTCTTCTTGTGTTACATCACAGCACACAGGGCCGTCCAAAGCCAAACACCCCCAAGCACTCGAAACAGCTCAAAAGAGAAAGACTCATTTCACAGTAACAGCGAATCACAGCACTTTGTCAGAAGGGACCATCAAAAGTATTGCAATAGAATCCAGCCTGCTGTCTTATCCTATAACCCCTTAATGACACAGGAAGTACATGCACAGCAGGGGCCTATCACTTACTCTGTTGCCAATGCAACCAGCAAGCATCTACAGTGAGTCATAGAAGAGTGAGGTCACGCTGTGATGTCATAATGGTCACTGCTGCTGATAACTGCTTGAACATTCTTTTTCTCTCAGACACATCCGGAGCTCTGAAGGAGCTTCAGCATCCATCCTCGGTTCCATGGTATAGGGATCTATGCCTGACTTGGATGTGTCTCAAGACTTGGAGCTTGACTACCCTAAATCTGGACTTGTGCTTTGGAGGTTCTAGCAGGGGACGTTCTCTGTGGCAAGCGCAGCTACTCATGTAACCTTTAACAAAGATCGGTGCGTCTGCGGTAATCTTCCCCTTTTTCCCAGTTTCGCGAGGGAAGCATGTGGGGTGGTTGGGGAGGGTGTAATATGCACCTTTGCGATTGATGTTATTTTGGATCGGAGGTCTCCAACTGTGTTGTTCTTGTTGAACTGCAGCTGAGTTATCTATTATCCAGATGGAGCTCTAGTCCAGAGTCAACTGGAGGACTACAGTTGGACACCCAGTGTCTATACAATCCTTTAATTCATTGTTTTATTAATCTGTAATATAATTATAGTCTCTTTATTTGCCTCTTAATACCCAGAGGGAAGGGCAGTCCTTCTAGCCATGGTTCCCCAGAGGTTTCCCCCACAGGGTTTTTTTCCTGTCCTGAGTGCTGAAGGATGACTCTCTGTGAGTCCAGAGGTAGCCCATAGCTTGACCAGCTTTCTGGTTTAAACTATGATAATATCCAGGCACCTACTTGGCTGTAAATTACCCATCCCATTATCTATAGTATAGTAACTAATTCTGTGACATTTTATTTCTAATAAATGTAAAGTTAATTTATGTCTTCTCTCATGTTTTTTTTATTTCTCTAAGTGTAACCTCTCAAGTAACAGAAAACATGAGGGTGGGGTCTGAATATGGTGTGTGTGTGTGGGGGGGGGGGTGAAGTAAAAGGGAAATGAATTATTACAATCAGAAGTGCTGGGAAAGGATGTTTTGCTAATTAATCAAGAAAGAGGGAATGAGCATGTGGTGTTGAAGAGGTATAATGGATGACAGGCCCCTGAGAAAGGGATAAATATTGTAGTAAAGAGAGCAAAACACTGAATAACAGAAACTACTAATATTATAATAACAAAGAGTTTAACCTCTCTCACTCAGGCATTAACCCCTTCGTGACGTTAGGACGTTCTATGCCGTCCTGACTTTAAGTGCCTTAAAGTCGTTAGGACGGCATAGAACGTCCTTTGTTAAACAGCTCATCGCGGCTCCCCGCGATGAGCTGTTTCGGATCCCGCTGCAGGCACTTGCAGCGGGATCCCACCTGTCATCTGAGGCCACTTTGAGTGGCCTCAGTCCAACAGGGAAAATGTAGCCGGTGCTCAAAGCGAGCACCGGCTACATTTCTCTAAATCGCGCCGTGCCCGAACCTCCGTGACGTCACACGTGACGTCCCGGGGGTCTCGTGATCTTTTGGCAGGGACCCACAGGGTCTATTAAGACCCTGATCGGGTCTCTGCTTGAGTGTTCCTGGCTACCGATCACCTGGTGATCGGTGGCCAGGAACAATTTGTGACGTTTTGGTGCTTGCGTCATTTGGGACGCAAGCACCATGCGTCACGAAGGGGTTAACTGTGAAGGCTGACAGCAACCAACAAAAAAAAAGGTAAATTGAAACAGCTGGCTCACCAGAAGTTAAATGATAAAGCTATTGAAAAACGTATTAAGAAACAATTAAAGAACCAAATCCCTAGGGTGGCTGGGATGCTGGGTGTGCAATATGGGTGATGGGGCATGTACTGGGGTGTGTAGTATGGGCAGGACCAGCCTTTGGGTTATGCAACCTGTGTGACCGCACAGGGCGCAACATCCATGGGGTGCCAAAGGTGCTGGCTGGTGAGCTCCATAGGTCTCCCATCACCAGCCCTCTGCACGGAGGGGACGAGCAGTGGCGTCAATAGAGAGCTGCTGACTGCACTAGGACTCATGCCAGTGCCGGGCCGAGGCAGCAAAATGCTCAGGTATCAAAAGGGCAGCACTCCTCTTGAATTATTTTGCCCTCCCCCGTTTTTAGTGGAGTAGGACCAGAGGGGAGGGAAACAAATAATGCAAAGTTAGTTTTTTAAGAGGACAAAAAAAATTGCCTTTTTTTAGTGTCCAACAAAAAGAATCCCTAAATCAGAACAGTGTTAAAAAAATAAACAAACCTTTCCAATGTATTCTGCTACAGCTGGGCGCCCCAATATATATCCTGGTTTGGTCGCAAAAATGCGATAGAAATTAATGTGATGCCACGGCTCCTATACCTTTTTCAAACTCTCCCCATAACCATCCCGTTAGCCTTTTTTGCTTCCTTGAAATCTCTTTTCCTGCAGTTTGTGTGGGCCAAAAAAAGACCCAGAATTAAGTATACGACCCTGACCCGGCCAAAGGCTGAGGGAGGCACGGGACTACCTGATCCACGAAGGTACTATCAGGCTTGCCACCTGGTGAGAGTTATGGAATGGGCGCACAAACCCCAACACAAGTTATGGTTTAACATAGAATCCACCTTTACCTCCATCCCTTTATCTCATCTGTTATGGCTACCAAAGGGGCATGCGGCTTCGGCCCTAGTGAACCACCCTCTCTGCTACACATACACTTACTACCCACCAAAACCCGGGTGCTTTCCAACTGTCTTCTCCATCTGATTTTGTCCCGAACTCAAACTTTATGGATAAAGACAAACGTAAGTCTCTTGGGGGATTTTTGGGGAGGTTTTTCCAACTAGGTTGGATCGTTTTCACTATCTCCAACTCCAAAGATACTTCCACAAAATTCCTGGGAAGCACAACTTGATACGTGAAAGTACGTAGTTTGAAATTCTATGCACCAAATCTCAATTCCCTACGTATGGAGTTTCTTTATAGTATAAACTGTTGCTGTCAGAATTAGATCATACTCCGTTAAAGTTCCTGGGCCATTGGGAAAGGGCACTACAGTTGGATATCGACCAATTGGGTTGGGACAAAGTCTTCACATTAATACACAAATGCTCTTTGCAGACCAAGGTCCAGGAAACTTTTTATAAATTACTGACTCATTGGTATCAGACTCCAGTGATTCTCAGTAGGGCTTTCCCGGTTCTTTGCTGAAGATGTGGAAATGCTACTGGGACTCTACTACATATCTGGTGGGAAAGCCAAAAAATAGTCCCGTTCTGGGAGCAAATTCATCAGGTTATTTCTAAATTCACAGACTTTCCCCCTCCATTCCTTCCAGGCCCGTATTTATTTCATTATACTACACAATCGATCTCTAGCTATAAGAAATCAGTGGTCTGCCACTTAATTAACTTGGCCAATGTTTTGATCCCTCTTCACTGGAAGGAGCCTACATCCCCCCCACCCCTCCATCTTTCCGTGAGTGGATTTTAACGTGAATTGGAGGATCTGGTCTCACATTCTGGGGACAGGATAAATATCTGAAGATGTGGTTTTACTGACTGGAGTATATCCAGGATCCTTGGACTCGTGTTTTGTTGGAGACCTAGTCAGGCGGATGGCCTGCCTACATTTTTCTAACACGGTAAACATATTCATAGTTTTCATGTGTGTCGCATAGGAGTGTTGTAGTTTTCCTGGTCTTGGCTACTATGGAGGTGGAGGTGTATATTACTGCTAAATCGTGTATACATTAAGCATATGGTGATTTGTGGTTTTTGACCTGCTGCGTCAGGTATCTCATTGATATGTATATGTATGTCCCTCCCTCCCCCCCCCCCCCCCCATTACCATACCTCTTTCTCTTCTGTACCTGCACCCCCCCCCCCCCCCCCCCCATCTTTTATTTGTTATTTTCTTGGAAAATTCAATAAACATTTATTAACAAAAAAAAAACTTTCCTCAATCCTGAAAGATAAGATGAGAATGAATGGCGTGCATATTTTTATGAATTTTACTTGACTGGAGACATATATTGTATATAGTGTGGTGTTCTAGCATTAAAACTTGTGGACATGCAGTCTGTCAATGTGTGTCTCAATTTGCGTACTAAAAGTCTCCAGCCAACTTATTTAAACATGAAAGGTTTCTGACCTTTCTTATAATACACAATTCATGATACTGAGATTTGGTTGCTTGTGTTAATCTTAAAATTACATTCATTGGCTGAAAGTGAACATTCAAACACTCAAACTGTGAATAATTAGTGAAGTTGATTTAAGAAAAAAATAAAATGTTGAAAAGTGAATAACTTATTGTTACTGCAGTTTTGCTGAAAATGTGTGTGAAATCTGGGTCTTGCAGAAATGTCCTGGGTGTGCAATGTGGGGCTAGGGAATGTCCTGGATGTGCAAACTAGGGGGCTGGAGTAAATCCTATGTGTGCAATCTGGGTGAGGGATAAGTCCTGTGGGTGCAATCTACGTGCTCTGGCAAGACCTGTAGGTGCAATCTGAGTGCTTGCCAAGACACGTGGGTGCCACAGAAAAGATCTGTGGGTATTCTAGAAATACCTGTGGGTACAGGCTGGGTGCTGTTGCAAGTCCATCATGCTTTTCTTCATAAAACGTTACTGATAAATGTGACCACAGGAGGGCCCTATTGGCTCTGATAGGATCAGGATGTTACAATATTTTATGATTGGCTCTGTTAACTGGTAAATTACCCCCTAAGATGTCTTCCAGATGATTGATGGTTTTATTAGTTATTGGACTGAGGTATTAGTTGGAATTTTATGCACAGTTTATCCACAATATTGGGTGGAATGCTTTATAGTATGTGTGTTTTCTTATTCCACTGTGTATTTGAAGGGATCAACTTTACTTGGCTCACTATACTGCTTGCTTAAAGGGTCTGTCTGGTGCCCAAAATGCATCTTCCAAATATTAATGTGCATACATTTTTTAAGGATTGTTTATTAATATTATGCACATATTTTCTGTTGATTCTAATAAATTATGTTTCTGTACCATTCGGTTATATATATTTATACCTCACAAAAATTTTATAAAATTATACCATGCTGTCTGTCTCGGGGATGGGACACTTCATCGCGGCTGCTTCCGCGCAGCCGCTTCACCGCCGACTCTACAGCACAAGACAGATCGTCGCTGGAGATTTCATCGCGGGACATTTCATCGCTAAATGTAAGTATTTTACCGATTTTAGTTGGTTTAGAATTAGGGTTTAGTGGGTTAGAATTAGGTTTAGTGTTTAGTGTTAGGGGTTAATTTTACTATTAGGGGTCGGGGGTTAATATTAGGGTTAGTATTAGGGTTAGTATTAGGGTTAGTATTAGGGTTTAGGGGGTTAACTTTAGTATTAGGGATCGGGGGGTTAGTATTAGGGTTACTATTAGGGTTTGTATTGGGGTTTAGGGGGTTAACTTTAGTATTAGGGATCGGGGGGTTAGTATTAGGGTTAGTATTGGGGTTTAGGGGGTTAACTTTAGTATTAGGGGTCGGGGGTTAGAATTAGGGTTAGTATTAGGGGTCGGGGGTTAGTATTAGGGTTAGTATTGGGGTTTAGGGGGTTAATTTTAGTATTGGGGTTAATTTTAGTGTTAGTATTGGGGTTTAGTGTTTAGTGTTACTATTGGGGGGGGAATCATTTATTATGGGGGTTATTTTAGTTTTACTTTTAGATTTGTAAGAGCTGACCGTTCAGTGCTGAACGGTCAGCTCTTACATAGCTGCAGCCGCGGTGAAACGGCCGCGTTATTCTTCATTGCTAACAGTTCAGCGTTCTAACTGCAGTGCTGAACTGTCAGCGATGAAGATGCGGCGCGGAAGTGTCCTAGACCCGTCTGTCTCTGTATATGTACTATAATGTACTACCTGTCATTCTATTCTGTACAGCAGATTCCTGTATAGTGAAATGAACTATACAATACAGCTTGTCTCCTTACTAACTGTATGGTGATTTGAACTATACTATACAGTAGCGGTCTGCAACCAGTATGCCGCAGCACACTGGTGCGCCTCTGGATAATGGGAGCTGCATGCCGGGTCCCTGAGACGAGAGCCGATGTTGATTTAGACAACATCACCCTGTTTAAAAAATAATATATTCGAGCAAATTGGCTGGGGCATATTAAATGGCAAATTAATACTAACATAATATTGTGCAAATTGGCTCTGGCTTATTAAATGGAAAAATAATACTGGCATATTATTGGGCAAATTGGCTGGGGCATATTAATGGCAAAATAATACTGGCATACTAATGGATAAATTGGCTGTGACTGGTTTCGTTTGTCTATTTATTATTTTTCAATGCACTGGTGGTTTGTAATGCACTGGCTTGGTTTGTGCATTTTCTATTTATTTTGCACACTTGCTTGGTTTTAAAGGTAAATAAAGGCATCTATCTCTTATGTTCTGTGTATGCACTTGACTTTGCCCATAATATTCCCCAGCTAATTTTCCCAATAATATGCCAGTATCATTTGCCATTAATATGCCCCTGCCAATTTGCCCAATAATATGTTAGTGTTATTTGCCATTAATAAGCCCCAGCCAATTTGCCAAATAATATGCCAATGTTATTTGCCATTTAATATGCCCCTGCTAATTTGCCCAATAATATGCCAGTGTTATTTGCCATGTTATATCCCTCAGCCAATTTGCCCAATAATATGCCAGTGTTATTTGCCATTTAATGTGCCCCTGCCAATTTGCCCAATAATATGCCAGTGTTATTAGCCAGTTAATGTGCCCCTGCCAATTTGCCCAATAATATGCCAGTGTTATTTGCCATTTAATAAGCCCCTGCTAATTTGCCCCAATCGCCCCATTTCTCCAGACTTACCTTTCCCTGGTGGCTAGTGGCAGGCAGCATGGTCCCCTCCATGCTGCCTGTTCGGCTCCCAGGCGAGTGTGCCGACAGGTCACGTGACACGACGCGCGTATGACGTCAGCGCACCCTTCACGTGACTGTCGGCACTTTCGTGTCACACTGCACTGGGAGCCAAACAGGCAGCACGGATGTTTCTCTTTGCTGCTTGTTCGGCTACCCGTGCAGCCTGGCAGGCAGAGCGATGGTGAGGGGGGATCTTCCTCTCACCTCCGTCTCTACCTGCAAGCGCGGGCTTTTATTTTATTTTTTTTAAAGGGCCGGGTTTTTAAAAAATTTTTTTTTAAAACATTTCAGTGCTTGCCGCCCTAGGCACCCACCTAGGATGCCTCGCGGTAAATACAGCACTGGATATGAACTAAACAATACAGCTTGTCTCCTTGCTAGCTGTATAGTGATATGAACTATATTATATAGCTTGTCTCCTGGCTAGCTGTATAGTGATTTGAACTAAACAATACAGCTTGTCTCCTGGCTAGCAGTATAGTAATATGAACTATACTATACAGCTTGTCTCCTTGCTAGCTGTATAGTGATTTAAACTATATGATATAGCTTGTCTCCTGGCTAGCTGTATAGTGATTTAAACTATATATAACAGCTTGTCTCCTTGGTAGCAGTATACTGATATGAACTATACTATACAGCTAGGGATGGGACACTTCATCGTGGCTGCATCTGCACAGCCGCTTCACCGCCGTCTCTGCACCACAAGACAGCTCGTCGCTGGAGATTTCATCGCAGGACATTTCATCACTAAAGGTAAGTTTATTTTAGTATTTTATCTATTTTCATTTATTTTAGTAAGGGTGGTTAGAATTAGGGTTTAGAGGGTTAGAGGTAGGGTTTAGGGGGTTAGAATTCGTTTTTAGGGTTCGGGGGTTAATTTTAGTATTAGGGTTTAGGGGTTAATTTTAGTATTAGGGTTCGGGGGTTAGTATTAGGGTTTACAGGGTTAGTATTAGGGTTCGGGGGTTAGTATTAGGGTTTACAGGGTTAGTATTAGGGTTCAGGGGTTAGTATTAGGGTTTAGGGGGTTCATTTTAGTATTAGGTTTCGGGGGTTAGTATTAGGGTTTAGGGGGTTAGTATTATTGCTCGGGGGTTAGTATTAGGGGTCGGGGGTTAGTATTAGGGTTCAGGGGTTCATTTTAGTATTGGGGTTTTATGGGTAAATTTTAGTATTAGGGTTAATTTTACTATTGAGGGTTGGGGGGGCACTTTGGGGGGGTATTCATTTATTGGGGGGGGGGTATTTTCTTTTTACTTTTACATTTTTAAGAGCTGATAGTTCAGTGCTGAACTGTCAGCTCTTACATAGCCACGTCCGCGATGAAATGGCCGTGTTATTCTTCATTGCTGACAGTTACTGCAGATGCGACGAAGAAGAGACCCATACAGCTTGTCTCCTTGGTAGCTGTATAGTGATTTAAACTATATTATATAGCTTGTCTCTTGGCTAGCTGTATAGTGATTTGAACTATATTATATAGCTTGTCTCTTGGCTAGCTGTATAGTGATTTGAACTAAATCATAAAGCTTGTCTCCAGGCTAGCAGTATACTGATATGAACTGTACAATACAGCTTGTCTCCAGGCTACCTGTATAGTGATATGAACTATACCATACAGAATGTCTCCTTGCTAGCTGTATAGTCATTTGAACTATATTAAACAGCTTGTCTCCTGGCTAGGTGTATAGTGATATGAATTATATTATATAGCTTGTCTCCTGGCTATCTGTATAGTGATATGAACTATATCATACAGCCTGTCTCCAAGCCAGCAGTATACTGATATGAAATATATACTGTACAGCTTGTCAACTGGCAACCCAAATATTGATATGAACTATACTATCCAGCTTGTTTCTTGGCTAGCTATATGCTGATTTGACCTCCATTGTACAACCTGCCATTTTATTCTATATAATAACAAAATACCTGCCATAATAGATGCATTCTTACCCCTCCACACCCCACTGGTGGCACTGGTACGCCACAATGCACAGCATGCACGCATGAACTTACCATGAATAAATTAGACAATTCATTCCTAATATGATTTTTTCTTGTTTACCAGTCTCCTTGTCTGAATAAGTCAGAGACATTTATAAAATACACCTGACTGCTTTTAAATAGAAAGCAGAAATCATTTATAAAACAAAGTGCAAAAAAGTGTGAAGATTGACAGTTTAATTTGTTATAAAAGGGACACTAAATGTTTTTTTTCCACTTGTGCTTCTAATATAGAAGCATAAGTGAAACGTTAGTTGTCTCTAGTATGAGGATGAACTGGTGTGTACTTTTGATAGTACATGCCAGCAGGGCCGGTGCAAGGATTTTCGTCTACACAGGCGAAGGTGCCTTTTGGTGTCCCTCCTCTGACCTGCCACGCCTCCCACACCACCAACCCTCCATACATTTTATATATATAAAAGTATAATGTATTATGCGGAAAATAAATACATCTAAATATTCAACTCGCATGCTCTAAATTTGTCACACATTGACACCCTAACACACATTGAAACCCTTAAACACAGAAACACCCTTGCAGTCACACACAGAGACACACTTACCACTAGAGGCGTTGCTAGGTTTCCAAAATATCTGGGGCTATAGCCCATAAGACTTTTTTAATTTTGTTAAATGGAACCATACGGGCACTTACTGAGTGAGTGTGTGTGTGTGCATGTCAGTGTGAGTGTGTGCATGTCAGTGAGAGTGAGTGTGTGCATGTCAGTGTGAGTGTGTGCATGTCAGTGAGAGTGAGTGTGTGCATGTCAGTGAGAGTGAGTGTGTGCATGTCAGTGAGAGTGAGTGTGTGCATGTCAGTGAGAGTGAGTGTGTGCATGTCAGTGAGAGTGAGTGTGTGCATGTCAGTGAGAGTGAGTGTGTGCATGTCAGTGAGAGTGTGTGTGTGCATGTCAGTGAGAGTGAGTGTGTGCATGTCAGTGAGAGTGAGTGTGTGCATGTCAGTGAGAGTGTGTGTGTGCATGTCAGTGAGAGTGTGTGCGTGCATGTCAGTGAGAGTGTGTGCATGCATGTCAGTGAGAGTGTGTGCGCATGTCAGTGAGAGTGTGTGCGCATGTCAGTGAGAGTGAGTGTGTGCATGTCAGTGAGAGTGAGTGTGTGCATGTCAGTGAGAGTGAGTGTGTGCATGTCAGTGAGAGTGAGTGTGTGCATGTGAGTGTGTGCATGTCAGTGTGTGCATGTGAGTGTGTATGTCAGTGTGAGTGTGTGCATGTCAGTGTGTGCATGTCAGTGTGAGCGAGAGTGAGAGCATGTCAGTGTGAGCGAGAGTGAGAGCATGTCAGTGTGAGCGAGAGTGAGAGCATGTCAGTGTGAGCGAGAGTGAGAGCATGTCAGTGTGAGCGAGAGTGAGAGCATGTCAGTGTGAGCGAGAGTGAGAGCATGTCAGTGTGAGCGAGAGTGTGCGTTTGTGTCAGTGTCTGAGTGCCGAGATATGACGTGAAGATGAAAGATGGAAGATGAATAAAGACCCGGCTGCAGCAGAAATGCCCCCCTCCCCTACTGAGGTAAAGCAGAAGGGAAGGGGGACACATTAAAATATTTATTGTCTCTTAAAAATAAAAAAAACTGCTGACTGGCACGTAACTGGCTATGTATGTGTTGTGTGTGTGTATGTATGTAACCGGCTGTGTGTGTGTGTGTGTGTGTGTGTGTATGTAACTGGCTGTGTATATGTATGTAACTGGCTGTGTATGTGTTGTGTGTGTGTGTGTATGTAACTGGCAGTGTGTGTGTGTATGTATGTAACTGGCTGTGTGTGTATATATGTATCTGGTTGTGTGTGTGTGTGTATGTATGTAACTGTCTGTGTATGTGTTTTGTGTGTGTGTGTGTAACTGGCTGTGTATGTGTTGTGTGTGTATGTATTTAACTGGCTGTGTTTGTGTTGTGTGTGTGTGTATGTATTTAACTGGCTGTGTATGTGCTGTGTGTGTGTGTGTGTATGTATGTATGTAACTGGCTGTGTGTGTATATATGTAACTGGCTGTGTGTGTGTGTGTGTGTGTGTATGTATGTAACTGTCTGTGTATGTGTTGTGTGTGTGTGTGTATGTAACTGGCTGTGTATGTGTTGTGTGTGTATGTATTTTACTAGCTGTGTATGTATGTATTTAACTGGCTGTGTATGTGTTGTGTGTGTATGTATTTAACTGGCTGTGTATGTGTTGTGTGTGTATGTATTTAACTGCCTGTGTATGTATGTATTTAACTGGCTGTGTATGTGTTGTGTGTGTATGTATTTAACTGGCTGTGTATGTGTTGTGTGTGTATGTATTTAACTGCCTGTGTATGTGTTGTGTGTGTATGTATGTAACTGGCTGTGTATGTGTTGTGTGTGAATATGTATTTAACTGGCTGTGTATGCATTGTGTGTGTTTTTAACTGGCTGTGTATGTGTTGTGTGTGTATGTATTTAACTGGCTGTGTATGTGCTGTGTGTGTGTATGTATGTAACTGGCTGTGTATGTGTTGTGTGTGTGTATGTATGTAACTGGCAGTGTGTGTGTGTGTGTGTGTATGTATGTAACTGGCAGTGTGTGTGTGTGTGTATGTATGTAACTGGCTGTGTGTGTATATATGTAACTGGCTGTGTGTGTGTATGTATGTAACTGTCTGTGTATGTGTTGTGTGTGTGTGTGTGTAACTGTCTGTGTATGTGTTGTGTGTGTATGTATTTTACTAGCTGTGTATGTATTGTGTGTGTATGTATGTAACTGGCTGTGTGTGTATATATGTAACTGGCTGTGTGTGTATGTATGTACACTGTCTGTGTATGTGTTGTGTGTGTGTGTGTGTGTGTGTGTGTGTGTGTGTGTGTGTGTATGTAACTGGCTGTGTATGTGTTGTGTGTGTATGTATTTTACTAGCTGTGTATGTATTGTGTATGTATGTATTTAACTGGCTGTGTATGTGTTGTGTGTGTATGTATTTAACTGCCTGTGTATGTGTTGTGTGTGTATCTATGTAACTGGCTGTGTATGTGTTGTATGTGAATATGTATGTAACTGTCTGTGTATGTGACGTGTGGGACACATTAAGGAATTCATTTTTTCTTTTAAAAAAAAACAAAAAAACATCAACCAAACTTGCTGACTGGTGTGTGTAACTGGCTGTGTATGTGACTGACTGGATGTCTGTGAGGTGTGTGTATGTGACTTTCTGTGTATGTATGTGATTCTGTATGTGAGGTGTGTGTATGTGAATGTCTCTGTGTATGTATGCTTTTGTGATGTGCCATTGTCTGGCTCCTACATTTTTTTTGCTGGTTTCTAAAACTAAATAAAATTTGTCAAGCCCTGATATAAAAATAAATCCGTCCAATGCTGTTTAGCAGTCCTGTAATAAAAAATGTAACAGACACACATAACACACATATGTGTGACATTATTTATTACAGGACTGCTAAACAGGATATAAATGATTTATGATATATATCAGGACTTGACAAATGTAATTTAGTTTTAGGAGCCAGCAAAAAAATGTAGGAGCCAGACAATGGCACATCACATACACAGAGACATTCACATGCACACACCTCACATACAGAATCACATACATACACAGAAAGTCACATACACACACCTCACAGACATCCAGCTATATAAAGCATAATAATTTATGATATATATATATATATAGCATAAATTATGTATATATAGCATAAATCACTTATTTACATCCACCTTTGTGTATTTAAGCTATATATTGTTGGTTTGAGGTTCCTTATTACAGGACTACTAAACAGCATAGAAATGATTTATGTTAAATACGTATATAACTTATGTAACATAAATCATTCCTATGCTGTTTAGCAGTCTTGTAATAAGGAACCTCATATAGCTAAAATACACAAAAGAGGATGTAAATAAGTGACCCCAACCCTCCCTTCTCTCAAACTGCACCAAACCCAGAGCTTACCTGAGTGGAAATAGACCTGCTCTGTATCTTCCACAAGGTAACAGCCTGCAAGGATTTCTTCAGAGCTGCTTCACTGTCCCACGTGGAGCTTCCCTCACATCCCTGCAGTCACACACAGTGATGATGCTGTGTAAAAGCCCTGCACTGATTGGCTGAAACATCAATCAGCATCTTATCAGTGTCGGCTTTCCCACAGGATTTAAAAAAAGAAGCAAAACGGTTTGCTGAAGGAGCTCACGATCAAAGGCAGGTTTATGAGATAAGCCAGTGTTTAATACTTCAGTAAAACAGGCTGGTACAAAAAGGCAATAAACCACACACAGTGAAAAGGACGCCTTACGAGTTTCGTGCTTCAAAAACACTTAATCATAGGCTGATGGGAGAGAGCTCACATGCTCAGTTATAACAGATAAGCAATTAGCTTAATTAGGCAGTGATTAGAAAATCAAATGCCTGTACATCTGTAACTGTCTCCCAGCATTCTAAGCAAAAAGATTTAAAGTGAAAACATGTAAAAAAGACAAACAGTATACATCATATATAAAAAAAATTACATATATATACAAAATGTGCAACAGAATGGAGAGTCTAAATACTTAAATTGCTCTAAATACATGCACAGATACAAATACACATGCACGTATGTGCATAAAGGGACGGGTAATATATATTAGGATACAAATACACTCTTTTAAGAGGTCAAAAACACACAAACTGCAGTAAGCTCTATTTATGAAAAAATACACTTACATCATGTTTTGAATTAATTCCCTTAGGAGTACAAGTTTGAAGTGAAAAAATCCAAAAGACTTCCCTGTTGCACAGAGTTTCAAAAGTGTTGCCTTTTCTAGGAGGAATTTAAATTTTCTCTATAACCTAATATTTAAAATTTGCAACATTCGAATTGCAACACTGTGCAAAGTGTCTATGAATTGGTGTGTTGGACTTTGTATTGACTATATCAGATAAATGCTCCCTAATTCTTTCTTTCACTGGACGAATGGTGCGTCCTACATATTGTTTATAACAATGCTGACAAGTGACACAATAAATTACAAAATTGGTGTTGCAGTTAAAGAAATCCTTGATGGTGAATGTTTTACCTGTCTCTGAGGAAACAAAACTGTTTCCCAGTAACACATGGTTACAGCATTTACACTGCTTGGCACCACATCTAAACATACCCTTAATGTTCAACCATGTGGAAGACACTTTTTTGTCAATGTCTTTGTCTTCACATAAGTAACTGGGAGATATTAAATTGCCCAGGGATTTACCCTTTCTAGCAATCCCAGCTATTTTATTGCAACTAACAGGTTTATAAGCAGTTTCTAAATTAAGTACTGTTCGGTGTTTGTTCAGAATTTTCATAATGTCATCAAAATCGACACTGAAATCTGTACAAAAGGAAAGTTTGTCCCTAGCAGAGATACCTGTTTTACTTCTTTTGTTATTAGTTTTATTGGACTTATCTGACACTAATTTAGATCTTTCCTAGGATTTAGCTATATTGTACCCTCTCCTAATGTTAACAAGGGAATATCCTCTTTCCTCCGAATGCATGTGAATTCTCCCACTGGTATACCTCTGAAGGTGTGTGTGGAGTCACAGCTGGTAGCCAACAGGATGGTATTACCTGCTGTGTCCTTCCTGTAATTTGTAGTGTCGATTCTACCATCAAGTTCATTTCCTATTAACTGCAAATCCAAAAAACTAATACTAAGTCTATTGTGATTAATCGTGAATTGTAAATTAAGGTCATTTTTATTAACATACTCAAAGAATGCATTTAGAAGTTCTTGCTCCCCATCCCAGATTAAAAGCAAATCATCAATATACCTGCCATACCATATGATGTGTTTCCTGAAGGAATTGTCACTGTTAAAAATCAACTTGGTTTCCCACCAGCCCATGTATAAATTTGCGTATGAAGGTGCAAATTTGGCACCCATTGCGGTACCGCAACTTTGCAGATAATAGGTACCATTAAACACAAAATAATTATGGCTCAGAAGGAACTCTATACAGTTATAGATATAATCCTGTTTCCAAGTAGAGAGGTCCGAAAAGTACTTAAGGAAATGTTGAGTCGCCTGTCTGTGTGATGTCAGGGGGCGGAGCTATCACGGAGCTGCAGAGACTCGAGGCTTTGCTCAGCACATTAGGGGCTTCAGCCCCCTTAGCCCACCCCTAGCGATGCCTTGCTTACCACTTACACACACGCCCTTACACAGACACAGTGACACACTTACACCCTTACACACACACACACCCTTACACTGACACAGTGACACACTTACACACACCAGAAAGTGACACACACACACCCTTACCACTTACACACACAGTGACACACATAACCTGAGACGCACTATTTTGCCACTCAATATGCCAGTATTTAGCCACTCAATATGCCATTTAATATTCCAATATTTTGACCCTCAATATTTCAGGATTTTGCCCCTCAATATGCCAGGATTTTGCCCCTCAATATGCCAGGATATTGCTATTTAATATGCCAGGATAATGCCAATTAATATGCCAGGATATAGTTATTTAATATGCCAGGATATTGCCAATTAATATGCCAGGATATTGCCAATTAATATGCCAGGGTATTGCCAATTAATATGCCAGGGTTATGCCAATTAGTAAGCCAGGATATAGCCAATTAATATGCCAGGATATCGCTAATTAATATGCCAGGGTATTGCCAATTAATATGCCAGGATATAGCCAATTAATATGCCAGTGTATAGCCACTTATTATGCCAGGATATAGCCAATTAATATGCAGGATATAGCCACTTAATATGCAAGGATATAGCCCATTAATATGCCATTGTATTGCCAATTAATATGCCAGGGTATTGCCACTTAATATGCCAGGATATTGCCAATTAATATGCCAGGGTATAGCCACTTAATATGCCAGGGTACTCCTAATTAATATGCCAGGATATTGTCATTTAATAAGCCAGGATTTTGCCCCTCAGTATGCTCGTTATGCCACCCTCCTCCCCCCTTCCCCAGCCAGCACTTACCTCTTTGCTGCTGTCTCCCGTTGTGCGCTACCCTCCAGCCGCGCGGATTCAAGAAAGTTTGTTAAAAAAAAAGAAAGTTTAAACACACTTTATTGATCCGCGCGGCTTCCCTCACAGCCACGAGGTCCGTGGCTGTGAGGGAAGTCGCGCGGATCAATAAAGTTTGCAGGTCGCACAGTAGCAAGGAAAGGAGGTAAGTAAACGGGCCTGGGGGCGCGGGCAATTTAGCCGCCCCCCGCCCCTGGGGCGCCCTGCGCTGCCTTACAGTAGCGCCGGCCCTGCATGCCAGTTTATCCTCTGGCCGACAAGGAAACAAGGGTTAAACAACGTTTCATTTTTCTATAATAACTGTCAGGTTATTATTCACAGTCATCTTAAATCATTTATGTCTGTGTAATGTTATTTACTGTTAGAGCATCCTCCTTCAATGGTTTGTGAAGCATAATATCAAATCCAGTATACACTCCCCCTGTGATCACTCTCTGAGAATGTTTATCATTATCTTCATCACTGCTTGAAGATCCAGCATCATCACTGGTTGAGTCGGTGCTGTAGAGAGTGACCAATTAAGCCTGCTGGGTATTTAAAACACCAGACATTTCACAAATAATATTGAGATAGGATTAACCTCAATTCTCATTGAACAGTTAATTGTATCCCCTTCATGACCAGACTGTTTTTGGAATTTTGCGTTAGTGACCGAGGCTGTTTTAACACTTCTGAGGTGTTTGTGTTTAGCTTTAATTTTCTTCTTTGTCAGTTGCTGTACCCACACATATTATATATTGTTTTTTTCAGGACAAGAAGGGCTTTCTTTTCATGACATTATTTTGTTCATATCATTTATTGTATTGTGTAAAAAATAGTAAAATATGGTTAAAATTAAAAAAAATAAACACTTTTCCTGACTTTTCTTTGTAAATTCTTTTACTAAGCTTCAAAAGCTAATGAAAATACGTGCTAAATAGATTCGACTATAGGTCCTGAGTTCAGAAATACCCAATGTTTATATGTTTTTTTGCTTTTTTTTGCATGTTTTAGGTTAATAAATACAAGTAGCATTTAGCTGTTTCAAAACCATTTTTTTTAAATTAGCGTTAGTGACACTGTAACACCGATATCTGATATGAATCACTGAAAACCCCCCACATGTACACATTTTTATAAAGTAGACATCCCAGGGCATTCAACTTGGGGTAATTTGACACTTTTCATTCAGTCATTTTACCACCAATCTTTGACAAGTTTTGGCGTAGTAATTTTGTGTGTGTTTTATTTCCACACACTTTGAAACTTAGGTATTAAAGGGACTTAAAGGGACTGTTCTATTTTATTGCCAAACAAAACCCCAATATATGTTCACCAACTTCCCCTGAGTATAGCGGTACCCCACATGTATAGGTGTGCTAGGTTTATGTGGCAGGTACAGGGCAAAATTTAGGATATGGTTATTGCAGCTTTAAAACGAGTATTTATTATGTAATACTTGTGACTACATTTCCTATCATGCTCAGCCAGCCAAAAGCTACCGTAGCAGAATAGGAAATGTAGTCTATAGTAGGAAGCACCGATTTTTGCTATCCTTGCTATCCTGCGGCTGCATGGATCAAATATCCAGCTGCTGCGGGCCCCTATCTACTGCTGGGGGCCAATGTAAAGCACTGGCCCCACTAGCAGTCTTTTTTTTTTTAATTAAATATCCCTAGAGGACCACAGACAGACATAACATGTCATTGGTCCTCTACGGAATAACTTCTTATTTGTATACAATTTATTATTATTATTTTTAATTTTTTTATTTATTTAATTTTTTATTTTTTTACATTTTTTTTATTTGTATTTAACTCTAACCTTAACCCTTTGGTTAGGGTTAGTACAAACCCTAATTCTAACTCTAGGATTAGGGTTTTGATGAACTCTAACCCTAACCCAAGAGTTAGGATTAGCACAATAGGAAAAAAAACTTTTTTAACAAAAAACTTTTTTTTTTTAAATTAAAAAAATCCTTTGGGGGGCTGGTTGTTACTGGGGGGGACCAGGGGGAGACTTCACACACTATATTTAGTCTCTCTCTGCCCCACGATCACCGTGGAGCAGGGAGAGACTATAGCTGTCAAAGCAGGCACCTGTTTTGACATCTATTAACATCCGGGCGCTGTGATTGGCTGTCACAGTGCCCGGATGTTTCCGGGGGGGTCCTCAACCGACATGGCTGAAGTGTCTCGGTATCGAGACACTTAGCCATGTCGTTGGTAGCGCGATTGCGGTATGCCAGCGTGCATACCGCGATCAGACCTGCATGACGGTCCTGGACCGTCATCGGTCACGAAGGGAGTTTTTCCCCATCACGGTCCAGGACCGTCATCGGTCGCGAAGGGGTTATTGAGCTGACAATCACGCAGCAGGACATGGACCAAAATACTAAAAATAGGAAATATTATCCAACTTTGTTCTAATCTTTCCCTATACACATGTTGATTTAAAGCAACTAATTCCTAATTTGGGTTACCATCAGGAAGTTCTTGCTACCTTTTCTGCTACATGGGGCTATTCACTGAGAAATGAGTTTAAGCACACAAGTGGGTCAGCTGTGTGCTACTCAAGTGCACTTCACTAAGAGAATTCACATTGTGTTAACTCTACCAAGTCCCCATTTACTGATGTATGTGCTGCCTTGTAGAATGTAACACGTATGTTAGGGCAGTGATGAATAGCCTTGGCACTGTGATTGGGAAACACATATCCCATGATGCTCAAAGAAACTTAAGGAACCGTATCACCTAAACACTGCTTATACTGTGAAAAAAGAGAATAAAAAAGAATAGTAATTGCAAGCAAATGCCTAAATCATGAGAATAATGTATTCTAAATGTCTGTGGAGTCTCCTGCTTGTGACATCACCTGTGGCCTCATATGCAAATTCCACATTTCCCATTGAAAGTTCATTTGAATAGCAAGCCACAGGTGATGTTATAATCAGGAGACTCCACACACCCATTTAAAATACATTTACTCCTAATTAAGGTAGTGTTTTTGAAACTTTGGTAACACATTGTATAGATAATTTTCAATCATTTTTCTGTACATTCACAGTAAAACAATGTCTTTAAGACTAACTCAACTGATTCAAGAGTTGCCAGATTATCATGTCAGTGAATTTTGAATCTGTTGTACAAACCCCGCATTGCATTGGTAAATATCCTTCAACAATGATAGTGTCTAATATGCTCTTTACATGGGCAGGTCACCCTACAGAGTCCAAAAATATGTTTACATTAGTTCTGTTCTTGGATACCCAGTCGCAGTCCAATGAAATATGGAAAAAATCTACAGTAGAGGGTTGGCGCGTACTCATAAACTGATTACTCATAGTCTATGATTAAATGCTAACCAGAGGTGCAAAACGCGTAAGACTTTTTTACCACTAGAGTTTTTATTGGTCTTTATATGCCAAAAAACTTCAAGGTTTATTCATTATCCATTTTTACCTTCTACTGTGGATTTTTCTGTAGCTGACTTGCACATTTCAGAGATAAGTACATGTAATTTAAAGTAAAAGAATGCATATAAAGTTTAATAGTGTAGTTACTGCTGTAGCAACAATCCTTCATATCTCTATAAGCCTTTCTTCTTGTGTTACATCACACCACACAGGGCCGTCCAAAGCCAAACACCCCCAAGCAGTCGAAACAGCTCAAAAGAGAAAGACTAATTTCACAGTAACAGCGAATCACAGCATTTGTCAGATGGGACCATCAAAAGTATTGCAATGGAATCCAGCCTGCTGTCTTATCCTATAACCCCTTAATGACACAGGAAGTACATGCACAGCAGGGTCGTATCACTCACTCTGTTGCCAATGCAACCAGCAAGCATCTGCAGTGAGTCATAGAAGAGTGAGGTCACAATGTGATGCCATAATGGTCACTGCTGCTGATAACTGCTTGAACATTCCTTTTCTCTCAGACACATCCGGAGCTCTGAAGGAGCTTCAGCATCTGTCCTCGGTTCCATGGTATAGGGATCTATGCCTGACTTGGATGTGTCTCAAGACTTGGAGCTTGACTACCCTAAATCTGACCTTGAGCTTTGGAGGTTCTCGCAGGGGAGGTTCTCTTTGGCAAGCGCAGCTACTTATGTAACCTTTAACAAAGATCGGTGCGTCTGCGGTAATCTTCCCCTTTTTTCGTGCTTGCAGTTTCGCGACAGAAGCATGTGGGGTGGTTGGGGAGGGTGTAATATGCGCCTTTGCGATTGATGTTGTTTTGGATCGGAGGTCTCCAACTGTGTTCTTCTTGGTGAACTGCAGCTCTCTGAGTTATCTATTATCCAGATGGAGCTCTAGTCCAGCGTCAACTGGAGGACTACAGTTAGACACCCAGGGTCTATACAATCCTTTAATTCATTGTTTTATTAATCTGTAATATAATTATAGTCTCTTTATTTGCCTCTTAATGCCCAGAGGGAAGGGCAGTCCTTCTAGCCATGGTTCCCCAGAGGTTTCCCCTACAGGGGGTTTTTCCTGTCCTGAGTGCTGAAGGATGACTCTCTGTGAGTCCAGAGGTAGCCCATCGCGTGACCAGCTTTCTTGTTTAATCTATGATAATATCCAGGCACCTGCTTGGCTGTAAATTTCCCATCCCATTATATATAGTATAGTAACTAATTCTGTGACATTTTATTTATAATAAATGTAAAGTTAATTTATATCTCGTCTCATGTTGTTTTTATTTCTCTAAGTGTAACCTCTCAAGTAACAGAAAACATGAAGGATGAGGTGGGGTCTGAATATGGTGTGTGTGGGGGGTGAAGTAAAAGGGAAATTAATTATTACAATCGGAAGTGCTTGGAAAGGATGTTTTGCTAATTAATCACGGAAAAGGGAATGAGCATGTGGTGTTGAAGAGGTAAAATGGATGACAGGCACCTGAGGCAGGGATGAATATTGTAGTAAAGAGAGCAAAACACTGAATAACAGAAACTACTAATACCGTATTTGCTCGATTACAAGACGACCCTGATTATAAGACGACCCCCCAAACTTTGGATATTCCTTTAGGAAAAAAACTAAAAGCCTGAATATAAGACTACCCTATAGGAAAAAAAGTTTAACTTGTATATATTCACATGTAAATTGCTTTTTAATATTTAATAAAAATGATTATATTAATCAAATTCATTTCTTTTTTATTTCCTTTTATGTGCCAATGCTGCCTCCCCCCCCCCCCCGCGTTGTCTCTCTCCCTCCCCCCAAACTTGTCTCTCTCCCCCCTTGTTTTTCTCTTCCGTTCTCGCCCCATTTCTCTCCCCCCACCTCCCCTTGTCTTTCTCTCCCCCCTCCCTCTGTCTTTCTCTTCCCCCTCCCTCTCTCCCCTTGTGTTTCCCTTCCCCCCTCCCTCTGTCTTTCTCTCAACCCCCTCTGTCTTTCTCTCCCCCCCTTGTCTTTATCTCTCCCCTCCCGTTGTCTCTATCTTCTCCCTCCCCTTGTCTTCATCCCCCCACCTCCCCTTGTCTTTATCTTCCCCCCTCCCTCCCATTGTCTCTCTCTGCGCCCTCCACCCCCCCCCCTCACCTTTTTTATTGCTTTCTGGTGGCTAGTGGGGGCTTCTAGGGGATGTCTGCACGATACGTCCCTGCAGTCGTGCCGGGCGGCAGCAGGGGGAGTCTGCGCTAATTTGCTCTGAAAAAAACCTTGTCTTATATTCGAGCAAATACGGTATTATAAAAACAAAGAGTTTAACCAGGATAGGTACATTCAGATATTCTCCGGTTCTCAAGTACGTCCTGGGGATGTTACTATTACCCAATAATGGTACTCATTTTATCTACCCCGGAAAAATGAAGGGCTGAGTCAACTCTAACAGAAATGGTATTAATAAGGGGAGAAAAGAAGAAGACATATAAAAATGATAAGTTCAGTGTTTCAGTCTTATAACATGTACAGGTACAGGTGGAAATGTCTCAGTATTGAGCAGAGCAGCATCCTGCTTACACAAACAGAGGTACAAACACTGTGTGTGAGATGCTCCTCATTGGACCAAAGTGACTCATTGGAGCACAGAGTCAGAGAAGAGGAGTAGGCAATACATGTGACAAGCTCCCAGTCACCCAGTCTATGTCAAATTACAATATCCTGATTCCCCCATCAATCCCGGAAGCTATACACAGGAACTGATGCAGGCTGTGCTGGACGATGAGTAAAATCCAGCTATGGAAATAACTGAATACCAACCCCATAGCACTGCGTCATTATACCAGCCCCATAGTATTTTCTTGTTCATAAAAGGGAAAACCACGCATTTTAAAGCACCTTTGAAAAGTGTATTATTTATAGATAAAACTGATAAAGTGCAATACACAGGCCCCAGTATGTACAGGAGGTTATTTGAATTGCCCTGTGCCCAGGGTATATATCAGGGCAGCAGTGCTGTATTCAGCATGAGGAAGACAAGCTAAGTGCGAATACAATGAACCAGTGGAGGTTCATGGTGCCATCTTTGTATTAACTGGCACTCAGGCATTAACTGTGAAGGCTTGCCCCAGACAGCAACCAACAAACAAACAGGTAAATTGAAACAGCTGGCTCACCAAAGTTAAATGATAAAGCTATTGAAAAACATATTAAGAAAAAATTAAAGAACCAAATCCCTAGAGTGGCTGGGATGCTGGGTGTGCAATATGGGTGATGGGGCATGTCCTGGGGTGCTGCAGTATGGGCAGGGCCAGCCTTTGGGTTATGCAACCTGTGTGACCGCACAGGGTGCATCGTCCATGGGGTTCCAGAGGTGTTAGCTGGTGAGCTCCATAGGTCTCCCATTACCAGCCCTCTGCAAGGAGGGTACAAGCAATGACGCAATTAGAGAGGGTGTTGACTGCACCAGAACTCACACCAGTGCCGAAAAAGGGCGTCACTCCTCTTTAATTATTTGTCCTCCATCATTTTTAGTGGAATAAGACCATAGGGGAGGGAAACAAATAGTGCAAAGTTAGTTTCATTAATTTTTTTTTTAAGAGGACAACAACAAAAATTTCCTTTTTTTAGTGTCCAACAAAAATAATCCCTAAATCAGAACAATTCTAAAAAATAAACAAACAAAACCCTTTCCTCAATCCTGAAAGAAAAGATGAGAATGAATGGCGTGTATATTTTTATGAATTTTACTTGAGTGGAGACAAATATTTTATATAGTGTGGTGCAGGCCCACCATCAGGGGGTGACGGGCGATACTGGTGTGGGCCCAGTGGGCCCAAGTCACTCCAGAAGAAAAAAAATTCCCGATGCCGCGGAACTAGAACAGGCAGCACTTCCCTTCTACTGGCAGGAGCATCGGTAGTGAATTTATTTCACTTCTGTTGCTCTAGGGCAGTGTTTCCCAACCCAGTCCTCAAGGCACACCTACCAGTCCAGGATTTAGGGATTACCCAGTTGTGTCTAAGGTGTTTTTTTTCTTCTTTGTAAAAACACCTTAGACACACCCAGGTAATCCCTAAATCCTGGACTGGTAGGTGTGCCTTGAGGACTGGGTTGGGAAACACTGCTCTAGGGGACGCCAATCGATGCCTCCACAGCAGATCAGTGTGATCTGTGTGCAGGCATGTATGATAAGTGCTCTGATTAGCACTTATCATACAGCCAAAGGCAATATTTGTAAATATTCCCTTTGACAAGTATTGATCTGCCTCACTCTCCCCACTATAGTTTTAGTGAGGGAGAGAGACAGATCAGATAATGTAATATGGGTTTTTTTTTGTAAAAAAATTAAATATTTAATAAAATTTTAGAAATCAAGGGCTTTTATAAAAGCCATTTCACGTGTTTAACCCCTTCCCTGCCATTGATCGCTGTGTACGCAGTGATCATACACAGCAGCACATTTTTAGCTGTCTGTGCATTTTTGGGGGTTAATTTTTTTTACAGTAATATATTACAGTATAACAAAGGCTCTTTAAGCGCTATTAACCAATTGCTTGCTGTAGATCACTGCATAAGCAGCGATCTGGTGCAAATGCAGCAATCTTGCTGCAGGAGCATTTTTTATCTATTTTTTTAAACTTTTTTATTACACCTGTTAAGGGTTAATTATACCCGTTAGGGGATTACATTTAACGTAAAACAATTTTTTAGCTGTCTGAGCGCATGTATAGCGATCAGGAACAACTAATCAGTGGCAAAGGCGGTTTGGTGATTGCTCACATGAGCATCACCAATCGCCTGGTCAGATCAATATTTTTTAATATTTGTAAATATTGATCTGACCCGTGCAGATCTGCCTCCCTCTCCTCACTTGAGTTTTAGTGAGGGAGACAGACAGAGCTGTATAATGTAAGTTTGTAATTATAATATATTTAATAAAATTGAGACCCAAGGGCTTTTATAAAAGCCGTTTCCAGTGTTTAACCCCTCCCTACCATTGATCGCTATGTACGCAGTTATCTTCCACAGCAGCACATTTTTTGCTGTCTGTGCATTTTTTAGGGGTTAATTTTTTTACTGTCATTTATTACAGTATATCAAAGGCTCATTTAAGAGCTATTAACCCCTTGCTGCCTAAGCAGTGCACATAGTCATTGCCTAAGCAACACATATGGTCACTGCCTAAGCAGCGCATATGGAGCAATCTGGCTGCAGAAGGACATGGGTGCAATGGGACATGGGTGCAGGCTGTCTGCATGTCAAAATTTAAAGTTGGAAAACCAAAAACTGCACCTCCCAAATGTGGCCATTTTGCCCCCAAACAACCCAACAAACCTATGCATGGCTGGTATCCCTGTACTCAGGAGAAATAGTAAAATCTATTTAGCATGTTTTTGTTCACTTTTTTCGATGAGGAGAAGATGTTTCAAATAAATCAGGAAATTTGTGTTTTTTTACCATATATTTTTTTTTATATATATATAATATTATAGGATATGATCAAAATGATGGCATCCAAAGAAAGCCTTTCTTGTCCCAATAAAAACAATATATAATTTGTGTGGATACAGCAAATGACAAAGAAGAAAATTACAGCTAAACACAAACATCACAGAAATGTTAAAATAGCCATTGTCCAGAATGGACAAAACTGTTTCAAAGGCTCAGTCCTTAAGGGGTTAATGGCTTAATATTTGCATATTGACTAGCAAACTATTACTGCATACTAAGTAGCAAAATATTACTGGCATATTGAATGACAAAATATTGGCATATTGAATGGCTAAATAGTGGCATATTAAATGGCTAAATACTGACTTATTGAGTGGCTAAATACTTTCATATTAAATGGCTAAATACTGACATATTGTCCAACTGCTCCCAACCTCACTCCATATTACACTAGACCTGCATAACATGCTTGTGAGAGTAGGTGGGGCCAGTGGGAGATATTGTGGGAGGGGGGGGGGCAGAAAATTGGTTTAGGAAGGGGCCATGAAATTCCTGATGGCGGCCCTAGTGTGGTGTCCTAGCATTAACATTTGTGGTACATGCAATCTGTCAATGTGTGTCTCAATTTGGGTACAAAAAGTCTCCAGCCAACTTATTTAAACATGAAAGGTTTCTGACCTTTCTTAAAATACCCATTTCAATATACTGAGATTTGTTTGCTTGTGTTGATCTTAAAACAGCCATTACAGCAGTAGTGTATCTTCCACAAGGCAAACAAGGCACTCGCCTAGGGCGGCACTTTGTCAGAGCACACTTCTGGTGCTTCAAACATTTTTGCTCCCTCCCCCACCGTTCAGCAAGCTTTATCTCCTTCCAATTAATCGGGGTGATGGGGGTATGTAATGGATGTGGTGGGGGTATGAAATGAGGGTGATGGTGGCATGTAATAGGGGTGATAGGGCATTTAGTGTGTATGCAATGTGGGGGATAGGGGCATGTAATGGGGTGATTGGACATTTAATGTGTGTGCAATGTGGGTGAAGGGGAATGTTGTGGGTGTACAACGTGGGGGGGGGGGGGGGGGGTTACCAGAATTTTGTCTGCCTTGGGCAGCACAAAATAAAGATACACCACTGCATTACAGTCAAGCACTACATACGGCTGGAAGTGAACATTTAAACACTCAAACTGTGAATAAATAATAAGGTGGATGTAAGAAAAAAATAAAATGTTGAAGAGTGAATAACTCGTTGTTACTGCAGTTTTGCTGAAAATGTGTGTGAATTCTAGGGAATGTCCTGGGTGTGCAATGTGGGTGCTGGGGAATGTCCTGGTTGTGCAAACTAGGGGTCTGGGATAAATCCTATGTGTACAATCTGGGTGTTGGATAAATCCTGTGGGTGTAATCTAGGTGCTCTGACAAGATCTGTAGGTGCAATCTGGGTGCTTGGCAAGACCCGTGGGTGTCATTTTGGTGCTTTGAAAAGATCTGTAGGTATTCTAGAAATACCTGTGGGCAGAGGCGTCACTAGGGTTGGTGTCACCCGCAGCGGTAACTCATGGTGTCACCCCCCCCCCCCCCCCCTGGAGTTCCTCCAATACCATGCCAAACAGATTCCTTAGTAATGCCAGTTTGATGGCCCATTAAATATGCCACACACAGGAGCCCCACAAATTATGTCACATACAGGACCCCATTAACTATGCCACACACAGGAGCCCCATAACTATGACACACACAAGAGCCCCATAAATTATGCCACACCAGAGCCCCATAAATAATGCCACACCATAGCCCCATAAATTATGCCACACCAGAGCCCCATTATTTATGCCTCACCTCGGAGCCAAATTAATTATGCCACACACACAGGCGCCCCATAGTTATGCCACACACAACGCCCCATTATTATGCCACACAAAAGAGCCCCTTAATTATTCCACACATGGGGCCCAATAAACATGCCACACATGGGACTGCCATTAATTATGCGACACACATGAGCCCCACTAGGTGACAATTGTACAATTCTAAAATAATACATATCTATACACACATACATCTCTCTCTCTCTCTCTCTCTCTCTAACTAGTTGCATTTATACTTATTTATTTTTTTTATATTATCTTCAACTATTTTCATTCATTGCATTCCTTGTTTTTATTCTCTTCCTCTGCACCCACACTGCATCAAAACAACTTAACACAGCACCATACAGTACCCACAGAACTTGCCATGCACCTATCTTGAACTCATATTGGACCTACATGCCAGAGTGCAGAGGCATCACTAGGGTTGGTGTTACCTGGTGCAGTAACTCATGGTGTCACCCCCCGAGATTTCCTCCAATACTTAGATTGCACTCAAAGGACTTACCCCAGCACCCATATTGCACCCACAGGACTTGCCCCAACACCCAGGACTTAGATTGCACTCAAATGACTTGCCCCAGCACCCAGGATTTACCCCAGCAGAGAGATTTCACTTACAGGACTTGCCCAAGCATCCACCCCAGATTTGAGACTGCACTCTCAGGATTTCCCCCAGCACCGATATTGCACTCAGGGGACTTCCCCCAGCACCACCACTGTAATTGCGCTCACAGGATCTGCCCCCAGGACCACCATTGAAATTGCCCTCACAGGACATGCCCCAGCACCTAGGATTTACCTCACCACTGAGATTGCACTCACATAACTTGGCCTAGCACCAAGGATTTACCTCATCACAGTGATTACACTTACAGGAATTGCCCCAGCACTCATCCCAGCATAGAGATTGCACTCACAGAACTTGCCCCAGCATCCAGGACCTCTAGCAGCCGTCTGCACACACTGTGCATGAAGGAAAAGGTGCCGAAGAGATATCCAGCAGCAACATAGTAACATAGTAACATAGTAACATAGTAACATAGTAATTTAGGTTGAAAAAAGACACAAGTCCATCAAGTTCAACCATTCTACCTATCATTACAGCTTTTGATCCAAAAGAAGGCAAAAAACCCCTAAGGAAGCTATTTCGAATTTTGCCTCCTGGGGGAAAAAATTCCTTCTTGACTCCAAGAGGCAATCAGATTTCTCCTTGGATCAATAAGCTCTTTTATTAATGCTTATTCTATTATTAATAGCCCTGTATGTTCTGCTTTCCTAAAAAAACATCCAAACCATTTTTAAATGCATCTATTGTGGTTGCTAGCACTACCTCTCTTGGCAGTGAGTTCCATAACTTTATTGTCCTAACCGTAAAGAATCCCTTCCTTTGCTGTCTATGAATCACAAGTGTTCTGTCACAAATGGCAGTTGACAAATTGTTTTGGGCAAATAGCACAGTGACGACCTGTATGGGGACAAAGATGGCAATGATGAGTGGTTTGTCACGCGACCTTAATAAAGTTAAAAAAAAAAAACGTGACGACCGGAGCTTCCTTCCTCCGTGGAGGGGGGAAGATGCACGGAGGAGAAGACCGGAGACAGAGAGCAACAAGGAGGTAAGTACTCACCATCTCCTTGGTGCTCCCTGTCTCCGTCCAGCTCCTCCGTGCAGTCTTCTTCCCTCCTGCACGGAGGAGGGAAAATGCCACCGGATATGACTTGCTGTCAAATTCAGTGGCAATGACAGGAAGATTTTTTTTTCTCGGACAGCTGCCCTGGACTTGTAGGAGTAAAGGGAACGGCGTTCCTGCCATGAAAAAAGTGCAGGAACGCCATTCACACGCGTTCCTGCAGGACTCGAGCCCTGAATCTAAATCTAAAGCATGGCTGCCAGGAGGATCAACAGAATTATCCATTTGAGAGAGGGTTGGAGTGCAGGGTATTCTTTTTCAGTTTATATTAAGTGACCCATAGGTTGAGGAGGCGGTGACCGTGGCGGTGTAGGTGGAGGAGGAGAATTTTTCAAAGTGTGCTGTAAGCACAGTATTGGACTCTTCTATTTGACTCTCAGATATGAAGTGCACCGCAAGACGCAAATGTACTATTTACCACCCAAAACTATTCAAATTTTTCAAAGTGCGCTGTAAGCACAGTATTTGCCGGTTCTATTTGACTCTCAGATATGAAGTGCAGTACACAAATGTAATATTTAACACCAACAAATTGCAGTATTTAAAAATGCCTAGATGTTGCCCACTGAGCTAACAGAACAGGATTAAAGTCATGTGCCTGGCACACATGCAGTTGTAAGTGCACTGCACTCTCTGTGGCACTGGGCTCAGGGCAGGGTACAAATATGTAGTATAGCACCCACTAAAATAATCACTGTAATTTGAATAATCGCTGTAGGATTATGCCCCTCAATATGCCAGTATTATGTCTCTCAATGTGCCAGGACTTAGCCACCCAATTTGCCAGGATTATTATGCCACTCAATGTGCCAGGATTTTCCCACACAATATGCCAGGATTATGCCTCTCAATATGCCAGGACTTAGCCACCCAATATGCCAGGATTATTATGCCACTCAATATGCCAGGATTATGCCCTCAATATGCCAGGATTTAGCAACCCAATATGCCAGGATTATTATGCCACTCAATATGCCAGGATTTTCCCACACAATATGCCAGGATTTAGCCACCCAATATGCCAGGATTATTATGCCATTCAGTATGCCAGGATTTTCCCACACAATATGCCAGGATTATGCCCCTCAATATGCCAGAATTATTATGCCTCTCAATATGCCAGAATTATTATGCCTCTCAATATGCCAGGATTTAGCCACCCAATATGCCAGGATTATTATGCCACTCAATATGCCCGGATTTTCCCACACAATATGCCAAGATTTTGCCCCTCAATATGCCAGGATTTAGCCATCCTCTTCCACCCCCTTTCCCCCTTACTTACCTCCTCGCTGCTGCTCTGTGTCTCCCGGTGCTGCAAGTCCGTGGCTGTGAGGGAAGCATTGTGCGTTCCCGTTCAGCCAATGCGCATTCAATAAAGTTTGTTTAAAAAAATGTATTGAATCCGCATCGGCTGGAGAGGGAGCGCACAACGCTTCCCTCACAGCCACGGACCTGCACCGGGGGACAGAGCGGCAGCGAGGAGGTAAGTAAGGGGGAAGGGGGAGGATTTTTTTTTTCACGGTTCCGGTGCCCCCTGCTAAGTTGCGCCCTAGGCGGCTGCCTAGGTCGCCTTACAGGTGGCATCGGCCCTGCCGAACCCCGAACTCCAACACAAACATACAGTGGAATGTCCGTGTTCGGGCCCGGGTCCAAAAACCGTAATGTTCTGTACGAACCTGAACAGTGCGGTTTGGGTTCGCTCAACACTTGTTATGTGAACCAGTCACCTTTCAGGTTTGCTTTATTAAAATTACCCTCGGAAAACAAAAATCTTGTGTGTCTCAAACTGTGTTTTAGGAAATACTATAGCTGTATGCACGTGGATTACAAGTTTGAATTTGCAAAATGCATCAAATCATATCCAAAACAAGGAAAGCAAGATATAAAATATTAGCCTATTACTGAACTAAGCTATCAGATCCGTAGGTTTAATGCCAGATAAAATTCGTTAAATTGGATTTCGTTCCTTATAAACTAGAAAAGTATTTTTATTGGTAAAATTATACATTTTTGTCTACTATTTGCTCCTTTTTGCTCCACCATAGTGTAGAAAATGTTTAGAGTTTAGAATATCATGCTTTTAACCTGGGTTTGACAAATATTTGTACACTGTAGGAGCCAAGCAGAACAAGGTGCCAGGGAAATGTTTCATTGTTTTTATGGAAAACAATCCAAATAATAAGGAGCCAGCACTAAAGGGGTTTTTTTAGAATCCAGACACCTAGGATTTGCGATAACATAACCTAATGTCTAGGTACCTACTTCTACCCAGTTAGTATTTTACTGGAAGGCCGGTAAAAAAAAAAACTTGGCTTGTGCCAAAAGGTCTACGGAGGCAATAGCAAGGTCGATATTCTTTTAAGAAAAGTTGTCAACCCCAAGTATAAGGGGCCTGAAAACTGGGCCCTAGAAATGGAACAAAATTATTTACAGCTTTCATAAGGTCATTTCATGGTCCACAACGTTCCCTTAAATACCAATGGAATACTGAATGAAGAGTTTGCCGCCATCTTACTTGTATATGTATTGACTCTAATAGGATTGATTGTGCAGTAAACAGACCTAATATTTATTTGAGAAAATTTGCAAAAAAAATGGCATCCTTTGAGGAAGAAGAAAGTACTTTATATTAATTCCTGAAATGACCTTAGACTTTATTAAACATCAAGCAGTTTTACAGGGTTCACACTGAGAGATAAACTTGCTTCCCATGCTCGTTTTCACCACTGAGCGTTTTAAAGGCACTGCGCCTTTAAAACCAGCATTTTAATTGCTCTCTGGAGCGATCAAAATGTCGCCTGCGTTTTTTTTTTAGTATTGCACGATGCTTCCACATGACAGCATATTAGCAATAACATTTGAGCACTGAAAGTGAAAAAAATTGCTTTCAGTGCTCGTTTTGGTGCAGGATGGACTAGGTCTGTCCTCTGTCATTAACACCTCGCCACACAGGACGGACCTAGCACGTCCTATGTCGGCAAGGGGTTAAAGGAACCGGATCACCTACACACTGCTTATACTGGGAACAGAGAGAATAAAATATAATAGAAAATTATCTATAAATTGCAGAATGCAAGCAAATGCCTAAATTATGAGAATTTTTTTTCTTAATGTCTGTGGAGTCTCCTGCTTATGACATCACCTGTGGCCTCCTATGCAAATTCCACATTTCCCATTACAAGTCCCACATTGCATTAGTAAATATCCTTCAACAATGATAGTGTCTAATATGCTCTTTACATGGGCAGGTCACCCTTCAGAGTCCAAAAATATGTTTACATTAGTTCTGTCACAACAAATCCAAAAAAGACAGGAAATTACTCCAAACAGGCAAGTTTGTAACAGGTGTTCACTAGTGGAAGCTGCAGCCCTTGGATACCCAGTCGCAGTCCAATGAAATATGGAAAAAATCTACAGTAGAAGGTTGGCGCTTACTCATAAACTGATTACTCATGAGTCTATGATTAAATGCTAACCAGAGGTGCGAAACGCGTAAGACTTTTTTTTACCACCAAAGTTTTTATTGGTCTTTTTATGCCAAAAAACTTCAAGGATTATTCATTATCCATTTTTACCTTCTACTATGGATTTTTCTGTGGCTGACTCTTTCACATTTCAGAGATAAGTACTGTATCATTTAATCTAAAGTAAAAGATTTGCCTCATCATTTTTTGACTGAACTCTTCCTATGTCGTATTAATGCATATATATATATATATATAAGTTTAATAGTGTTGTTACTGCTGTAGCAACAGTCCTTCATATCACTCACTCTGTTGCCAATGCAACAAGCGAGCATTTGCAGTGAGTCATAGAAGAGTGAGGTCATGATGTGATGTCATAATGGTAACTGCTGCTGATAACTGCTTGAACATTTTTTTTCTCTCAGACACACCCGGAGCTCTGAAGGAGCTTCAGCATCTGTCCTCGGTTCCATGGTATAGGGATCTATGCCTCACTTGGATGTGTCTCAAGACTTGGAGCTGGACTACCCTAAATCTGACCTTGAGCTTTGGAGGTTCTAGCAGGGAAGGTTCTCTTTGGCAAGCGCAGCTACTTGTGTACCCTTTAACAAAGATTGGTGTGTTTGCAGTCGCGGTAGTTTTTCCCCTTTATCTGCGTTTGCAGTTTCGCGAGGGACGCATGTGTGGTGGTTGGGGAGGGTGTAATATGCACCTTTGCGAGCGATCTTATCTTGGATCAGAGATTTCCAACTGTATTCTTCTTGCTGGACTGCAGGTCTCTTAGCTGGAGGAATACAGTTGGACACTCCTGGTCTATACAATCCTTTAATTCATTGTTTTATTAATCTGTAACATAATTATAGTCTCTTTATTTGCCTCTTAATGCCCAGAGGGAAGGGCAGTCCATCTAGCCATGGTTCCCCAGAGGTTTCCCCCACAGGGGTTTTTTCCTCTCCTGAGTGCTGAAGGATGACTCTCTGTGAGTCCAGAGGTTGCCCAATGCGTATCCAGGTTTCTGGTTTAATCAGTGATAATATCCAAATTCTGTGGCATTTTATTTATAATATATGTAAACATTAGTTTATATCTCCTCTCATGTTGTTTTTGTTTCTTTAAGTGTAACCTCTCAAGTACAGAAAACATGAAGGATGAGGTGGGGTCTGAATATGGTGTGTGTGTGTGGGGGGGGGGGTGAAGTAAAAGGGAAATGAATTGTTAAAATCGGAAGTGCTGGGAAAGGATGTTTTGCTATTTTATCAAGGAAGAGGGAATGAGCATGTGGTGTTGAAGAGGTAAAATGTATGACACGCACCTGAGACATATTGTAGTAAAGAGAGCAAAACACTGAATAACAGAAGCGACTAATATTATAATAACAAAGAGTTTAACCAGGATAGGTACATTCAGATATTCTCTGTTTCCCAATTATGTCCTGGGGATGTTACCATTACCCAATTTAATGGTACTCATTGTATCTACCCCGGAAGAATGAAGAGTCAACTCTGGCAGAAATGGTATTAATAAGGAAATAAAGGGGAGAAAAGAAGAAGACATATAAAAATGATAAGTTCAGTGTTATAACATGTACAGGTACAGGTGGAAATATCTCAGTATTGAGCAGAGCACCCTCCTGCTTATACAACCAGAAGAACAAACACTGTGTGTGAGATGCTCCTCATTGGACCAAAGTGACTCGTTGGAGTACAGAGAAGAGGAGTAGGCAATACATATGCCAAATTACAATATCCTGATTCCCCCATCATTCCTGGAGGCTATACACAGGGACTGATCCAGGCTATACCAGACTGGGAATAAAATCCAGCTCTGGAAATAACTGTATACCAGCCCCATAGCACTGCGTCTTTATACCAGCCCCATAGCATTACGTCATTATACCAGCCCCATAGCATTGCGTCATTATACCTGCCACAGAGCATTACATTATTTTCTTGTTCATAAAAGGGAAAACCGTGCATTTTAAAGCACATTTGAAAAGTGTATTTTTTATAGATAAAACTGATATAGTGCAATAGGCCCCAGTATGTACAGAAGGTTATATGAATTGCCATGTGCCGGGGTATATATCAGGGCAGCAGTGCTGTATTCAGCACCAGGAAGACAAGCTAAGTGCGAATACAATGAACCAGAGGAGGATCAGGGCACCATCTCTGTAGGAACTGGAACCTCATCGGTACTCAGACATTAATTGTGAAGGCTCGCCCCAGACAGCAACCAACAAACAAGCAGGTAAATGTAAACAGCTGGCTCACCAGAAGGTAAATGATAAAGCTATTGAAAAACGTATTAAGAAAAAATTTAAGGACCAAATCCCTAGGGTGGTTGGGATGCTGGGTGTGCAATATGGGTGATGGGGCATGTCCTGTGGTGCTGCAGTATGGGCAGGAGCAGCCTTTGGGTTATGCAAACTGTGTGACCGCACAGGGCGCAACATCCATGGGGTGCCAGAGGTGCTGGCTGGTGAGCTCCATAGGTCACCAGCCCTCTGCACAGAGGGGACGAGCAGTGGCATAATTAGAGAGGTGCTGACTGCACTAGGACTCTTGCCAGTGCCGGCCCGAGGCAGCAAAATGCTCAGGTATCAAATGGGCAGCACTCCTCTTTAATTATTTTGCCATCCCCCATTTTTAGTGGAGTAGGACCATAATGCAAAGTTAGTTTTTTAAGAGGACAAACAAAAATAGCATTTTTTTAGTGTCCATCAAAAAGAATCCCTAAATCAGAACAGTGGTAAAGAATAAACTTTTCCAATGTATTCTGCTACAGCTGGGCGCCCCAATATATATCCTGGTTTGGTCGCATTAATGCGATAGAAATTAATGTGATGCCACGGCTCCTATAACTTTTTCAAACTCTTCCCCTAACCATCCCGTTAGCCTTTTTTGCTTCCTTGAAATCTCTTTTCCTGCAGTTTATATGGGCCAAAAAAAGACCCAGAATTAAGTATACGACCTTGACCCGGCCAAAGGCTGGGGGAGGCACGGGACTGCCTGATCCACGAAGGTACTATCAGGCTTGCCACCTGGTGAGAGTTATGGAATGGGCGCACAAACCCCAACACAAGTTATGGGTTAACATAGAATCCACCTTTACCTCCATCCCATTATCTCATCTGTTATGGCTACCAAAGGGGCATGCGGCTTCGGCCCTAGCGAACCACCCACTCATGAAAGCAACTATTCATACCCTCCACGCCCTCTCTGCTAAACATACAATTATTACCCACCCATCCCCTCTTTTGCATATCTGACACAACCCTGATTTTCCCCTGGGCCAAAACCCGGGTGCTTTCCTACTGTCTCCTCCATCTGATTTTAGAAACATAGAATGTGTCGGCAGATAAGAACCATTCGGTCCATCTAGTCTGCCCAATTTACCCAAAATTACCCAAAATTTTTTGTCTCGATCTCAAACTTTATGGATAAAGAAAAACTTAAAGTCTCTTGGGGCGATTTTTGGGGAGGTTTGCCCAACTAGGTTGGATCGTTTTCACTATCTCCAACTCCAAAGATACTTCCACAAAATTCCTGTGAAGCACAACTTGATATGTGAACATACGTATTTTGAAATTCTATGCACGAAATCTCAATTCCCTACATATGGAGTTTATTTATTGTATAAACTGTTACTGTCAGAATTAGATCATACTCCGTTAAATTTCCTGGGCCATTGGGAAAGGGCACTACAGTTGGATATCGATCAATCGGGTTGGGACAAAGTCTTCACATTAAAGCACAAATGCTCTTTGCAGACCAAGGTCCAGAAAACGTTTTAGAAATTACTGACTCATTGGTATCAGACTCCAGTCATTCTCAGTAGGGCTTTCCCGGCTCTCCTGGATCTTTGCTGGAGATGTGGAAATGCTACTGGGACTCTACTACATATCTGGTGGGAATGCCCGAAAATAGTCCCGTTCCGGGAGCAAATTCATCAGGTTATTTCTAAATTCACAGACGTTCCCCCTCCATTTCTTCCAGGCCCGTATTTATTTCATTATACTACACAATCGATCTCTAGCTATAAGAAATCAGTGGTCCGCCACTTAATTAACGCGGCCAATGTTTTGATCCCTCTTCACTGGATGGAGCCTACACCCCCCCCCCCCCCATCTTTCCGTGAGTGGATTTTAACGTGACACGTAAATTGAAGGAGCTGGTCTCACATTCTGGGCACAGGATAAATATCTGAAGATGTGGTTTTACTGGCTGGAGTATATCCAGGATCCTGGGACTCGTGTTTTGTTGGAGACCTAGTCAGGTGGATGACCTGCCTACATTTTTCTAACACGGTAAACATATCTACCCATTTTCATAGTTTTCATGTGTGTCGCCTAGGAGTGTTGTAGTTTTCCTTGTCTTGGCTACTATGGAGGCGGAGGTGTATATTACTGCTAAATTGTGTATACATTAAGCATATGTTGATTTGTGGTTAATGAACTGCTGCATCAGGTATCTCGTTGATATGTATCAATGCCCCCCCCCCCCTCCTTTACCATACCTCTTTCTCTTCTCTAACTTTCCTCATTCTTGAAAGATAAGATGAGAATGAATGGCGTGCATATTTTTATGAATTTTACTTGACTGGAGAAATATATTGTATATAGTGTGGTGTTCTAGAATTAAAATTTATGGACATGCAGTCTGTCAATGTGTGATTCAATTTCGGTTCAAAAAGTCTCCAGCCAACTTATTTCTGACCTTTCTTAAAATACACAATTAATTTTACTGAGATTTGCTTGTGTTGATCTTAAAATTACATTCATTGGCTGGAAGTGAACATTCAAACACTCAAACTGTGAATAGTGAAGTGGATTTAAGAAAAAAATAAAATGTTGAAAAGTGAATAACTTATTGTTACTGCAGTTTTGTTTAAAATGTGTGTGAAATCTGGGTCTTGCAGAAATGTCCTGGGTGTGCAATGTGAGGCTAGGGAATGTCCTGGGTGTGCAAACTAGGGGGCTGGAGTAAATCCTATGTGTGCAATCTGGGTGTTGGATAAGTCCTGTAGGTGCAATCTACGTGGTCTGCAAGACCTGTAGGTGCAATCTGAGTGCTTGGCAAGACACGTGGGTGCCACAGAAAAGATATGTGGGTGTTCTAGAAATACCTGTGGGTACAAGCTGGGTGCTGTTGCAAGTCCATCATGCTTTTCTTCATAAAACGTTACTGATAAATGTGACCACAGGAGGGCCCTATTGGCTCTGATAGGATCAGGATGTTACAATATTTTATGATTGGCTCTGTTAAATGGTAAATTACCCCCTAAGATGTCTTCCAGATTATTGACGGTTTTAATAGTTATTAGACTGAGCTATTAGTTGAAATGTTATGCACAGTTTATCCACAATATTGGGTAGAATGCTTTATAGTATGTGTGTTTTCTTATTCCACTGTGTATTTGAAGGTATCAACTGTACTTGGCTCACTATACTGCTTGCTTAAAGGGTCTGTCTGGTTGCCAAAATGCATCTTCCAAATATTAATGTGCATACATTTTTTAAGGATTGTTTATTAATATTATTCACATACCGTATTTGCTCGAATATAAGACAAGGTTTTTTTCAGAGCAAATGCAGAGCTGCAGGGGACCTGGATACGTCTCTCTAACAGCAGGGGATGTCTGCGCGATGAGCGCAGACTCCCCTGCTTCCGCCCGGCACAACCACCGGGGCTTCTAAGAAGAAGCCGGGTACTTCCGCTTTCGTCACAGAAGTCCCGGCGATCGGGCCGGGCGGCAGCAGGGGAGGTCTGAGCTCATCGCGCAGACATCCTCTGCTGCTCCACTAGCCACCAGGGTAAATCGGGCAGCTGGGGGATGTCTGCACGATCCATGCAGACATCCTCCATGCTGCCCAACACGGCAGTCTATTATGACGGACCAGCTGTCCGGCTGCCCCGGCTGCCCCCACTAGCCACCAGGGAACTAAACCAGGTAAGGGGGGGGGGGGGGGGGACGACAGAGGACAGACAGACAAGGGGAGGGGGGGGAGAAAGAGACAAAGGGAGGGGGAGGGGAGAGGACACAGATAGACAAGGGGGAGGGACAGAGATAAAAGGGGAGGGGGGGATAGAAAGAGACAAATGGAGGGGGAGAAGGGAGGACACAGACAGACAAGGGGGGGGGACAGACAAGGGGAGGGAGGGGGACAGAGAGAAAAGGGGAGGGGGGATAGATAGAGACAAGAGAGAGAAGTTTTGGGGGGAGAGAGAGACAATGCTGGGGGGGAAAGAGCTGGGGGAGCGGAAGAGAGGCCGCATTGGCACATAAAAGCAAATAAAAACTAGAAATGCATTTGTATAATATACATTTTTTATTAAATATTAAAAAGCAATTTACATATATACAAGTTAAACTTTTTTCCTATAGGGTAGTCTTATAATCAGGCTTTTAGTTTTTTTCCTAAAGGAATGTACAAATTTGGGGGGGTCGTCTTATAATCAGGGTCGTCTTATAATCGAGCAAATACGGTATTTTCTGTTGATTCTAATAAATTATGTTTCTGTACCATTCGGTTATATATATAATTATACCTCACAAAAATCGAATAAAATTATACCATGCTGCCTGTCTCTGTATATGTACTATAATGTACTACCTGTCATTCTATTCTGTACAGCAGATTCCTGTATAGTGAAATGAACTATACAATACAGCTTGTATCCTTGCTGACTGTATGGTGATTTGAACTATACTATACAGCAGCGATCTGCAACCAGTATGCCGCAGCACACTGGTGCGCCTCTCGATAATGGAAGCTGCATGCCGGTTCCCTGAGACGAGAGCCCGATGTTGACTTAGACAACATCGTCTCTCCTTTCGGAGCCCTGCGCTCCGACATCCTCTGGATGCGGCTGCCTAAAAATAACGTTTAAAAAATAATACATTTGGCCAAATTGGCTGGGGCATATTAAATGGCAAAATAATACTGGCATAATATTAGGTAAATTGACTCTGGCTTATTAAATGGCAAAATAATACTGGCATAATATTGTGCAAATTGGCTGAGGCATTTTAAATGGCAAAATAATACTAGCATAGCATTGGGCAAATTGGCTGGGGCATATTAATGGCAAAATAATACTGGCATACTAATGGGTATGGCTGTGACTGGTTTTGTTTATCTATTTATTATTGTGTAATGCAATGGTTTTGTTTGTCTATTTATGATTTGTAATGCAAATTACAAATTTTGTTTGTGCATTTATCTCTAATGTTCTGTGTATGCACTTGACTCTATAACTTAATTTTTATATATTTGCATGCGGTGTGCCACGGAATTCTGGGAAGAGCTTTTTTCTCCTGGCTAGCTGTATAGTGATATGACCTATACTAACCAGCTTGTCTCCTTGGTAGCTATATAGTGATATGAACTATATTATATAGCTTGTCTCCTGGCTAGCTGTATAGTGATATGAACTATATTATATAGCTTGTCTCCTGGCTAGCTGTATAGTGATTTAAACTATATTTAACAACTTGTCTCCTGGCTAGCAGTATACTTATATGAATTATACTATACAGCTGGGGATGGGACACTTAATCGCGGCTGCATCCGCGCAGCCGCTTCACCGCCGTCTCTGCACCACAAGACAGCTCGTCGCTGGAGATTTCATCGCGGGACATTTCATCGCTAAAGGTAAGTTTATTTTAGTAACGTGGTTAGAATTAGGGTTTAGGGGGTTAGAATTAGTTTTTAGGGTTCGGGGGTTAATTTTAGTATTAGGGTTTAGGCGTTAATTTTAGTATTAGGGTTCGGGGGTTAGTATTAGGGTTTAAATTTTGAAATGAAGGAAGAATCGATGAAGATCCAGAGGAAAGAATCACGTAGACAACAGAAGCGTAGCTGAAATAGGTGCTTTAATCCATGAATAGAAGGACAGCCTCACCGCCACTATCCTCCTACCCGGTGTTACCCAGACGCCTACGCGTTTCGCGCCAAAACGAGGCGCTTTCTCAAGGCTTACCCTCAAGGGGTGTGCCTACCCTTTTAAAGTGCAAAGACAAGTGATTGGACAATAACAAACATGTGCAAATTAACTAATTGAAGAGCTATTAAAAACAAATAAATCTATATACATGGAGAAATGGACTAACAATAAAATAAAATAAAGAACATCCTGCAGACATAAGGATAAATATAAACATAGTAAATATCATATGGGCGGATAGACACCATCGCATCCAAGAATAAAAATATATATACAAAAATTAAATGAGAATGTGAATACAAATATTTATTTACCAAAATACCTGCCATAATAGATACATTCTTATCCCTCCACACCCCACTGGTGGCACTGGTACGCCACAATGCACAGCATGCACGCATGAACTTACCATGATCAAACTAGACAATTCATTCCTAATATGATTTTTTATTGTTTACCAGTCTCCTTGTCTGAATAAGTCAGAGACATTTATAAAATACACCTGACTGCTTTTAAATAGAAAGCAGAAATCATTTATAAAACAGAGTGCAAAAAAGTGTGAATATTGACAGTTTCATTTGTTATTAAAGGGACACTAAATATTTTTTTTTCCACTTGTGCTTCTAATAAGCCAGGATTTTGCCCCTCAATATGTCAGGATATTGCCCCTCAGTATGCTCGTTATGCCACCCTCCTCCCCCCTTCCCCAGCCAGCACTTACCTCTGTGCTGCTGTCTCCCGGTGCAGGTCCGTGGCTGTGAGGGAAGCGTTGTGCGCTCCCTTCCAGACGCGCGGATTCAATAAATGTTGTTAAAAAAAAAGTTTAACCCCTTAAGGACAGAGCCTTTGAAACATTTTTGTCCTTTCTGGACAATGGCTATTTTAACATTTCTGTGCTGTTTGTGTTTAGCAGTAATTTTCTTCTTTGTCATTTGCTGTACCCACACATATTGTATATTGCTTTTATCGGGACAAGAAGGGCTTTCTATGGATGCCATCTTTTTGATCATATCTTATCATATTATTTAATTTTTTTTATAAAATATGGTAAAAAAAATAGAAAATACACAAATTTCCAGACTTTTATTTAAAACAACTTCTCCTCATCGACAAAAGCGAATGAAAAAACCTGCTAAATAGATTCTACTATTTCTCCTGAGTACAGGAATACCACTCATGCATAGGTTTGTTGGGTTGTTTGGGGGCTAAAATGACAAATTTGTGAGGTGCAGTTTTTTGTTTTCCAACTTGAAATTTTTACATGCAGACAGCCTGCACCCATGTCCCATTTGCGACATATTTGAAGCCAGCTAGTGTATTTTACCCCATCAACCCATATATTTTTTTAAAGTAGACACCCTAGGCTATCTCAAATGGTGGTATTTTAACACTTTCCATGCACTAATTCTACCACCAGCCTTTGTCAAAGTTTGTGGTAGCAATTTTTTTGTGTTTTTTTTTCCACAAACCTTGTACTTCAGACACGAATTCACAGATTTTGGTATGTGTCACTGCCAAATAACACCCCAATAAGTGTTCAGCAACATCTCTTGAGTACAGGGATACCACCCATGCATAGGTTTGTTGGGTTGTTTGGGGGGTAAAAGGCCAAATTTGGTAGGTGCAGTTTTTGGTTTTCCAAATTGAAATTTTGACATACAGACAGCCTGCACCCATGTCCCATTTGGGATATATTTGAAACCAGCCAGTGTATTTTACCCCATCAACCCATATATTTTTTAAAAGTAGACACCCTATGCTATTTCAAATGGTGGTATTTTAACACTTTCCATGCACTAATTCTACCACCAGCCTTTGTCAAAGTTTGTGGTAGTAATTTTTGTGTGGTTTTTTTTCACAAATATTGTATTTCAGACATAAATTCACAGATTTTGGTATGTGTCACTTGCAAACAATAACCCAATATGTGTTCAACAACATATCCTGAGTACAGGGATACCACCCATGCATAGGTTTGTTGGGTTGTTTGGGGGCTAAAGGGCCACATTGTGAAGGTGCGCATTTTCAACTTGGAATATTGACGAGTAGTCAGCCTGAGCCCATCTTTCATTTGGGACTTTTTTTTTTAAGTAGGACAGTGTATTTTACCCAAAAAAGTATATATTTTGTAAAAGTAGACACCCTAGGCTATTTTAAATGGTGTTATTTTAACACTTTCCATGCACCAATTCTACCACCAGTCTTTGTCAAAGTTTGTGGTAGTCATTTTATTGTGTATTTTTTCCCACATACATTGTACTTTAGACACAAATTCACATATTTCGGTATGTGTCACTGACAAACAATACCACAATATATGTTCAGCAACATCTCCCGAGCACAGGGATACCACCCATGCATAGCTTTGTCAGCTTTGTTGGGGGTTGAAAGGCTACATTTGAGAGGTGCACTTTTTGATTTTCAAACTTGGAATTTGAACATGTAGAGCAAGGAAGGGGTTAATAGCTCTTATAAGAGCCTTTGTAGTACTGTACAAAAAATGTAACCCCTAAAAATGCACAGATAAGAAAAAATGTTCTGCTGTGCAGTGATTAGTGGCAGGGAAGGGGTTAATACACTACACTATACAAAGGGAATGGCTTTTATAAAAGCCCTTGGGACAATGTTTTAACATTTTATTTAATTTATTACAATTAAAAAATTATATTATACAGATCTGTCTCTTTCCCTCACTAAAACTCAAGTGAGGAGAGGGAGGCAGATCCATATGGGTCAGAACAATATTTACCAATATTGATCGAACCAGACGAATGGTGATGCTCATCTGAGAAATCACCAAACCACCTTTGCCACTGATCGGCTGTTACTGATTGCTATACACGCGTTCAGACAGCTTCAAATGAATACACGTAATCCCCTAGTGGGTATAATTAACCCCTATCAAGTGTGACCAAAAAAATGCTGATAGCAAAAAAAAATCCTTCTGCGACTAGATTGCTCCATATGCGCTGCTTAGGCAGTGACCATATGCACTGCTTAGGCAGTGACCATATGCACTGCTTAGGCAGTGACCATATGTGCTGCTTAGGAAGTGATATACGGCAAGGAAGTGGTTAATAGCTCTTAAAAGAGCCTTTGATATACTGTAATAAATCAAAGTAAAAAAAATTAACCCCTAAAAAAATGCACAGACAGCAAAAAATGTGCTGCTGTGTAAGATCACTGCGTACACAGCGATCAATTGCAGGGAAGGGGTTAAATACTGGAAACGGCTTTTATAAAAGCCTTTGGGTCTCAATTCTATTAAAAGTATTATTATAAAAAACTTACATTATACAGCTCTGTCTCCCTCCCTCACTAAAACTCAAGTGAGAGGGAGGCAGATCTACACGGGTCAGATCAAATATTTACAAATAACCAGACGAATGGTGATGCTCATCTGAGCAAATGCCAACCCGCCTTTGTCACTTATCAGCTGTTACTGATCGCTATACATGCGCTCAGACAGCTAAAAAAAATTTTTTTACGTTAAACGTTGTCCCCTAGCGGGTATAATTAACACGTGACGGGTGTAATAAAAAAGTTTTTCAAAAAAATTACAAATGCTTCTGCAGCAAGATTGCTGCATTTGCGTCAGATCGCTGCTTAGGCAGTGATCTACAGCAAAACAAGGGGTTAATCTCTCTTAAAATAGCTTTTTTTATACTGTAATGAATTACAGTAAAAAAAAATGAACCCCTAAAAAATGCACAGACAGCAAAAAATGTGCTGCTGTGTATGATCACTGCGTACACAGCGATCAATGGCAGGGAAGGGGTTAAATGGCTTTTATAAAAGCCCTTGATGTTTAAAATTGTATTACATTTTTTTTTATTATTTTATTTTATTTTTTACTTTATCTGATCTGTCTCTCTCCCTTACTAAAACTAGTAAGGTGAGGGAGGCAGATCAATACTTGTCAAAGGCAATATTTACTAATATTGCCTTTGACTGTATGATAAGTGCTCATCAGAGCACTTACCATACATGCCTGCACACAGATCACACAGATCTGTTGTGCCGGCATTGATTGGCTCCCCCTAGAGCATCGGAAGTGAAATACTTTCACTTCCGATGCTCTTGCCATTAGAAGGGAAGCGCTGCCTGGATAGGCAGCGTTCCCTTCTACATAGAGCTTCATATCTGATCCTTATGCGTACCCCATTAAAACATGCTGTGCCAGTCACAGGCGGTGAGTGAGAAGATATAGTTATGATAAAATAAAATGATTTTGAAAAAAATGCATTCCTTGTTTTTAATATCCTTCCTTTGCCCCCTTACTCCATTTCTCCTGCCCATCTTCCATTATTGCAGCTACATTCCTTTCATTGCACCCACAGCACCACCTTGAACCAATGTGACTTGCCACAGCACCACCTTGCACCCATGTGGCTTGCCACAGCACCACCTTGCACCCATGTGGCTTGCCACAGCGCCACCTTGCACCCATGTGGCTTTCCACAGCGCCACCTTGCACCCATGTGGCTTGCCACAGCACCACCTTGCACCCATGTGGCTTGCCACAGTAAGCTTGCACCTAAAAGTCTAGCCAGAGCACCAAGCAGAACAAGCCACAGTGTAAATTTCCCCCATAGCACATGCTATTTTGCCCTACAGAACATTCCACAACATCACTTTGCCAATTAAAATAAGCCACTGTCCGCTACCAATTAATATGCTATAGTCACGTTGCCATTAACATATGCAACAGCCAATTTGCCTTATTAAAATATGCCACAGTTTGTCCATTAAATGGGCCAGTTTGTCCATCAATATGCCACTGTTAGTTTGGCCATAAATATGCCACAGCCAGCTTGCCAAATAATATGCCACAATTTGCCCATTAATATTCCAGTGTTATTTTGCCCATTAATATGTCTTTGTCTGCCAATTAATATGTTGCAGCCAATTTGCCCATAAATATGCCAGTGTTAATTTGACCAATAATATGCCACAGCCAATTTTACCATTCATTTGCCAGTGTTATTTTGCTAATTATTTATTGCACTTTATAAGCACTTATACACTGGTTTTTCTTTGTTTTCCTTCTGCATGTGTGTGTGTGTGTGTGTGTGTGTGTACAGGGCTGGCCTTAAGTGTTCCGGAGCCCTGTGCGGGCTTCCCCCGTGGCGCCCCCCCCGTCTCTTTCACCCCCCTATGTATGTGTCTCTCTCCCTTCCCATGTTTGTCCCTTTCCTCTTCCTTGCCATGTCTGTCTCTCTCTCTCCCCCCCGTCCCCTGTTCTGTCTCTCCCCCCCCCATTCTGTCTCCCCCCCCACGTCCCCTGTTCTTTCCCACCCTCCCCCTGTTATGTCTCTCTCTCTCCCCCCTCCCCCTGTTTTCTCTCTCTCCCCCAGTTCTGTCTCTCCCCCTGTTCTGTCTGTCTCTCTCTCTCCCCCCTCCCCCGTTATCTCTCTCCCCCCAGTTCTGTCTGTCTGTCTCTCTCACCCCTCCCCTGTTCTGTCTCTCGCCCATCCACTGTTCTGTCTCTCTCTCCCCCCTCCCCTGTTCTGTCTCTCCCCCATCCACTGTTCTGGCTTTCTCTCCCCCCTCCCCCTGTTATCTCTCTCTCCCCCAGTTCTGTCTCTCCCCCTTGCCCCTGTTCTGTCTGTCTCTCTCTCCCCCCTCCCCTGTTCTCTCTCTCCCCCCTCCCCCTGTTATCTCTCTCTAGCCCTGTTCTGTCTCTCCCCCCCTGCCCCTGTTCTGTCTGTCTGTCTCCCCCCTAACCCCTGTTCTGCCTCTCTCTCTCTCTCCCCTACCTTTGCCTGCAAAGTTGGATCCAGGGAGGGGGCGGAGCTAACAGGCTGAGCGGTGTAGCCACAATTTGCCCATTAATATTCCAGTGTTATTTTGCCCATTAATATGTCTTTGTCTGCCAATTAATATGTTGCAGCCAATTTGCCCATAAATATGCCAGTGTTAATTTGACCAATAATATGCCACAGCCAATTTTACCATTCATTTGCCAGTGTTAATTTGCTAATTATTTATTGCACTTTATAAGCACTTATACACTGGTTTTTCTTTGTTTTCCTTCTGCATGTGTGTGTGTGTGTGTGTACAGGGCTGGCCTTAAGTGTTCCGGAGCCCTGTGCAGGCTTCCCCCGTGGCGCCCCCCTCCGTCTCTTTCACCCCCCTATGTATGTGTCTCTCTCCCTTCCCATGTCTCTCTCTCCCCTCCCCTGTTCTCTCTCTCCCCCCTCCCCCTGTTATCTCTCTCTAGCCCTGTTCTGTCTCTCCCCCCCTGCCCCTGTTCTGTCTGTCTGTCTCCCCCCTAACCCCTGTTCTGCCTCTCTCTCTCTCTCCCCTACCTTTGCCTGCAAAGTTGGATCCAGGGAGGGGGCGGAGCTAACAGGCTGAGAGGTGTAGCTCCGCCCCCACCCTGTGAAGCAGAGCACAGTCTGCATTACGGGGAGCCCAGGTCAGCAAGAGAAGGTGCTGCTCGGGCTCCTCATGCTTAATGCAGGCATGGGCAGCCGAGCAGCACTTTCTTATGCTGCCAGTGGCTCCCCGTGAAGCAGATGCTGCTCTGCTTCACAGGGTGGGGGCGGAGCTACACCGCTCAGCCGGTTAGCTCTGCCCCCTCCCCGTATCCAGCAGAGCATGCCGAGCAGAGGGCTGGTGAGGGGGGATCTTTTGATCTCCCCCACCCAGTGCCTCTACCGGCTTTTTTTTTACTTTTTATTTTTTTTTGAACGGGAGGGTGCCCCCAGGGGTGTTGCGCCCTGTGCGCTCGCACACCCCTAAGGCCGGCCCTGTGTGTGTATATATATACACAGAGGCGGCTCTCTAATTAGGCAAGTTAGGCGGTTGCCTAAGGCCTCGCTCTTGCGGGGGCCTCGCGGCTTCCTAACTTTCCTAATTGTCTTCTGACTAGGGTTGCCACTGGTAATTTACCTCTGGCAGCTCCTGTGGTGTGTGCATGTTCGCTGGGCCTGTGCGCATCATTGAGTGACTCGCGTCATGTCACGTGAGTCACTGGCTGCCGGCAAGTGGCAACGTCGAGAGCGGTAAGCAGCTGAACAGTGCTGGCCGGCTGGAGTACACGGACTGCAGAAACTTACATGCTGCTTTTCGGCACCCAAAAGGAGAACCTTTTATGCTTTTCGTATCCTTCCTTTAAAATAAATAGTACTCTGCTGCTTGGGAAATTAAATGTTAGTCTTCACTCGTGCTGCCAGTATTTGAGAGGATGGGCATCTTATGGTGATCTGATTATACTGCTGGTCGCTTGAAATGCAGTTAACAAGTGCTGTGTCTGTGTTCAAAGGAGTTAAACAAAAATCCTGGGCAATGACTACATTTGCCTGTACAATTAGGAATGTTATGGCTATTTTCATAGTCTGTTGTAAAAGCTATTTAGTCTCTGGGTTACCAGCAGAAGGGGGAGTGTCGGACAAGCACTGAAAGAAGTTTATCCAGCCATATTTGTCAGCTTAACACCAGTAAAATTATTTGTGAAGTGCCTGCAGGGCCGATCCTGGGCGGGTGCACGGGGTGCACCGCGCCCAGGCGCACAGGAGGAGAGGCGCTGTAGCATTGAGCTCTCTCCCTGCCGTCCTCCTCCTTGTTAAAGCAAGCACAGCGCGACGGGTGCAAGCTCCGCCCCCGTCGCATTCTGTGATTGGCTGCTTGAGGGAGGAGGACGTTCTCTAGAGTATCTGCCAAGACACCATAGAGAACGTCCTCCTCCCTGCATCCAATCACAGAACGCTACGGGGGCGGAGCTTTCCCCCGTTGCTCTGTGCTTGGATTACCAAGGAGAAGGAGGAGGTGATGGGGGGGGGGGGTATTGTTAAAATATAAAATAAAAAAAGAGTGTGGAAGTGTGGAAGTGTATGTGAATGTGTATGCGTGTATGTGTGTGTGTCAATGTGTTTAACTATGTGTGTGTGTATGTGTATAAGTGTATGTGTGTGTCAATGTGCATATGTGTGTGTTACTGTCTGTGTAAGTGTGTGTGAATGTGAATGTGTATAAGTGTGTGTGTCAATGTGTATAACTGTGTGTGTTAATGTCTGTGTATGTGTATAAGTGTGTATGTGTGTGTCAATGTGTATAACTATGTGTGTGTTACTGTCTAAGTGTATGTGTATAAGTGTGTATGTGTATAACTATGTGTGTGTTACTGTCTAAGTGTATGTGTATAAGTGTGTATGTGTATGTCAATGTGTATAACTATGTGTGTGATTCTGTCTGTGTAAGTGTGTGTGTATTTGTATAAGTGTGTATGTGTGTGTCAATGTGTATACCTATGTGTGTTACTGTCTGTGTAAGTGTGTGTGTATGTGTATAAGTGTGTATGTGTGTGTCAATGTGTATAGCTATGTGTGTGTTACTGTCTAAGTGTATGTGTATAAGTGTGTATGTGTATGTCAATGTGTATACCTATGTGTGTTACTGTCTGTGTAAGTGTGTGTGTATGTGTATAAGTGTGTATGTGTGTGTCAATGTGTATAGCTATGTGTGTGTTACTGTCTAAGTGTATGTGTATAAGTGTGTATGTGTATGTCAATGTGTATAACTATGTGTGTGTTGCTGTCTTTGTAAGTGTGTGTGTATGTGTATAAGTGTGTATGTGTGTGTCAATGTGTATACCTATGTGTGTTACTGTCTGTGTAAGTGTGTGTGAATGTGTATAAGTGTGTATGTGTGTGTCAATGTGTATAACCATGTGTGTGTTACTGTCTGTGTAAGTGTGTGTATGTGTATAAGTGTGTATGTGTATGTCAATGTGTATAACTATGTGCGTGTTATTGTCTGTGTAAGTGTGTGTGTGTATGTGTATAAGTGTGTATGTGTGTGTCAATGTGTATAACTATGTGTGTGTTACTGTCTAAGTGTATGTGTATAAGTGTGTATGTGTATAACTATGTGTGTGTTACTGTCTAAGTGTATGTGTATAAGTGTGTATGTGTATGTCAATGTGTATAACTATGTGTGTGATTCTGTCTGTGTAAGTGTGTGTGTATTTGTATAAGTGTGTATGTGTGTGTCAATGTGTATAACTATGTGTGTTACTGTCTGTGTAAGTGTGTGTGTATGTGTATAAGTGTGTATGTGTGTGTCAATGTGTATAGCTATGTGTGTGTTACTGTCTAAGTGTATGTGTATAAGTGTGTATGTGTATGTCAATGTGTATAACTATGTGTGTGTTGCTGTCTTTGTAAGTGTGTGTGTATGTGTATAAGTGTGTATGTGTGTGTCAATGTGTATAACCATGTGTGTGTTACTGTCTGTGTAAGTGTGTGTATGTGTATAAGTGTGTATGTGTATGTCAATGTGTATAACTATGTGCGTGTTATTGTCTGTGTAAGTGTGTGTGTGTATGTGTATAAGTGTGTATGTGTGTGTCAATGTGTATAACTATGTGTGTTTTACTGTCTGTGTAAGTGTGTGTGTGTGAATGTGTATGTGTGTGTCAATGTGTATAACTATGTGTGTGTTACTGTCTGTGTAAGTGTGTGTACATGAGTATACACACACTTGTGTATGAGCGCAGAGTGAGAGACAGACATGGGGAATGAGTGCAGAGTGAGAGACAGACATGGGGAATGAGTGCAGAGTGAGAGACAGACATGGGGAATGAGTGCAGAGTGAGAGACAGACATGGGGAATGAGTGCAGAGTGAGAGACAGACATGGGGAATGAGTGGAGAGTGAGAGACAGACATGGGGAATGAGAGGAGAGAGAGAGACAGACATGGAGCATGAGTGGAGAGAGAGAGAGAGAGAGACATGGAGCATGAGTGGAGAGAGAGAGAGACAATGGGGAATGGGGAGAGAGAGACAGACATGAGGGTACGGGGAGAGAGAGAGACAGACATGAGGGTACGGGGAGAGAGAGACAGACATGAGGGTACAGGGAGAGAGAGACAGACATGAGGGTACGGGGGGAGACAGACAGACATGAGGGTACGGGGAGAGACAGACAGACATAAGGGTACGGGGAGAGAGAGAGACACGTGAGGAAAACCTGCACCCAGGCGCCTGTGACCCTAGGATCGGCCCTGAGTGCCTGGTCTTACATTTGTTTTTCTAACATGATTGGATAGCTGTCATTTTAGTGGATTTACAGAACAATGAAGTGAAATAAAATTAGATGCATTATTCAAACTAAAAATATCATAATCTGCCTATAGTCTGAGTTTAACCTGTCTGAGCTGTGTGTTCTTTTTATGTAGTACAAATAGGTTTCCTTTGTATTGATAACATTTTGTGTCATCCTTTATGCAGAAAACCAGACATTATATTTAGGTTTTTTTTTTTAAACTTTATTAAGTATACATAATGAAGTATGATTCTTGCAATCCTATGAAGATTAATCTTCCTACAAGTTCTCTTCAAGATTCTTTTAAGTCATATTGGTTAACAAATACAGTGCATGAAATAAGCAGTAACCCCAGCTTATTTTTTTTCTTTCAATAATGCAGATAGTCACTTCTGCCTCATAAAATGTGTCATTTTAAAAAGGGTGTTGTTTGGGTGTGATGTTGACGTAGCGTACGCTGATTCGCGCGTGAAGAGAGAGGGGGAGGGATCACCCACTGAGGAGAGGGACGACAGCAGCGCATCGCTCGAGGGCAGCATGGCACTTTGAAGTCTCCCCTGGGCAAAGACCTTTTTTCGGCTGACATCCCGGACACAGCTACCAAATCCTGCGATACAACCACCGTCGCAAGGGCTTAGTGTTCCATTAACCGGGGACTAAAGCGGTGATCGGCGAGAGGAGGCGCAGCGAGGTAATTGGGCTGTCGTTGCAGTTCCTTCAAGACGTACCTCGTGGTATCATTAGTCAACCTGAAATTACCCGAAGACGTCGGCACAGTAACACCACTCTCTATAAACAGAGTTTCATATTATATGCATTAGCAGATGAACCTCCAGAGGAAAGGTTTTCTCCCCACATGGAGTAACTGAAATGAGCAGCCGAACTGTCTGCTGTAAGATACTGCTCACTTATGGCTAACATTTATTAGAGCTATAGTTATGAGTTGTGGCTATTTAACCTCCGCTTCCCCTTAACTAACTGTAAAGGTTATGGCATGTGTAATAGCACGCTGAGGTGAGGGCGCATTCTGAGCACTGTTCCAGGATTCTTCCCGCTTTGAAAGTGATTGTTTACGTTTTGCTTGTGCTCCCCCTCAGATTAAGAAGTCTCCCAGTATATCCTGCTGACTTTGGGGCCGAAGCCTTTGTCAATACTGGTAGGCTGGGGGGGGGGGGTAGCTTGACAAGTAAATTATTCCTGACTGACGATTACAATCTGATGATTATGATATCAGGATTGGTGGACCTGTAAACCCAGCCCTGGATATACAGTGGTGAATACCACAAATCACTGGATAAAAACATTAATTGGATAAAAAGTTACCCCATAGTTCTTTCGCAGACACAGGGTGGAGCATTTGTCCTCATAATCAACCGGGAGAGAGGGTAAAGGAGAGGGAAAAGAGATTGCTCCCTTTACCACATTAATACTTGGACGGAACATTTATTGGGCTCAAACTTGTACATACGGATCTTTTTGAGTGACGCTATAATTATTTAATAAGAGAGGAAGAGGGAGAGGGAGTGAGTGGGAGAGGGAAGGGGGAGGGAAAGGAGAGAAACGAAAGGGGAAAGAAAAGGAAAAAAAAACGTGCACATTGCACCAGAAGTCAATAGTGTTTGCCCCATATCCAACTCCCTACCCTTTTCTGCTCTAGGGACTGGGAGTCATACACAGACTGACAGCTGGTCGATTTTTCCATCTTAAGGGAATATGGCTCCCAAAGTTGATAAACATGATAAGAGCGACAAACAGAAAAATTTAAATAAAAACACTAAATCAGCTCCAATGGATTCTTATTATTCACCAAAGAGCCTTCTGAATACTTCGGTAGTTCCGGAAAAAACCTCTCTGGAAAGATCACTGGATCTCTCGTCCCCGGATATTAGTGGGTATATAACACAGTCTAACCTGTTAGCCGCTCTGGACTCGCTATACCTGAAAATCAAGGGGGATTTAGATAAAATGACCATGGATACCAAAGAGGAATTTGCCCAGATGAAGGCTTCGATAATAACCCAATCGGTTGAAATAGAAGCACTACACTCAAAGATTCAGGATCTACAGATACAAAATCAAGCCGCAAATCTGAATATCAACAGACTTGATTTAAAAGTGGCCGACCTGGAGGATCGGTCAAGAAGATCTAATCTAAAAATAAGAGGGATAAAAGAGGATATTCCTGATCTCGACAAGTTCCTTCTGGAATTTCTATCTGCCTACACCAACCCTTTAAACTTGGGGCTGACTCCGATAGAGAGATCACATCGATTACCAAAACCCTCCAACTGGTCCCAAGGTAGTATCTCTCGGGATGTTATAGTATGCTTTCATAGCTGTAAAATAAAGGAAGAGCTGGTCAGAGAATATAGGAAAGATCCAGGAAAGGTGGAGAAGTTTGCACACTTGTCACTGTATGCAGATCTCTCCCTGGCTACAAGGATGACAAGAAAGAAATATATGGATGTAACCTCTTGTTTGAGAGAACACAAGATTCTCTACTCATGGGGATTTCCGACAAAACTTCGTATAACATATGGAGACAAAATCCATCTTTGCTCTGATGACCAACAGGCTAGGAACAAACTTACACTATGGGGACTACTCAAGCAGTGATTTTTTGGTTGGGCAGATTAAAAGACACTACAAACTCTTATAAAATGCCGGTCTGCTCCCTCCCTTCTCCTTCCTTTTTTTTTTTTCCATAACCTGCTGCTGTGGGGCTCGTGATCTTGAAGATGTCAATTAGCAGAACTAAATATGATGATGTATGCTATAGACAATATTTCTTGTTGAGGTGGTTGGGCTGGGAAGATGGGGGGGTTGGGCTGTTGGGGGGGGGGGAGGAGGGGGAAGAATGTTTTATTTTTTTTCACCAAAATAGATGTAATTAATATGAATTTTTTTTTTTTTTTCACTAGATATGCTTCTTCACAGTAATATAATATGATAAGAGATAGAGATATATGATGGTCTCGCACTATAGAAACTTTGACAATTTTTAAACTTTAAACCTTTCCCTCCTCTCCCCTCTCCCCCCCGTTTTTTTTTTATTAATTTTTTTGTTTTGTTTTTATTTTACCAAAATAAATGTAATTAATATGATTTTATTTTTTTCACTAGATATGTCTCTTCACAGTAATATAATATGATAAGAGATAGAGATATATGATGGTCCCGCACTATA